>JAWNPF010000055.1:8985000-10185000 GCA_035045185.1 Drosophila meridiana
TTTCGCTACACCTTGAGCCTGAGCCGTTGCTTAAGTAGATGTTTATTATAGTCGTGCGAGGAGAAAGAGAAATTTGTTGGTTTTGTATAAATATGTAAGTCTGTCCTTTCGTCTGTCCGTTTGAAAGGACGAAAAGACAAAATTTGAAATACTTATGTATAATTAGAATGTAACCTCGGATTTCTTTCAATATATCCAATGCATGCAATGGCCCCTCTGTAGATTAGCAAAAGAAACACACATAAGAATGTGTTAACGGGTATTAACGACAACATAATACTTACTCACGTTCAAAAAAACAGTGGAATCTCTTTTGCTAATGGAGAGAAAGAGTCTACAGTATATGAACTGTTCTACTGTGGAACTCCAGATTCAAAGCAGTTGAAGATATCGTATTTCCTGATCTGTCATGCTATCAATAATTATTTATATAATATGTTCAGCAAATCAGTCCAACTGTTCAGTTCATATAATTTACAACACCTCCACTTATACACATCATTTTTGGACAATCACTAAAAAATACCGATTTTAATTCGTGAAGTATAAAAAAAAATGATAGCGTAAATATTTACAGCTATTACTATTGTCAATAACTATATTTCAGTAAATGCTTAACTTATTAATCATGAATATGTCTTTCGGATTTTAGATGAACCTCGGAAGACTTACCCATATTGAGGAAATCAGGAAATCTGGTTAAAGTACGGATAGTACAGCCGAGGTGACCATTTGAGGGATGTGCTAGATGAAGCTATATATATCGTGGACCAAATATTATAGGCAACATAATTTCTTGAGCCGCATTTCTTTTCGTTTTGTTATTTTTTGGATAGTCGCAGTTAAAGTAAAACGAATATTGATTTATATATATATTTATATATTTAAATTATTTTACTCTTTCTCTACACAACTTATATCTTCGAAGTCTCGAACTCAAGAAGGGAGTGTGCCCTAAATATGTCCAAATTGCCTTTATTTTCCGTTCTATTCTACCGTTATTTTTCTATCACTGCAAGTCGAAGTGTTGGTATCCAACAGTTGTATTGCATCTTTCAATACTCATTCCCTAAGTCAAAAAAAAGAAGTATATTTGGTTTTATGCAGCGCCCGTCTAACTAACTGCCGTCTAAACATAAACCATTTTCATTTTCTTGAAGGTAGAGGTATTTGTAAAATAGTAAGTAAATATAATAATATAATATATATAATATAATATATATATAATATAATATTATAAGAATATCTTATCAGTATCATATTATCATATTTAGTTTCGGTTGACCAGTTTTATTGATTTATAAAGTTCATTATGATTTTTTGAGGTAGCGGCAAGTCGAAATGGAAATGAATCTTTCATGGATTTAATAATATTTACGCATTACACACATTCAGTAATCAAATTACCTCAACAATATTAATAAACTTGTTCTTCTATTACAGTAGAAAGGCCACTATACTGCTTGACATAAAAAGTAGAGGGTATCCACAAATAGGGACGAGGCAAAAATGAACAAACATACAATTTTTTTAACCTTAAAGGGGTAGTAAGCCATCGATAGATATTCAAATATGAACTGACTATAAACCTGATCTTATAGTCGGAATATGAAACATTTTGACGCTGGCCGAAATCCACATCATACTTCTTTCAATAAAATTCACATATTGGACCTTTTGACAGCAAACATTTGGATTTGTGCAATATATGCGAGTATATTAAAACCGATTTCGTTGCAGCAAAAGCAGCAGCAGCAGCAGCAGCAGCACAGCAACCCGAAACTCAAATATTTATTGGCTGCATTGGTTATTTACCTAGACGAGGCTCATCGTGCCAGCCGCAAGCAATGCAGCCCAAAATGTAATTAGTTTTTGGCATATAGTGTGTCTGTATATGGATATATATATCTATATATGTATATATACTTGTATATAAATTTATAATGATACGTCGCACGCCATGTGCGAATCACTTGATGGCGCATCTGAAACAATTTTATGAAATATTTAATTTAATTATTAGAAATTTGCAGATGCCGCCGAAAATCAGTTAAGCGCATTACCAATTTCGTTCCGATATTGGATGCGGTGACAATGTTCGGACCTAACCCGGCCCGGCTCGACCCGACCCGACCAGACCTGCCCGGGCACCAGGCCAAACTAATTACGCGGTGCGGCAAATCAAAATTGCGAACGCTCCAAAATATTTATGGTTGCGCCAATAATGGCGCTAAGCCGATGTGCAAATGTTGGCGCCGCGGTCAGCGGGCGGCGCAACGGACGCTTATCTAAATACGGCGGAGCCTTATCTCTACAATCGAAGATATGTATGTATCCAATTAGGCTTACGCATTCGTGAATGCAATTGCACACTTCTCGCTGGCGAGCGATACAATATCATGTAATCGGCTGAGCTCTTTAAGGCTTGTAATCGTCGTCATTTCAAATATCTCCCATTTGTGGAATGGTATTTGAGAAGAGCTCAAATGGAGTATAGCCACGAGAGTTGTGATAAACTAAATCGGAAATTTCATTAAATTGTTAAAAATAAATAAATAAATTAATTTTTTGGAACAAACTTCATACATTTTTCGACTAAAATGAAATTGTTCATATTATTAATGAACTTTTGTTTCGCAACTTATTGCAATTCAAGAATGCAAAAAGCATTTGTTAGTTAAATTATCATTTGGTTTTGCAGGCAGTTATTAACTCCGTCTTTATATCGCTATACACATATATACTGAATTTTGGTTTGCAGTCATTTTCTTACCATTTCTTAAGTCGATCTGCCAAAACTTCAAATATACGTAAACATAAGACCTTATAAATCGCACATAAGCAGAGCATAAGTTAGGCAACTGATTTGGCAAAATAATTTAAAATAACTTCATCAGCAGCCAGCCTATCGATCACACGTATTCTACACAAAAGAAATTTGATTTAGCATTCATCCTCTTCCAGTAAACTGAAACGTCAGAAACAAGCTGAATACCCAAATATCGAACATTATGAAATGCCCGTTGATACGAACTATTTTTTTTTTCTTTGTTAATAAAAATCTCGACAAATCGAAAAACCACTACTATTTTTATACCCTGAGCCCATTGAAAATGGGAAATCATGGTATAATGGTTTTGTTAAATCTATGTAACAGGCAGAAGAAGGCGTGGCAGACCTGAGTCGATTTAGCCCTGTCCGACTGTCTGTCCGTGTGAACGCTGAGATATTTTAAAATACGCAACGTAGAGACATGATTACTCGTTAATAACATACGCTACACAAGTTTATCAAATTTTTTCGATAGCTCATTCCATTTCGATTTTATCAGCATTCATCGATAAATTTAATTCGTTTTAAAGGCGTGGTTTTTACATCGATCAATAAAAAAAGAAAAAAGAATGAAAGAAGAGTTGAAAAAGAGTTATGGTTCTGAAGAGGATATGTTAGTTTGCATATGTATGCAGCAGAGGCAGCAGAAAATACTCTGATTGGTCTCTAACTGATAGAGAGTGTAACTTACACTTACTCAGAGAGAGGCTTAACAGTTGAGCTCGACTCCGAGTGATAGTCTCGCTGCCCTATATAAAGGCAGCTGAGATAGAGGAGAAGCAGAAAGTCTCTGATTGTCGCCTAATGATCGAGTGTGAAAACTGACTCAGAAAGAGGCTCAAGAGTTGAGCTTGACATGAGTGGAGCTGTTGCTTGTCGCTGCCCTATATAAAGACAAGCCTGCTGCAGTGCGGCTTCAGTCGCATTCTTTATCTCTTGGTGGTCAGTCATCCAGTGCAGCGCGGTGCTTCTCCTCTTCTTCTGTCTGTTGGTAAGTACTATAATTGTTAAGTATGTTAAGCGAAAATGTTAAAGTTATACTTTTAATGTTTATTTAATGTAAATATATTATATTTTAAATTTAAATATTATTAATTATAATAACGATCATTTTTAAATGCAAAGCAAGTCTTCATATGTACAAATATCAAGAACTTAACCATTCCGTGTCTGCTTTAAGGATATTTTTTAGTCAGGCAACTCTGAGTTGTTTAAATATTGCTGTGTTTTTAGTAATTTATAGTGAGGTTTATAATTTGTATACATTAACTAGAAAAGTAAATAAAAGTCTATTTTCATAGCGAAGTTTCGTGTAATGCATACGGAGATTACATAATCTTTAGATTTTAGATGCCACGCCCCATTCGCTTCACAGAGCTCAGGGTATCTCCTAGTCGAGCTGTCTCGACTAGATCACTCTTACTTGATTTTTTTTATATTTTTATATTTCTTTTATTTTTCAAGCAAACCTATTAAAATCTGTAATGTTTAGGCTTGTCTGAATAAATTTAAGAACTTTAACTTTCATTTCTGATGAATGCATAGCTGTATAATGCAAATTTTAATACTTTATTTGCCAAAAATGAAAAAACATATATATAAAGTATATATAGTATTTAGTTTTTACCATTTGAACACCAAGAAAATTACAATAGTAAGATTGGTTACATAGAAAATTCTGTTAGAGAATAATAAAAATTTTGTATTGAAGAAAATTACCGAAACAATATGAAAGTATTTAGAAACAAATGTGCAAGAAGAGTTCAGGGCAGAGATTTATTCATTGAAGTGCAAGCAATATCAGAAAAAATGAGCTATAAATGCAAGTTTGGTCTCTATAAACTTTAAGAAATATCGAACCTATTGAAACTGAACGGCACTGTATATATAGTTTGATAGGCCTATGATGCTTTGTCCTGTACATGATAAACATTATCACAAAGCAGAATCTGACGTTCAATGGATTCCGGATATAACTAGTCAAATGCATATGCACCGACATATATATAGGTATATGATATTGAAGTATATATGTATATATGTAGACAGTGTAGTTCCAATAGACACATAGCTTAAACTAGCATCAGCTGCCGTTGTCCGCCTGTCCGTGACAGCGCACAACTGCAGAGAGCCCGTCAATGCGCATTTGTACTTAGGCACAGTTTGTAGATAGTTGGACAAATTGCTCCCGCCGGCCGACAAGCAGCTGTTTAACAAGCAAACTCCGATTGGCCCGGAGGGCGCGTGCAGGTGCCTGATTATGAAATGAAGTGCCCATAAATTGCACATATCCATCATGGCGGGCGCACGGATCGTGGCATGTCGTGGGTGCCAGGGGCTGGGCTTAAACGAAGCCAGGTTAAACGCCCATTAAATTTAGCTCGGATATGCACCCACACATAAGATCTGGCGACGTCACGTGGGTCAGGTGTGATTACACTGGTGCTGGATCCTAGGTTGCGGTCACGCCAGCCAAAGCCAAGAGTCGCGCGTCTCCCCACTGAGCCATAAATATGGGTAACACAATCTAAACACTGAGCCCCAACTGGCAACGGGCCCAGAGAAGTGTGAAAAGTCACACAATGAGCTGGCCAACACACACACACACAGAGACACGCACACCCACACACACACATACACTGGAGCCACACGCCTTATTCGACCAATCGAATCGCTTCGTTCTTTTAAATTGGTTTTCAATTTTTAAACGGCCAGACTATGGCTAGGCCCGGCTGGCAGCTGGCGTCTGGCGACATTCGCTAGGTGCCTCCGACACGCCCACCCACAACCCACCCACGCCCCCCAATCGATGTGTGTGCGTGTTTGGTCGCTCTTATGTTTTATACATGATTTTACCATGGTTCGACTTTTCGTTTCTGTGCGGATTTGCGAAGTAGTTTGCCCCGGTCACTGGCCGGGCCACAGGGGTCGCCCGAGCCGTGCCGGGCCGGGCCAGCCCATAATTCAAGTCAGGCGTTAATCTGTGACACCCCACGCAGGAGCCAACAAGACAAATCCAACAGCAGCAGGTGTATATCAGTGTGTGTTGCTCCTTGGTGTGCCGTTTGTTCCCGGTTGACAAATAGCGCATAACTGCAAAAGGGGTTAATTACTCAAAAGGTCGATTTGTGTGTCCCGTTTAAGTTTATGTTTACGTTTATGTTTATGTTTATATTTAGTTATGCATTCCGTTATCCTTTGCAACAAGAGCTCGGGCACGCTCTAGCAGCATGTTGCGGCAACATTACGTGTGGCGCCCTCTTGCGTAAATGGCGTGCAACAGCAGCCAAACCAACTGCCGTTATTCCACGAAGCAGTGCACTGCCAAAAATTCAGTTAAAAATACAGTTTTCTTTGAGTTTTTTCAAGTTTTTTTTATTCATTTTTTTGTTTTAGTTTTTTCTACTCAATTACTTTTAACATTTTTTTTGTTAATTTTAAAAAAATTTTATATTTTTTTTGTTACGTTAGTTTATGAATTTTTTTCGTTTTTTTTTCTGCTTTATGCATTATAATTAATTATTCATATAATAATAGTAAATATTAATCTTTATGGTTTAAACTATCACGTTTTTCACAATAATCGATTTTTTTTCTTTTTTTTCTCGTATTTTCATTTAAGTAGCTTACAAAATTAATTATTAATTTTTTTTTGTTTGTTTTGCGTTTACTTGGATTTTGCATCCATTCGTAATTCGTATAGATTAATTGTATTATGTATAATATTTTATATATATATATATAAAAAAATTGAAACTTAAAGGGATACGACACGAATGTCAAAAATATGTGTATCCATTTAGTTAATAATTATAAAATGAAATATAATCAAAACTCAACAGATTTGCGCACTTCAGTGTGGAAAGAATTGAAACAGTTTTGGACCGCCAACTAATATACAATTACGAGGTATGCAACAGCCGAATTCTGGTTGAAAATGTCATTAAAAATGTGGTCAATATCGATACATATATATATATATCTATATATATACAGATATAGATATATTGTTAAGCTCATGGGAAAGCTGAAAGTTTGTGTGTGTGTGTGTATATAGGTGTGTGCGTGAGTGTTTACAATTAGGGAGCGACAATTTAAAAGCAGAAAAAATATTTACAAATAATTAAATGTTAAAAAAAAGATATAATTATTACATATTATGTGTGTGTGTGTGTGTATCATGACAATTGTTTGCACTTTTCTTATTTGGTTGCTTATTGTTAGATGAGCGAAGCAAGAACCAAGGAGCTAATGGATTTGGGATTAGTTCATGTTTGATTTTGTTGGACTTTTTTCATTATATGTATTATATATATATAGCTGATTTCGCAGTTTTGCAAACTGTGCATCAAGCAAAACTTCACCGTGAACTTTACTTATTTATTTTCAAATTGCAGTTACGCTTTAGAGTCATATGTATATCGTATATAGGTAATTATCAATAGTAAGCTTACGTTTGATTTCTCACATATGTTTAAATCTAATTCTAATAGCTAGGCAAAACACATTTCGTTTTTATTGGGTTTTTCTTGTAGGTTTTCTCTTTCCATTCCTATGCACTGAATTGCCATTTTTTTTGCAAGTTCTTAACTTCCATTCTTTCATATATTTTGAAGATTTTTGTTATGTTTTTTGTTTCAGATTTTCTTGTATTTCAAATAAATGTAACAAGTGCAATAACTTAAACGTAGAAGAGGGTTTGCAAAACATAAAGTTTTAAATGCTTGGCGGGTCGAAAAAAATGATATATATTGATTCGCTTAGCCAATGGTTGGCTCTATGAACTGGGAGTGTTGTGGGTACTGATGGGAAGTGAGGAGTGTTGGAGGAGGTGTGGTCAGTGCAATGCTCAGTTGAAAGAAAAAATCCAAATTGTATTGGGATTTAGGATTCGGTTTTCTTTTCTTTTTTTGTTTTGGTTTTTCCTTAGATATTTCATTTCATTTTGGATACATTTTAAATGCCTAAATTACTAAAATTCGCTGGCAGTGGCGCCCCGCATGTCTCGATAGGTAAGTTTTAGGATAACAAACGCCTGCATCTAAACAATAACATTACATTTGCTCCTGGGCCACACAAGAAATATATATATTTATATATATGTGTGTGGTATATATAGTCGATACACACATGCATGTATACATATATATATATATATAGTGCTGCTATATAAACATATTTATATAACTTGAATGTACTTTTGCGCATATTTAATGTACAAAATTGATTTGCTTTAAGATCATTTGGTTTCTGTATATTAATTTCGTTTACATGTCGTTTTTTTTTTTTTTTTTTTTGGTAATTATAGTAGGGTTATTTATCGTTACATATCTTGACCTTTATCTTTATCGTATATAGTACAACAGTTCATGGCAATGCGTTTAAATATCAACGCTGCTTCTGTAGGAAATTTGTTTGTCGCGTACAAAATATATAAATATCGAACCATCTATATATTCAAATGTGAACAAACAGAGTGTGAAAAGCGATGAAAATGTTAAATTATATTGTAAATTTAGTTCATAGCTGGTTGGCACTGGGCACAGAGCACAGGCTGCCTGTGTATGTGAATATGTATATGTATATGTATATGTGTGTGTTTGTGTTTCTGTATGTATGTATGTGCTAACAACAAACATTGAGCATTTCATAAGCATTCGTTTCAGTTAGACGTGGAGAAAGAGATAAGAAAAAAAAAACAATTGAAACAGTTAATCGTAACTACTAAACCAACTCTAAGCAATTGCAATAAACAAAGTTCAAATTTAACTTAATTAGTCTAACGCTAACGGATGTTCCCACATAACGCTTCACTCGAATACTACTAAAAAAATATATATGAATTTGAATAAACAAAGGAGAATAGAGCAGAGTCAAACGAAACCGTCCAACCTGAAGCTCCAAGCTAATCGTAAGTCATAATTAATCTTAATCCATGTGTCGCTGCGTAATTACGAATTACTTCTTAGACGATGACGTGGTGGAAGATGATGTTCCAGCTGCCACTGCTGCTGCTGCTGCTGATGCTGAGGTGGTCGCTGCCGCCGGACCAATTGAATTGCTAGCGCGTGCTGCATTCAGCTGTGCGCCAATCTGAGCAGCTGCCTGCGGCTTTGACTTCTGCTGCTGCTGTTGCTGCCCTTGGCGCTGCTTGTGTGGCGCCAGGCCAGAATTGCTGCCGCCGCGGCGCAGCTCGTGCTGGGATCCCTGCTGATAATTGCGATTGACCACCTGTGGCTTGTTGCCCAGGGATCCACTGCGCACGCGCACAGTGCTGCTGCCAAAGGAGCCAGTGCGTCGACGATTTTGCTGCTGTCCATAGCCCCCATAGCCGCCCTGTTGATGCTGATGATGTTGGTGCTGCTGCTGTTGTTGCTGCTGTTGCTGCTGCTGCTGTTGTTGCTGCTGCTGCAGCAGGCGACCCACGTAGTCGCTGCGATTGGTGATGGTGGTGTTCAAGCGTCTACCGCCAGCAGTAATTACGGCTGTGCCATCGCTCTCGGACACGCTGCGCAACCTGTTGAGCTGACGCCCTGGGGTCAGACTGCCGACACCCTGTAACATTTCATTGATCTCCGGTTCCACAACGCGGAAGTCTTCTATGTTCTTGAAGCTCTTTAGATACTCAGCCAGCTTGGGCTGCACCTCCAGTTTTTCTCCGTTTTTGTAGTACTTGAGGAAAGCCCAGAACTTCTCCAGGCCGTAAAGTTGACCTACCCAGGAGACAACAACAATTAGCATGAAATGATTATATATATTATATCAAAAGTTTATTACCTGTTTCATAATCGGCAATGGTCTCGTCCTGGAAGTCCTGATATACATTCGGGCGGAACTTCTTCTCCAGACCGTAGGAGAAGAAACGGAATAGACACTCCAAGCCGTAGCGGAAGCCGTTACCAGCATCCTCTAGCGCCAGCGTGCGGAACTCATTGTACATGCTCTTGTTGAAGTTTTCGCGCAGGAAGAAGGACCAGAAGCGATAGAGGGTGTTCATTTCCTGAGATTGACCGTAGCCGAGACGACGGCGCTCCTTCAGGCAGCGCGAGTGATACTTGTGATAGGCCTGCTGAGTGAAGTTGTTCTCCTTGAGCAGCGCGTGCGACGGATGCTGGAAAACGGGCAACGATTGCGGCACCGACGAACCAAATGAACCGTACGATGATGTGGTGGGCGATGTGCCCGCCGACGATCCCATCGAGGTGGTGCGTGGTCGATGCTCCACGGTGTCCAGCAGCCAGCCCACGTGAGCTTCCACTGGCGGATTGGCGGTGTGGCGCAATTTGCGTTTTCTTGGAGTGCGGGGATCAATTGAGTGGGAATTGGGTGCGGCATAGAAGCGCGCACGTCGAGACTTCAGCGTGGAGTTCATTGTAGAGTTGAGTGTGGCATCAGCATCTACCAGAGTCCCGTCAGCATCTTCGTGCTCATCCACATAGCTTGGCGGTGGCGGCGGTGGTTGGTGGGGCAACTGGCTGGTTGCTCTCTTGTTGACCGCCAACTTCTCAAAGTCCGCCTGCGAGATGACGTTCACGGTGCGATAGTCGGTGTTGGGCACCACATTGGTGGTGGTCCACAGGTCCTCCTCATAGTTGGCCAGCCCGTCGTTGATTATGTTCTCTAGGTCCTGAGTGATTTTCGTGCGTGAGGTGTAGTCGGCGGTGCGATCGTAGCCATCGTGTTTGGGCGCACGACCCACCTGGGCAACGATCAGCAGCTTGTTGATGTCACGGTCAGCAAATTCGTAGTCGGATTCGTCGTCGTCGGAGAAGTTTTCGGTAAAGTTGTTGATGCGTCCGGTGGCGGGTATGGGGTCCATTAGCTCCTCGTCAAATTGAAAGTCTAGTTCTTCCTTTTCGGCATGGCACTGAGCGGATGGCGCAGCAGCAGCTGTTTTGGAGGAGGATTGGGAGTTGGTCGTGTAAGCAGCGTTGCCAGAAGATGATTTTTTATTGTTGTTGATTGTGGCAGTGGAGGTGGTTGTGGTTGTGGTGGTGGTGGTGGCATTGGTGGTAACAGAGGCGGCGATGGATGTGTTGCTGGCTGATGAGGCGTTGGATGTGGCGTTGGATGCAGACGAGGACTTGGACGAGGACGTGGACGTAGTGGACATGGACGTGGTCGTGGTGGCGTTTGCAGTGACGGTGTGGCTGTTGTTGTTGTTGTTCTTGTTGGGCTTGACATTTTTAACATTGTTATTGTTATTGTTGTTGTTGTTGAGCGTTTGTGAAAGCGTTTGCTGTTGTGTTGACGTGTTGTTGATAGATTTAGTAGCGTTTTCTTTTAAAGCATTTGTTTTGGAGCGTCTCTTTACCTCTTTCCACATGCCCTCAGGCTCCGCCACCAAAGCAGCTACTACCCCATCACCTTCGCCAGTCCCAGCCGCCTTCGCCGCTGTTCGCTTCTCCGGCGTCGAGCTGCTCTTTGGCTTTACACTCTCCGCCAGTCCGCTCAGATGATCGGCCAGCTCAGCGGCAGCCCCAACCCCTGCCTTTTGGCCAACCACGCCCTCTACACGCTGGGTGAGTGCACTGATTGCATTCACCGAGTTCATGCCCGCCATTGTGGGTCGCTGCTTCTCCAGCAGCATCTTCGGCACCAGATTCTGCGAGTTCCGTGGCACCGGCGGCGGCGGTATGCTGCTCAACGGTTTCGTTGCCATGGCTGCGGTCAATATAGCTGGGGGAGGTGAGGATGACACAGTGGGCAACGATGCCTCGGGTTGCACAGCCTCTTTAACCGGTTCAGTCTGCTGTTCTGCTTTCTCCGTCTTCTTTAGCACTTGCTCCTCCACAGCAACGGTTTCCTGCTGTTGCTGCTGCTGCTGCAACGGCGACTTCTCCGCCTCGTCAGTGATATCGCTAATTGGCCAAATGGTGGGCGTTGTCTTTGTGCGGACCTTGTAGCCCTCGAAAAGATCCAGCTTGTCCGAGTCCTTGATGGCGGTGACAATTAGTGCCACGTCCGTGGTGAGCGCCAAAACGCGATGGAACGAGGCGATCAGAGTGACCGGTATATAACCCTCAGGGTCCATTTTGCGGCGCAAAAAGAAGTCGCCGGTGAGATTATCGGCACTAAAATAGTATTCACTGCGGGGAGAGGGTGAAAATCAAGTTAATCAGAGCTAACGTGAAGAGTGACAGGTCTATAATTCATAGATAAAATAAATACCAAATAAGTGAGCTCTAGTTGGGGTGCCTCCCCGAATAGGAGATCCCCTGAACCCCGCCCCCAAAATATAACAAAAATCAAAATTTGGAAGCTCTAGTTCAAAAGATGTAGGAGATAGAATTGATTTCGATAAGGGTTTTAATCGATAACATTCAAACAAAAATAGTTATTGAATTTTTGAAACAAACTTGATCTGCAGAAGCTATATAGGATCCTAAAACAAAATTTCGAGTCACTTAGCTCTCACAGTTTCTGAGATCGACGCATTGAAACATATGGACAGAAGCACAGTCGGACACATGACTATATCTATTTCATTTTAGATACTTCAAGTAATTCATCGCCAGACTAGATTATATTATTTAATTTGTTTTTCACAAAACTACTTACACTTGCTTCTTGATGGCCTCCTTGACGCTAGCGGCGTCCATTTCAATGTAGGCAGCCGGCACGTTGCCGAAATAGTGTGTGCCCATGAGGACATAGGATTGCGAGGAATCTGCGCCGGCTGCATCCGCCGGCAGATAGTTGGCGTACTCGCCCGAAGCTAGCAGATGGCGTGGTATGCGATTAGTTGGACGACCTGGTCCCGGTCTTGTGAATCCACCGCGCCCTTGCCGGCCGCCCCTATAGGGCGTCCGGAAGCGGCGTGGGCCACGCAGCCCGCCAGCCCCTGGCGCTGCCGTGGCACCTGCTGCGCCCTCGGCGCCGGCGCCTGAGCGCTGCTCATCGTAGACACCGGCACTGGGGCCGCTGCTACGCCAGGAATCCACGCGCTCGGACGCAGCAGACGTGCGTGCGTTGTACGCATAACGGCCACCATGTGAGCGCGATTCAGATGCGCCTCCGGAGTGGCCCTCAGAGCCTCGGGCTCCCGCTGGGCCGGCGCGTTCATTGTAAGTGCGCGGCGGACGCCGCTGCTCGTAGGCATCGTCGCTGAACCGGCGATTGGGCCGCCCACCAATGGGCTTGGGGCGGCTAGACTTTGCCAGATCGATCTGCAACGGACGCCACTTGTGCTTGGGTATTTTCTTATTGATGGCAGCGCCGGCAAGGGCGCCAGCAGCTGGGACAGCTGCGCTGCCAGTGGGTTGCTCGGCCTCTCGCTGGCTCTTGGCATCGTGACTCGTGCTGACTGCGGCGTTCTGGACTTGGCTGTTGCTGCTGCTGCTGGCAACTGCGGCTACGTTTGGCTCGGCACTGCTGTCGCTGCTTGTGGCAGCGGTGGCTGTAGTCACTGAAGCTGCGGGTTGATTGGCTGAAGTGGCGGCTGCTGCATGCTGCTGCGGCGGCTGCGGCTGCGACTGTTGCTTTGGCCGCAGGCTGTTTCTTTGTGGAGCTACGTTTGGGTTCGTTAACGGTGGCTTTGCCACTGCCGGAAACTCCGCCAATAAGTGTGGGCCACTCACCAACGTTGCTAAAGTCGCTGGCCTAGAGAAGAGATAAATAAAAAAAAATATATATATATATATATATAAAATAGGCCAAAATTGAAGCTGGCTAAAATCCTTTACCTTATGATTGACCTTCTTTTTGTCCTTTACCACTGAACTGACGAGCGCATCCGCAATAGTGGCATCAACTGTATAATGGAAAGAATTGTTAATATAAGCATATATTTTCAATCAGGCCAATCACAACATCATATATATTCGACGCAGTTGCGCCGAGAGAACAACAAAGAGAGAGAAAGAGAGAGGGAGTGAATGAGAGCGAGAGAATGTTTACTCACCATTTGTTGAGACGGCGTCGGTTGTTGTTGCTGCTGTTACTGCGGCAACTGCTGCTGCTGCTGTTGTTGCTGCTTCTGTTGTTGCTGTTGCAGTTATTGTCGTGGGTTTTGTTGCCGTTTGTGCTGCTCCTGGTTGCTGCTGCTGTTGTTGCACTTGTTGTTGCGGCTGTTGTTTCGATTGTTGTTGCGGTTGCTGTGTCTTTTTGTTGCTATTATTATTATTATTGTTGCTGTTGCTGCTGCCAGTCTGTTTCGATTGCTGTTGCGCCTTGGGCTGCAAGACGCGTTTGTCCAATGGCGAGCTGCCAGCTTTCGGGCTGCCCACTTGTTTTGTTGATATCTGCATGAAAGAATGTTTATAAATAAAAAAATTAATGTTAATTGGTTATTGTCATTGGAAAGTGCTCAACATTTTAATGTTTCTCAATGTGTGCGTCATTGCAGGCGATTGAAAAATCAATTCAACTGTGCTCAATTTTTTCTTCTCCCTACTCCGAGCCGAAGCCTAGAACGTAATGCCAAAGCTGGCAGCAATGGGGAGTGTCCCTAACCCAGATACAGTTCAAGGCACCCAAGCGCAAAAGCTATAAATGTACACGCACACACACATAGATTGTGCAAAAAAGAATTACCTAAATATTTTCACAAATGCCTTTAATCAAAAGGCAACACGTTATAATTTAATTTGCCCGCATGCAATTCTTTTTTTCATATCTTATCGCAAGACTGTTTGTTTTACTCTTTTGAGCAACGTTCAAATTGATTTAGTTCTTCACTGCTCTCACTCTCACAAATTGTTTAAACAAATGGCTGCGTATTTTTATTAGTTCGTTAACGTTAAACACTTTTCAAAAAACGCGTCCGTTCTCTTTGGCTGCTGGTTGAATTCTGTGCGCTGCCAGCGAAGCAACGCCAATGACAACAACTCTGTCGGGCAGCTCGCGTCGCTGCTGGCGTTCGCTGTGCACGCGTTGACTACGTGAGCAAAGGCGAACACAACGAAGATGGCAGCAAAAGCAACAGCAACAGCAACAGCAACAACAACAAGAGCAACAGCAGCGCTCACTGTGGACAAAGAGGGCCAGGCAGAAGGCAACAACAACAACTGGTTTTCACAAAGCAACAAAGCTCGAACATGGAAGGCAATTCAAAATAAAAACAAAAAACAGCCGATGCGCCGGTTATTTTATGCGTGAGAGAGCGAGAGAAGAGAGAGGCGCTCGGTTTGCCGGGGGCCAAGGCAATGAGAGACAGCGCATGATACTGAGCACCCTGTATGCGAGACGAACGAATACAGGTTTTGTTTTTCTTTTAGAAGTATGCATTGCCAGCGTTCCAATTTTAGTTTGTTTTTAAAATGTGCACTTTGTTATTGTGACAGATTGACTTATAAATAAAAGCAAACAAAACAAAACACAATTAACAAGTTGCCAACTGAATGACTGAACAACACAAACATTTGCTGTCTCGCTCGCAACAGCTTGTAACTGTAAACTGAAAAACAGCAAAACAAACAACATGTGATTTTCGGCACGTAGGCCACAGATGCAGCAATCGCGGGTGGTGGAAAACTCGCCATGCAAGAGGCCGAAATGAGAGGAGAACCAGAGAGAGAGACAAAGAGAGTGAAGCAGAGAGAGACAGCGAGAGAAAGTGCTCAATGAATTGCGCGTGGTTTATTTTTCATGTAAATAAATTGTATACTATAATGCATTTAATGAAAATAAAAACGGTTCTGCCACATATAAAAAACGATTATAAATTGAAATATTTTCTTTGTGTTGTCTGCGCTGAGATTCACAATCTACAAACACGACTCACAGCACGTACTCAAACTTTAAGAACATCGTCTGTCTGCAGGAAAATATATAAGAATAATCAATTGAAACAACAATGGACTTTTCCATGACTCAGCCCCAAATGCAGGACTCGGCATTAGTCATTCTTGGCGTGGCATCAAATGCCGTAATTTTCCACTCAAACATTTTCCTTAGCCCATGGGCTATCAGCGTGATCTTTAAATAAAAGTACTCAAATTTGTATTTCTAGTTTTACTATAGACAAATAAATATACATATATCAATACATATTCATTGCTCTAATCACGTTCGAGACATTTGAACCCCCAGGCACTGACGTATTTGGCATATAATAATAAAATGTTTAAAAATAAAATGCTTTTACACTTAGATTATGCTTCGAGCGTACGTAGTACTTTCACATAGTTCAAGGTCATTGATTAGAAGAGCTTTTCGTAAAGCAAAATCTCAATCAATTGAGAAAACACCTGTACATTAATCATCACATGCCTCAAGTGTAAACAAAACCTTGAAGATATTTGCAAAATTTAACTTCAACTTGCCTCTCTCGATGTCAGAGTAATACGCAATAGAGCTGCCAATATAACACTTTGACCGTGGCTAAAACGCAGTTGTATTCGTAGGCTGTTTTTATGTGTTCCACAACGAACGATCGCTGAAAGACAACTGAGCCGATTCTAACACAATATAACAACTTTAAATATAACCCCAACCAAGTCGCAGTCGACAGTCGAGGCGAATCGTTCAGAAATAAAAACTGACAGAAGCAAAATAATAAAAAACAAAGATGAAAAAAAAACGTGCAAAAAGGCCCACATTCTAGTCAAGTTTCCACTCTACATCTGTCGCCCCTCAACAGCAGTTGGGGTTCAGTTCTTTCTGCGTTTCAGCAAATTGAAATATATATGGCGAAAATGCCGGCCGCAATTGGCATTATGTAAAGATAATTATAACAAGTAAGAGTGCTCTAGTCGAGACTGCTCGACTAGGGGATACCCTGAGCCCTGTGAAGAGCCAAATATCAAATCATTCTACGATTTTGTATGCATACATACAAACAACACATACACACATACATATGCACGCACGCATAAGCGCGCGCTCTGCCAACTGCGCAGTTGACGTAGCGACTGCGCTTGGGCTGCAATATGGGTATAACTATGGGAACTTAATTGTTTAATAACTTTTCTTAGCGTTGGACTAAGTGCATCAAACTTTCACAACTTATTAATGGCATTCATATGTGTGTATTTGCCAAAGCACAAGTCTCTAGTATTTGATATGCGCTTTCTACAAATAGGGGGCTATTGGGGGCGAATGGGGCGTGGCATCCAAAATCTGAAGATTACGTTATCTCCGTATTCATTACACGCAACTACACAGCAAATTTGAAGTCTCTAGCTCAAACGATGTACAAACCCCGCCTTAATAACACATTAAAATTATCGATAAATGCTCATAAAATCGAAATGGAATGAGTTATCGGAAAAATTTTATAAACTTGTGCAGCGTATGGTATTATCGAGTATTCATGTAAAGTTTCAAGTCTCTACGTTGCGTACTTAAAAATATCTCAGCGTTCACACGGACGGACGGACAGACGGACAGACGGACGGACGGACAGACGGACAGACGGACAGACGGACAGACGGACAGACGGACAGGGCTATATCAACTCGTCTTGTCGCGCTGATCAAGAATATATATACTTTATGGGGTGTGGCACGCCTCCTTCTGCCTGTTACATACTTTTCACAAAACCATTATACCCTGATTTCCCATTTTCAATGGGCTCAGGGTATAAAAACAACTTAGATTCCCAGCAGGCCAACGTGCCTCAAGTCAAATCAGAGGCGGAGGGCAATTGGAAGCCCCTTCCAACCGATTCCAATGCGCGCCAGACCGTAGACAACTTAAGGCGAACCCCAACCGGTCTTATCACTTAGTAGCTGGCAAATAGAAATGCTAAGAACCTGCCTCTATCTAGAGAATATATATAGAAAAATATAATAAAAAGGTCAGCGCTTGAACGAAAACAAAGTTATGGCCATTTTTTTAATGTTCGTTTTACTATTTGCTATTTTAAGCGTTCTCGATTTTTATGCTCGTTTATGAACAGAAAGAGTATATTGGTTTTGAGACTTGATATGAGGAACATTTATTCGTTAGTGGCTTCGACTGGAAATGAGGAATATCTTTAATATTATTATGATTTTCCCCGATACGCCCAATAGGTGTCTGTAAAATCCGGTAATACTTTATCTGATACACAAAAAAGGCTGTTACTGGATTGAAATTTGGTGTATGTACATATGGATATACCTGTATTGACAATCCAAGTTCAACCCAGTAATTTTTCAAAGTTGTAGAGTCGTAGTCCACAAATTGGATTGTTAAAATACTTTAAAATCCTAAGAATTGGCCAAAAATAACTACTAGGGGCGTGGCAAAAAATGAAAAAGATTGATTTACCAAAATATATCTTTGCGTCTTGAGGATGTGGCTAATCAAAAACAATCTAAAATCTATGTCATAATCTTGAAAATAGGGCTTCAAGATGTCAGTCAAATTAATGCACCTCTCTTTTTGATCGTGAACGCGTATTATGCAATCGGTGACACCCAACTGTAACATTCTTCATCGTTTTTTATTGGATTTAACGCAATTAGAAAAATGATAACAAGTTGACGAAGTGAAGCCAAGGCAAAGTGAGTGTATATAAATGTATATATGTATGTGTGTGTATGTGGGTACAAATATGTTTGTGTTGTTATTCAACTAGCGATGGACTTTATATTCTGCGTGAGGACCCCCAAGAGACCGACCATTAATGGCAGCTGTACAAAAATATTCGATTGTAGATTAAAGTTTCTTTCTGCTTGACCTGGAGGACTATATATGAATACAAATTATATATACATAGATTATATATACAATATTTCACTGGAATGCTTAAAATCTGAATACGTTGGATAAGTATTTATTTTCTTAATGTAATGGAATGTATATGAGCCACTTCGAATCTTGATTGTTAGAAATATTGACTTAAGATGAAGTTTTTTTTATTAATATAATTATTATCAAATTTTAAAGTTATGATTTAAAAAATATCATTTCTTAGACAATAGAAATATAATCAACGTATGACCAAACTTTACTAATAGAATCAAGAGATAAGCCCAAGCGAAGCCATAACAATCGTTCAGCTCTTGATTGACCTCCAATAATAATTTTGGAAGTAAACCATTATATATATATAATTGTTATCAGAACAATAAAAGAAAATGATTTAGGAAATTAATCATCACTAATGCAACGACCTTGCAGAATGAGTGAGAGTATTGCGTGCTGGCTTGAAGAGGCGCCGTCAATATTTAAAGATATGACATGGGTATGAAAGATATTTAATAACCGATTTCAAAGCATTACGTGACCTAGACCCTAAGGTCCTCACAAATAGAGAAAAAACAAATCCATAAAAATAAAGAAAATATTCTCTAGATTATATAACTAATTTACAAAATATTTAGAGTGAATTATCCAAGTTTACAAACATTTATGAGTTTCTATTGTATATTTAATTTTAATAAGAAAGACTCTAGTCGAGACTGCTCGACTAGGGGATACCCTGAGCCCTGTGAAGAGCCAAATACCAAATCATTCTACGCTTTTGTTATACATACATACAAATAACATATACACACACACACATATGCACGCAGGCATAAGCGCGCGCTCTGCCAACTGCGCAGTTGACGCAGCGACTGCGCTTGGGCTGCAATGTGGGCATTACTATGGGAACTTAATTGTTTAATAACTTTTCTTAGAGATGGACTAACTTCATCAAACTTTCACAACTTATGAATGACATTCATATGTATGTATTTGCCAAAGCACAAGTCTCTAGTATTTGATTTGCGCTTTTTACAAATAGGGGGCTATTGGGGGCGAATGGGGCGTTGCATCCAAATTCTAAAGATTATGTTATCTCCGTATTCATTAAACGCAACTACACAGCAAATTTGAAGTCTCTAGCTCAAATGATACACAAACTACGCCTTAAAAACATATTTTCGATAAGCATTAAAATCGATAACATTACAACAAAAATAGTTATCGTTCATACGAAATAAACTTGACCTGCGCGTGCTATCCACGGACCCAACAAAAAATATTCAAGTCTCTAGCTTGTCTAGATGCTTCAATCGACGCGTTCAAAAATACGGACAGACGGACGGACAGACGGACAGGGCTAAATCGACTCAGCTCGTCGCCCTGATCAAGAATATATATACTTTGTCTGACACGCCTCCTTCTGCCTGTTACATACATTTAACAAAACCATTATACCCTGATTTCCCATTTTCAATGGGCTCAGGGTATAAAAATGAATAAGATAATACGCAAAATAAATATGAAATATATATAACAAATATTTTGAAGTTAAGAATGGTATTTTCTGTACCATAAGTTGTTAATAAGAGTTTGCAACAGTAAGGGATAGTACAGATCAATACATATCTTTATCATATATATACATTTTTCTTTTTACAGTATAAACAATAAAAGTATATATGCATAAAAGATATTTTTATACCTCTTTATAGAGCAAAAGACATCGCACAAGGAAACAAAGGTGGATTTTATGAATTGACGTGGATCAACAGAGAAAATAAGCATAAGGAAATCAAGCGTATCAGAAGTACATACATCTGCATATATACTGAGATAAAGATACGTCGACACAATGGAAGCATCGGAAGGCAGATAGGGAAAATGCAAACAGAAATTGAAAAGCAAGACAAATGCACTGCAGAACGTAAATTAGATAGTAACGAGGGAACTCAGATGGAATATACATGTGTAAGAGATTTACATATATGTAAGTGTGTGTGTTTGCATAGTATATAGTATACAGATATATATATAAATAGGATTTTGTTTCGTAATGAAATATAATTGTCGCGCTTATTATATGTAAAACGATCTGGAACAAATCTCTAATCTCAGATGGCGCTAGGCAATATATATATATATTGTTATATAAAATACAAATATATTTGGACCAAATTTGCTTAGAGATTCATGAAATAATCATTTAAAGATGGGAATAAATTGCTCGCACTTAGCAAAGAGAAAATTATTAATACAATTTCAAGCAAATACACACACACACACACACACCTAAATATGTATGCAAATATTCGTTAAATAAATAAATTGGCTGACACCAATTTGATGAGTTTAAATTTAGATCTGGCACTTTTGTGTAAGCTCATTAAATGATTAAGTTGATTGCATATTTACTTTCGTTTTCATTTCTATTTGTTTTTGTTGATATTCCTCGTTAAAGTTGTCAATTCCGACTCGTTGCGCTGTGATTTAGAGCTTCTGCGCGTTTAATATACACGTATGTGTTTATTACACTGCGCTACACAACACACACAAGCAGCACATCAAGTCGTCTTTACGGTATATTCTTACGGCACGAGACGGGACGGCACAGCCACACGCTCATAATCAAGCACACAAAAACAAGCAAAGACAGAGATAGAATGAGCGGGAGATAGAGAGAGCGTAAATGTTGATATTCAACAAGTACTCGTATTCACACTTTGTATATACATACATATGCGTCTTTGCTTGTGTTTATGATTCTAAATTGTATTCCATATTAATCGCTGTGTCTCAGAGCGAATTCAGTATTCACCACGCGACACACAAGTATGGTGAATTGGGAAGCCTACTACGAGGCACACGACACGTGCTGCCAGACGACACTTGGAATTGTTTACGAATTCTGATGACCGTTGTTTGTCAGTATATTTTCAAATTAGTATTCAATTAAACTTGAACAATATTATATCGACGAATCTGTCCAAAGCGAAATGTTGGTTATAGACAAGAGCGTTGCGAACGTCTGAAACGGCACACGTCAACTAGTTGCTCTTACGTTTCGATTTCAATTCGCAGCTGCGTGCGCTGTGGTGCAGCGGCTCAGTTAACGCGTCGTCCGTAGTTAAAAAAAAAAAAGAACAGCAGTCAAAACAGAAACCAGTGAGAGAGTCAAAAAAAAAAAAAACAACAGCAGCAACAACAAACGGAAACAAAAGCGAGAGTAACTGTTGTTGTTGTTGTTGCTATGAAGGTGTTCACCTCGGCAACAGCGCAAATAGTTTAAAAGAAGCTTCAAGCTTCTTAATTAGCTCAATTTGCATTTTACGATTTGCATATTATAGTATTAAATTTATGCGAGGGTGGTTTAAGCACTTAGTATACACATAGGTACATTAAATGCCAAATCGAAATTAGATCATTCTGGGAGAGTGAGCGAGAAAGAGAGAACAACGCGTAATTTCAACTTAAAATCCTGTATTAGGCATGCATTCACACACACACACATACACAATACAAATGCAAGCATTCGCCACGCCCTTTCTTTACGCTTCTTTCTCTTTTGCTACTGCATTCGTTCGATCCCTAATGCCAAATCACACATATCGCTGTTTACTTTGTCTTTTTTATTCATTTCTTTTTTGTGTATAAACAACAAACCACAATTGCTGACGCTTGCGCTGACGTTGAAGTCGACGCCGACGCCGCGACAGCACTGCTGACCTTGACATTTATTTATAACTGTACATTTCTACACTCTCTCGTTTTTCGTGTGATAAATGAAAAAAGAAGAAATGAGCAAAATAAAAAACAATTTTCAGCGAGACATAAACAAATTCAATTAATTAAATTTATAACATGAAATGAACACAATGCAATAAACATTTCAAAAATATTTGTGTTATTTTTCAGTCGTACTCTTTGGCTGAATGTGAATGGACAGAGCAAAAGACAACAACCGATTGCCTGCGCATTAGCTGCTGCCGCTGCTGCTGCTGCTTTTGTTGTTGCTGTTGTTTTTGTTTTCGCTCTTGTTGTGGGCGTATTTTTTGTGGGGTTCGCCGCTTCAATCGCCGGCGTTATTCTCGTTCCTTCGTGTATTGCATAACACACGAAAAACATCACAAATAAAACGAACACAAAGCAACAACAAAAATACCAACAAATTGAGTTCGTTTGCTTTCGCTTGTTTTGCCAAAATGTTTTTCTATCAAATATTATGCAATGCTGGTGCAGCCAAATGTAAATAAATACGGTTACAATTTGGATAGACAAATGATAACAACAACAACAACAACAGCAGCAGCAGCAAAACATCAAAATCAACAATGATAATGACGAAAACGTGTTTGCATGCTCGCTTGTTGTGTTTTTATGTTGTCTCTCGCTTTCCTGTTGTTTTTATCAGCCATTACGCTTTGCACTCACATTTTATTTACGCCATTCTACGCACATTTGTTTACCAACAGATCGACAACAAACAGCATAAAAACAATGTCGTTTATGGGCATACGCTTTCCTCCCATCCCTAACTACCTACCCACCTATCGCTCTTTGTTTTGCTTCTGTCTACGAGAGCTTTAAGAGTCTCATATTATATTTATGATGGGCTGCGAGACGAAGCCGAGTTCGGAACTTGATCTTCAGCAGAAACTGAAGGATTTTTAATGTTCTTTAGATAAATTTGTGAAATATAGATATATAAGATATATTTTGAAAGGGATTTTCTAAGAGATTATACATTATATTATTATGCATGACATTATTATCATACACATATTTTATTTTTAGAAACGCAAGTCCATAACTTCGTATAAATGTTAATGTTCAGAAAAAGAAAAGGGATTCTTCAGTATTTTTGATTGAATTGCATTTGTATCTAAATACTGAATATATGCATACACATTTATATAGAAAATTTGTATTTTGACAGGGGAGTTCTCTAAGAGACTATTATTATAAATAAACTGCTGATCAAAATTTAGTTTTGAAACTATCTATCAATCTATCACACCTGTCATTACTCTACGATTGATCTACATTGTTGCAGTAAATATAATATACTAGACTATCGCAATTATTGGCACTATCGGACCATTCCCTAATCAAATGTCAAGAATCAATATATGATCTTGCCTTGGCAGTTAGTTGTAAGAAGTGTAATTTTTATAGTTGCTACCCATATTTACCTTATGCCATCTTTAAAAGTACCATATGATACCATATGATATATGTATTATTACAAAGCAGAAAAGGTTTAAAACTCAACCTATTTTTCAATTTATTATTCAGAATACATTGTAATATTATTATTATTAAATTCGAAAATGAATATTCAGAAGAAAAAGAATTTTTAAAGTTCTTTAGATTATTGAAATTTATAGGGAAATATTGAATATATATTCAGATATAAATATATATTTAAAAAAAGTTTCTAATGTGATTCTCTAGTAGATTCGAACCAACTCGTCCTCTTTAATCTTAAATATTATTTATGGCAATTCGAACTCACCTTCCATGCGTTAACCTTAGGCGGCGGCGCTGCGATGAAGCGTTTTGGCTGTGGCGCAGCTGGCGATGCTGCAGTGGAGGCGCCTGCCTGGGCATCGGTGTCTCCGGACTTGGCCTCGTTGCCGCTGTTGCTAGCCTCCAGACTGGCGCTGGGTGAGGTATCAGACTTGCGTTCCTTTTGGGTCTTGCCGTTGCCGCTGCTGCTGGCGCCCGGAGCGCCAACATTTTTCCGTGGACTGTTGCCGCGAGGTGCGCGTTGCCTGGTCAGCTGCTTGCGTGCGTCAGACTCGCTGCCGCCGGGCAGACGGCGTACGGGTGCGGTCTTTTGGCCCTGGCCCTGGCCCTGGCCCTGCACTGGACCTGAGCCACTGCCACCAGCTGGTGGCTGTTGCTTGTCCCGGTATTCGCGCGGCGTCGGCTTGTCCTTGCGGGCCTTTTTGCGGTCACGCCGATGATGCGACGATAGCACCGGCAAAAAGTCATTATTGTCATCCAGCTCCGAGGAGTTCTCAGCAGTATTGTCGCCGCCAGCGGCGGCACGTTTCTCGCCCACAGTGGGCGACTCCTCGACTGCGGCCTCAGCAGCGGCGGTTTCCTCACTCCACGATTTGAGAGTCTTCAAATTCGGTTGATTCTCCTTGTTGTCCACAGCCGTGGCAGTGGCAGTGGCAGCGGCAGCGGCATTGGCGACTGCCTTCTTGGTGTCCAGATTCTGGACAACATTCGCATATGATGCAGTGGCCGCATTCGAGGTGGCAGCAAAGCGGCAGCGGCAACGGTAACGGCGCCCGCATTCGATGCTGTGGCATCCTCCTTGCTGCTGCTGCTGGACATGTTGTATCTTGTATGCTATATGTTGTTGTATGCCTGCTGCGGCTGCTGCTAGTCTC
The DNA here is from genome assembly GCA_035045185.1 of Drosophila meridiana. Taxonomy (NCBI): domain Eukaryota; kingdom Metazoa; phylum Arthropoda; class Insecta; order Diptera; family Drosophilidae; genus Drosophila; species Drosophila meridiana. The sequence continues at coordinate 9,009,852 of JAWNPF010000055.1, forward strand.
TGAGTAGGCAGCTTTCGTTGCGCTACTCCAGATTGTGGCTCTGCTCTGACTGCTGCTGGATGCTCGTTGTTGTTGTTGTTGTTGCTGTTGCTGGTGGATGGGGAAACTCTTTGGTGCTTCCTTGCCAGATACAGATGATGTCAACGAGTAACTGTAAATGGATAGAAATGTAAATTACGAAATACACATTAAATTAGCAGTTGTTGTTCTTTGTCTGTTTCTTCTTCTTCTTATTGTTCTTCACACACACACACATACACTCATACATACATTTTTTATCTTCCCTTCGACCTTTGACAGAAAAGAAAACGCAGAAACTCTAACTGGATGGCACCTGCGGCTTACGCTTATAGCACTAGCAATGGGCCATATCCCCCGGCCTCTGCTTCTGCCTCTGCCTCTGCCCTGGTCGCAGCAGAGCTGGAGGTGGCTGGTGCTGCGCTGCTACTGCTACAACTGCTACAACTGCTGCAACACACATACAAAATCACAATTTTAATTTGACTTTTCACGCTGCTTCACGAATTGAATTTCGTTTTCTGCCTTCGCCGTCCCTTGATTTTGTCTCAGAATCGGTGCATTATACGCTTCTAATGCGGTACGATAATTTGATGACAGAACGCAACTCAAGTAGAATATTATGCAGCCACACAGTGTTACAAGTGAGGTTAAGGCGCGGCGAAGCAGCAGCCACAGTCGCGAATGCCCCCCACACTAGTGCGAAGCAGCAGCGCAAAGAGCAACAAGCGCTTAACAGCGGTGCTGCCAACTCGTCTCACTTTACATTAGGCGTATGGCATGTCAAATGCGACGCAATACCAAAATACAACAGTAAATCTTATTCAAAAAAATAATCAAATAAAATGCTTTAATAAACAATAATAAATTAAATATATACTAAATTGATGCACAAACGCCGCACGCGTGGTTATGCAACAACAACGCTTGCATTTTGTGCATCCCTGAGCTGCGAACAGCTGTTTATGCAGCCTGCCCGCCCCTGCCTGCCCTTGCTTGCTGCACTATTATTCTGCTAGCTCAAATTTCAGAAACACATATTTCCAAACATTGTCTATATACACATGCACACACAACAATACTCTTTTTTTTCTCAAATAAACAAATATTACGCACCAAGAACTTAAGTCACAATGTGTGTGTGTGGCAAGTCGACGAAAACAACACGAGAGAGCAACAACAAAAAATTGATACACAATTCGACGTTTTTGCTTTGCTCGTTGCTTTGCTAACGTTTCACGTATGCGCTGCGCTGCTGCTTCTACTGCTGCTGCCGTTGGTGTTGTTGTTGTTGTTGTTTTTATTTCGTATGCTTTGCTTTGCGGTTTCCGTACTCTTTGCACTCACAACGTTTGCTCTCGCTCGCTCACTCACGCGCTGATGGGTTGTGATAGTTAGAACGTTTTTTGGTTACGAATAAGCTCGAATGCAACTATATTACACAGATTGTCACAAATTGCAATGTTACTCAGTTACTAGTTGACACGATAAGCACTTGTTTATGTTTTAACAGCACTATGCAGCATAATTTCAATAAATCTCGGATACCGAGCAAGACATGTGGTTTTTTACCCGTCGCGGTCGAAAAGGAAAAGAGCAGGGCTGTTGTTGGTATCGGAGTCGAGAGCAACATATCGATAGGCAGTTTGCCATTCACGTGCAACACGACCGGTGGACAGATGGCAACGCTGCGAATACCGCTTCTCTGTCGATTTGTTATTTTTTATTTGTTGAATATGTATTATTTTAATGAAAAGAGAAAACATGAGTAATTGTGTATGTGTGGTTTATGACTGCTAAACACCTGTGCTCTGTGCTATGTGAGCAGTATTTCATGAATACACTCAATGACGACAGCAATAATCAGCGAATGCAACGATTTTTGTTTACATTGCGCACGTCAGCTGCTTGCTGTGTGTGTGTGTGTGTGTGTGTGTGTGCGAGGGTGTGTGAGGGCAAGAATTTATCACTCGCAGTAAAATTTCCGCGGAATCGCCACTATAGCAGTGTCAGTCAGAAGCAGAGCAACGTCGACGTGGCCGCAAACCATTGAGCAACAAGGAAAACCCGAATTGAGCAACAAGTGAACAATGTGCGGAATCTTCGCCTATCTCAACTATTTGACGCCCAAGTCCCGGCAGCAGGTGCTCGAGCTGTTGGTGCAAGGCCTGAAGCGGCTGGAGTATCGTGGCTACGACTCCACCGGCCTGGCCATCGATGCGCCCAACGACTCCAACGACATTCTCATGGTGAAGCGCACGGGCAAGGTCAAGGTGCTGGAGGATGCCCTGGCGGAGCAGTGCCAGGGCGCTGGCTACGAGCTGCCCGTGGACATACACATTGGCATTGCGCACACCCGCTGGGCCACCCATGGTGTGCCCTCCGAGCTGAACTCCCACCCGCAGCGCTCGGACGAGCAGAACAGCTTCGTGGTCGTCCACAACGGGATCATCACGAACTACAAGGATGTGAAGACGCTGCTGGAGAAGCGCGGCTACGTCTTCGAGTCGGACACGGACACCGAGGTGATTGCCAAGCTCGTGCACCACCTCTGGCAGACCCATCCGGGCTACACGTTCGGCGAGCTCGTCGAGCAGGCCATTCAGCAGATCGAAGGCGCCTTCGCCATCGCCCTCAAGTCCAAGCACTTTCCGGGCGAGTGCGTCGCCTCGCGCCGCGGTTCGCCGTTGCTGGTGGGCATCAAGGCCAAGACGAAGCTGGCCACGGATCATGTGCCCATATTGTACACCAAGGCGCATCGGCCGCATGGACAGCCCCAGTTCCAGCTGCTGCCCAGCGGGCGCGCCTGCAACGTGGATGTCAGCGCCGAGTTCCAGCCGCTGGAGCACAAGGAGGTGGAATACTTCTTCGCCTCCGACGCCTCGGCGGTGATTGAGCACACTAATCGCGTCATCTACCTGGAGGACGACGACGTGGCCGCCGTGAAGCGCGACGGCACGCTGAGCATCCATCGGCTCAACAAATCCTCCGATGATCCGCACGCCCGCGAGATCATCACGCTCAAGATGGAGATCCAGCAGATCATGAAGGGCAACTACGACTACTTCATGCTCAAGGAGATCTTCGAGCAGCCCGAGTCGGTGGTCAACACGATGCGCGGCCGCGTCCGCTTCGACACCCAGACGGTGGTGCTCGGCGGCATCAAGGAGTACATACCGGAGATCAAGCGCTGCAGGCGCCTCATGCTCATCGCCTGCGGCACCTCCTACCACAGCGCGGTGGCCACGCGCCAGCTGCTGGAGGAGCTCACCGAGCTGCCGGTGATGGTGGAGCTGGCCTCCGACTTCCTCGACCGCAACACGCCCATCTACCGGGACGACGTCTGCTTCTTCATCTCGCAGTCGGGCGAGACGGCGGACACGCTGATGGCGCTGCGCTACTGCAAGCAGCGTGGAGCCCTCATCGTGGGCATCACCAACACCGTGGGCAGCAGCATCTGCCGGGAGTCGCACTGTGGCGTCCACATCAATGCGGGCCCCGAGATCGGCGTCGCCTCCACCAAGGCCTACACCTCGCAGTTCATCTCGCTGGTGATGTTCGCCCTGGTCATGTCGGAGGATCGGCTGTCGTTGCAGCAGCGCCGCCTGGAGATCATCTCGGGCCTGGCGCAGCTGGACCAGCACATCCGGACGGTGCTGCAGCTGAACTCGCAGGTGCAGCAGCTGGCCAAGGAACTCTACCAGCACAAGTCGCTGCTGATCATGGGGCGCGGCTTCAACTTCGCCACCTGCCTGGAGGGCGCGCTGAAGGTGAAGGAGCTGACCTACATGCACAGCGAGGGCATCCTGGCCGGCGAGCTGAAGCACGGCCCCCTGGCGCTCGTCGACGACGAGATGCCCGTGCTGATGATCGTGCTCCGCGATCCCGTCTACACCAAGTGCATGAACGCCCTGCAGCAGGTCACCTCGCGCAAGGGCCGGCCCATCCTCATCTGCGAGGAGGGCGACACCGAGACCATGGCCTTCTCGACGCGCTCCCTCCAAATACCCCGCACCGTCGACTGCCTGCAGGGCATCCTCACCGTCATCCCGATGCAGTTGCTCTCCTACCACATTGCCGTGCTGCGCGGCTGCGACGTCGACTGTCCCCGCAACCTGGCCAAGTCCGTGACCGTGGAGTAGGTCGGCGCAGCCCCGCATCCGCGCATCCCCTCTTCTGCCCCCGAACCGACTTCAAACAAGAATTCCATTTTACTGACCGCTTGGAATGGAGCGCTATGTATTTTTATAGAAATATATACATACATACTTATTTAGCCTAAGTCGAACAGTTATACATACATATATACACATACGTACATACATACATATATCCATTGGACACTCTGTTCCTGTCCTCGAAAATGTTTTGAAAATCTAAAAAAAAAAATCTATTGCATTTGTTTTCATTTTTCATTTTTGTTTAACTTTATCTGTGCAATTAAAATATATAAATATTTGTCTATCCATATATAAATTTGTTTTTTTTTTCAATATTTACTCTACTGCAGGGAGATAACTCCTAGATAATGCGATATACATTGTTGGAGATAATAGGGGGAAAGATAAAAAAATTACGGAAAATTTAGAATTTCATCAGTAATTTTCTTTTTATTTATTTATTTTATTTTTTTTTTAATTTCCTGAATAGGCATATATCTACTGCAGTGAGATAACTCCTAGATAATGAGACTATCATAATCGTTGGAGATAATAAGGGAAAAAAATAGAATTTCAATAATTTTCTTTTTATTAATTTTTTTTTAATTTCCCAAGTAGATATTTATAATATAAAAAATAAACTAATAATTGCGAAGAATTTAGAATTTTATAATCAGTTTATTACTTATATTTTATTTTTATTTATTATATTCTAGTAAACATTCTCATGTTATTTTTATAATATACCAAATTTTACTTTTGCAACTGCATTAAGATAATGTCACATATTTTCTTTATATAAATAGATAACAAAAAATGTAATTAATGAAAGATTTTTGTTTTTACTATATATTTTTTTATTATCATATAACATTTACTACCCATTGAGCTATTTTTTCCTGTGCTTATAATCTCTTTAACAAAAAAAATATTGCATTTTTAATTATTTACTTAACTGCACTGATATAAAGCCAAGATAATGCTATATTATTATTCAAGATAAGAAGAGAATAGATAAAAACAAAAGCAAATAAAAAAACAATATTATATTTAAAAAACTTTTTGTATTTATTATAATAATGAAAGCAAATTTTTCAACCTCCTATATAGCAATATATAACAAAAAGCAAGTAATTACGAAAAGCTTTGAATTCTATTATTAAAAATTTTTTTTATTTATGTTTCCGAATACATTTTTGTTCAATTTCTTATAAATAAAGAATTTAATAATATTCTAAATAAATATAGAATATAAGTAATTGCGAAGAATTGAGAATTATATTTATTTTATTTATTATATTAACAAGTTATTTTGTTCAATTTTTTATATATATTTTTATCATATAACATCAATCATGGAACAACAATAACAACTCTACAGCGGAACTAGTGAACTGAACTGGTTGCAGCAGCAGCACCGTTTGCAGCCCTGGCACATAAATATTTTTCAGCGCCCGTTGCCAACCCTGCTCGTTCGCAAACGCAGAGTTCAACACAGAAGAAGAAAAAGAAAAGAAAAGAAAAAAGAAAAAGTTGTGCAACGTGAGATAACTGAACAGACAAAAAAACATAACAATTCGAGTGCATTTAACTGAAAATATGACCGTAAATAAACGGGACGCGGCGTGCACGACGCGACCGCGTTGCTTTTTCGATATAACGCTCGGCGGCCTGAGCGTCGGTCGCATCGTTTTCGAGTTGTTTGGCGACGTTGCGCCCAAGACGGTTGAGAATTTCCGTGCCCTGTGCACGGGCGAAAAGGGCACCGGCCTGGTCACCGGCAAGCGGCTGCACTACAAAGGTGTCATATTCCATCGTGTGGTCAAGGACTTTATGGTGCAGGCGGGCGACTTTAGTGCAGGCAACGGTACCGGCGGCGAATCAATTTATGGCGGCACTTTCGAGGGTAAGTTCCACATCGTCTCTCACACTCTCTTCTCACTGTGTGTGTGTGTGTGAGTGTGTGTGCTTGTGCGCTTGTGTATATGTATACGTGCAATACACACAAAGTGCTATCAATTAATTTTGTCTAATGCCTCGTTTTAATTTTAGGGCTTATAGCATATAATTATTATATACTATATTGTAGTTGTGTTAATGTATTAAAGAGAGAGAGAGAGAATTTCATACTTTCTCTGCGTTGTTTATAGCTTGTAAATAATAATAAACAATGAACAAATGTTGAGTATATACAGTGCTGTTCATAAAAATAGCAGTGCTAAATGTAAAAAAAAACAAACAATATTTTGATCATAAAAATAGCAGTGCCAAATGTAGTAGAACTCAATATTTTGAAAACAATTTGAAATGAATGTAAAGATAAACGTATTAGTATTTATTTATATTATTTATCATTCATTTAAATATTCTTTGGGTTCCAAAACGAAAATTGTTCGCAAAAATATTACTACTAAATATGGATAAATAAAACTACTTAAAATTATTCTAGATTTATATAGTATGTTTTATTTAGAAAATAAATTTGCAATTTGCATTAAAAAATTATTTAAGTTATTATTTGTATTTTGTTTTTCATTTATATTTCTATAATTTAGTATATTAGTTTTTATTTTAATAATTTCAATTATTTTTATTTTTATTTCATTTATATTTTAATAGATTAATTTTTTTAATAATATACATTTTTTTATTTTTATTTAATTTATATTTTAATATTTTATTATTTTCATTTTATTTCATTAACATTTAAATAATCTAAATGATGTTTTTATTTTTATTTAATTTATAGTTTAGTAACTTTAATTTATAATGTTTTTATAATATAAATTATTTATATTTTATATTATTTATATTTTAATAATTTATTGTTTTCACTTCATTTTATTTATATTTGCATATTTTAAATTATTTTTATTTTATTTAAATTTTAATAATTCAATTTGTTTTATTTTATTTTTTATATTTTACTATTTATATTTTAATAATATATTTTCATTTTTATTTCATTAACATTAAAATAATTTAAATAATGTTTTTATTTTTATTTAATTTATAGTTTAGTAACTTTAATTTGTAATATTTTGTTTACAATATAAATTATTTATATTTTTATTTGATTTATATTTTAATAATTTAATTTAGTTTTTTTCTTCTATTTTATATTTTACTCTTTATATTTTAATAATATAAATTATTTGTATTTTTATTTGATTTGTATTTTAATTATATAAATTATTTTTATTTTATTTATATTTTAATAATTCAATTTGTTTTTTTTTTCTATTTTATATTTTACTATTCATATTTTAATAATATAAATTATTTTTATTTTTATTTAATTTAATTTTTAATAATTTAATTATATTTTAATAATTTATTTTCATTTTTGTTTGTTATTAACATTTGAATAATTAATATTATGTTTTATTTTTATTAAATTTATAGTTTAATAACTTTAATTTGTAATTTTTTTATAATATAAATTATTTGTATTTTTATTTGATTTATATTTTAATAATTGATTGTTTTCATTTCATTTTATTAATATTTGCATATTTTCAATTATTTATATTTTAATAATTTAATTTAGTTTATTTTTTGTTCTATTTTACATTTTACTATTCATATTTTAATAATATAAATTATTTGTATTTTAATCATTTAAATTATTTTTATTTTTATTTATTTATATTTTAATAATTTAAATAAGTTTTATATATTTATAGATCTTTAAGAATATAGCTTGTTTACTGATTTTTTTCAACTTATATATTATATAACATAGGCATAAATCGAGTGGTATATTTAAAGATAACTTAAGGTTTTGAGGTGAGAAAACATAAAGGAAAAAAAGTTCCGAAAAAATATAATTTTACTCTATACAACAACAAATTTTCTTTCGACTAGAATGGGAATCTATTTTATTTCGGGTATTACTTCGCACAAGTCTTTATATTTAATAGTAATTTTTGATAGTTTATCATTCAATAAAACATCTGAAATACTTATTTAGTTATTTATTTGCAATTTCTCCTTTCTTACAGACGAATGCTTTGACAAGAAGCACGATCGTCCCTTCCTGCTGTCGATGGCCAATCGCGGCAAGAATACGAACGGCTCGCAGTTCTTTATGTAAGTGGACGCCGTTCCGTGGGGATCGTTGAGTTGAATCCATTGCCAAAAGCCAATCCCTGTGACAGTTGTTAACGTTTCTCTTGCAGCACATGAAATCATAAATATGTTAAATCTTTTACTCTGTACTTTGCCTATCTATCTATTTAAAGTTCTGTTGTTGTTCATTGATCTATTGCCGTGTAGCGCATAGCGAGTGTATGCAATATCTCTGACCAGCGGACTGAGCACCCATCGACATCGACGTCGACGCCGACGTCGACACCGACACCTACTCAGCGACTCACTCCCCCCTCTCCAACCCAATGGCCGGCCTCTCTCTCTGTCGCTGTGTGTCTGGTGTGTGTGCGTCTGTGTGTGTGTAAGTGTCTGTCTGTCTGTGGGTGCACCTTGACGCGTAGCTGAGGCCTCACACCGAACCGAACCGAACCCTTCTCCGCTCGGCTGTCCTTGGCAACTGCAGCAGCAACGGCAGCAACAACAACAACAACACGAATTGAGGGCAACCACAGCGCCAACAGCAACAGTTGCCGAGCTACTCGAGCCCTGGGCCAATCGATGAGCTGCGCCCAGGCGATGTCGCCCCACCCAGGCCCAACTGGCTAATCGGACTGGGGGCGCCCCAGTTCCAGTTGCCATATTCGAGCTGATATCGTTTAGTTTGTACAACAACAGCAACAGCAACAACTGCAGCTACAGCAACAACAACAGCAACAACAATTCAACAACAACAACAACAATAGAAAACTACAACAAATCTCGCCTACCAACAACAAAGTTTGCATTGTGTAAAGAATATTTTTCTTCTCTTCTGTTTTTCATTGTAGTACAACACAGCCTGCGCCACACTTGGACAAGTAAGTGAGACTTGATTAGTAAATTCATTCATTAGTCTGAAAAATATATTGATTAAGTAGCTATAATTAGAATTGAATGAACAAAGTAGAACAATTGGATAACTGACTGGGACTTGGCCTAAAACAAATCAGATATACCCTAAATAATTAAATATAATACGAAATGTATTTATTAATTAAGGAAACAGAGAATCATATCATCTTATCAATCTTAAACTAAAATAAATGAAGTATCCCTTTAATTTTTCCCCTATTTGTACATCCTGCGTATCAACTTATCGGGCTTAAGCCAAAATAAATCAACTATTCCTTTAAATTCCCTATATTTACAGTCTGAGTATCTGCTTGCTGCGCTCTTCAGTATTTAGTTCTGTAAAAAAAATTATATATGAAACAAAAAGTCGAACAACGAAACAAATAGTATCAATTCTTCAACGTAGAAAACTTAGATATCTGACTGGGAGTTGTCCAATAAATATTCCCTTTGAAATTTCCCCTTTTTTTACAGTCTATATCATTTGAATAGCATAAAATTATATTGATTACGCAACTAAAGCTAGAATCAAATCATCCAATCGGTCTTAACCTCAAGTAAATAAAATATCACATTGAATATTCCCCGTATTTACATACTATATAATTCAATAGTCTAAAAATCAAAAGATTAAAGCATAAAACTTAGGTCTTAATCTTAATAAATCAAACATTGCCTTAAAAATTCCCTGTATTTACAGTCTAAATCATGTAAAGGTCTAAAAATGTATTTATTTAATAGCTTTCATTTGGAATCAAATGTTCGAAGTTGAAAACTTAGATATTCGACGGGCTCATCATCTAAATTATATCCTCTTAAAAATTCCCTGTTTTTACAGCCTAAATCATGTAATAGTCTAAAAAATATATTTTTTTAATAGCTTTCATTTGAATCAAATCCTGAAAGTAGAAAACCTCAAAGTAGAAAACTTATTTATTCGACCTGGTTATTCTCTCAAATATATTAAATAATATTTTGAAATATATTTGTATATCAATAATTGATGATAGAACTAAAACAACAATCAAATAATCCAATCGGTCTTTAATTAAAATAAATGAAATATTCCTTTAAAAATGGGCTGTATTTATGTCATTTATCCCCTTGCTCCTCCTTTAGTATTTAATTTCGTATCTACTATACGATTATACGAGTAATAAAATTTAGATTTTTAACTGAATATTGATCTAAAATATATCAAATTTAAGTTTTTAAAATTACCTGTATTTCCAGCCCATATCTCTTAGCTCTCGCTCCCCTTTAGTATTACGTTCTGTGACAAAAATAGAGGGAAATACAATTTTAGGAAACAATCAATATCAAATCATAAAAGTAGAAAACTTACAATAGATAGCTGACTCGAACCTAAAATAAATTTGAATAAATCAAATATTCCCTTAAAATTCCCTATAACTACACTCTTTATATCCTTGCTCCCCTTTAAGTTCCTTTAAAGGTAGTAGAACACAAATCTGAAAATATTTAATAAAAATAAAAATGTATTACAAGTAGAGATAATGCTTCCTTCACTCCCATCAAAAGTTCCTCTATTATAATAGACCATAATAAGACGAATTAGTTTGACTTTAAACTTTAATTAGTTTAATTAACTCCAGTCTTTATACTAAACCTTACTAAATCTTTCCCATTTTCAACTTGCAGTATCCATGTTGTATTCGGTCATGTTTTATCCGGTCAGGATTTGGTGCGTCAATTAGAGGATCTGCCCATTGATCGCAACTCGCGCCCCTTGCAGGATGCGGCCATAGCCAACTGTGGCGAGTTAGTCAAGCAAACAAAGAGTGAGTCCAATGCTGAATCCACTATCAGAACATAATAAACCAAATTCCCATTCCCCAAATTAGCACCCAAAAAGGAAAAGAAACGCAGAAAGCGTTCAACGGCCACGGAGGAATCGGAAAGCGAAACTGAGGAGCTGGTGGAAAAGCAGCGCAAGGATAAACTAAAGAAGAAACGCTCACGCAAGGAGTCCAAATCCAGCGACAGTGAAAAGTATGTGAATGAATCAAGGAATTTCTTTCTTAATTGAGTAATTTCTTAATTTGTTATTGCAGCAGCGATTCGGGTCGTGCTGCGCGTGGCAATGGACGTCAGGAGCACTCGGAGGAGGAGGGCGAAATACATCCGTTGGTCACGCTGACAAAAATTGATCCCAGCGAGATACCCGAGGTACAAAGTACAAACAGCTGAGCTTGAGGAAGACTGTTGCTTATATGATATATATAATATTATAATATGATATATAATATATAATATATTATCTATAATATATGATATATAGTTAGAATCCTGTCCTAAGATTTTGTCACCTAAAATTTCCTTAATTTATTATATATTATAGATAATAATATATTATTTATTAATATATTATTATCTATAATATATGCTATATAGTTAGATTCGTTAATTCCTGTCCTAGGATTTTCTCATCTTAAATTTCCTTAATTTAATATATAATATACTATCTATAATATATGATATACAGTTAGAATCGTAAATTTCTATCCTAAGAGCTTGTCACCTAAAATTTCCTTATAATATATATATAATATATTATCTATAATATATGAGATATAGTTAGAATCGCAAATTCCTGTTCTAAGATCTTGTCATCAGAAATTTCCTTAATTTAATATATAATCTATTATCTATAATATATAATATTCATAGTTAGAATCGTGAATTCCTGTCCTAAGATCTTGTCACCTGAAATTTCCTTAATTTTATATATAATATATTATCTATAAGATATAATATATATAGCTAGAATCTTTAATTCCTGTCCTAGGGTTTTATCACCTGAAATTTCCTTAATTTTATATATAATATATTATCTATAAAATATGATATATAGTTATAATCGCGAGTTCCTGTCCTAAGATCTTGTCATCTGAAATTTCCATAATTTTATATATTATATGTATAGTTAGAATCGTCAATTCCTGTCCTAGGATTTTCTCATCTTAAATTTCCTTAATGTCCTTCAGGTTTCAAACAAATTCCTAATGCGCGCTGAGCGTTCGCGTTCGCGTGAGGAGCGCGGTGCTCGTGACGCCTCACGCGATGTGCGCCAGCGTGAACGGGAACACGATCGAGAGCGTGATCGTGATCGTGATCGCGAACGTGATCGTGAGCGTGAGCGTGATCGTGACGATCGGGACAGAGGCAGAGAGCGCAATCGCAACGCCTTCGGCTGGTCAAAGAAGCAGGTGCCGACCTCGCGCAGTGGCCGCATTGTCAAAGGACGCGGTGTCTTTGTAAGCACATTGAGCACATCTCAAGAAATTCCGCTGCTTAACTCATTCCATTCCATTCCGTTCCACAGCGCTTTCGCACGCCCTCGCGCAGCCGATCGAAGAGTATTACGCCGCCGCACTGGAAGCACGCACAGAAGCGCACGATCAAGCTGTCGGATCTGGAGCGCATCGAGGAGGAGAACAAGATGCGGGACGAGGAGCTGCGGCGGCGCGAGCAGGAGCGCAAGAAGCGCCACGAGGAGGCCTCCAAGGATCCCAAGAAGTCGTTCTTCGAGCTGTCGCACGCCAGCACCTACGGCGGCAAGGTGACGCCCGAGCAGTCGCCCTCGAAGCAGAAGCAGACGAGCAGCGCCAAGCACAGCAGCGACTTCCACTCCCAGAAGGATGCGGCGGAGCGCAGCAAGGCCGAAGGACACCCACGACAAGGAGGAGAAGCGCGAAAAGGAAAAACCCAAAGAAGAGGCGCCGCCAAAGCGACGCAAATCGGTGGACATGAACGCCTTGGACTACGAACAGCAGACGGACAGCGAGCCGGAGCCGGAGCGGGAGCGGGAGCGAGAGCGGGAGATCAGCAAACCCATTCAGAAGCCAGCTCCAGCAAAGGTCAGCGAATCGCCAGCGGAGAATCGCAGCAAGCGCGACGAGCGCAAAGCCGAGGATAAACCACGCGAGCGCGAGAGACCCAAGCGCAGTCGGGAACGGTCCACGTCTCGCAATCGCCATAGGAGTCGCTCCCGCTCCGCGCAGCGCAGACGTACGCCGCCGCGTCGCCAGCAGCGCTCGCCGCCTAGGCGCCAGGGTAACAACAACAATAATAATAATAATAATAATAATAACAACAACAACAACAACAACAACAACAACATGGCTCAGCATCAGCTCAACCGCAACCGTCGGAATCCCTTCGCCGATCGAGAGCGCCGCCAACGCTCGCCGGACAATGAGTACCGCAACCGTTATCCTCTGTCGCCCATACGCACCACTCGCAACTCGCCCGGGGAACGGCGTCGTTCCAGAGAGCGCCAGCGTCGCTCACGCAGTCGCGGACGCCGGCAGGAATCGGATGAGCGCAGGCGTCCAGAGTCGCCCAGTCGCAAGCGCCAAGAGTCGCCGGAGCGGAAGCGTCAGGAGTCGCCTGTTCGGAAGCGCCAAGAGTCGCCGGAGCGCAAGCGACGCGACACGCCCCCGGAGCGAAAGCGGCGCCATGCCACGCCGGAGCGCAGACGCAGTGGAAGTCGATCACGTCGTGGACATAGTCGTTCGCGCAGCAGCAGTCGACCGCGACGCAGCCAACGGTCGCAGGACAAGACTCCGGCCAAGGGAACGGCGGGCTTGTCTGCTGCCGATTCCGAGGACAAGGATAAAGCCGCGCGCGAGAAGATGCAGAAGCGCGTGGAGGCGGCGCTGCTGCTGAAGGAGCACATGCGCAAGGAGATTGCCAAGGAGGAGGAGCGACGCGCCGAGAAACAGCGCCAGGACGAGCTCGAAAAGGAGCGCACCACGCGAGAGCTGAACGAGCTGGAGCGCCTGAAGGCGGAGACGCTGAAGAAGCTGCAGGAGGAGGAGCGCGAGCAGGACGAACCGACGGCTGGACGCTCCAGGCGCGAGAGTCGTGGCAGCAGCCCCGAGACCGAGAAGCGCAAGCATAAAAAGTCCAAGAAGCAGTCGACGCGCCCGCGACGATACGAATCGGAGTAGTTCGCCGGAACAGAGATCCGCAAATCTGACACAATATTGAAAATCAAATCTTTGATTTGCATAGTCAAGCAATTAAATGAATACACCTAAATGCAATTGTAAAAACAGTTCGAGAATTCTATGTAGTGTGACCGCCCAATAAAATCGATAAATATATTGGCAATTTAAAAAAAAACCTAAATTTTATTTATTTTATTTCAATAATTGCAAGTTTTTACTTGTTTGAAAAGCGCGCTCAGGTAGTGCATAACAAAAAGCTAACTGCTACATTCAGTCTCAGTGCTGTAAAATGACTACAATATGTTATCGCATATCGATAACTACTTTTGAACTGGAGGACATGCAGTCACTAGAACACGAAAAAAATAATAGGAGATTTTTGAAATTTTTAAATAATCGTTCGCTGATTAATTACAAAATTTGTAGCTCTGTATTTATTTTTAGTTGATTAACTAGCTATTGCTAATTTTCTTAAAGTTCACTGTTTTCGCTACCTACTGCACCACAAAATATTTATAATATTAATTTAAAATACAATGTTTACAAATCTCCATACGTATTTCGGCAATAGGTCTGGCAACGTTTTGTGGCATTAAAAGTTGTTTCAGTTTATTTTGTGCATCGTTTTTCTTCCGTTTCGCTTGTGGCAAACTTTCATTCATGGAGACAAGCTTTTGACGCTGCCATTGAAATTTGTTTCTTCTTTTTGCAGCGCAAACAAAAACAAGAGTTGGCGTCAACGTCAACGTCAACGTCGGCGTAGATGTAGACGTCGTCGTCGTTGTCGATGTCGTCGACGCCGACGTCGCCGGCAAATGCAAGCTTACAAGTATGTGTGTGTGCGACGGCTCTCTGTGCGCGCGTAGTATGTTTAGTGTGTGCGAATATGACAGCGGCAGCGCCAGTTCGGACCAAAGCTCCCAGTACACGAATGGCGTACAAACTGTTTGGACGTGTTTGCTGCTCGCTGGCGACGTCGCGAGTTCGAGTTCGAGCATTTTAATTGTCAGTGCAGAGCGTTGTAAATATTGAAGCGCCGCTTCGATTGGCGTTGACGAATATTTGTATCTGTGTGCGTGTATAACTTATTATTAATAAACCCGCAAAGTGTCATCAAGCAACAAACAAAAATGCAAAATAAATAAATAAACCAACTGCAAATAATGCCGAAAGCGACAGTGAAAATAATCGTAATTTGTTGATTTAAGCGGCGGCAGCGGTCGTTGCTAATGTCGCTGAATGTTCAAGCGTGCGTCAGAGTTTTGTATGTGTTTGAGCGTGTGTGTGTGTGTGTGTGTATGTGTGCGTGAGTGTATGTGCAAAAATTACAAATAAGAAAGAATTGATAGGCTGAGCCTGCGTAATACAAACATAAAGCGCAAATCCAAAAAACACAACAAAGGTAGTAACAAAGCACAGCTATGGCGTCAGCAGCGCGCGGGGGCGCAGGCACCGGCGATGGCGGCAACAAAAGCCGGTGCAGTGCGTACACACACACACACACATACACACACGCATGCACGAGCAAGTAAAGAGAAAGAGACAGAGAGCGAAATATAGTGAATGCGAGAGAAGTAAAGGAGACACATGGGCCATGTTTTTATGCTGCGTATCAAATGAAATGTGATTAGTTATTAGCTGCTTATGCCGTAAATTCCGGCATTGTTGATTTTTGAGTCCTGTTGCAAATAAATGATGACATAATAAGGCATCAAAACAAACAAATCGACTGCGTGCCGACGGCGCTGTCGCTGTGACAATGTGTGCGTGCGCGACGGGGTCAGGCGAATAGGTATAAATGTTGAAATGAATATTTAAAATGCGAAATTCCACGCAAACAAACGGCGATAAACGCAAGAGGCAAAGATGCCAAACAAAAAAGGATGTAAAACGCAATAAAGCACACGACTGAGAGCCGCTGATTCTGCTTCTGCTTCTGCTGTTGCTGTTGCTGTTGCGGCGGCTGCGGCTGCGAAAGCCGCCAAGTACAGTAGTAGTTCTTCGGCCAGGCCACAAAGGCAGCAGCAGCAGCAGCAGCAGTCGAACAAAAAAGCACACGCACGCACACAGTGACAAACGGGGCAATAACACAAACAACAACAAAAACAACACCAAGAACAGCAACAGCAACAGCCACACAAGGCCATGGAAGCAACAGCGGCGGTTGTAGTAGGCAGGCAGGCAGGCAAAGCCAAAGCTAAAGCTCGGCGCACAAACACAAAGCGAAAGCGAAGCAAAAACAAGGAGCAAAACAGCGGCGACGTCGCACAGTGTATCAAATTGATTAAAAAGTAATAGAACCAATTGCAATACAGGTTGAGACACAAAATACATAAATATACATTTATTTATATTTAAATAGTAGCAGACAAATGTTTTACAGTAAAAAAATGCATAGGTTGAAAACTACAGATTTGAAAATCCAGAAAATTGGCCATATCAATAAAATTCACTACTACACCATATATGCAATAGTTAACTATTGCAATATTGAATAAAGCTGTATTATTTATTAAAGAGTAGGTTTGCGAAATATTCTATTAATGGTATGCATATTCCATTAATTTATATATTTTATTATACTTAATCTTAGCTTAAAATCATTGTTATATCAACTAATATGCACTTGAAGTGTGCATTGTAGTTCTCCAATTAATAGCCAACTATTTTGATTCGCCATTTTTGGAGCATGTAAATCACTGTGCAAAGTCGGCGTTGGCGTTAGCATCAGCAGAGGACCAGAGCCAAAGTGAGAGTGGGCTGCTGTTGCTTATGCGAATATGGATGCTCAGAAAAAGCTTAGTAAGCTGCGCTGTCGCTGTCGCTGCCACTGCCGCTGCCGTTGCCGGTGCTGCTGCTGCTGCTGTTGTCGTTTTGCAAACAAATGTACAAAATGTATATGACGCTTAACGTTCGTGATAATGAAGTATTTGAGCGACGATGATGAAGATATAAGAACACGAAGAATAAGCATAATAGAAGGCACAACAAGGTAGAATTTTGAGGAAATCGAAATTTGCGTCGTCGTTCAATTTCGACCGGCATCCGCAGCACAAAACAAACTTTTGCCCATGTGTGAGTGTGTGTCTGGCTGCGCGTGTGTGTGTGTGTGTGTGTGCGAGGGCCTGTATGTTTGTGTATGTGTGTGTTGTATTTCGCATAGTCAAATTTGTTTTATATAATTCTCAACTACCCCGATATGATTTCCGTTGCGCTTCTTCCTTATCTCTCAATTGAGCGTGGCAATTTTTTGTTGTTTGCAGTTGCTGCCGGCAGCAAAAACCACGGCGAAAACCGTTGTTTGCTTATTGTTAAAAACTTTTCCAAACACATAAATGCGTTGGCCATGGCAATAAATACAAGTTTTAAACAAAGCACAAACTTTACGCAATAAAAACCAATATTACGTACATATTTAGCACAAAAACCCAAAATGAGAAAAAAAGATAATTTGAATGCGTTGCTCTGCATTTTTGTCTTGATTTATAAAATATATTATTTTGCGCAGAGTAAAAAAGTTAAACAAAGGAGTACAAAAATACCGTTGCAATAGCAAATATTACACGCACACACTCACACACACAACGCTGCCAGTGGCTGCTGCGTCAGCGTCGCTGCTAACGTCGCCATCTGCTTTATTTGTACTTTTGCCTCTCTCTTTCTCTCTCGCTGAGTATGTGTGCAAAGCCTTTGATAGTAGCTGAAGCAACAACAACAACAACAATGGCGCGCTGTCAGCACTGCCGAAATATATTTTAGCATTCATTTATGCGACGTTTTCTTCATACTTTATTTTTGTACTTTTTGCCGCGCGAATTCGTGCACTCTAGCTAGAAATCTTTTCTATATGTATCTATGTACGAATGTGTATCTTATACACGCGCAATTCGAGTACTTGTTGTCTTAAGTATTGAAATACATGCGTATAGTATACCCCGTCCGTTATGGCATCATCAGACGACGCCGCAGAGCTATTATGATGAGCGCCAGGAGTGGGGGAAGAAGCAAAGATTTCTTATTAGAGTTGCGTTAGTGGAGCGAACCATCTTAATAATGACCATCAAATGGAAGAGAGCAAGGATAGGGCGGCCATATTTTTGGCTTACTAAGGGAATGGAGGGAGTGTAAGAAGTCAGTCAGAAGTCGCTGAAATGCGTTCTAGAATGAATATCAAATACCAAAAACTGAAAAATAAAAATTTAAAGAAATAATTATTGTTATTTAAAAATTAAAAAATAAAAATATAATATTTGATTAAAAGAAATAGATATTTTTATTTAAAAAATATTATTTTACTTAAAAAATAAAAAATTAATATTGATTGAAACTAAAAATATGCATATTAAAAATACAAATATATTTTTAGTTATTAAATAAAATATAATTTTTTATTTTTTAAATAAGGTTATTTTTTTATAAATAAAAGTATATATTTTTTTTAAATATATCATTTTTTTTAAGTATATGATATTAAATGTCTTGATATAATATATCATATTATAAATAAACTAAAAAGATATATATTTTATTTAATAATTCAAAATCTTATAATTTTGTTTATTTTTAATAATTTTTATATATTTGTTTAAATAACAAGTAATTATTTTTATGTTATATTAAACATTTTTTGCTTTTAATCAATTCGCATATAAATTGATTGCCTCCATTATTAAATTTTTTAATAATACAACATGTAGTTTCAGTTTGCTTATTTTTTAAAGATATTTTCCAATTTTCTTTAAATTGTTTTGTCAAGTTCATGAAAAGAACATGTAATATGTGTTACAAGAAATCCATTTCAAGGTCTATTACTTAATGCCTTATCATTCAACGACATTCGATTTTATACATAGATATTTCGCAATGCATTCAAACTCATCATAATAAGTTCTTTCAATATGTAATATGTGTTACAGGAAATAATTCCATTTCAAGGTCTATTATCTCAGGGATAGGCTCATAATTTATAACAAATAGGAGATACAGTAATTTAGCTTTCGCCCATTTATCTCTGGGAAGCATTTTAGCATTGGCCAGCACTCAAGTTGCGATAAAGTAAAGCCCATTGCCATCAATTTAGGAATACCCGACGTTGACGACAAATGACATTTTGATGTTGGCGCCGTTAGCGGCGCCAGTGTTTTGCGGGCTATTACGCAAATGACGCATACGCACTGTTGCACACGTAAAATATTTATGCACGTTTCATAAGCGTAGCTAAAATATATTAGCATACTTTTGTGTGCGTGCCGTAACAGAGCTCGTCGAGTGTATATGTGTGAGTGTGTGTGTGTGTGTGTGAGAGAGATTTAAGAGATTCGAATT
The DNA here is from genome assembly GCA_035045185.1 of Drosophila meridiana. Lineage (NCBI taxonomy): Eukaryota > Metazoa > Arthropoda > Insecta > Diptera > Drosophilidae > Drosophila > Drosophila meridiana. The sequence continues at coordinate 9,029,314 of JAWNPF010000055.1, forward strand.
TGTTGATTTTTAGATTGAAAAGGCAAAGAAGAGTCGTGATAACGCGCCCATAAACAATGTAAATGCGTGTGCTCGCGTGTACGCATAAAATGCAAACAACAATGAGAAGATGCACCTAAGAGAAACACTCAAAAATAACGAAGTAATTGAAGACAACGAGCAGAGAGTCCGGTTCGTTATAATAATCACACCGTAGCCGAGATAAAAGCGATTGCGGTTAGCTGCCCGAAACTGGAAAAACCACCGGAAATTAACGCCAGATTGCAATGTTTTTGTTTTACAATCGACGCATTTTTGTCATTATATTAATTGAATTTCTGCTGCTGCTGCTGAGCGACGACAATGGACAACCGACGCTGACCAAGCTGCCGACAACAGGTGAGTTACTGCCGCAGTCTATGTCGAATCCCTTGCCAAACTGCAATAATCATAAACTAATGGCCAAACGTGCGGGCGTGTCCGTAGCCAAAAGCCCCGAGAACTTGTTGAGTTCTCCAAGAGTCCTTAAAGAGTCTGGGGGATTGGGTGGAGCAGGCAGGTGGGGTAGGATCCCTCCGCAGGCCACATCCCATAAAGAAAATCGGGAGTATAAAATATTAAAGTTGGCAAAACACGCGAGAAAACTTTTTGGCCACATCCACCCTTGGCGCTATGCTGTCTTTTTGGGGGTTGATCCGTTCTGCTGCGCTCTTTGACTTTCGAATAGTCCTTTCGCATGTGTGTGTGCCATTGCGCACTTATTGCGTCGTTGATTTGGCTAAGCAGAAATTATAATTCTAATTTATGGTAAATGAACAAGTTGGTTGTATCCAGCGAAATTTCCAACTTAGCGCAGCCTGTGCGATTCTCACGACCCATCTCTCTATAAGGTCTCTATGTTTATTTGCTTTGTAGCTTTACCCGTTGTCAAAGGGCACACGGCATACAGCATGGCTAAAAGCATTTAACAATCAATCAATGCAAACAATTTCACATAATTTCCCTTTTCATGACACATACACACACACACACACACACAAAGGCGAATTTCCGCAGCTAGTTAAGTCGAGTGAGGGCATGGGCTAGTTCATAAAACCCCAATGCGAAAAGTTTTGCACACATGATAGAGCAGCTATTGCCGCGCTTGGGGCGGGGGCTAGAGCTAGAGCTGTGGCTGGGGCTGGGGCTGGGGCTGGGGCTGGTGAAATGCGCTGTGGCAAAAGTCCAAGTCTAAGTCAAACGACTAAGCGGCATGTCGTCAATAAATTTTCCATTAAATTCAAAGCAACCCAAAAAAGTAGAAAAAAAGATGAAGTGGGAAATGGCAAGAAAAACAAGCGCCCATAAAGGAAGGTAGCGTCGAGTACACTACATAACTTTTGCCTCTTCTATACAGACACAGTAACACACACACACACACACACACACACACTCATACACTCGTAGGCACACACGTGTTCATGGCTGGGCGTCTTAGGGCGTGTGGGTGCACGTTGTTGTGTTGCTTCCTGTCTGTCCTAGGAGGCCGCTTATTCAATTTAGCACTGGCGTGTGGCGCCATCTAGCGCCGCGAGTGTAAGGCAACCAGGGAGCTGAACAACAGCTTTAAATAAGACTCTAACATTTGATACCCTATAAAATAGTATCGTAATGTATATGTAAAAATTAAAAGAAAAATGTTAAGATCTATATAAATATAATCTATGATCTGATTAACTATGATCTGTATCTATAATCCTTTACGCATAGCTTCATAGAAAGTTATTGATACTAGATAGAGACTCAGTTCAGTTAAAATTTGATTTCTTCAAAATCGTTAAACTATATTATTATAGACCCAAAATCTATTGAACTGTATATGGGTAGTATATAGAACTAAGCTCTATAATGGTAAATCAGAGAATATGTGCAATTCTCTATGGAAAAAGAAGTTTTAATGTTTACAGCTATATTAAATGAAATTCATGGATGTATGTATTAAATTTAAAGATATCTTGATACTTAATTGCTCTTAACTATGCTGTAATTTAGCCAGTATTCAAATATCAATTTCATACTATACAATTTCTTATATTTAATTAATTTTACTTGTAGAAGTATTTCAGCTGGGCATCAGTTACATTATAATTAATATGATTCAGAAGTTTCTAAGTCTTGAATCATTTGAGATTATTTAATTTTAATGTAACCAAATGCTTAACCATTACTCAATTATTGAGTAGGCTCCGAGGGTCGACTTTGTTGATCTGGCAATTCTTTGTCACTTAGGAAATCCTGTCATGATATGAACATATCTATGTTATTAAACTTAGTTTCACAACGAAAAACAATCAAAACGTTGCACTTCTCCACTTGCCAACATACTTCAAGCTCTTCAGTAGTATTCTAATGCAAGTCTATTAAATATATTAAATTTGTTATAGATATTGTTTTTATACAGACAGTCGAGCAATCGCTGAGATAAGCAATATTTAAAGCCGATATTCTAATCTTGTTTTTGTGAAAAAAACATAATTTATTTGTTTTGTTTCTGTAAAACAAAAACATAATTTTCCTAATACTTCGAATTTGCTAAAAATAAAAGTCCCTAATTAAAAAATATAAAAATAATAAAAAAAATTCATAAAATTAAATAATATAATAATATAATTAAAATTAAATTAAATTATATAATAATATAATTAAATTATAACAAAACTAAAATTTGCCATAATATTGGCAAATATTTTGATTCAACATTTAAGGAGTATATTTTGAAATATTTATATATATATTTAAAATTGTAATAGACACAATTATAATTAAATAAAAGATAAATTGTCATATTATTGACACTGATATTCCACTGGCAGCATTTAAGGAGTATCTCCTTGCCGCATCATGCAATGTTCACACACGCTTATTTACAGTTTTTTGTTGCTTTGTTTTTTTTACCGGCGGCAAATAACTACAACATAAGCTATTGGTACAGCAGCTCTCACATCATGAATCTTGGCTGCTGCTGCTGCTGCTGCTGTTGTTGCTGGTTTATTCATATATAGCAAACAACATATCATGTGCTGCTGCTATTGTTGTTTTTGTTGTTGTTGCTGCTGCAGGTTGCGTGCCGCATAGCAACCCAAAAGCCGCCTCTGAGCCCTCCATATTCATATGCAAATTGCGTTGGAGGACCTTTTGGGCTCAGCTGTGTTGCTTTTGTTGTTAATGGTTTGTTTTTGCTTTATTTTTGGGTAAGCAGAATTATTATTGTTATTGTTGTTGTTGTTGTTTTTCTGTGGTTATTTGCTGCTGTTGCGTTGGTGGCGCCCCGCGTTTGATTTCAATATTCAAGTGCTTCCTGTTTTCTTTTTTTTTTTTGCATTTGTTGCTGTATTTGCTGCCTGCTATTTGACATCTCAAGCAGCATTACTTGGCTGCCACAACAACAGCAACAGCAGAAACAACAACTAGAACATTGGTCTAAGCAGCAACAACAAACAGTTGAAATAACAAGTTGAGTGCCTTCAGTTGCTTCACCTCGCCCTACGCCCACTCCTTCTCTGGCTGCCTCTGCTGCCTCTGCTGCTGGCACTAACTACACAAATAGCAAATCGGTTCTGCTCTTGCCACAAATGCGCCGGCATTTGGCGCTGCTCTTGACTGCTCGAGTGTGCCTATGACGACCTTATGCTGCCGCTGCTGCTGCCGCCGCCTCCTTGAAGAGCCGAAGGCGCCAGACCACCAAGTGGTTCGTTGGGTTATGTGAGGTATTGGTGTTTTGGGTCTTGGGATCGTACTGCTGGCAACATTGGCTCGTGGCGCCGTTGCGGTTTTTAAGCCTCGCCTCAGGTTCAACGATACAAAAGACAGCAACACCCTCTGCGCTGGTGTTTTTCTGTACTTAAGCATCATATTTTTGCTATGATTAAAGTGCTTCTACTAACGTGTACATGCATGTGCCGAATGGTCGGCTGCAACGCATTATTGTTGGCAATTTTTCGCTTCGCTTTATTGCCTCTTCTCAGAACTCTTGACAGCTTTAAACTGATTGCTCGCTGCTGGTAGCCAAGGCAACATCCTGTGAGCTCAATCGCAGCTTAAATTTTGAAAAGGACACAATAAGTGTACATACATACATATACTGTATATATGTATATATAAATAAATGTTTGTGTGCACTCACAGTTAGGGATTCCAGGAAATCAGTTAAGTACGGCATGGAGCTACGCCCGGGGCTTTGCCACCCAGCTAAAAGCAGCAATGATTACATTTGGCATCATTTCGACACTGCCCTCTGCCCAAATGTGGCAAGAGAAATCATAATTTTTAATGCGAACAGCATGTCGACTGGTGGCTGCTGGCTGCTGGCTGCTGCACAGCGTCCATTTGGAGCAGCATATTTTTTCGTGTGCTCGAAGCACGACCGGACCACCCCCTAAAAATCATGCTGCAAAGCTGCTCTTATCTGACGCGTGCGGGTGTGAATAAAAAACAAATTCTATTAGTTCAATTAGACAGTAACGTAGCTCCCTATCTCTTTCTCTCTCTCTCTCTCACTGTCCCTCACTTTATGGCTGTCACGGCGCGCTTTAAAGCTGGCATCTGCCGCTTTCCCAGGCAGCTTTTAGCCGTTTTACAAGCATGTTGAATTTTCCTAGAACTTGCGCTATGGCCAGGTCAGAATTTCTTTAGATGCTCGGCAATTATCAATTACTTGGAAAGCAATGAAATCATTTTCAATACAAATGCTAATGAGATTGATGTAAATTTGTGTACATAAACATACATATATATAAAACATGTTCAACCCAAACTCAATAAAATAATAATTTAATTTGTAGAATGTAATAAAAGAAAACGCTTAAAATGATTTGCTGGAAAATTCTTTAAATATTTTACGTGTAATATATGCAGTTTATTTCCTGGCAATCTAATTAAAAATACTTCCCTAATATATTCATAATTTGATTATCAAAACATAAAATATGTTTCATGATATGCGTGCAAAATGAATGAATTTATTTCTGTTTTTATTTCGAAATATGGGAATTCGGGTAAAAATCAGTGAGAATTTCGAGCTGATGAAAGGAAATTACTAATGGAAACAAAAAATAGAATTTATGTAAAATAGTCATAGTATAAATATGAGTATAACATATAGTATTGTAGTATAAGTATAAGCATTAGTGAAGTATAGTATAAGTATAAGTATGCGTTTAAGTTTAAGTACAATATACATAGATCTAAGTATAAGTGAAAGCATTATTATGAGAGTATGAGAGTATGTGTATAACTATAATACTAATATATTGTAACTTATACGTGTGCTTATACTTATACTTCTTATACTTATATTTATACTAATATATACTTATACTTATACTTATACCTATACTTATAATTATACTTATACTTATACTTATACTTATACTTATACTTATACTTATACTTATACTTATACTTATACTTATACTTATACTTATACTTATACTTATACTTATACTTATACTTATACTTATACTTATACTTATACTTATACTTATACTTATACTTATACTTATACTTATACTTATAATTATACTTATACTTATACTTATACTTATACTTATACTTATACTTATACTTATAATTATACTTATACTTATACTTATACTTCCGTAAGTATGGAAGCTCTTTTATTTCAATAATATCAGAATAGTTGGCCTATTTTAAATATTCAAATTCAATTGAAGTTTTTTGTTCAATCGGACTTAAGCACAATGGTAAAAGCCATCTGCACGCACATGTAATATACATAGACAATGTATATTTATATAAACACATATATATTTTCAATCAGAAATTGGGACAAGTAGACTGTTTAAATATGTATATACTTATATATATCTTGGACTACCTTATAAGCCCATTAGCCGCTCAGTGGTTGTGAAGCGTCATCTGCAAATCGTCGCCGTCGCCTCCATGGAAAGTTTGGTTCTTTCCCTTGGCGGGTAGGCAAAGTGGCAACAAGAAAAGTCCCACATATAATGTAAAAAAATTCCCTTAGTCAGCATGATGTTTGCATTTAATTGTATATTTCTTTTTACTGCCGTCTACGAACCGTCGTGAGCGCCAACTTCTTGAAATTATAGGTACATAACATATACTAGTCGGCATAAATATTTTGACGAAATTATAGTGATGTGTTTTTGCTTATAACTTTTTACTGACTTTATAGAACTTAAAAATTTTTTTTTTTTTTTTTCATCCGGCAAACAAAAAAAAAAAAAAAAAAAAAAAAAATTGTAAAAGAAAAAAAAAAAAAAAAATAAAAAAATTGGCGGCGGGGGAATAAGAATGGGACGAGTGATAATTAAAAAAAAAATAACAAAAAAAAAAAAAAAAATAAAATAAAATATATTTAGATAAAGTAGGGGGGGCTTATTTGGGGCGGGGGGGGGGGGGGAAATAAATGATAGAGGGCCGGGGCCCCCGGGGGGGGGGGGGGTATTTATAATTTGAAAAGAAAAAAAAAATAATTTTTATGAGGGAAATGTGATTAAGAGAGGGGGGGGGGGGGGGGGGAGGCAGAGGAGGAGCCACACACAAAAATGGACGCGGGCGGGGGCATGGGGGACGAGCAGAATAAATGTGTACTGAAGATGATATGAGGGAAGGAAGGATCACACACTATAAATGGGCGGGCAGGGACAGGAAGAGGAAGAAGCAGACAACACAAAAAAAACACACCCCCAGAACACCACACACCCTCCCCCAGGGCGGGGGGAGGGGGGGGGGGGAGGGATAATAAATAGAGTCCGCCCAAAAAAACTACAAGATGGGATAAAGGGGGGGGGGGGGGTGGGGGTGGTTGTATGAAATGTGTGGGCGGGGGGATGTGAGTTGTTTGGATGGGGGGGGGGGGGGAGGGGGGGGGGGGAGTGAAAAGAGGAATAGAAGAGGTATGAGAAAATACAATAGAATATATTTTATGAACAAGCTAGGAAGTTAATTAAAATATTATTTTTTGTATTTATTTTATATATTTTTTATATATTATATTTATTTTATTTATTTATTGTATAGTATATTGATAGATAATTTAAATAATTATTATTATTAATTTTGTTTTTATGTTGTTGTAGGTGGTATTATGTAGGGGAGGAGTGTGTTATTAATAATTAATTAATAATAATTAATAATATTAATTAATTTTTTTTTTATTAATTATTATAATAATTAAAATAAATTAAAATATGGGGGGGGGGGCACGCGCAAAAAAAAAAAAATATAAAAAATAATGCGAGAAATAATGGGGGGATTTAATAAAAAGCATAAAAAGAAAAAAAAAAAAAAAAACAAAAAAGAAAATATAAAATTATATTATTATATATTTTGATAGACGTGCGGAACGGGACAAAAAAAAAAAAATAAAATATTTATGCCGACCAGTGTATATAAAAAAAAAAAAGCGAGTTGTGAACTTCGCAGTGCGTTAGCTGCATAATACGCCAGAGCTGCCGTTTGGCAATTAAATATTATTATTATTATTAGAAGTTAGTTGGCAGAAATTCAAGTGGTCGGAGCGCCACATTAGAAAAGTTTACAAACTTTATGAATTAGTAGAGCGGCACGTCTAATTAAGATGCTTTCATTAAATGCCGCCTCAAAATACCATAAAAAACTTCACGAAAAAAAGAGAAATGGAAGCATTGAGCATTTCTGTAATAATCAATTTTGATTGAAATTCAGAACATATAACAAAACAAGTAAGAGTGCTCTAGTCGAGACTGCTCGAAGGGGAACCCGGAGCCGGGGAAGAGAAAAAAAAAAAAACATTCTACGCATCTTTTGGGGGGAAAAAAAAAAAAAAAACAAAAAAAAAAAGGGACGGAAAGAAAAGGGCGCGCCGGCGAACGGGGCGGGGAGGCAGGGACGGGGGGGGGGGGGAAGGGGGGCATTACAATGGAAAATTAATTGATTAATAACTTTTGGTGGGGGAGGACCAACAGCAAAAAACAATAAAAAATTAATTATGATATTTATATATGTGGGTGGGCAAAAAAACAAATCTCTAGTATTTGGGGGGGGCTTAAAAAGGGGGGGGGGGGGGGGGGGGGGGGGGGGGGGGAAAAAAAAAAAAAAAATATATCTCCCTCTCCATACACTACACACAACAACACACAACAAATGAAGAGTTAGAAGAAAAAAAAAACAAACAAAAAAAAAAAAATAAAAAAAAATATATAAAAAAAAAAAAAAAAAAAAAAAAGGGGGGAGTGATAGAAAAAAATTAATATAGGGGGGGGGGGGGGGGAGTATGGGAGAATATAGAAAAAATATAACGCTGCGGGGTGGGGGTAAAAATCCGAGGGGGGGGGGGGGGGGGGGGGGGGGGGGGGGGGGGGAGGGAGGGAGGGAGGGAGGGAGGGGGGGAGGAGGGAGAGGGGGAGAGGGGGAGGGCGGCGCGGGGGGGCGGGGGGAGAGAAAAAATAAATATTGTGGGGGGGGGGGGGCCCCCCCCCCCCCCCCTCCCACAAACACTCAAAAAACCTAAATCCCCCCTTCCCTTGTTTGGGGGGGGGGAACAAAACTCATAAACTTCAAAATAAAAATAACTGATATAAATTATTGTCAGATTTTTAATTTATTTCAAAATTCATAATTTTTGTAGTAAAATTACAGCAAATTTTCTTTAGGAATTGCTGCCTTTTCCTGAAGAAAATTTGCTGTAAAATTTATATTCATGAATATTTAAACATTCATGAATTTAAATTTAAAATGTAAATATTACTATAGGAAAAGCATGGAATTCGAAGAAAATAATTTCATAAAATTAAAAAATCTGCATAATTAATTAAATTCCTTTCATAATAGAATTTTTAAAAAAAAACCTGCACAGCTTTAATTTCATAAAGAAATATTGATAAAAATATGAAAATTTATAGCTACGCTGCTTGTCTTTATGTATATATATACTTTTAACGACTCTAAAACAGTGCTACTAATGGATTGAATAAAGTCATACTTATCCATCTTTAATAGAGTTAATCAACTAAGACACTTTAAATGAATGAAGGGCTGTAAACTACTCTATTTATAGCAATCATAGATGATCCACCATATCGTTATACAAATCCTAAAACTGTAAACAACTTTAAATTAGTTGATTCATAAAATCCCAAACAACATTAGCTGTTCAACCAATTACACCTGGATAGAGCTGTTATTCTTCTAATTCTTTCCTCAGGTTTGGCACCAAATAATAAAAACGACCTATGTCTTCGAGATCCAAATTCAAAGTGATTTTATTGCACTACACAAGGCGAGAGCATGTTGAGAGTGTGTTAATATGCTTGCTCTCACTGCTTTATTTTGGCATCGAACTCCTTCACTTCTCTCACAGACAATGGCTGTAATTGAAGTACCCTAACAATATCTTTTCCTACACGTGTGTATATTATTAATATGACAAGTTTTCTAGCTGCAAAAGAGATTGATATTGGACTTTGGAATGACCTTAACACGTTGCCTGACAGTAAATAGTACACACAAAAACCTGTCTACGCATTTTGGCATGTGAATCTAAAATTAATAACATAATGCTACTATTATTATAATGTAAAATGTTTTTGAACGGAAACATAACAAAAACCAACTTCCTCGTAAGATCTTCGTAAGACAAACACTTGGCATAGAATGACAAAGCATAATATTGATTTATAACCAAAAACCTGAAAGTTTATTGATTACAGACACGAGTTTGTTCTCAGACAATCAATCTTTTATTGTACCATATTATAAGCCTTTACACAAATTGCTACATTTATAAATATGTACCTGTATATGTTAATGTCAGGCCAATTTTTCGTACACTCTGGTTCACTTAAGTAACTCCTTCGTATTCAATATACAATATACAATATATATAGATATGTATATATAGATTGTAAGCATGTCTACCTGTTCACAGCAACATTATCGAGACAAAACATTTATAGTCCAAGCCCCAACCGACACGCCCCCAACGCCCCGCCTTGTCACACTCGACCATTGGTTTTTGGTAACAGTGGCAAGTACAAATAAAATCCATTAGAAGTAGAGCCCTGTGTAAGCCGACAGCAGCGTGGCTTTGTTGTTGTTGTTGTTGTTGTTGTTTTTCATTCTTTTATTTTTTTTTCGGTTGGACTTTTTTCTTTTTTATTTGATATTTTTCGTCTTAGAATGACGCACATTATTGGCATGTGTGCGTAGTGGGGCAAAGAAAGAGAGAGAGAGAGAGAGAGAGAGAGAGAGAGAGGTAGAGGGAGAGGGAAGTTGGCACTTAATAGCCACAGCAGACATTATAATGCTCGTAAAGTTGGCAATGGAAAATAACTGAACTATTTCCATGATCGTGTTGAAATGTAAAATAATTTTTATAGTTCTTACTTGTCCTTGTTATACAGCTATTCTGCACAGTCATTCCAGTCTGAGGAACAAGAGATAACAAAAAAAAAAATAGATGCGAGATTCAAGTAGACAGTTTTTTTTTGTCAAATGCCCTCCATTAGTTGGGTTTGTGCGTACGATAAACTTATAGAAATTGCCCGGCGTTGCCCGGTTTGACACTTCAAGTTTCTTCAGTTTCCGATTTTATATCTGAATAACTATATTCAGTTTCTGCTTTGAAATACTTTAATTATCTTTCCATGACTCTCTTATTAAATATCTTAAGTTTCGAACAGGTAAGCATCTTACCTATGACTTGGGTGCAAATTCATTTACCTATAGCTCAACTCCTACATATGTCAGCAATGGAATTACAATTGAATGTTGCTCAAGTTAACCTAAGGCTCGCTCAACTTATACTCTGAGTAAAGCTTCTTCAATAATACTCGCCAGGACAATAACAATCAGACACATATACAGAGAGAGTGAGAGTGAGAGAGAGATAGAGAGCAAAAGAGACAGATAGAAATTGTAAATTGTTCAGTTTTGAAGCTGCTGACAGCGGTTTTGTTTTGCTTCCTTTGCTGGCGTTGGCGTCATTTGAAATGAACATTATTACTACTATTATTATTGTTATTTTTATTGCACGTATTATCAGCAGGTTTCGAGTTCATTGAATTCAACCACCCGCTTCCTGCCGCCCTGAGCCTGCGTCTGCCTTGCCAAAGTGGGTCAGTGTAATCAACGCAATCAGAGCCTAGGCATGCTCCGACTAGCGACGTTCGCCTTGCCCGCCCCAGTTGCTCCTTGCCAGTGTGCACATCCCACACTCACTCACTCACACACACACACACACACACACACTTACTCACTCACACACCCACGCACACCCACAACTGTCGTCTTGTGCCTTCGTTCTAACTTTTGTGCTGGTGTTTACTCTACTCTCCATGGTTGCCATGTCGCTGCGACAATGATGATTGCAATAAATGAAATTAATGCGTATTTGAAAGACCCAGACAGGCGAATCAATTGACAAAAATGGAGTGCCGCATTCGTGCGACAGCGTGCAAATCAAAAGCCATGAAAACAACCAAATTGAAAACATTTTTCTGGCATTTTTATTTAGCATTTCTTTTCCTTTCCATTTGCTCCTTCTCTGCTGTCATTTTTGAATGCTCTTTCTCTTTGTGGCACCAGGTCATGTTGCAAGCTAAACGAATTTCCATTCAGAGCAGCATGTGATGCCATCTAGCTGAAAGTGAAGCCGGCAGCTTATGCAGAATTCAGGTGATTCTGCTATTTGAGTTTAAGTTTAAATCATTGCACATTGAAATACCTGCATATGAAAGATACACCATACACTTCTTATCCCATATTAATGTGAAATAAATCAATTAAAAACGAATTCATGCACATACAATTTGCATTCAATTAAGTGCAAGTCCGGTGAATTAATGCGAATGCCAAAAAGGGCTGATAAATAGTCGACTATTTTGGGCAGGTGGGAGCTCTTCTGCTCTGTGTTGTTGTGTGCTGTTGTTAATGCAAAAGACCGAAAAGTAAGCTGCATATAAATAATTTATTTATTGCGAGTGCTACGCTTGGCGTATTGTTGGAGGCGCTGGACAACTAAATGCATTATAAAATGCATTTAGCATAATTAACTTAATTTCATAAATATATAATTACATTTATTTTTAAGTGGCCGGCCGCAACAGATTGCATGTGTCTCGAGCGTTTTTTAGAAACCTAACCAAGCGTTGAAGTCAGCCAAAAAAAAAAAAAAAAAAAAAAAAAAAAGTGAAAAAGTTATAAAATATATGGTAAAAACAGGCAAACTTCGTCGCGAGGTGTGTGCAAAAGGTGTGGCCGCCTGCAATTATAAATGCGCCGAATAAAACAAAAATTGGCATAACACAAAGGCAAAAACTCAACTAAAAAGGCATCAGAGAAGGCATTAAATAAATCGCTTACAGAAGAGAACCAAAAAACAGTGAAAAATGAACAAAAATTAAAAATAATAATATGAAACTTTAACAAAAAACGTCAGCTTGCAAATTGACACGAGATATGAGCACGGACATGGATACGAACAGGCAAAAACTGAAGCAGCTTGGCTTGGTTTTAACACTTCTTGGCTTGGCTGGCTTTTGCAGAGGTATTTGTATTATTTGTGTGTGCCCTATGAGAGAGTACGATGGCATTATCATGAGCGATGTAACGCATAGAAGGATATCTGTTTTTATAAAAACTGTTTTTAATTTAATTTATTTCTTTAGTTTCATATGCAATGTTGCCAATTCCGCTTTTCTCCCGTCAGATCTGGCTTTTGTACTCATCTTTAAAGAATGCTAAAAGTGCGGGTAGTAAGAAATATGGGTTATTTAAAATTTGCAACGGGTTTTTAGGTTTTCTTCAATTTCTGTTTTCATAACTCAATATTATATTGTTTGTATCAAATTTGAATGTTCAAATCCATATTACCAGAAAACATTCGCCAATACTGTAATAATCAATTACTATAATAATTAGAGGTGTTCCTTGGGGAAAAACAAAAAAAAAAAATAAATAAATAAAATAAAAATAAATAAAAAGATAAAAATAAATAAAAAATTAAAATAAATTAAAAAAAATACAAGGAAGTCTTAAAGTTAAAATATAGAAAAAAATATATATATATAAAAAAAATAAATAAATAAAAGTTATATAAAAAAAGGTGAAAAAATATAATATAATATATAAAAAGTGTATAAAATATAAATATAAAAAACATTAAATATAAATAAAATAAAAAGAGATCTCCATATTCTTCGCCAAGCAAGATTCAGCATTTTTTGGATTTACTTCAAGCTAAATATAGCTTTTTATTATCCGAAAAAGTTGGCATCACTGATCATAAGTAGTATTAAAATTCTTCTGAAGATAGCTTAATATTTTAAATCATATTTACCTCACTTAGAATCCCACTAGTCAATTCTAGCTCTTTTTTAAGCTTTCATCCTAATTAAAAACAGGGTATATTCATTTTCGGCTTTTTTATGGCGCTGATTTGTTTTTTGGCAGCGTTGAGTGCACCCTTGGCGCTGGCTGCCCCTGAGGTTGCCTACATTTTGGGGGCGCAGGGGATCAAATGTTGGCGCAAGCTCGTTAAAAAGAATTTGGTTCACTTGTTGTTGTAGCCGAACACAAGGAAAAAAAAAGAGAAGAAAATAAACGCTGCACGCTTGAGACACAGGCTGTACGCCAAACTGGTTTTCGGACTGCATTCTTTTGGGCCACGTTTATAGCCAACTAGCCTGGCCTGCCAGCCAGCTCAAAGCAGGCTCCTCGCTGTTGTTCAGTTGCCAAGTTGTTTGGCTGAAAACAAAATTGAATCATATGCGGCAGTGGCAGCATTCAGCAAAAAGTACAAAAAAAACCTAAACTGAAAAAAAAAACGCAGTTTCTATGAATTTCTGTTTCGATGTGTCGAGTCTTACCTGCTACAGTTTATGGCAGCGATTCTTTGTCTTAATTCTACAGTTCTCCAGTTTCTGGCGAGTTTTTCCCTTTTTTTGTATTTATTTTAAATTTGTTTTTATTTCGTATCTATATATAGGTTTTAGAATTTTGTGCACGTTTCGCGTTTTGCATGATTAATTGTTTATGCAAATTGATGTTTGCTTTTAAGGCAAATAGAGAGAGATGTAGAGAGAGAGAGAGAGAGAGAGAGAGATACAGATATATGGTTTATATAAGTGTGCTTACCGTATGTAGTTTTTATATTATGTGTAGGCAACTCGATATCAGCATAGTTCATTACATTTATTGACTCGATGCCAATCTTTACACAATTGTATTACTGACTGTATATAGACTCTGCCTGGGCTGGGCATAATCCCACTATTACACATGTACTGCTTATGATTATTCAATTAATACACAATTAGCTCACTCGCTGCCCATTTGCATAATATGCGATATGAATTGAATTTGCCTCTAATGCCACGAATTCGATTTCATTTCAATAACGTGATTAACTTTGTTGCAAATTAGTTGGCTGCCCCGACGGCACGCCAACTCACGGCTCAAGATAAATCGCTGCAGATAGAGTCAAATGAATATATATAATATATAGAGATAGAGACAAAGTTTTAATTAACATTACGGCTTAAGTGCTCAGTTGATTCTTTTTTTTCTCTGCTCAACTTTATTTGTTCGCTGGCTTTTGACAGTGAAGCAAAACTGAACTTTGATCTGTGCAAAAGCCTTAGGCGTGTGCCTAATGATCTGTAAAGTTTGCGGCTATTATATTATGTCCAATTGATTGGACTATCTAAGGTAAAAATTCAATGCGTTTGACAATTTCTTTAATGCTTTAAATCTGTTAGAGCTCGTTGGAGTTGTGGTTTGGTTTCGTTTCATTTCAGTTCGGGTTAACCACAAGCTCGTAGCTTTTCAACTTTGCCATTTATGATTGCTGTAAGCTATACTCTATATGCTAATGAGTTATGTTATGTACACACACACACACACGTTAGTTCTAGGCATTTTCCATATAGTAAGATGTTCATTGGTTTGTTTTCCCCACTGTGCCCGCCCATGTGACATTGTAACTAGATGCAAACGCATTAATTAGCATAGTTTTCAAATAGTTTCAAGGTATCTTGTCTCTCTGTGTGTGTGTGTGTGTGTGTAATGGCACTCAATTCTAACTGGTTGACAGGTAATTGTAATAAATAACGCGTCTAATTAGTTTTGAAGTTTTGCCATAATTTATGCGTATTAGGCAAATTTTGAAGCGCCAGCAAATGTCAAATGATTAGATCACGTTGAAGCAGTGTGGGGAGGGGAGAGAGGGAGAGAGAGGTGGCAACATCTGCTCTACCTTTAACGAATGAAAAATGAGAACGAGATGAAATGTGAGCCGCGGGCCAGTTATGCAGCAGTCATAATTGTATCGGGCAACATCCGCTCGAGAAATCAGTGCAAAGTGTAAAAGTAAAATTGATGATTTGATGGCGGACAGGAGTCGAGCAAGCAGCCCGTGGACCGGCACGTACCAGGCGGCGTATACGTATTTTCTAATTAAACGCTGGCTCACGCGCACCTCGGCGAGCCCGGCTGAAATTTCAACAACTGCACGTGCCGTTCTGATGATGGCAATGGGTTCTTCCCTTACACCTCGTCCTGTCATATTCTACAATAGCCGCCACCTGCCTTTACACTGTGCTTGTCGCCTTTTTAGTCCTGACATCAAAATGGCTGCCATGCGGCCATGTTATGCGGTGTGCGCCATTTGCCTTGTGCCGCCTGTCTCCCGCCTCCCGTCTCCATCTGCGTCCCCCCTGCTACATCTGCCTTCCAGCTCCTGGCCCATTTCGCATTGTCTCCAGTGTATTTGCTGTCATTTGTAGGTATTTCTGTTGTTGCTTTGGTAACTAATTGTCGTATTGCCCCCGGAGAGTGCTGAAAGCGACACAAAAACATATACACCTCCTCCCAGACCCCACAAAAAGAAAAAAATAGAAATAATGGAATGGGTCGTCCAGGGACAGAGTAGCTGTGGTAGTTACACTCTGTGTGTATATGATTCAATTGTGCTTTGTCTGCGCATCGACGTCTGATGTCTATTTATGCGCTTCGCTGTGGGTATTCTAATTTTGTCACTTCATGTGTGACGTGGCGATAAATATCTGTTGATGTTTCTATTAATGGTAATTGTCAAGCAATCGGATTAGTTTTACAGTTCTAGATTGAGCATATCTAATGATTGTCTTGATATTTATTCACTTAAGATATTCCTCTTGCTGTACCTCCGTCGATCGGTTCGGCAGTCTGTGAGCCCATATGATCGCAATTTGTTCCGGTACCAAGCTAGAGATTGGAAGTTTGGAGTATACTATATTTGTGGTTAGCCTCGTCAGACAAAGTGATCCAACTTTTCTATTTGCCCTTTACGGGCGTTGCAAATCGAAAAATACTATTCCCGCAATCTCTGAAATGATGATATGCTAGGGACTTGAAATTGGGTATATATACTCTCGTTGATAGTCTAAGATCGAAAATATATGACGGAGATATCTACACCTATTAGAGCGTGGTAAATCGAAAAAAACTATATTTTCTGCAGTTCGAAATTGACTGTTGAGTCTATTGATTTGGCAGAAATAGTATGTTCATTTCTAAAAATAATGCTATTTAAAGAGACTGGAAATTAGGAATCTATACTCTCATTGATAATTAAAGATCAAAAATATATAGCTAAGCTATCTACACCTATTGGGGGACGTGGTAAATCAGAAAAAAACTATATTTTCTCCAGTTTTGCAGTTCGAGACTCACTGTTGAGTCTATTGATTTGCCAGAAATAGTATAGACCACGTTATATCAGAAAAAAAAAACATTTTAAGCAATGTTCTGTACCTAGGACAACAAAACGCAACAGTAAAGGTAGTGCGGACTGTTTTCGAACTGATTCCATTTTTCTTACATCGTGAATGAAGTATTATACGGTCGGTAGTTCCCGACTGCAACGTGTTTGTTTGCTTTATATATATTCCCGAACATCCCTAACATATCTAAATGTTCTTTTAATTAAAAATAGTTGTTAGAGTATTTAAAATTCACTGTACTTTATTATCTTCTTCTTTTAAACGGAAATACAGCAGTAATTGAAAAATGGGAGACTGCAAAAAAAAATCCAATACAATTTGCTACACATTCGTTTCGTATTCCGTATTGAATTTGGTCCTTTGCTATAATTAATGATCCCCGAGTGCTGCTGAATATGCCATTGATTTATGCCAGCAGTTTCATGCATGCTTACTTAATGAGGAGGAGGCGGGCGTGGCCAACGTGTGGTATGCGCAATGAATGCGTTTTCCCCGAGCATTATGCAGGATTCGTTACGTTTGCTACACTTATTGCGTATTCTCTATTTAATTAATATCGGGTGCTGCCAAACAGGTGTTTTACCTGTTGATTTGCGACACCAATCGCTCTAGAATAGAAACAGAAAATAGAAAAGAAAGAGTCCGCTACACCCACCTGTCAGCGTGTGCGCCGAGAGCTATTGCCCAGTTGCTCGCATGACAAGCTTTATGCCATCATATTTTTCCTGCTCTCAATATCTACCATGCCCACTCAATCTAGCTGTCATAGAAACTAAAGACGCTGCTCGCATTTAATATGTGTCCTGGCAACGACAACATATAAATTGTCAGGCTATTTGTCTCAAGTAGCCCACACTTGGCTAAGAGCTGAAATTTAGTGAGCTATTTCAATGCCCAAGGTTGGCAGCGCGTGGCTCGTGCACAATTGTTATTTGGCCTTCCCCTGGAACAGAAATATATATGTATATATATAAATAAATAAAAAAAATTAGACTAGATTTAATAGATTCGCCAAGCCATGCGCTCAAGTTCTTGATTCTCATTGAAAATTTAATTGTTTTTTTAATGTCCATCATATTTCTTTATAGTTTTCAGTTTTTATATAGTTATGCTTAAGCTTGTGGCCAAGATTTAATTATGACCTTATTTAGACTCTATACTTTATAAGGTGTTAATACGCTTAATTCAATATAGCTCTATCTATATGTAAAAATCTTAGTATTTTCTTAGCTATGCTGAGTTCTATCTTTGTAATTTTGATTGAAAATTTAATTATTTTGACGTCGGTAATCTTTTTTCTTGAAGTTTTTGTATTATATTTATGCTTCAACTATTAGCTTATTTAATAATGACGTAATTTATAATCTTTACTTTAATTGAGCTTTTATAAACTTTATTTAATTTAACTCTGCCTCTATAAAAATTCCTATAATTCGCTGAACTTTGCTGAGTTCTATTATCATGTTGGCTTAAACTAATATTTTATATTGTAGCTGAAACAATGGTTTTGGAATTTTTATAAAATATTTTCTTCAAGTAAAATAAATAAATAATGCTAAAAAAAAAACAAAAGAGCTAGTATTTCTACAGCATAGCTACATAACTCTCCACTTCTCTCGCGAATTAACACAAGTTTATTAATCTTTCTTAATTATGTCATATTCAGCTAAAGACAAAACTTTAAAGACTCTTACATAGTTTTCTCTATAAATTTGCATATTATAACATTTTTTTATTTAATTCTTTTTTTTATAAATCACCTTTAAGAGTGTCTAATCTTCAACGTGCCTCAGCCTAGCATTTATGTCTTGTTTTCTTTTGCTATAAGTTTTGTTAGCCGTCAAGAGCTTGGCCAAAATCACAGTTTGTTCTTCAATGTGGCTTATAATTATAGGTCATTATGTGTATACAGACGCAAGACATAAATATCAAAATGGCCCCAGGCCAGATTTTGTTTACGTTTATTATAATCTTCTGCGGCTGTGACATTTCACAGTTCGGCGAAATCATTTTTTGGTGATTCAAGTGCTGGGCGCTCTCTCTGTGCTGCGGCTGAGCTTCTTCCGATAAATTCGTGTAATTAATCAATCTTAAGTGAAGCCAAGCAATGTCGTTGAAATGGGCTGTCATAAATCAAAGGCAAGCGAGACACATGTTTAGCAGCATCAGTCGCATCCGATTTGCGATTTACACGTGAACAGCTAGCAAAGCTGGCAAAGCTACCTGCTGTCTGTTTAATGAAGCGTTTGATTTGCATTTGTGGGCGACTGCCAGACATTTGTTAATTAAATTTTGCCAGCACGCTTGCACCACCCGGCACCACTGAACCACTGAACTTTTGCGTATGTGTAACAAAAATATGCCCAAACTCGCTCAAACTCGATGATTTATTGTTGTTTGTCGAACGCAAACTTTTCTAAAGTAATTTGCGACAAATCATAAAAGCATTTTTTCTCTATATTTTTTTCCAATTTTTTTTCGCTTCGCATTTTTCTTCTTCTATATATTTTTTTTTTTTTTGGAGCTTATGTCATGCCGCATGTGGCGTAAAATTTATGCGCACACATGTGGCTCAGGTGGTAAAGGTGCTCAGTTTTGTTTTTATATGCCCTGCATATGCTTCAAATGATGAAATGGAGCCCATTGAAAATTCGTGGTAAATTATAGACACAGTAAGAAGTTCGAAAATATCGATGAGATATTATATTTTTGCTTTGGAATTATTCACAATTTATTTGAGAACTATGAGAGCTATGAGAACTATGAGAACTATGAACTCTAAGAACTCTGAGAACTATGGGAACTCTGGGAAATCTGAGAACTTTAAGAACTCTGAGATATCTGAGACATAGAGACATAGGACGCATATGCTTCAAATGATGAAATGGAGAGCATTAAGAATTGCTGGTAAATTATTGACACAGTATGAAGTTCGAAAAAATATCGATGATATAGATTCTTGTTTGAGAATGATTTACAATTTATTTGAGAACTATGATAGAATTATGAGCACTCTGAGATCTGGGAGAACTCCGAGATCTCGTGAGAACTCTGAAAAGTGTAAGAACTGTGAGAACTCTGAGATCTGGGAGAACTCAGAGAACTTTGAGGATTTTGAGAACTACGAAAACTGTAAGAACTCTGAAAACTCTGAGATCTGGGAGAACTCTGAGAACTATGAGAACTCTACGAACTGTGAGAACTCTATTTTATTCCATCCACATTGATATCGATCTATATCTTAATTTTCTCTCTTTGATGTAAGCTGACTTTTGATAGGGTATCTTCTAGTCATGCTCTCTGTCCTTGCAGGACTTTTGCAAAAACGCGTAGATTACTGCGCGTGGCAGCTGCCAGTAACAGAAATGGCCGCATCAGCAGCTACATAAACTCAGAAAAGTTGCTCGTGGCCACTGGCTTGGCTTGGCTTGGTTTGGTTTGGCTTGGCTTGAGTTGGCCTGGCCTGGTCTGGCTTGGCTTGGTTTGGCTCTTCTCTATCAACATAATTAACACTTTGATATAATTTAACAGTTTGGTAGAGTCACCGAGCTCTGCTGTGCTGTGCGAGTCGGGGCCAGCATCCATCTATTATCATAATTACGTAAAAACATAAAATTATCATGTCGCAGCGAGCGTTGCAGCGGCCTCAACGTCTTCCTGCCTGGATTTTAATTTGTTGAGTCGAAGAGCAGGAGAGCAAAAGACTAACACGTCCTGCAGTACATCATCGTCATCATTAGCGCTTCCTACCAGCTGTATATAGATCTGTATGTGTGTGTGTGTGTGTGTGTGTGTGTGTGTCTACAACTACTACTACAACTGCAGCTAGGGACTGACTGCCTGCCACTTTGCATAAGTTTGAGGAGCTGCGTGGAACGGCTTTTAGGTTCGCAGCGTTCCGCATTCGCTGCTTATGCTTCCTTATGGCAATACTCAACGCCACTTCCCTTGGCTCATTCATCTCACACACACACACACACATACAGAGACACGCAGACAGGACGCACATAATTCAAGTTGTGCTCATGGCACGAGGCTCCGCTCATTGTCCGAGTCTGGGGAACGGGCTCAGCTGTCTTAACTGGCAGTTTTACTTCACGCCAACGTCAACATTGTCGTCGTTTTTTTTTTCTTCTGTTTTTTGTGCTGTTGCCTGTCGCTTCAAATTGTGAAGGGTTTGTCTTCGGCGTTGCAGCAGGGGGTTGCCAGACACGACCCTAGCAGTCCTTAAATTTTCGTGATCTGCGTTAAGTGCTGCCCAAATTGTAATTATGCTTTTGCGTTTCAAGTTATTTGCCATAGTTATGCCGCATCCTTGCACCATCCTTCCATTCCTCCATTCCTTTTAAGTTGTTTATTTTCACAATTTTTTCTTTGAAACTGATATGATAAAGTGCGAGTCGACGCAGTCTGCTGGCATTTTAATTTTATTGTATTTTTGCATTTTGGCAATTGCATTTTAAGCAGGGAATGTCTGGCTAAGATTTTGGCGCGCGTACAATGCGTCGTATGCGTAATGTCTTCTTTAGCTGTCGCTGTCTCTGTCTTTCTCTCTCTCTCTCTCTCTCTCTCTCTCTCTCTCTCTCTCTCTCTTCTCTCGCTGTTGAGTCTGTCCGTGCTTGTGGCCAAGTGTTCGTTGCGTAAGCTAGAAAAGTTTATAAATCATTTCAATTACATTTCGCTGAGCTGTGACAGGAAACAGAACTTGGTCGCAACTTTGGCCCAGGCGAATGCCTGACTTTCCCAAAGTTTGTCAAAAAGTTGACAGTTCGCAGCAACTAGCTGTTAACTGCTGGAATATGAGTGTTGACAGCAGCTACTTCGGCTACTTCTTCTTAAAGATTGTTGAATTGAGTGGAGTAAAGCAACCAAATGCGCATTTAGCTATATTCCATAATAATAACTCTGTGCTGTCCATATCATTGGCTCGCCTCGAGGAACTGGCGTATTTATCACAGCCATTGATATTGATGACGCTGGCAAACATTACAATTCATCGAGTTATCTGTGACAAGCTACTGCTTGCTCAGTGCACCGGCCATTACTTTATCTACTCCATGATGTCTCCGCTAATATGCCAGGCGTCTCCTACCGTATTCTCTTCTTTTTTTCTTTCTCTTTCTTTTTTTTGCTGTTTCCACCCTACTGCTTTTGCTGGCACCCACGTTGGCCGAAGCGAGCGCTGCCCTCTCGTTTTATATTCCCTATATATAATCAGATATGGCATTTTATTCGAGGGCGAGCTAAGCTGCTGTGTCTTTTACGAGGCAAAACTGAAATGCAGATAAATATCAAATAGAGAGCGTCGTTCATTGTTTGGCAGGCCTGGGCAGCCCTCGGTCTCTATGGATACTCTACATACATGTACATATATATGTACATATCTATATAATATATACTATATCTCTTATGATATATTTCGCCACATTTATCACAAGTTAATTTGATTTTAATGAAATGAATTCTGCACTCACACAGAGACACACACACACACGCAGACAAACTGGAAATGCCAAAAAAACAACTTCTAAGATTCCAAAGGGTAGATAATGTTAATGAATAAAGTAGATGAGGGAGCTGCATGTATTCGTCTACCCATACAAAGGCTTTTTAGGGTTTGTTTGCAACGTAAATTCGACAATATTAGGCCATTTCCATTCGCTGGCTCTGCAACTGCAATTAACAGAGGAAGAAAAAAATAAAAATAAAAAAAATGTTTGTTTATTTTTTATACATAATTTTTTTTTTGCAGCTGCCGTCGGCTAAACGTGACGAGCATTTTGGCGTTTTTATAGAATTTTAACAGCTCCTTTTTTAATATATATATATTTTTTGTATTTTTTTGGTAACGTATAGCGAAAAAATTAACATAAGCGTCAGCGGCGCATATTTTAACTCGGTCAAATTGCCGGCGTCCGGTTCACAGTAGCCGCGAGTCCGACTCAGAGTCCATTCTGACCTGCGTTCGTAGTGCCCCCGCCCGCCCGATGCCCAGTCGTTTGCATACACAAATTTGCAGCAACATTTGCCGGCCGGTTTTGGCGCTTTTTAGCGTGTTTTTTTCTTTCGCTTTTTTACGGGCTATGCAATTTGTTAATGAAAGTTCCCACCATTAGAAACAGGTTCAGGCAGCTAAGCAGACAGGAAGAAATCTCGCACGCTGATTACGCAAGATTTTGGCATGCAAAAGTTTTGGATTGTGTTTATGCAAATGAAATCGCCGCGTGCCGTTGCCGTTGACTCAGAGACTATTTAGAAACAACTATTATAAACATTTATTTTATTTTTTTATAAGAATTTAATGGCGAAACGCATGATTTATTCGGGCCAACCGAATTTGAATTGAAAATAAATAAAATAAAAATAAAATAAAATGCCGCAGATTATTCGCTGTTTAAATGGGCCGAGTTCAGTGCACTTTGCGAGTGAAATTTCATTTTCGTTTTCCTTTTCGTTGGCTGCCAACGAAACGTGCCAAATTTTAAGGGTTGCTTCATTAAGCGTGCCCACAGCCCCTTGCGCCGGCTGCCAAACAAGCAGAACAGGCAGGACCAGGCAGGGGTCTGGCAGGACCTCCACAATGGCAAATGCCGTTAAGCGGCTAAAAGGAAGCGAAAAGCGAAAAACAAAATCATATTATTGCGTTGCCAAAAATGTCGAGCTCGAGCGTTGCCAGAGTGTGTGTTGACGCTGTGGCATTGTTTGTTCATATTGCATGCAAATGACATTTGCTACCCCCTCCACACCCCGCTCCCTGCTCCCTGTATCCTAGGATCTCTGTAAGCCATCGGCATGCGCCTTTGTTCCCTTTGTCTTACACACATAGCAAACAAACAGCTCAACAAATTCTTCATTTATTATTAATTTAATTAAATTAAATGTTGTCAATCCTTTTGTTTGACAAATACCCATTGAATATGCTTAATCAGGGTATAATTGGCTTTCGGCAAATGCAGTGCAGAAAAGCTGGATAATGGCAAAGTGGAGCTTACCAAGTTTATTTGGCTGTGTGAATACGAATACATTAGTGAGTCTTGGTTGTCTGTCTGTAGAAGATGTAGAAGACTCATATATTCTCTTAAATATTTGCAGTTCAAGTTGATTAATGCACGCTCTTTATAGATAGGAAAATCTCTTAATCTTACAATCTTGAAGGGATCAAACCTTATTATACCCTGAACCCATTGACAGTTGGGTATCGGGGTTTAATAGCTTTGGGAAAGCGTATGTAACAGGAAATATGAGGCATGTCAGTCCCCATAAAGTATATTCTTGTTGAGGTTAAGAAGCTCAGTCAATATAGCCATGTCTGTCTGACCGTCTATTCGTCTGTCCCTCCCTTTGAACGCCACAATCTCGAAAAGCACAAAAGCTAGAGACTTTACATTTTAAATATATACTCGTGAATGCCAGATGCTGTGCGAACTTATAATTTTTTTTCTCGATAACTCCCATTTATCGATAAACATTTATAAATTCTATCTTCTTTCTTAACTTAAATTCAATACCGAAATTTTTTTAATATATACATATAATATAAAATGCGTAGATTGATTAATAGAGCTCTTCCCAGTGTTCTGGGCATCTGCTAGTCAGGACTTCCAAACTAAAGTCTTATTACTTGGTTTATTTGCAGATACAGACATTACAAGACAAGACATACAATATCAGTCGCATATTTATATTAAAATATATTTTCATGTTTTATTTGCATATTAAATATGTTTTTTTTCTCTCGAAAATACATTCGTATTGGAATTTTATTAAATATTTCTTGTTTTTAATTTATTTAACTTAACGAAGCAGAATTTTCTTTTTTGCACAAACTTTATTGATGTAATATTTGCTAATTGAGATTTTGATTTGGTTTCGATAAATTGTAAGATGCAAATCAATAAAAAAAATTCATAAAATAAAGAAGAGAAATAAAAAATATAAATAAATACATGTATATATAAAATACAAATACATATAATTAAATGCCATTGAGGATAATTTGCAAAATTCAACTCGTATCATAAATAAACGTATAAAAATGCAAATAGAATTCAATTTGTTTGTTTCTCTATGCATTTACGAACAGGCCACAAAACTTACTCCACTCTGAACTTTTGTTGGAGTTTCTTAAATGGTCTTTCTTTCTTTTTTTAATGTATCTAGCATATATTGCGCTGGAGTTTAAGTAGCGATTGCTTGTCAATTTCAATGGCAACTACGTTACGTGGCCACGCCCCCCTCCCACACATACACACACACACATTACAGGCATCAATAAAGCCATAAAATTCAAAAGGGCAATAAAAGCCTTCCTCTCTGCCCAGTCCACCCCCGACCTTAACTTTCTAGTGTTCTGTGCACCGTCTGCGCTTCCTGCGCTTGGGGAAACCATAAGAAAGTGCTGCCAAAAAGCAAGCGTATTCTCCGAGGAGGCATTGTCAGCCGGCTCTTCTGGCTGGGGCTCTCAATAAAAGGCGTTCCTTCTTCAGCTTGTCACGAAGTTTGTTGTGTGCATGCAACACCCACGCACACACACATACATTATCTCTATCTCACTCACACACAGAGCGTGGCATTCGTTGTCTTTGTTTTTGTTGCGTTGCTTGCTAATTTGTTAAGTATTTTTGTTGTTGTTGCTGTTAGACGTCGGCTACAATTTGACGTCATGCTTCAAAGTAACGTAAAATACCCAAGAGCTGAGCGCAGCGCGCTTAGAGCGACAGCAAATGAAATAAGATACGAAGAAAGAGAGCATGACAGACAGAGAGAGAGAGAGAGAGAGAGAAATGTTTTATATGGTTGCTTAGGGTTAATGGAGTTGCAACGGAGACGGCAGCAAAGTGGCAACCGCATTGTTGTTGATGACGTCGCCGCCGCAGACATTCAATTGACAGACCGACCACCAGCAACACACACAGATACACACACACACATACACACACACACACGTGCACACACAAACGCACACTGACAGCGAGACACTGCGAAACTTACTGAAAATCACGTTGTCTTAGGCCATGGTCGACGCGTCGCCAACGTCATCATCAGCACATCCTCAGCATTTTATTCATTTTGCTTTTGTTTATAGCCTGCCTCGTTGTTGTTCGTGTTGTTTTAGAGTTTTTGTTGTGCGGGTTTCTTAGCTGTTCCCAGTTCCCAGTTCCCTGTTCGCTTAAGCCACTTGCAGCAGACTTCCATCAAGCTAGCGACTGCATCACAAATTCGATTTGCACAGTGTAACGCAATATTTTCTTTAACTTTTGCCAGAGACGACGTCGGTCTGTGCGTCCCACTCTCTGTGCCGTCTGCCACTCTATTGCATTGTATGCGCCTCAGTTGACGACATTATAATAATGAAGTTTGATTGGATTACATTGCAGCGGACACTGAATGCAAAACGTTAACACTGTTGAACAACATCTTGGCAACGGCCAAATGCATTTGCGAGCGGAAAAAAAAACTTTCATAATTTCAAGCAGTTAGCAGAACTTCGCCAGCGACGGCTACAAAGAAACTGCACAAGTGATAGACAGAGAGAGGGAGAGTGGGAGTGGGAGTGGGAGAGAGATGGCGCGTCAGTCCAGAGTTTGACGTCGGAACTGGGGGAAGTTGTCATGGCCAAAAGTTTTTGGCTCTATGAAACGCTTAAGATTTTCTACATTGACTTCCTTTAGATTTGTGCGAAGTGCTTCCGCTCTGGGTTTGGCTTTATGCAGCTATATGGAAGACGTGGCCAACTCAATGCCAAGACATCAGATGGCAGCAGTTTGCCAGTGTCAAAAGTTGAGCAAGATAAATGGCCCTTAGTTACATTCAGTACATCAACAGCATGCCGAACCACTTTTTGTGACACAATCAAAATGTTTATATCCCGGCCAAAGTTTAAATGGCCAAAATCAAAAAGGAGCATACAAATACATCAATGCAAGTGCTGTGCGAAACAGCAATGGCAAAGTCATTTTTAAGAACTAATTAATTATTTTTCTTTTAAATGTAAGAAAACATTTAGTTTTGACTTTTTCAGATTTCGCTTTTCTGTGATTCTGTCTACTTTTTTATTATTTTTGTTAAGTACCCTCTACCTTCCTTTAAATACTTTACTCTCCCATACAAATCAGAATATCTGCAAATGGAGTTTGTCAACTACTAATTGAAAACCTGCTTAAAAGCGCTCATAAAACAGTTTTTGTTATTACTAAATTGCAAATATGTTTTGTAGTGCAAATTGTGAAATGTTTTTGTGCTCTGAACCAATTAAAAATGGTTGATAAAGTGTGCAAAAGCTTTGGTGAGTTCATATATCGTTGAGACTTGAAGGCTAGAGAATAGATATTTGAAAATAAGAAACTATACTATAAGACTAGAAAAGTCAAGTTGCTTGAAAATCATTTATAAGTTAGCTTTTCAAATAAATAAAGTCTTTTAAAAACTACCAGTTCTCTCTTGGATATCTGAAGATACCCAAGAAGTTAGTAAGATGTTTTCAGTGTGGATTACCTATCTGTGCTATCTTTTAAATAATTATTATTATTAACAAAGTTCTTAGTTCCAAAAAAATAAATAATTTGTATCTTATGTTTACCATCTGGTTAAGATCTATATTTAGCAAACTTTTTTGTAAGCCTTTTTCAAAATTAAAAATTAATATAAATATTTTCTGAATTAATGCAGCTGCCTATTTTGATTTTTGTTAAGAAAAATAAAATAAATTTTTTTAAAAGATTATTGAGAATATTAAACATTAACGAGATATATTGAATTTGGGTGCGCTTGCTAATGAACAATATCTAGAAGTCATTTGTTGTAAGCTTTTTCTTACAATTTTGTTTCACTATTTGATAGATTGCTTCAGCTTCAAAAATTAATTTATATTGAGAAAAATAAAAAGTTCAATATAATAAATGTAGAACCATAACTCGAAAACTATTCGCAAGCGTACATAAATCTTAGCACAACAGAAAAGTAGAGTGTTTAAAATGGCAGCTTTGAGCACAGAGTATCTTCAAGTCATGTATATCCGCCTATTTATTATTTTAAATAAACTGTAACTTTGCGTAACGTAAAGTAAAGTTTGTGCTTTCAACTTAAGTGACGACTTATGCAGCAGGTCTTTGATAAGCCCTATGCCTATCTCGCTCTGACTCGCCCTCTCTCGCTCTATCTGCCTGGCCTGCTTTGTTTACTGGCTGTCAATGTAAGAAAAAGTAGGGAAAATATGGAAAATGTCTATTTATCATGCTGCAACTCAGAAATGTCAACCGCTTTGCAGTTGCTGCTCTACATTTTGTTTTACGAGTACTTCAGACAACTTCATTGCGGTGTTTTCCCACAATATTCCCGCCGGGCTGCGCTCATAGTTTTTGTATCATTTACTCATCATGTCACGCTGCCTTGACTGTCGTTGCTGTTGTTGTTGCTGTTAAGTTGTCGTCTTGTTGTTATTTTTATTTGCATATTTACTTAGCATCAACTTAAGCTGCAGCAGCAGCAGCAGCAAATGCATAGCTGGAGCAAATCTTTTTGCCCGTTGGCTGTTTGTCATTTTTGCTCAGTTTGCATTCTGCTGCTCATGTTGTCAAACAATTTTACTGAAGCTATTTTAGCTACGCTTGAGTTTTGCGACTGCTTTTTCTAGCCGCTGCAGTTATCGAAGTTGAAGTGCAATTTTAATGCAAACAATTGAAGTTGAAGCGTGCAGAACGCATAAAGCGTGGAAGGGCCCTAGAGCTCGATCTTAGTGCACAAACACAGAGAGAGAATGAGAGAGAGAGAGAGAGAGAGAGCAGGAGAGAGGGGCACACACTCGCACACACTCACGCACATTCAGCCTCCCGCTTGAAGCTTTGGCTACCTGCTAGCAGTTCGACTTCAGCCCATTTTTGAACCTCGCTTTGCCTTTCGCTTTCTCGCGCTCTCTGCCGGCTCTATCTGTTTCACTCGCACAATCACTTTGTGGTTGCTGTGTTGATTGTTGTTGCTGTTGTCGGTTGTCGGCGGTTGGCGGCATCAGCGGCGTCAGCGTCTGTCGTTGGCTTATAGAAATGCATTTGTTCAATATGTTGTTCAACATGTTGGCTGCGTGTGTGTTGGCTAATATGATTGTTGCTGTAGCTGTAGCTGTTGTTGATGTTGCGGTTGTAGTAGTAGCTGTTGTTGTTGTTGTTTTATTGTTGTTAGTTCAAGTTGCCACTGAGTGACGTCGTCGTCGTCGTCGGTGGCAGCGTCATCGTTGACTGTTGCAAATATTGACATTGCCAATGTGAGTGTGTTTGTGTGCGTGTGTGTGTGACAGTGTGTGTGGTTGTTGTGGGAGTAAGTTTTATCACTATTAGCTATTGTTTGCATTGAAATGGAGCTGCCAGGCGAGTTGCATTGGCTGCCAGCCCATATCGCGTACACAGCCCGGCGCTCCACAGTCCTTTTAGACCCTAAGTGCTTCTCCTTCTCTCTCTCTCTCTCTGTGTTTGTGGCTAAAGTGAAGTTAATGCGTTAAAAGTGGTTTGGCTTGGCTTGGCTTGGGCTCATCCACATTTGTATTTGCATTTTGTATTATTTACAAGTCGAACGTAAATATTCAGGTAAGTCAGCAGGCAGCCAGAGTATTGACAATGAAGACTTCATTGTTGCCAATGTTGCTGTTGCCATTGTAATTGGTGGTCGTATCCATGCCGAAATGGACTCGAAAAAAGAAAAAAAAAGAAAGGAAACAGTACGAAAATCAATATATAAACTGACAGTATCTATGACAGATGGCTGGGCTTTGGATTGTTTTCGCCATCTCGTTCAGGGCAAGGCTCGGCTCGACTTGGCCAGTCGCTTGTTTATTGAGTGAAGCGACGCAGCAGGCGCACACAAAAATTGTCTGTGCAAAAAGGATTCATAAGGATTCCGGTTCGCACGCACACACACACACACACACACACACACACACACACACACACACACACACACACACACACACACACACACACACACAGAGATATATGTATATGGAAGCGAGACATACACTTATACAAGGCACGCACATACGCATATAGAATGTTATATAATACATAAGCACCATTGTTATTCGCCCGCTAGCGCTGCGGGCTTCAGCCAAATGCAATGCGAGCTTTGCAACCCTTCGCTTGCCGTAGCAAATTTCGCCTGCGACAAGGGGCAGGAACAGCACCGGGGCAGAGGCTGCTGGCAGCAACCGCAGCAGGAATAGCAGCAGCAGCAGCCGCAACGTAACAGACTTCAGACGTCGAGTGTTGAAGCTCAAATGTCGCATTGCAATAAACTTTTGCTGTGCATATGTATGTGTGTCTGTGCGTATGTGTGTGTGGCATTTCATTATAATGCCGTCGCAAGGGTAGCGCATACAATGCGCCAGAGACAAAGACGGCGAGGAGGGGCGCTGTCGAGGCAGGTAACATCATGAAAGCGCATCAAGCACAAATTTATTAGGATAGGTTTCGGTGAATGCTTGCATTTTGATGTGCTCATAAGTGTCGTCGTGACTGCAAGGGGAGGGCGAGAGTAAATGCATTAAATGCTTGCACATGTATACATACAACTCTCTCTGTCTCTATCTGTCTGTCTCTCTCTATGGGCCAATGAACTCTTGTTGTTTCGTTTATCAAAGTGTTTGCTCTGCCCTGGATAAAACCATAAAAACCCCAAAGCCGACTCGAGTTCAAAGCTAACAGTAATTGCAGTTCGCAGTTCAATTCAATTTTTGCCAGGGTCCCCAAATAGCCAGTTGGCCCCATTTATCAAGCAGGTGCATCATCGCACACATCGGAGATTTTCGTAAGCGAAAAACTTGCATTAAATCGCCAGGGCAACAGAAACTGAATCTTGTGGTCTCTGGTTGAGGTAGAGGCGTTTCCAATTTGTCTACTGATTGGATTAGTAATGCCGAGTAAATGCTTGTTATGCAGATTGAAAGATAAATTTTGACATGTTCTTAATTAAGATGATGTCGAGATGATGCCTGCACACACACACACACAGACAGATTAATTGCCAATAGTTGCCACAGTTGCCTGACAATTCGATTTATGTGCACAGAGAGTGGAAATTGTGTGTGTGCATAGGAAATAGTTAGCATGGAGAGTAAAGTGGAAAGCATCCTTTAAACGGTTTATCATTCCACATATTCCGGATTCGTAATATTATTATAATGAAATATGAAATGATAAGAGATTCTGCCAAGACTCCGCTCAAGTGAGCTTAACCTGTGTCAGGAGCTATGGTAACCACCCGCTAATGCAGACTTGATCTTAACATTTCTAGAAATGCTTTACTTCTTGAGTTTGCTTTTTTAAGCAGCTTTCGATTTATGCAAATGAGCTGGAATTGTTAAAAAACATTTTTGAAGCTGTGGCACGTCGTACCGTTGATACCCTAGCAGGACTGTGTTCCTGCTATAATAATTTATTGAGTTGCTTGTACTGGAATTTTGATTGTATAAGCGCTATAAATTCATAAAATCTGACTTTAGACTTGATATCTTAGAGACATAGAAATATTTGCTAGTAATTATATGATTTTAATTGATTTTTAATCCTGTATAAATTAAAAAGACTATCGTAACAAATTTACCAATTAAATTTTTGGGAAAAAAAGGGTTTTTTTTAATGATTTTTTAATTGGGGGGGGAATTTTTTTTTTTTTTTTTTTTTTTTTTTTTAGTTTATAAGAACCTTATTGAGATAAAAATTTCTTATAAGAGTTACTTCGATAGTTTAAATACAGAGGATCTCCCGTCCGTCTATCGACTCTCCTGTCGATATCTTCTAAAAATAACAAAATTTTCCAGTAATTATATGATTTTAGTAAAGTTTTAATTATTTATAAGAACCTTAATGAGACTTAAGAAAAACAAAGCAGATTACATGAATCTATCCCATTCAAATAATAGCAGGCTAAAATTATTATTTATGAGTAAATACTAAAGATTGTCACATTTTTGATAATTGAAGCAACCGGAGACTCTCGTTTAAAAGCTATCAAAACAGTCTTATGTTTATCAGCTCTCGTGTCAAACCAAATACCCAGCAAATTAGCAGACGTATCCTTTGACAAAATTGCAATACCCTTTATAAAGCTTAAGCAGTAAGAAAAGTACGTATTATAAACATAAATTTGATAAGACGGTAATGAGCTTGATTTAAATGCTTGAGCTGGAGTGGAGTTAACGATGGGGCTGCAGCTGTTGGCGTTGGGGCTATATGCTTATCAGTGCCCTGCACTCGACAACCTAAAACATGATTTTTAATAATGAAATTTCTCGGCAAACTTTCAAAACGGGCACATTCTTGGTGAGATGAGGCAACCAGAGCAGCTGCCCCATAGCACAATAGAAAAAAACCCGGCAAAATGAATGCATAAAGGAGGAAGGAGGAAGAAGTCGCATATTTTAACATAATGCTTCAAATGATGTGCTTTCCACTTGCCACTTTCGACTCCCTGCCGGAGCGAAGTATGCTAAATTTAATGCTGGCAAAATGAGCACAAAACTGAAATTGCTATGAGAACCCTTTTTGTTGTCCCTGTTGGTGTTGTTGTTGTTGTTGTTGTCAGTGCTGGCCTCGCTGCAGTGTTAGATGTAAGCTATGAAATTATTTTGGCTTTTTGGTATTTTGCTGGGGTATTTGGTTCGGTGTGCGCTGCTAGGTAGGTCCGCTTGCTAGCTCAATTTATGCAAATTAAATTGCAATACTTTATATTGTTTTTTTTTTTACAAACCCTGAAAATGAGAAATCAGGGTATAATGGTTTTGTGCAAATGTGTGTAACAGGCAGATGGAGACGTGATAGGCCCCATGAAGTATATATATATATATATATATTTATTCACGACAGATTGAGACGATATAGTCATGTCCGGCCATGCGTCCGTACCTATGGATACTGAGATCTCGTAAACTACAAAAGTTAGCGACTTGAAATTTAGGGCGCAGACTCGTGTATACTATATACAGTTTCAGTTAATCATATATTTTCGATAACGTATCCCTTTAATCTTTTTTAATCGATAATAATCATTAAAAATCCGTTTTTTAACCGTAGCTTCTAAACCTTTAGAACTGGAGACTTAAGATTTACTATGTAGGCGCATGTAATGAATCTTTGTTGTTGTAATTTTTAGATTTTTTGATACCACGCCCATTTACCTGAAATTCGGCAAAATATTATTTTAAATACCAGAAACTTCTGCATCTATAAATACACACTAATGAATGTCATTATTAAATTCTGAAAGTGTGTGTGCATATGTTGTTTGTATGTATGCATAAAAGAAGCGTAAAATGATTGGATCTCAGTTTCTTCCACGGTTCAGGGTATCCTCTAGTCGTGCAGACTCGACTCGAGTAGTCATACTTGTTTTGCTTCTTGTTTGGTTCTTGTATGTCACCAGAGAAGAAAAAAACAACACCAGCGGCAGCAGCAACAGCAACCCACATGGAAACACTGTCCGTCGTGCATGCTTATAAAATTATTAACCTAACTTTGATAAATTATGCTCATAAAAAATGCTTAAACGGCAATTTAAGTACGCCCAAAGTTACACGTAGTTTATTTTGTGCTTGTTGTTTTTTTTTTCTTTATTTATTTTTTTCTGTGCCTCCTCTCTATTTATTGGCCAAAGACTCATTTGGGCAAAACTCATTTGCCAACAGCACACGAACATGCACAGTGGCTACCAAAATACGCGCCACAGCAGCCGTAACTTAAAGCTGTGACTGCCACCTGGAAACGAGGGCGTGGGCTCTATGTGAGTGTGTGTGTGAGTGTGTTTGTGTGTGTGCATTGCGTTAGATTAATAACAGCGATGATGTTGCTACTGGGAACTGGCTGACTTCCAAAAGCTGTGCCGGTGAACGACTCCAGCTGCATGTGGGTGTTGCTGCTTGGCACCTTGGCAACACCAGCAGCAGCAGCGGCAGCTGTAACTGCAGTGCGACTGCAGAGAGCTGCTGCGCTGTCTGGCCGTCTGGCTGTTGGCCTAGCTTGCTTGATGACGAATGTGAATGACTTGCCTCGAGACATGCAGTCAACTTGACGCGCATTTGTCTGGCAATGCGTCTGCCCAAACCCACACACACGTGTCCAAATAAACAGGCATAAGCATATATTCCTACCTGGATAGACAGCATGAGTGTGTGCCTGTGTGTGTGTGTGTGTGTTTGTGTGTGCTGTTGTCTCTGTCAAGATGGCGTCATTTGCAGTGCTGCAACAGCAATGAAACAGATTCAGTTGCTAGCTCGGGGCTGGCGTGGAACTGGTTAACAAGCTGTTGAGCTGCTGCAATGATGTGGGCATAATTTGTTTTAGTTTATGCATCCTTTTTCCTTTGCTCTCACAATTCAAAAGTTGTAAATTAAGCTAATTTTTTTAATCTAACTAGCTGGGAATAGAATATGCTTGGCAACTTTGCTGCAATTTTGTATTAAATTTTATATTATTTTTTTTTTACTTTTTACTTTATTTTATTTTGCTTTTATTTTGCTGCTCTTCTTTTGTTTTTGTATATGCTACGCATTTTATTTGCATTTTGTTATACGCTCCTCATATCAGGACCTGCATATCGCAGCCACAACTTTTAAATCTTATAAAACTTTTACATCCCTTTGCAGTTTTTCATGATTTCTGCACAGATTTTGTGCAAACGAACATTTTCACTCTGCTGCACATTATTACAAAAGTTTTTTTATCTTATCTTTTTTTTGTTATTGTACTCTCCCTCTCTTTCTCTCTAACGCAGCGCGACGGGTCGCTTAATTCAATTAATTATACCCTGAGCCATTGAAAATGGGAAATCAGGGTATAATGGTTTTGGAAAAATGTTAAAGGGGGAAAAATATTTTTGGGGTGGGGGGGGGGGGGGAGGGGGTTTTGGGGGTATTAAGGTTTTAATATTTTTTTTTTTTTTTTTTTGTATTTTTTTTATTTTTTTTGTTGTGTTTTGGGGTGGTTTGGGGGTGTGTGGGGGGGGGGGGGGGGGGATGTTGTTTTTTTGGGGAAGGGGAAATGTAATGTGGTGGGTGTGGGAAAGATTAATAATAAGTGTGGGGGGGGGGGGGGGGGGGGGGGGGGGGTGTGGTTGTGGGGGTGTTTTTGTTTTTTTGTTTTTGTTGTTTGTTTGTGTTTAATGATATATTGTTTTGTTTTTTTTTTTTTTGTCGCTGCCGGGCGTTCTCTCTCCGGCTCGCCTCTTTTTATTTAGTTTTCGTTTAATATTTGCTCGCTCTGCACATTTTTAAGCAAATATTCCAGCTAACTAAATGAAATGTTATTTGCATAAAATTTTCAACATTTTTTATATATATACAGTTATTTTTTGGGCCCTTTTGTTATGCCGGCTCCATTCTATGGCTGTTGCCTGCTCTTTCTCTCTCTCTCTCAGTCTATCTCTTTTTTTTTTTTTTGGTGCGCCCATTAACACGCAGTTGTTCTTGATTTTCTTCTCTTTTGCCGAAGACTAAGCGCATTTTCCACAAAAAATTTCGAATCTAGTCGACAAAGGGCCGCGCTACGTAGGTGCGGAATTGTTTTTTGTGGCGCCCGTGGCAAAAAAATTACTTTATTTTAATAGGACTTCATTTAATCCGCGCGCATTATGGAAAAGAGACAATGGGCGGAGGAGCGCACGCTGCGTATACGCAATCTTTATATGTCTGGTTAGCGTTGTTTTTAAAATGTAAACTGCACGCTGGATGAAAGGCAACCAGGCCGGGCAGACAAACAAACAAGCAAACACGTTCTCAAAGGACGACAGCTACAGCAACAGCGTCTACTTGTTTAATACAAAAGTTTCATTTCCGCTTTTCATTAGCTCAACGGCGACACAAACAGGGCGAAAATGCGTAAATATCACAGATACACACAGGCACAGATACAGTGAACGCACACACACACACACACACATACGCATTTAAGGCCATAATGAGATATATTTATATATATATGTATGTATATTTATATACAAAAGCCGCTCAGCAACTCAGCGGCAAATCGAGCGAGTGTCAACCTCAAACCACGTGTTAATTTAACTCCTTTTTAGCCAAGCGCTGCCATTGCTGTTGCTTATTGGCCATGTTGTTGTCCTCATTGGTGTTGTTGTTGTTGTTATTGTTGCTGAACTAAAAAGCCTGAAAAGGCGCTTACATTATGTGTGAGTGTGTGTGTGTTGTGTATCTGTGTGTCTGTGTGTGTTTTTCTTTGTAGGGCTGCGAGCTGTTTTTCTCCCGCTTTTTCATATGCCAAACGGGCAGCCAACTAGCTGCTATATTAACTGACTTACTGCCACGCCCCCCTGCCTTTAACTGTTTGTACTGGTTTGCTGGCACTGGCACTGGTGCGGGCTCTGGCTTTCGTTCTGCTGCTGTCTCTGGCGGTGGGCGTTGCAGTGTTTGTGTTAACTCAACACGCACCGTAATGAAGTAGCCTGCGCCAAAGCCTCATATGGGCCATGCCTGACTGGGCCTCATGCTTAATAATCTCACTCTCACAGTGTGTGTGTGTGTTTGTGTGTGTGCTGAGTGTGCCTGGCTGTTGGGCGGGCATATGTGATCCTGAGCGAGGGCACCAACGGTGCAGAGAGATACAAGCAGCGCAGTTGGCGCAAAGGTTATTCAACTGCAGCGCCCCAGGGCGAAGGGTTGGTTATTTTGAGGGGGATTTAAAGGGGTTGCGAGGGGTGTGGCGAATGCGATGGTGCGTTTTATGCTCCCATTTGCCTCCCAAACGCTAGCATCCGCTCACTTTGCACGCCATTTCCGCCTCGGAACAAGTTTCCAGCTCCACGTCTATCGGTATCTATTGCCCCCACCGTAACCTAAACGTATGGATGGATGTAACCCACTCGCATCGGGGCCCTCATCGTTAGTCAGTTTTATTGATTTTTGGTTTTTTACATGCGCATTTAATAATGCCATGTGTATGTGTGTGTGTGTGTGTGTGTATATATGTCGACTCGCCGTCCATCAGCCAGACTCCTCCAGCACACGCCGATCCCAGCTCGCGTTCAATTATGTGTGCGCATTTAGCCTTTCGTGTCGTTTCTGTTGCCGTTGCCGTTGCCGTTGTTACTGGGTATCGTCCTTTGGCTAGGAGCCTGTTGGGTCCCCTGTTTCATTATGCTGACAGTATTATTATTGAATTATTTGTTTTATTGCATTATTTACTTGCGGCTATGGGACAAAATGTTAACCGCATTACTTATAGCAGGAGCCGGGAGCAGGAGCCCGGAGTCTGCCTGCGCATAAATGCAATTTGCATGCTTCAGTTGCTTTTTATTATTTAACATTAATTTGTTTAAACAACGCATGACTGCTGTAGGCATATTCATACCTGCTATTCCAATTACCAACGGTTAATGAACGCTATTAAAAATATCGAAAAAAAAGAAAATAATAATAACAAAAAAAACCTGTTGTGTTTTTCTGTGCCTTTGTGCAAATGTCATATCGACTATCACATTACAACAACAACAATAACAAATTGCAAGCCGGGAACAATATGTTCCCTGCTAGAAATTGAGTATGTCTATATATATATATCTATATATATGTATATATATCTGCGTGTGTAAGCTGGTCTGCGCTTGCAATTTGCTAGCAGCCGTAGAACAAATTGCATATTACGCATACGCCGCATTGTGCGCGTCGTACAAAATTCGCATATGTTATTTGTTAGAGAACATGCACGCGCTTAGTCACCCACACAGAGAGAGAGAGAGAGAGAGAGAGAGAGAGAGAGAGGGAGAGCGAGCGAGGGAGACAGAAACAAACAGACAAACATTTGTTTGTCTGCCCGTCTATGTTTGTTTGTCTAAATTTAAAGCACTCAACGCCAGTTGCCTTTGTCATCGTCGTCATCGTCTATAAATCCCCGCACACGCATTGCGTTCATTGAACTTTATTTGGTATCATTTTCGCATGAATCGCTCATGGCATATCAGCTGGCAGCGTAACCAATTTCCAGCAATTACATGGAAATTTTGTAGTTTATCCATTGGAATTTAGGGAGTCGATCAAACATTTACTTAGCTAGCAGCAATGGAATGTTGCGATAATTCAGCTAACATTTTCATTTCCATTTTCAATTTCAGTTAAATAGTTTTTTTCTCTCTAATGTAATTGTAGCCTTAAAGCTAATTAATTGTTAATATTCGATTGTTAGTTGTAGTTGTATATGTGAGTAAAGTTTAGTTATTATTTCTGCTACAGCTGTTTTCCTTTTTCTTCTTATTTTTAGCTAGAAATTACATTCTTAGCTGTGTAAGTTAGAAGAGTCTTGAAAACAGCTGTGAGTTTCAGTTAAAATTCCTCAACAAAAAAAATAAAAACAATATTTTTGAGCCAACTTTCAATTTTGCATTGCAAGTTAAAGCCAAGTAAAGTCAAAGAAAAACTCTTCTAGAGTTGACTCAGTATTTAACTAGAAATATTAACTAGCTAAGCACAATTGCTTAGTGAACAAACTTAACTATGATTGAAATTCCTAATCAACTAGTTGCATATTTTACTATTTATGTTCAATTTGTTTGAGTATCTATAACTAATTCTATTTATTCATTCAATTTATTTCTGTATTTATGCAGTCATTCGCAAATGTATTTTAATTGCTATTAAATCTATTTTAAATTGAATATATAGACAATATGTTATTATTGAATATATAGACAATATGTTAAGCTATTACGTAGATATATGTATGCATAAATACAAAATATTTGCTATAGCTGTTTATTCAAAATGTCTATAATCACTTAGTCTTTTGCAACCTCAGACAGCAGAGCGGCCAGCCACACATTGGACTTGACTTGTGAAATATAGAAACAAATTAAAATTTGATAAATGAATGCATTTAACGGCATTTAATTCTTGCGCCCTCAAAGCACACTCTGTCCAGTTTTTGTATTGTTTTGTTTGATGTTCTGTTTGGTATACCCTGTAGGGATTAGAAATGGATAAGGATAGTTAGGTTTTATAATGTTTATGAAGGAATTTTTGTTGAGATCTTGGCTACTATTTACTTTCTTAGCTTAGTCTAACAGGATATCTAAATATATAAAGACTTTAAAAAAATAAATATAATTTCTTTAAATATTTGAATATTTAAAAAAAAAATAGCTCTTGACACAACTATCCAATAGACCACAGTTTAAAGTTAAAGTTCTCAAGCTTATTCAGATGATCCAAAAAAGAAAAAAAATATGTATCGTATTTTAATTGCTTTAGTTATTAGAATACTAATAAAAAACTACACAACTTTCTAATATTGTAATATACATATTCAAATGAGCCGAATATAATTTCGGATAAACATTTTTTTTTATAATTTAATAAAAAAAATGTAAAGGGTTGAATATTTTTTCTTCATAGCTGAGTAATAAATCAAGTTATTTTTGCTTCATAACTGATTATTTAATACATTTATTTCATTCAATTCAAAGTTTTCGTGGAAGAGATATAATTTTTCAAACTTTCGAAAAATGTTGCGCCTTCAGTTGGGTTGTATTTTGTATAAATATAAATATATACAAATGTCTCTGTTTCCGAAAAACTTCCAATGGTAAAATTGTTGCATATTGAATCAAGTATAGTCAAGTTTGAGTAAAAAATTAAATTGAATAAAATATTTTTAAATCTCACTCTGTTAAAGTTGGCTTAAAAGTTTAAAATTCAGTTTCACTTGAGCAATACCAATATAATCTGGGAGTATCTTGTTGTGCTTCAACAATATTCTTACCCATTTCGTTTTGCGTAATTGTAAGTAGTCTCTGCTTGCCACATTTGTTGTGATTGTTGTTGGCCAAGCGTGTGGCAAGTGGCTTTCAACGGTTCACAAAATTTCATTTCTGTGGAAAATAAAATTTTATTGCCCTTCTGCAATTGCAGTGGCAACGATGTGGGGGCGGGTGGCAGGGTGGGACTCACTCGACTGCCTTCATTAGCCAACGTCTACGTGGTGTAATTTTAAGTGTTACTTTTAATTTGTTGACTTGCATAGGAGCGCAGCCGAGACCTATATGGGAGAGTGTGTATGTGGACGTATATATGC
This sequence comes from Drosophila meridiana, assembly GCA_035045185.1. Lineage (NCBI taxonomy): Eukaryota > Metazoa > Arthropoda > Insecta > Diptera > Drosophilidae > Drosophila > Drosophila meridiana. Next base: position 9,069,113 of record JAWNPF010000055.1, read on the forward strand.
TTTTATTGCTTATTAAGCGTTTTTAGTTCAATTAAATCGTATAATCGATTAAATCCAGGCGATAGAGACTACGACATCGACATCGACAGCGACAACGACTACGACGACGGAGCTCACGTACCCGGCATTTGCGATGCGCCACGTCGTGTTGTTGCCCTGCGCACTCAGACGTGCGACGCAATGTCTGGGCAGGAGCCAGGGCGAAACTGTCTGACTGCTCCGCCCACTCCCGGACACGTTGATTACTGCTGATTGCCCGACAGCAAACAACGCGCCAAATAGCAGGCATCAGACCACCGACTGGGCTCCGTTCTGTTGTTCCGTTGTTCCGCCCGCGCTCGGACGCCCCTTGAAGCCATTAATTGATTTGTTACAATCAAATTTCCACAGTCAATGAAAAAAGTCTGATGAAAATTTCGTTAATGCCTGAGCTTTGTTCGGATTATGGACCCACGGCGAGTGCTGGCAGAGTTGCCAGCGAATTGATTTGATACAATATCATCTATGTATGTATAAATCTTATGCATTTCGTTCTGCTCCACAAATGGGCCAGTTAAATGGCATTTTTGGTTACGTTGGTGCCATGCCAAGATATGGAGTTGCAGATCCAGATCTGCAAATGGACATGAACTGTAATAAAATGATCATAAATTTTAGCCAAATTCCATTGTTGTTGCCACAATTAAATTGTGCAAATTTGGCAAATGCACAAAAATGCTTGCACAAGTTTTTTATTTGACATTTTTATGAGTCGTCGTTGGCCGAGGCTCCGATTGTGGCTGTGGCTCCGACTGTGGCTGTGCCATACCGAATTCAAGTCCAACTTGGACTCGGCTTGATTTATGTAGTTGATTGTCCAGCTGACTGGCGAATGTTCCATTTCTTGCAGTGTATTTGCGTGTGCACGCTTTATCGTTTATTCCACATTACTCAAGTCATAATTAAGATCTTGGCAGCCGGTGGCCGCAGCGGCCGTGGCGGCGGCGGCAACAGCATCGCTCATAAATTGTGGAAGTGGCTCATTGACAACTTCATTTCCGCGCATGGTGTGCAACGACAGCAACAACAACCTGCTCTTGCTGTGGCATGTGATCCGTTTAAGATCAGGGAACTCAACACACAGAACTTGGCGTCATCAGCTCAGCTGCGTTCAGTGTCGCGCTGCACGCAACGTGCCGCTAAATGACATAATGAACTGCATTATTTATGCGGCACACTGTGCGAATACATACATACATACATATACTTACATGCATACATGCACACATCATAATTCAAGCACACAAATAAAAACTCCCAAACAGCAACAGCTGTTGTTATTGGCAGCCTCAGCTTCAGTCCCAGCGTCCGTCTCTGTGTCCGCTTTTTGCCTTGACGACAAAGGCGACAATTTGTGCGTGTGCCCGATAATAAAACGGCTGACATTTTGCCTTATGATGTCATGACAACATCAACAACGGCTGCACCGCACTCCAACCTGCAGCCGACATGCCCCATCGCTTCGTTGTGGTTGTGGTTCGTCTACTTTTGTTTTTGTTTTTTTCTTCCCTTTGTACAATTTCGACTGCATTGTCCTGCAGCCTGAGCTTCAGGCCGAAACCTAAAAGCACAATATTGATGAATGTGGCTTCAAGTGATCAATGAGTTGTGTACTTAAGAACTGAATTGATCAATCATTTTGCCAGTGACATTTATTACAGCGCTGACTGCGATAAGACATCTACTTGAAACATAATTAAATGCAGGCTATGAATGACAGTCGAGGTTGCTGAACTCAAATATAGGCTTTACTCAATTTAGGGCTGCAAACTGAATAATATGTAGAGTTATTATTGACCTGTAAATACTAACCATCTGTCTACTGTGTGTATATATAAATAATTGATTGATATTTTGCTGGACTTGGTTAATGAAGCTGCAGTCCACAAAAATTGACGCTTATAACCGCTATTTGAACTAAGATTTAGAGACGATTGACGATAATTTGTATCGATTATTGTACTTTTACGCTTACATGTGAATGTCATATTCGGAACGAACTGTGTGAACTTTCGCTATGAATCTTGTTCATTTATATGCGAATATTTCGTTCACAACGAACTTGATTTCTTAATTATTTAATATTTAATTAGAAAACCAACTTTTATTTAATTTATAATTGAAGTTATTAAGGCTGCCAAAGAATACATAAAAAATTCCCAAAACGAAAACATTAATTATAAATGTGAGTTAGCACCCAATTAGTCCATTAAATTATAATAAAATAATAAAGTTTAATTTGCTGCTGAACTTTTAAGGTGTTGCCTGCGCGTTGGCTTATAAATTTATAATGAGCGTTAAAACTGAGAGGATTTCGTCTAGCTAATTTTGTTTTTAAAGAGAAATATTTCAATTTTCATTTATTTACATAAATAGGGAAAATAATAAATAATGTTATAGTTTTATTGTGGTGAATTTTATATTGTTCTCATGCTTGACTTGCCAGCAAATAATTAATTATTGTTTAAACATAATTTAAAGTAAATTTATACGAAATTTAATAAAGCGCAATATTTGCTCACAATTGCCTTTTATTTAGACGGAAATTCAGAATCAGATCTATTTACTTTGCCATTTGACAGACAGTTGAAAAATGAAATGCATATCATTGCCATTTGAGCATCGAATCGAATCGAATCGAATGGCAACTGGCATCTAATTAGTCTCTTCAAACATTGACAAACACAGCTGCTGCTGCTGCGGCTGCTGCTGTGTTTGGTTTAGTTGGCGACGCTGGCTGAGTGTGGTTTGGCTTGGTTTAATGTGGTTTGGTTTCGCTTGCTGGCTTTCAATTTGCAGCTTTATGCATTGGCAATAAACTATTTACTGTATCAGCTATTTACCACTTTTTGATTACGCCGCATTTGTTTGTTTCCTGTGGCCTTAATTTGCACATTGGAGTGGCTGTCGTTAAGCGACATGCGCATGCAATCAATGTTGCCAGTTTAGCTATTTAATACCATTTCTAGCTATTTTATAATCCTAAATTCTATGACCAATTTTGAAAATGATATTAGCTATAAATTTACCTATTTTACAAAAGAATAATGTTCGATTAAATTCAAACTGTGCGATACTACCGCAATTACTTTATCGAACTTATGTATATCATCATTATCACTAGTGGTAAATTTATACCATCACTAATTGCGCGCTTCTCGGCATTAATTGTCTGAAAGAGTGTATTAAGAAATTTAGAAAAAATATAAGCAAACATTTCGTGATTCGTGGACAAAATCACAGAATTCAAAGATTTGATAGGAGAGGACGAGTCGGACAACACGCGGGCATATTGCATATACTGCAAATGTAGTATTAAGTTAATGTATAATTCATAAACAGTTCAGATATTTTGTAAGATATTTTTAAATTTTTTGGCTATTTTCAGCTATTTTTGAGAGGCGATTTAGCTATTTTCATGTCTCAAAATCTGGCAACACTGCAGGCAATATCAAACACACACACACACTCTCTCTCTCTCTCTCTCTCTCTCTCTCTCTCTCTCTCTCTCTACACACACACACACACACACAGTGGCATACGCAGGTGGCGTTTCACGTTTCACGCGCTTTTAATTGAGTGCTTCCGCTGCAATTAACAAGTACAACGCATCCCAGTGACGTCGCTTGACTGGCCGAGTGTCTGGTTAGTTACTCGGTTGCTCCGGTCACTCATCAGGCTTGACCAGCTGTTGGCTGTGCCAGTGCTCGTTCGCTCCCCTTTTTTGCCATTCCGTTCGGCTCCGTTCTAGATTACAGCTTGCTTACGCACTTATGCCTCTTTAGGTAAATATAAAGCATTTAACGTGTTGACTGCCACAATTTGTGGCAGCCGTTGCCGGATTTGACAAATTAATTATCCCACAAGGCATTGCAGCTGGCATTCAGCTCGTGCCTGAAACATAATCTCAAATAACATTTTGCCGTTCCGTTTTGGGAATTTGTCTATCGAGATTTGTTTGGCAGCTCATTTTACTATTTTCCCTCCGCCCACTCCCCCTACATTTCCACAACTGCCAGTTTAGTTTGCAATTTTCCAGTTGAACGATAAATGCAAATAGATTTCACCTGCAGACGTTGTTTGTCCAACATTTTGAGAATCTTTTTTCCTAAATTATGCGCATGGCATTTTCTCAGCTACACTTTTGGCTGCTGTTGCTGCTGCTGCTGCGACTGCTGCTAGTAGAGCTGGGAAACCATCGTTGGGACCATCGATAGTATCGATAGAAATTTCTCGATGTCGATATATCGGCGATTCTCGTTGTGAGATGGTTTCTTTGATAAGACTATATAACATTTTATTAAGGGTTTCATTTCTGTGTGAAACTTTAAAACCGCTGTATGATAGATTGACATAGAAAATTAAAAAAAAAATGTGTATGTGTGATCAATGTTATAAAGATAAGAGAGTAAACTGATGAGAGCTAGATGAATGAATGATTATAGAACGTGAAGTGTGGCTGTAACTAAAAAAAAATTTTAAGAATTTTTAGTAAAACTGGGGAAATTATTACGGACCGACAGACTGCTTTAAAGGAGCAAAATGTAAATAAACTTCTATTTCTTAGAAAAAATGATTGGCTTTTACAACAAAATGGATCTCAAGAGAAAGACTTTTTTTTTAATTTGTTATTAGATTTAGGATATGAAGTTTTTTTTTGTTATGCTGGGTTTGAAAAACATCTGAATCTTAAAACTTACATTTTTTTGATTTTGTTATGAGATATGAACAAATTTTTTTAAGCTGATTTTGAAAATCAGTAAAGCAGATATGGAAATGAAATCTCCACCAAATAAAAATATTTTGATATATATCTGTATATGTATGTTTTTTTTTTTATATTTCAATAAAAAACATTTACTTCTTTTAAACTTTAAATTTTCGTGTAACCATCGTAGATATCGTGTTTTGGCCAACGATGGTAAAACCATCCAGCAACGCCACTATCGATGGTTTCCCAGCTCTAGTTGCTACTGCTCTAGCAATTGTTGCTGTTGCAAAAGTCGCTGTAACTGTGCATGCTTTTAGCTGTAGCTTGCCGAGTATCGAGAATCATGTATGACTTTGACATTGACAACTTGGCAGTAACATTCATGAGGCCGCTTCGCAGCAGCCCGTCGTAGTTGTTGCCTGGCTGGAAATTGTGATTACATGCGATACCGAAATGGCTATGACTGAGGGGCACGGGACGACGGTAAGGGTTTTGCACATCATGCTGTTGACCCGCAAGCAGCAAAAGGTTGAGAAAATGTTCACATTTTACATTTATTTACATTTGTAGCGTTAGTTTGGGGCAGCAGACAGCGAGGGGTAGGGGCATTGACACGGGTTTGATGGATCGACCACTTGCTTATTTGACAGCGCACAGTTGGTCCAATGCAAAGTGTTTGCATTTGACATCATTGTCAGCCGGGGCTAATGCTAAATCATTGCACAAATCAATCACAACAATATTGGCACTCAACTCAGCCATGCCACAGTGTGCAGCAGCAGGAATAGTCGCTGTCCCGCCCCCCTCACTCGCTGTATCCACATTCCGTCCAACTCCATTCAATTAGCAACTCATAATAACAATAATTTTTCTTGCAATTCGCATTCAGTAAAACATTTTGTGGCACGTTCAACGTTGTCGATGTTCGTGACGCTGCCTACTTCGACTAGCCACAGACAGAGACAGAGACAGAGACGAGACCCAGACCCAGGCACTGGCACTGGCACAGAGCCCGTCTCGGGTAGAGCCAGCGGCATTAAGGGGATGCGGGCTGAGAGCCCCATGCTCCTCTAGTCATTGACTGCAACAATGTTGCCTGTTAAATGATGCATAATAATCGGGAGCGGGAGCGCGCTTACTGAGCTTTGCTGGCAACGCGGGAACGATGGGATGTTGATGGGATGTGGATGGGATGTAGATGTGGGACACTGTCCCAACGGGCCAAAGGCAATGCCATGCGGTTGTTGATGGTTGAGAAATCATAGTGCTGTAGTCCTTAGTAGCACTTACAGTGGGCTTACCATGTATTCCTCTGGGTCAAATATATCTACCTGACGTTGCTTGCTCAATGTATCTTTAATTAGTTGTTGGGAATAGAACACTTTTATAGACATGCAATGTTGTCATAACTGTAAAAATCTTAAGGTCACTTTAATAGTTTATAAAAAAAAAATGTTATATAAATTATGTTATGGACTGAGTGATATTAAATTTAAGCTGCGAATCTCTTTAAATGTAGTTTTCGAATCAAATATTTTATTTTTAGCTGCGCTTGATTCTTCTTTCACAATTCACTGAATATATTCGAAATGTATATTAAGAAAACTCACTATATATACATATAGATATACCTATTACTAAAATTGATAACAGAGTAATGAAATCAGAGCGTAATATACTGCATTTGATTATTATATTATTCAGTATGTATATAGATATACATATTATTAAAACCGATCAATAGTTCGCTTTGGTTTCACTCAAAAACTAAATATATATTCCATAATTTATTTTCGAAAACTGAGTAAAGAAATATCAGAACTTTATATACTACATTTGTTTATTATATTATTCAGTATGATAATTATTATTAAGCCTGATCAACAGTTCACTTCAGTTTGACTCAAAGATCAAAGATCTGTTCCATGATTAAGTTTCGAAAACAGAGTAGTAAAATATCCGAGCTTTATATACTACATTTCATTATTATATTATTTTTTATTATTCCAATTAATAAGTTTGACTCAAAGATCAAAGATCTGTTCCACTGTGCATGGTTGAGGCTTACGTGATTGTGTTGATGGTTGCCGGACGTTGTCCATACTCGATCCCTACTACTCAGCACTTGTGCATTGTGACCCGCCCCTGCGGCCCTGCTCAGCCCAGCCCAGCCCAACGCCCACGCCCACGTGCACGCCCACCTTTAGCAGAAATTTGCTGAGTGTAGCTGGTTGCGGGTTGCTGCTGATGGCTACTGATGGTTGCTGGTTGATGGTTCTTGGTTGATGACTGGTTGCTGGCTGGATGACTGCTGGATGGTTGGATGGCTGCTGGCTGGTCACTCGCTGCGTAGCTGACGAAAATTCGCTTGGCTTCCGTTGTGCCAAGTGCAAGTTGGTCATCGTAACCACACAGCACAGTTGTGCAGTGTGTGTATGTGTGTGTTTCAATATTTACTCTGCTTGAAATGAAACATTTTTATAATTTCTTTTCTGTTCGCTTTTTTACTTGGCTTGTGGCTGGGTGCGGAGTGCGGGGTTCTGGCTGCTGTTGTTTGGTTCGTTGGCTATTGGCAACATTGTTATTTTCTGCTATTTGGCCATTGACTATTGACCATCCATACCCGTGGCCAGTGTTCAGCACATTTTCAGCGGTTTATTTATTTATTTCGGTTTAATGCATGTTGTTTCATTCTCTCTCTCTCTCTCTCTCTCTCTCTGTCTCTTTCTGTGCTGCCATGTGTCGTGTTGCATGCCCCTTCAGCGCTGCCTGCTGCGTCTGCATTACTTGATTCCGGGAAGTTGTATTGAGTCATTGGTAAACGGTTTACGTTTAACCCATTTAAAAATGCAAGCAATGGAGCAGGAAGAGGAGGAAGACGGAGTAGGAGGTGGGGGAGTAGCAGTTGTTAAAGGCAGAAAAGAGTCGCGTAAACGCATTTTGAACATTTCCCATTTAGCATACAATGTGGCCAAAAACACAAACAACAACAACTTGCCTGAATTATATACTTGAAGCTGTTGTATGTACTGTTGCCCTCACTCTCCCTCTCGCTCTTCCACTCTTCTTTTCAATTTGTTATTGTTTGTTTACGTTGCCAGCGCAAAATATTGAACGGAAATATTGCAATATGATTTATGGAAAAACTGTACAAATATGTGTGCGAGTGTGAGTGTGAGTGAGAGAGAGTGCGAGTGCGAGGATATTAGGTATGGCGCAATATTTGCAGTGCCTGCCAAAAATGCAACGGAAATGAATTCGTTTATGGCGCAACATATTGTATTTTGGTTATCCGCTATTGTGACAGGCGACCAGGCGATCAGAGTAGCTATGATTTGTAATCGGAAGGTATTTGTGCGGCCTTTTGCAAAGCGGCCAATTACCGGTTGCTGTTTATTTATTTATTTTTATGTTTATTTTTTGTTTACTCACTGGCCAATTGGAAGGATTAATAAACAAGCGCTTAAACTACATTCGATTACATTCGATTACAGTTGCGGAAATGAGGCGGCCCATCGATTATTCATTCTGTGTGCTCGACTGCAACTAATACCGTATTATTTTCTAAGCCAGCATTATGTGACCTATTTAGTTTGGGGATTAGTTGTTGGCAGCAAATGCCATGCCTTTTGGCATTATTTTTGGATAACATATTCTTTTTCTATCTTTGTTGTTGCCGTTGCCTGCCCCAAAACTTTGTGGCCTGACAATGCAAATTGCCAAAGACAATTTATTCCAATTGCTTGCTGCGCCAAAAGTTAAACAAATATGTCAATTGACCGTGTGTGTGGGTGTCTCTCTGTATGTGTGTGTGTGAGGCGTTGCAAACAAACAAAGCTCAGGACTTTTGCCAAAATCCAACTAACCAAACGAAGCTTGTAGTTTAAAAGGCAATTTATCTTTGACTTTTGCAAAGTAAATGCCCGCCATTGTTTAAAGTGGTTCAATCGCCAGAAATTCCCAAATTCAGTTCCAGACATTCTATGGATATGTGTGTGGCCTCCGGAACTGTTCGGGTGTGTTTGCTTAGCTTATGTGTGTCTGTCGGGTAAGCGCTTTTAACTAGTTCTCGCAGCGCTGCTAGCAAAATTTCGAGCATTCTCAACCACTCAATTACACACTCCACACACGCACCCACACACACACACGCAGAGACGTAATCAATTGAGCTGCCAGGCAAAAGGCACTTGGCAAACAATGGGCATTATACACCAGAAGTTACAATGGGCTGGGTGTAGCAGAGAGAGACTTTCTCATAAATTTCTCGCGGCATTTGGAAATTGCATTGAAAAACGCACGTAAAACTATTTGAGCTGCTAACCTAAATAAATAAGCGACGGCAACTATCGTAGATGCCCGCAGCAGAAACAGGAAAGCTAAATTAGAGAGCAACTGTCGAACATTCAATACTCTTCTGTTGTTGAGATACCTAAATTAAATGGTAAGGATACAACATTTAATAAAAAAGATATAAAAAAAAATAAATCAAATTCTTCTCTGTGAGACTTTAATGAAATATAGTAATTTTAAATATGAGGAATATGATTTGTTTTTAACCTTTGCTGGTAATTCAAGAAAAGTTTGAAAACACTTTTGCATAGAACTTAAGTGAATATAATGCAGTTTTGGTAAGAATAGATCCGTTGCCGATAAGGGGGAAAAAATAATAATTTTGTAACATTCGAATTTACGGGGAGGTGCGTAAATATAGTAGTTCTAGATATAGATATATTTCACGAACAATACATCAAATCAAATAATTAAAAAATAATATAAAAAAATTTTCAAAAAAGTCATAAATAAATATTAATAATACTAATGATAAAAAAATAATAAAAATAAAAATAATAATAATAGTAATAAAAATAATAAAATAATATAAATTAAGAAAAAAAAACTATAGTGAATATCTGTTAAATTTGAATTGATGGAAATTTTTATGAATATAGTAATCTCAAATATGAGAAAGATTAAGTGTGCTGAAACAGGCGAAAGCTTATAATAGATAATTTACCTAATATACTCTGTAAAATCTGTAGTTATGCGTTGAGGTTGTAAATAGAACTTCTTCCGAATTAAAGTTTTTTCAAATGCGGAAATATAGGAAAATCAGGAATAAATAAATTGACAAAGTTCTCTCTTTGTGACGTAGACAGTTGCATATGATATCAAGATTTTGACATACCGCAGCTAGGGTGTTAATACACTATAAGCCGCAGCAGGCAACGGCAGCAAGGCGACTTCAATTGGAAGCCGGGCCATGCAAGACAATTCTCAAACTGCGAAATGTGGGCACTGCCAAAGAGAGAGGGAGAGAAAGAGAAAGAAAGAGAGTTTATGTGGAGAGTGAGAGCGGGCGCCGCCAATGAACTGTGTGGTGCAGGCAATCAATAGATGCTGCTGCAACTTGAGATACAAGATACTTGCAGTGCAACCGTTGAGCTTCCCACATGCTTGCGCGGAATGCCATGGAATGTGCACACGCATCTTCGATTGCCATGCCATGCGATGCGATGCGCTGGGATGCCCTCTCGTTGGTGAAGTTGCGGTGGGTGTGCAGCCACTAATGCTGTGGCAGTGGGGCAGCTAGGCAGTAGCTTACATTTATGCGCGAAATTGTCGTACACATTTGCACATTCATAAATTCTCGTTGAGCGCCCCTAAAGCGACAGGCGGCAAGAGCCCGTTCAGGAGAAAAGTGGGCGGTCGAGGCATAGTTGCTCTAAGCTGTGCTCCCGTGCTCCTGGCGGCATTAAAACTTCATCTTAATTTTATTTTGCTTTATTTTATTTTCTCATGTTTTTTATTTTTATACTCTGAGCCCATTGAAAATGAGAAATCAGGGTATAATAGTTTTGATAAATGTATGTAACAGGCAGAAGAAGGCGTGGCAGACCCCATAAAGTGAATATATTCCTGATCAGAGCGACGAGCTGAGTTGACTTAGCCCCGTCCGTATGTCTGTCCGTCCGTCTGTCCGTATGTTTCAATGCGTCGATTTCAGTAACTAGTCAAGCTAGAGGCTTAAAATTTTTTTTGTAGGTCCGTCTATAGTACGCGCAGGTCAAGTTTGTTTAATTTATTCGCTAACTATTTATGTTGTAATATTATCAATTTTAATCCTTATCGGAAATACGTTTTAAAATTATATCTTCTACATTTTTATAACTAGAGTTCCAAAAGTTTCTATATAGATACATGTGAAATTTATATAATTTTGATTTTTGTTATATTTTGGATTCTACCAAGCGCTCATTGAAGATCAGTTGTAAATATAGCTGTGTGAATGAGTGGACAATTGTTATACAATTTAAAAAAAAAACCTTGTAGTAAACCAAACGCGCAGATCGGACGGGGTTCAGGGGATCTGCTAGTAGGGTACTCCCGACTAGAACTTTCTTATTTGTTTATTTTTTTTGTTTGCTGGCGCGTTTTATTGCCGCATTTCATGGCAACGTGGGGCAACCTTAGAACAGCACGTCATTAGGCGATAAATTATCTTTCATGTGCGCTGCATTTTGCATAAAATGTTGCCATGGTGCCGCCGCAAAAGTGTGCCAACAGCTGTGCCTGCCGCGCTGCAGCTGAGCCTGGTCCAGAATCTGAATCTGAATCTCTGCCTGAATCTGAATCTGGTGCGCGCTAACTGCAACTGGGAGCTGCTGCTGCTGCTGCTGCTGCTGCTGGGGCATTAAAAGGATGCCAGGCAATTTGAATTTGTGAAATTCCATTGAGGGTAGCAAATGCTGCCGTTGCCGTTGCCGGGCCTCACTTATCTATGCACAAGATGTTGCCGTTTGATAAGCGCAACGCTGCGCAGCAAATCAGCAATTTATGTGCCGCCGCCGCTGCTGCTGCTGCTGCCGCTGTTGCAGTTGCATTCATCATTGACTGCAGCAACAGTTGCTGCATGGAATGCGCTGCCGCCGTCGACGTGCGTTCAACTATGCAAATTTGTGCTAGCTGCCCCCACCAAGCCGACAAGCGTCCAACATTGACTTGCAACTTGCTACAACTTAGTAACTTGCTGTTAAATGTATGCGTGTGTATGTATCTGTGTGTGTGTGTGTGTTTGTTGTCAAACAGCATTCAAGCACGATTCTGAGAAACATTCTTGCCCAGTGAGTTGACTTGCACTGCGACTCCAAGAATTTTTGCATTGCTGCGGCCTTAGATTTGCCCAGATGCGGAGCAGATTATAAAATAAATGAGCTAAAATTACATTGAAGATTGCAAATAACGGTCGGGTCGATCGACGCACAAAAGCTGACTGTCATGACAGTTCAATCACTGAGACGGTCCATCTTGTTACCCGCCTGCTGAGTTATAGCCACCAATTGGTAGCACGAGAATTGCTTGTCCCGCTGATAGCTTCCATCTAGATAGCAGTCAAATAGATGATTTCGAAAGCGCAGTGCTAATGCTGCACTCGAGTTCGAGTTGAATTCAACTGCTGCTATTTAAATTCAATATTACACGCAGTTAATTTTCAACCTGGCTGCTAATGACTCCTGGCGCTCTGCTGTTGACATTGCCTAGTTCAGGTATGATAAATGGCAAAAGGTGTGCCACGTAATGACAGAAAAAAAAGGGAGAAAAAAGAAAGGAAATTAGAGCGTAGGAAAATCCAAAGAGCAGAGCAACGTGTGACCGAAGTTGATACATACTGAAATTACACAATAAAAAAAAAATAATATTATATTGATTAAAGTAAACTTTAGCTTATGAAATGTATTTAATAGGACATATATGAATAAGCATAGATTTTTAAAACTCAAAGAGTTTCATATGCAGAAAATAGATCAGTAAACTGAAGATTTTACATAAATCTTATCTAAAAACTGATTTACTTGAAGTATGGGCTAAAATTAAACCACAAGTAATCCCAAAATTACTACAATCTTTATCAAAAACCACATCAAAAATTTTTGTTGAAACAATACAAAACTTATAAAAATTTAGCTTTAATAAGAGATTAAGAATTTTTTTTTAAATATTAAAAAAAATTAAAAAATTAGAATACCTTTTTTTTTATTAATATATTTATGAGAAAGTAGCACAGCTTATTATTGCTCTATTATTTCCCTTGAATCTCATCAACATCTCAGGTTTAGTTAAAAAACTTCCATTTAAATTTGTTTCATTTTTTTTTTAGAATAAATTTTATAATGTAATCTGCTAGTTGAAATCAGCTGCCCTTAAACCAAATAGTATTTATTTCCGATTTATATTCCAGAAAATAGTATCATATTAGAAAAGCATACTAATACGTTATCAATTTTTCAAAAAAATGGTTTTAAAGTTTTAAAAACCGAATGAAACTCTGTATTAAAAAAAAGAAATAAATAAATAATAATAATAAATTTTTTTACGGATATACACTTATTTACATGGAAACCGCTCGATTCTTGTTTGGACATAGCATAAAAAACCCTTATATTTATAGCCACAATTTACCTATAAGATTTTGAGATGTTTACTGACCACATTTTCCCAGCAGGATTTAAAGATGATTACTTACTTTTGATACTATCGAATGTTATATCTTGTCTGCATATATGCGAATTTCCTATTGTCAATGAACTGTGTCTTTTATGCGAATGTCCTATTAGCAAATAATTGTGTTAACTTATACAATATGTTCAAATACCGCCAGTAGCTCTGCAATTATAAATGTTTTATGAATAATTCTCTAATATTTTGCACACCTTTGCAAATAGGATATATCTCATCTGTACATCTTTTCTGACTGAAGTATAGTACCTTCGGTTAGGGCATACACATATTTGCTGAACTTTGACTATTCGCTGCGGGGCAGCAGTTTCTAAAGTGCAATTTAACGCCCTGCCATTGAAACAATTATGCCATAACAATTACGTTTTGGTTGCACATGCAAAGCCACGCCTCCGTCGCCCCCTCGGCAGCCCACCATCTATTTAGCTGCATGTGCTGTAAAGTTGGCGCATTTAGCGCTGCTGCTGTTGCTGCTGGTGCTACTGCTGATATGGCATTTGCTTGTTTTGGCCAGTGCATTGGCAAGTCCAAGGAATTTTCATGCGTCAAATTGCCGCATGTGCATTGCGTGTAATTACAGCAATAAAAATTGCAAGACATTGCGTACAAACATGCAACGTATCAGCGTGCTGTTGCCAGAGAGAGTGAGAGACTGAGAGGGAGAGAGAGGGAGAGCCCTGGTCATATTTTCAGTTGTGTAGCAATTATCTTATTTATTTCACTACATTTATCAAACACTGAACAAATTCACAGTTTCCCTAGAACTCGGCAATGCACTCGTCTTCCCAGTTACAAACGGCTCGTTAGCCCAGTTGGCCACAACTGAGTGCGCAGAGTGCCAGAGTGGCTGAGTGGCTCTGGCTGCCACTTGGGTGGCCATAGCTGGAGCGGAACGCTAGTTGATTGCATTTTTAGCATAAATTTCAACGCATTTGACTAATGTTTGGCGATTTGTTGTTTGTTGCTGGGGATGGATGCCAAGCAATGCTTTCCTTGCCACCATTTTTCAACAGCCACTTTGGGCTCTGACACTGGGAATGCATGCGGAATGCAACTTATTGCAGGTGCTGAGTGACATGCAAATGCCAGTTGCTGTGGGATGGAGGGTTTGTTCCATTACACAATATTAAGCATACGCACGGTGCTTGCTACTTGCCTGGAGAAGCGCGAGCAAGGCGCTGAAATCAATTAACGGGATGGGTGCAGCAGGTACCACATGACCACGGCCAATATAATCAGCGACAACATCGGCACCACAAATATCAGAACTCGTGCCCATTGCGGAGGTTTGCTATTCGGCATTTTCTGTTTGCTCAGGACATTGCTAAGTGAACATCTCTATATTGGTAGATAACATCTGAATAAAAACAAAAAATAAACTTTTTTTTTTTTTTTTTTTTAATAATATTTTTCTGTTTTGTTTATTGCCTGTGCAACGTGTACTAAACTCTCTCTGACATTATTCTCAACTCGATTCCTTTGTTTTGCAGTTGCTGCCGCTACACAATCGAAAAACTCAACAATAGTAAAGCCGTATATACAGATCAAGAAGCACGCCGTCACAAGACTGACCATAACCAATCCGAATGAAACCTATTTGCTGCACTGCAATCCCATCATAAATCCCTATAGCTACTACCAGGGTAAGTTAATGATATAATCGGTCCCAATTGTAAGACATTGATTGTCATATCTCCTGCTGCAGACGGCGCTCCCATTTACTGCAACTGGTACCGCAACGGCGAGGCCATTGAGCACTTGTCCATACGCAATAATCAGTTCTTCATCTATAAGAATGGAACGCTGCGACTGCCGCCCAATGAGCGCACCAGCGGCGTCTATCATTGTCTCCTCGAGTCGGATGACATGAAAGTAATATCTGAGAGCATCACGGTTGAATATCCAGGTGAGTCTGACTTATAACTAATTTCTAATAATTATATAACTAATATCTACTTCACACTTACAGTGCTGAAACGTCTGGTACTTGGCCAACAACAGAGCGGCAATATCAGCGTGCTGGCCCAGGCGAATCTTGTGCTTAACTGTCCTTTTCTCAGTGTGCCCGCTGCTCGCGTCAGCTGGTACTTTGGCAACGAGTCCTTGGCGAATGATAACAGGCGAGTAAAGATCAGTGTTTGGACACCGAACGCGCAGCGGCTAGAGTTTGAATAGACCGGCTTCTGCTTATTTGGTGGCTTCAATAACGCTTGGCATGCTTGAGTTTGGATGTCAATTAAGAGATTTTATTAATATATTTTTTCCACTTTGTTCTTTTCTTTACTATCTACAGCGCTTTTATTCTGAGCAACGGCACGCTCATAGTGCGAAAGGTGCGACAGGAACAGGCTGGAAAATACAAGTAAGCTGAGCACTAATATAACTATGGAAGTAATTAGATGAGAACTATGAAAGCTTAAGTATTGAAGTTTCTTATATCTTAAAAAAAAAAAAAGTTTAGAATGCTCTAGTCAGGGTTGCCCGTCTGATCAGCGTGCTTTACGCGGCTAAACGCTACTTGCCAAACTCGAATTGACTTAATGGAATATAATGAAATTTTCAGTATATGACCCTAGTGAATTTTGTACATTTCATAAAAATACCAACTCATTCACATGGCTATATATATAGCTCACCTTCAAAGGGGGGTTTGTTAAAATTTGGGGCCGGTATGCAAAATATAATATAAATCAAAATTGTATAAAATTCACCTGAAGCTATAGGTAAAATTTGGAGACTAGCTCTAAAGATGTACGAGATATAATTTTAAAATCTGATCTCGATAAAGTTTTATTTCAATAATAGTAAAATACAAGTAGTTATCAAATTTTTAAATAAATTTGAAGTCTCTAGCTGAAATCGACGCGTTCAAACATACAGACAGAGGGATTAACGCACAGGGCTAAACCAACTCAACTTGTCGCCCAGATCAAGAATATATCTATATGGGCTCTGCCATGCCTCCTTCTGCGTGTTACATAATAACAAGAATAATTGTACAATATATTTATACCCGGATTTTCAATTTTCAATGCGTTCAGAGTATAAAAAGCGAATGTTTATAGACATGTTCCCATGTTTAATACCCTTTTTGCAGGGAACAAAAATCTATTTCTTATCAACAATGAACTCTCAATGAAATTTCAGATTGATTATAGTCAATTTCTAGACTTGTTATAAAATTAATAATCTTGTTTAAGCTGAAAATCTAATGCGTAATTTGTAGTAATATAAAACCCTTGTTGATTAGGCTCTAAATTCTTTAGGTTTTGCCTTATATTTATTTACACTTTTAATATTTCCTTAGGGTTAGTAAATGCTTATCTGATATAAAGAATGTTACATTCTTTACTAGTGAGATTACATCATAAAACTTATATTATAATTAATATATGTATCATATTTATGAGTACAGCAATATTATACATACATATATAAAATTATATACACATATATTAAATTTCTTCTATTTATTTACACCTTTCATATTTGCTTAGGGTTAATAAATACATTTCAGACATAAAGAATGTTATTTTCTTTACTAAATTGTTTAGTGAGATTACATCATAAATTTACTGGCGCACTTATTTATTTATGAGCATAGCAATATTAAACATATATGAAGTTATATAAAATAATATATACATATATTAAATTCAGATGCGTAATCGTGTCGAATTGAATTGAAATATGCTTCAACACGCACGAATCGTGTTTCACTGTATTTGCTCAGGCAAATCGCATTGCTTGTAGAGACTGTGGCCGCATCTCATTTGCTTTGAGGTGCAAATTATAATTGGCTATTGCTACTGTTGTTGCATATCAACACCTTGGCCACAATCCATCAATTCATCAGCAACCCTTCTGGAGTCCCTCTCTGTCTTGGGTCGAGACGAGTCAGTGCATTAATTAACACCATGCACTGGCCGAGTGACTGGCATAATTGTGTGCACTGTCCATGCCAATTAATGTGTGTGAAATATTATCCGTTGCAGATGCGTGGCCAAGAACCAGTATGCCAGCAGGACCCACCGTCAGTTCGTGTGGCTGGTGCGTGTCGAGCCCAGTGCCAGCGGACCGCAAGAGCTAGCCACGACGACAACGCATCTGTTGCCCGCCTTCCAGAGCGCCACGCTGTTTGTGCCCACCGGAGGGTCGCTGCAGCTGCAGTGCCACGCCATGGAGGACTATGTGCCCATCGAGTGGTGGCTGCAGCATCCCAACAACTCGCTCTCCCAGCTGAGCAACAATAGCATGACGCTGGACATAGCGAACGCTAGCAGAGCGCGGCATGAGGGACTCTACATGTGCACCACGCCCACGGACAGGCAGACGTTTCGGGTGATAGTCACCATACCGCCGAGAATAGTTAACTCTCTGCCCGTGGAGCTGGGCTACATCAGTTTGTCGACGACGCTGACCTGTCGCGCCGAGGGCAATCCGGAGCCGAGTCTCAGTTGGTACCACAACGGAGCTCTGCTCAACAGTTCCTATACACGCTACATCAGTGGCAACGAGCTGCACATTCACTCCTTCGATCCGGAGGAGGGGGGCATCTATCAGTGCTTCGCGCGCAACGTGGCTGGCGAGGATTCCGTCACGGGCGAGATGCGCCTCAAGCACCAGCTGGAGCAGCCGAATCCGCTCCAGAACATACGCTGCTATCCGCACAGCTTTCACACCGTCAATGTCACCTTTGACAGCCGCACCCTGGAGGTAAGCTGGAGTTATATTATATATATCGTATATATCTGGCTAATTCGTTGTTTTTTTTGTTGTAGTCCATGTTTGTGGTGCACATTGTACGCAGCAATCCGCATCAGTGGAGCTCGTTCGCGCCCATGAAACTGAATCACACCTCGTTTGTGGTGATCTCAACTGGTCTGCCCATCTATCGTCCCTTTGCGCTAATCACCCGATTCCTCCTGCCCACCTCGGAGGTGCGTTCGGGCAGCCTAGTCCCGCAGCAGATGATGATTAGTTCGCTGCGCAGTCCCGCTGTCGTTTGCTGCACCCAAGGCTGTAAGTTAATGCCCAGTTTCAAGCTAATCCAACTTGATAGTTAATCCCATTTGTCTCTCACACAGTGCTGCTGCGGCTGGTGCATCTGGGCAACGATACCTTTGTGAAGTGGTCCCAGGCGGAGCTGGACAACAAGAAGTACTTTATACTGCAGTTCTCCATTAATCACACGCATCCACATCCCGCCCAGCTGCTGGACGGACCATTGCACGGCACAGTGACCTCGGTAGAGGAGACGGCGGACGAGGTGCGTCGCCAGCTGACCATCATTCGGCCGCTCAACCAGTCGGCAGCGGCCACAGTGCTGCGCAATGCGGAGTACGAGGTGCTGGACAACGAGGTGGACGATCTGACGCTCGAAATAGAGGAGGACATCTTCAGCCTGGTGGTGGATGCCAATGTCACGGGCCTGCTCCTGCATCACTTTAGCCGCATCAAGATGCGCGTCCTAATCATCACCAGCGAGAACGAGTATCTCGCCCAGGACTTTCGCTATGTACAGTGGAAGATTGTGAGTAGACTGTACTGTAGTGGCGATGACTTACCTCTTGGCATCTGAGCCATCTGTGGGATTACCTTTGCACGATTTAAAACTTTTATTTGTCTCACTCTCTTTCCTGCAGATCGAGAACGGCACCTCCGACCAGGCGAACATGTCCTTTCGCCTGATCACCGTCGAGTCACGCATGCTGGCCTTTCAGTTCCTGGACAGCCTCAACGACACCTGCGTCTACGAATGCCACCTGCACGTCCAGTTGCCGCTGCGCAAGCAGGAGCCCAAGTGCAAGGAGCGCACCATTGTCAACTCAAGGCTGCTCGTCTCGGGGCTCAGCGCCAATGAGCGCTACAATTTCCATTTCTACAATTGCAAGCCGCAAATCTTCTATGGCGAAATGGATGTGCAAACGCTGCCTGATCGTAAGCCTCATGTAATATATAAACATTGGTTCATTATGTAATCTTTCATCATTTAGCGCCTGGCACCATTAGCAACTCGCGTGTGGTCAAACACAATGGCCTGAAGCTCATATGGGAGCCACCACTGCATCCCAATGGACGTGTGCATCATTATAACATACTCTGGACGCTGGGCAATGTCACACACGAGGCAAATGTGCTGGAGTGTCGCCCCTGTTTCTATAAGGTAAGGCGGAGGAAAAGCTAAACAGAGTCTACAGAGTGTAGAGGAATGGAATCATGTAGCTAGGCTAACTGCAGAGTTACTTAGAGATATACATCTAAATTAGCTTTGCCATAGGTGTATCTATAAGCAAAGGTAGAAGTTAGTACTCAACTATATATACATATAATATATATTTTCACTCCACACTTTTTCCCTTACTTAACATATCTTATTATAATAAATGTTATCATATGTACTATCTCTGCCCTTAATAAAATCCTTGCTTACAGGTCTTCTTAAGGGTATCACTCATATCATATGCAATGCCTATGTAGCACAGTAGGTAGACGCAACGCGCGTAACCGTTAGGATCCGAGTTTTTTCTTTTCTATATTTTTTCTTTCATAAATATAAAGTGGCAGTGCTACATATTAATGCAGTAGATGTAGGTTCCAAACCACATGCTTGTTTTTCTTCTCTTTATTTTGTTTATTTATTTAAATGTTTATTAATGGTTGACATACATTATAGTTGATGGTGAAAATAGAAGCTTAAAAATATAATTAAATTTTGTAAAATTTTATGTTATATGCAAGCTATGTAGTATATTAAAAAATGCAGATCGGAAGGAGTTCAGGGTATCTCCTAGTCGAGCATACCCGCCTAGAGCTTTCATACTTGTTAATTATATCTAAGAATCTAAATTATTTATTTTGTAAGTTTTCCGTAATAATCTCCATTTTTTATTGTTTCAATAAAAAGTAGAGAATTGGGGCATAGCTGACCGGACTGGAGGGGGGTATTACCTATAAATGATGTTCATTTTAGGCTCTACATAATATTTTTCTTCATTGTTTACCTTTAAGTTGACTTCATTTATGTCAATATCTTTAATAATAAATATATATCATATTTTCCTTTGCAGTTTCCGAATGTCTCGGAGACGGACAAGATTCATGTGGCCGTACGTGTGGTTGGAGAGACGGGCGTGGGTGCGCCCATGTTCTTTGATTTGATCAACCATCACATACTGGAGACGGTGCATAACTCCTCGAATCACGAGGTCTATAGCGGCATCGCCATCGGTTCGCTGCTGTCGATGCTCTGTGTTTTTGGCTTCGCACTGTTCATCATATTTCAGCGGCGTCGATTTAAGGCACGCGCTCCGGGGCCAACGCACTTGACCACGCCCACCGACATCAATTTCGGAAATCTGAGCAGTGCCTCGGGCATACCGGGTGACAGTGCCGGCGGGCTGAGCGGCAACACAATGCAGCAGGACTGCCACGAAATGCAGACACTGATTCCGCGCTCCCGGTACCACATCGAGCTGCTGCCGGAGCGCACGCTGGAGTATCAGACGAGCACAGCGACGGCACCAACATTACCGAATGGCAACGGGAACGGCAACGGGACGGCGGCACGGCGTCCGGATCAGGAAGCACAACTGGAGCTGACTATTGCGGGCGTGCACAACCTATCGCAGCTGCCACTGTGTGCTGGTTCGCCGGAGCGTAAAACTGTACAGGATGCCATGCTGCAAGATGCAAAGGCCTTCTACATACCCTACCGCCACACGCCGCCCAATGCCGTGGCGCTGCAGGCAGGCGGTAGCAGCTCCAACGCCAATCCCAGTCACAAGCAAAGTTCCTCAAAGAACGGCGACAGCGGCCTGGAGGTGGCCGTGCCGCCCAACTCGCTGCCGCTGGTGGCCACCGTGCCGGGCCTGGGCCTGGGCCGGCGCAGTGGCAGCCTGAGCAGTAGCAGCGCCAGCAGCACCAGCAACGGCAGCAAGAAGCAATTCCATACAAATTTCGCACGCCACTCGAATTCCAATGATGGCATCTGCCTGCTGGCCGAGGAGGAATCGGCGGCGACACTGACGCCGACATCGGAGCACGAGTACGCCTGTGTTAGTCTCACCAACGGTTTCAAGTTGCCCGCCGAAATGACAAAGCAAATGCCGGGCAAAAGCCAATTCAGCAACAACAACAACAGCAGCAGCAGCCAGAAGGCAGCCGCTGTTCAGCAGAAGGATCGCCAGCAACAGCAGCAACAACAACAGTATCCTTCTGCATCCATAGTTCCTGTCAACGGGCCACAGACTCATTCTGTGGGCGTTAAGAGCAAAAAGACGACGGCAATGGCCAAGCAGGCGTGGCCAGCGTCCACGGCCCTGAATCGTCGTGCCCAAGTCGATCCAAATGGCTGAACCCAAATAGCAGACATTGTCGTCGTCGCCTCGCCAAGCAAAAGTATTCCATGAAGCTACTACTACACATATACATATACATACACACACACACACACACACACTCACACACAAATACACATTCGCAGCTCGAAACATTCCAAACATTGTGGATCCCTATATTTGCATTAGTTCAGTATAAGGAGACATACATAAGTATATGCTTAGTTATATAAAGTACATTTTATAAATGTATTTATTTATATTTACCCTTATCCTTATCCCTATCTTTATCTTTATTGTCGAGAGCTAAAGTTGAACCATGAGAATATGATAATATACGAGAACCTAAGTACATAAGCAGCATATTTATATACATATATACAGACATATATATATCTATATATATATTTACTTTAATTTTAAGCACATGAACTTTTTTTTTTTAACTTGTTTAGTTTTTGTTTGTTTTCTTTTGTTAATTGAGGCTAAATATAATTATTATTTTAATTTGTAGCGAACGTTCTCTAATATGAATTTATTCAACTGCCGTAGTATTCTATTACAACACACATAGCCAAAAAAAAACCCCAACAAATGCAATAGCCCAGTTTACACACACATATACAAACATATATATATACACTCACACACACTCACACTCACAATAGTCACAATAGTGTTCATACTGCAAATAATTACCTATATATAAATATTTCCATTCCATATTTGAGTAAAATATTGAATTTTCGCATTTTAATTGCTGCATTTTGCGTTTTGTTTGAACATATTTCATTTGTTTGTTTATTATTTGTTTAATTTTGTTTAACCGATATATCAAATGTACCTGATTATATTCATTTTGCATTTCGTTAAGCGCTCATTTCCAGCACCGGAACACAAAACAAACAAACAAACACGCATATTGCATTTCGATTCTAATTAAATAGACCTTTTGTTAATGCCTCACACGCATTTCAAATGTACCGCAGCCGTATTGAACGAGTCTATCCCAATTACCGACTGTACCTAGTTCGTACAAACAAGTAAACCTCTAGCTATGTCACACACACACACCACACACCACACACCTGATCACACACACCACACTCTCACACACACATCAGATATTATATTTCTATAAGCATTGAAAGTTATATAAGATGTATTTAGCATTGGGCGCAGAATTTAAAATGAGCTCATATATAATATGTATTTTGTGAATTGTTGTTCAATGTTCAAAACCCGATGTGAAAATTGTTATAAACTACACAGATACACGCACACACACACTCAGACACATACCAACACGCAGACATTCCATTTTCATAGACATATTTAACTAGAGTACATGCATCAAATTATATTACTGAATGAAATCCAAAAGATAAAAAAGTAGACAAAAAGTTAAATTAAGCACGCAAATCCAATTAAACAATATATATGTACGATTCCATATTGAAAGAAAGTGTTTAAGAACTGTAACTGTATACGTATTTAGCTATAAGTGCAATAACACCTATTTAAACCATAAACAGACCCGTCAAACCCCAACAACCAACCAAACAAAGCTAAACAACAACTACAAACAATAGTACCTTTCCCATTGGAAATGAAAAATGAAATAATATGCATAGAAACAGTAAATATATTACAATATGTGGCTTCCGAATGGTAAATGTGCTTCATGACGCAGACTTAGCAATACGTAGCTCGTTTCCATCCAAACTTCCCGAAGATCATCCAGTCTGGGAGCGCACATACCATACGTTTCCACCACCAATAGAAACCAATTGAAACTTGTGTTCATATTGAAATAGGCCGCAACTGCATTTCGAATCAACTGATATAGCATAGTCTTAGCACATACGAAGCTTCAAAGGTGTTCCGTCAGATAAGTAATAAAACGACATTCAAACAAATCAAATTTTGATGATCGCATGCAATTCAAGCTACAAATATTCCGTAAACGAACTCAAAATTCCTAAAAAAAAAAAAGCAAATGCAAATTTTAAACAAAAGTTAAATATACGAAAAGAAATATTATGCAGCAAAAGGCAAAAATAAAATGCATTTAATTAAAACAATATATAAAAGTAGCTCCTAAGAAATACGTTTAAATAAAAACAAAAACAAAAACAAAAACAAAAGAAAGAGAAAGAAAATAACATAATAAGAATGTGAAATTAAAAAATTATAACTGCGATTGTGATCGCTGTGTAAGTGGATGTGATAAATGTTTAAAATATTTAAGCGCAAAAACAATAAAAAGAACAAAAATATGAAAATAATAATAATTACTCGATGGCATAAAAATGCGTATTGCGACTTTTACATAGATGTTTTTGGCTAAGACGAAACCAATAAAAATCAACAATAACTAAGAGAGAGTCCACTAAAATTGTAAGGAAATTATGTTCTTAACTCTTTAATAATGCTGATCCTAATCATTATTTGAACTAAGCATGTTCTGTACGTAATTTTAGTTTGACTCTTAAGTTCTCATTGTGTATACCTCATTAGTGGCGTGGAAATTAAATTGTAACCACATATATATTATATGTCTTTAGTTGGTTGCCCCATCTGTAATATATATATATATTTAATGCTAAATTGCTTAAATTCTCGGAGCAGAGATCGGACGGAAGATGAAAATTGGAAACAGAATCGAATGTATTTTTTATGTAATTTATATACATTGTATATGCTACAGAAATATTATTGTATTAGATGTGGAAACTCAGCTGGCAAATATGCGATATATGTAACATATATATATAATACAGCATATATTGTACATATACGTATGATCGTGTTAAAGTTTTCGGTGCCAGTAATTTGACATGCCAACCAGAAATTAGCGCGGCTACAGAATCTAATAATATGTAACGATGATTATACTATATACATATATATATATATCTACGTGAAAAGGTGAAGAACGCTAGAAAAGCATCCTTAACTATTGGAAAGAAAACAAAAACCATATTAAAACTAAGTTATGACGACAAAAGAACTAATACAATTTGCGTTTTTATTAACTATAAACGTTAAACGTACTTTTATTGGTAAGTATATACAATATCAATTTCTTAATGGTAAATCTTTAGTAACTCTCAGTACTTAACAGGTTTGTATACAATATCAAATGGACACAATATCACTATCAATGCCCATGCAGTTTAATTCGATGGTAACGGTTAACAATGTTATCCTTTTACACAAATATACAACATTATCAATGCTAACAAAGTTGTATAAGTATATAAATCTCCTTCAAAATATAGAGCTTTCTCCGGGCTATGGTATAATGCTAGGTACCTGTGCAGTACTATTAATATATGATCACATCACAACTAACTGAACAAATGATCACAATACAAAATCGCAAAACTTGCCGTAACCTATTTACATATGTTTATGTATATTTGATATATTTATACATACATATATATTTATATATATATAAATGATTTATGTGCTAAATGGCATGCTGAAACGCATCTTCTTGAGTGTCTGATTAAATGAGGAAATCTTCGAAATCTTTGACGATATACCCGAGATGCAATCAATGACAATGATTGATGAGGTCTACTTAATTCTATATTTCAAACATGAATTATTCCAAAAAACAGAAGAGTCAAAAGTTTAAGTCAAATTTCCCTTGAATGATTAGTTATGAATCTACTAAATAGGAAAAACAAAAGAAGAATACAATAAACTATGCTATGCTATGCACCATAACAAGAAGAAGCGCTTAGGTACGCATAATTATCCGGCAACTTATAGTTGTAAGCCTATTCACATATCGATTCCAATTCATTGAGGTCCTGCTGCATGTATGTAACCTATATGGCTAATGCTAATTGACGGGCGTTCAGCACACCTTCTTTATCATCTTCACCAATTCTTTGTACAGAATGCAATCCCGACTGCGCGGCTTGCAGATCTCGCGATGATCCAGCCGAATACCGCATACTTCACCGAATCCCGGATCTGTTTAATGAGTTGAAATATTGTTTAATTACAATGTGAGTGATTAGGTCTTTAGTTAGCACAACTTACCCGCTGAGTCCACGCCCACAATCCGCAAATAGAGCACCGACATGAGCGTCAGAGCTGTTTCCACAAAGCTGAACACCTCGATTTTCAAGTGACCCAAGTGATAGAGGCCAGCAAAACGACGATGCAGGTCCAGCAGGTACTTGTTGTCTGTCAAATAAAGATATATATATATAAATCTACTATATAGATTATATCTGCGACCTACTCTTTTCTATCTCCAGCAGTTCCACAGAGCGCGATAGCAACGGCGCCTTGATCGAAGCTAAATGAGAACCACGGTGCGGCACCGAGTAGAAGAAACAGCCTCGAGCAGATTGCCAGAGCGGCCTCATGGCCGGCCGACCGCACTCCCACGCATCCACGAGCAGCTGCTTGATGAAGAGGCCGCCCTTCGAGTGGCCTACGTAGATGATGGGATGGCCGTGACCAACGCGATGCTGCATGAGGAGTTCGGCCATTTCCCGCGAGCGCTGAATCAGGCTGGAGCGGGGCTCTTTAGTTTTCCACAGCGGACGCCACAGATAGGGATCCGTTGTATAGTTGACAGCTATGACCCGGACGCCCGGACAATCCAACGGCAGCCAGTCGCCGGGCCAACACTTGGAGTAGTTAGGATCATTGACCGAAGGTTTCTTTTTGCTCTTGCCGGCCGACTTGCGAGTCGTGGAGGCTTGCGAGCTGTCCATGTCGGCGCCGTTGTTGTTCTCGGCCTGCAGCATGGACTCCAGCTCGACTGGCAACGTTTGGCTGCTGTCGTGCATGCGCAGACGGAATGTTGGGAAGCTGTACTCGATGCCCTCACATATCTGTATATCCTCCGGCTCCCCGCAAACATAGGCATAACTGAGGATTGTGAATTAGTAAATATATAAAAATATAAATATATTCAATTGAATTTCCACTCACTCCTCGGCAAGGTCATTGCTCTCTGAAGCATCGCAGTGGTTCAGTGGCTCAGTCGTTTGTTGCACTGTCGCGCGCTGCCAGGCGTCGTCTCCAATGGTGGCATCTGCATCCTCGCTGCGATGGCAGGAAGCGAACTTGGCGCGCTTCTCTCGCGGCGCTGGGTGTATGGCGGCGCTGCGCGAGTAACGAGGTCGCTTGGGCGGACGCACTGGTGGCCGGGGCGGACGATCGAACTCCACCGGATGGCGCTCGTTTTGCCAAAGACCCTGCCGCCACGTGTTCACCAGGGAGCCGTGCAGGCCGTGCACCAGCACGATGTCCGCGCGTATGGGCGTGCCCGGCGTCGGGGCGGCGAGGATGTTGAGCGTGCAACAGCTGGAGCTGGAGCTGGAGCTTGAGCTCTGGAGACTATAGATGGGCGGCCCCTGCAACGGTGTGCTGGGCGTAGTGGGCGTTGTGGGCGTATTAGGCGGTATGGGTGTGATCGGTATACGTGTGGTCAGCGTGTCGGGCAGAATTTCCAAGCCATCTTGGGACTTGCGCAATTTAAGCAAATTGAGCAACGGCCCCAGACGATTGGAAACTGTCAATGAAAGAGATTGCGGGTAGAATAGCGATAAGAATTTGATATAAAAAGCTGCGAATTGCGGTATGAGCATGATGAACCAATGAGTAACTGGGTAACCGAGGCAATGCCATGCACTTCAAGCACTAACCTTGCACGGAAGACAGATTCAGCGATAAGGTGTTGGCGGCAAAGGCCACCAGGTTGGTCAGCGCCTGGCGACTGGAGGTCAGATTCTGCAGCACGCGCAGCACGCGAACGTCGCGAATGCCCTTTATGCCGCGGGCGACACCATTGGCCAGGGGCAGCACCAGACGCACCAGGACTCCAAGGACGACACGCATGCTGCCGCTATTGTGGCTGCCAGATCAAAGATTAACCAAACATGAGCAAGTGATTATGTAACAAAAAAAAGTGATTTCTTACGGTTCTATCAAGGCGCCGCCACTGGACGAGCGCACCAGCTGGTTGATCGCCTGCTCCTCCTCCTGCCGATCGATTTCCAGCTCGTTGCCATCGCTGACTTCCGTGTTCTCCAGCGGCTGATCAGCGACTTGGCCTGCCGCTTGATCCACTTCCTCGGCTATGCTCATCATGGCAATGTCGCAGACGTAGTGTTCATCTATGGACTGAAGCAGAGACTCCTTGTTGTTGTTGTTATTGTTTTTGTTGGCTGTGTTGCGTTGATCGTGCGTGTTGTTACTGTCGTTCGCTGGCAATTCAGCGCTGCATAATGTACTGGGCTTGTTATGGGTATCGCGTTGAGCGAGCATCGTTCTCAGTGTTTTTTCTCTATTAGCTGTGCTCTCTGTGCACCGCTGGCTGGCTGCCAATCAGCACAGATTCAACATGTTGCCAGTGAAGGGCTGCGCACTAAACTGCAAGCAAATTTGAATTCAATTTTAATCATATGCACTCAGTTGGCTGCCAATGTCAATGTCACTGCGCGCCACCCTGTGTGCAGTCGGTACTTTGCACTCGTTTGTCTTCGCTGTTTGTTTACCAAATATAGGCGCACCAGCGCAGAACGGGGCTGCCGAAAACAAGTATACGACTCGTGCGCCACGAATATCTAAGCAAACTGTCTCTCGTGTGAAACGACCTGCTGACAGCTAACTAGTCTCTCTCTAATTCGTTGCTGGGCTATGGAATTTATCTACTCTAAGTATTTGCAAACAGCTTTCTACTTGAAAAGACATTCTAACAAACCACCTACTATGTTCAAAATGCTTAATAATATTAACAATAAATTCATTAAAAATAAAAACTTTATTTATCACGGCGTTTTTTCGTCATTTATATTTTCTTCAAAAAAAGAAATATATGTATATATATTATAAAGAAAATTAACTACTGTATGTATTAATATATAAGTAGAAAATGATCAGTAATTAACGTATAGTACTTTTAATATCAATTATATTTTTTTTAATTCAATATTCACAACAAATAGTTCAACCAAAAGTGAAATAAATAAAAATAAAAGTATATTTACAAATAAAATTTATATAAAAAAATAAATAAAAAATTAAATAAAAAAATACATTTACATATTTAATCAAATCCATATATAGGAATTTTATAGAAGAAAAAGTTATTCATCTAAGTTTATGTTTATTGTTGAAAACCAATTCCAACATTTATATATCTAGCTTAAAGAGAATCCAAAAAAAATCTGAATTGTGTTCAGAACAGATTTGATTTGCTTTGTTATATATTTTTGTGTGTATAGATATGCATATATTCCTTTGGTGACCTTTTAATTTTCCTTGTAAATTTCTTATTCATTTTTCATTTCTTACCACCAATTACAGTATTAATGCTGGGAAACTTTTCAGTAAAACGAACTTCAACACTCAAATTGGATAGAAACAACTACCAAAATAGAAATAAAACAGTTGAAGAAATAAAATGCTAAAAAAAGGTATTACAAATTTTAGGTAAGCTAGAGGCAACATAAACATACTATATTTAAATGAAAAAGTTGAAGAAATAAAAAGCCTAAACAAATTGCAGCAGAGCAAGATTTTCCACTTCCCGTAGTTTAAGAATTCATTACGTAATCAAACTTTTAAAAAAGCTAGATCTGATGGGAAAGAACGGAATTGGCAACATTTTTTTTACATTTTAAATTTTCTTGAATCTATAATTTCCTATCTACAATATTCAATTTAAAATCTTCAATCTTAAATATCATCATATCATTCATTAATTATTAAACTTCAATTATTAAACTTCAATCTTCAATCTTCCTTAATTTAATTCATCAGCTCAGCTCGGGTTGGTTATTTTCGTATCATAAAGAACCCCAACCTTGATAGATGACCATTGACTCAGAGTGCATATGCAACAGCATTACTCATACCCGCCGTAAGCCAGTGTCCAATCACATTTGCATTTCCCGCCGCTGCATTCGGCATTAGATAACCAACAACAGCGGCCAAAAGGGCAACAACAAATTGTAAGCGTGTTACGTTCACTGTTATGCCGCAGTCGAGCAGCAAAAATTCAAGTTGAGGGTCGTTACATGTGGCACGCCACTCAGAAAGGGCAAAGCTTGTTGCATGTGTGTCAGCACAACGGCTTTGTTATTGCAGCACCTTTTGTTGCTATGAATTGCACACGAATAGCTGTTGATCTTAACAAAGCAGAGCTGAAATTTGCATTAGAATTTGCATGCGAAATGCAATTACGAACGATATCATTGAGCTGCGAGAGCATCGCAATATCTCAACTGATCGACGACAGCAGCCAAGCACCGCCCACGCCTCACCCGTATTCCAATTCCACTGGCGAAACAGCTCGACTTACACTCGTTTCGCTTGGGCCGACGAGCGAACCGCGCACCGTGCACAATGCAAATCAAAGTGGAACTGCGACCAGCACCTTCAGGCGGCCGAGGCCGAGGCCCAGCAACAGCAGCAGCAGTCGCAGCACTCGCAACAGTCGCTAATGCGCACCACGTTCGCGCGTGGCTCAGTGGTTGAGTGCCTCTGCCGAGTGGTTGTGACGAGCGAAAACAACTCAAATGTCATTCAAACGGCACTCGCAGCAGTATCGTGTATTGAGCACTTTACATGGGCGCCTCAAGTGCCAGCTGCAGTGCGTCAAAAGACCCAAGACTCAATTGCAATCAGCTGCAGACAATTGCTGGCATACGTCGCTTTGTTGTTGGCTTTATAAATAACCAATTTAGAGAGACAATGTGAACTGAAAGGTTTCATCGGCTCTTATCGCTCTGTCCTCTAATTGCTGGCGAAATGTTTGTTGCTTCTAATTGGAAAATATCTTTCTTTTGCCTATTCACTGATTAAATTTTAATGCAGATCGTATTAAGATAAGCCTATATATTAAGATTAATAGTAAAGATATACGAATATTTTATTAACTCCAAAATCCGTTGAGTAAATTAAAGGTATTTAATTAAGAAAGAAATATTTTCATTTTTTTTTGTTCCACAATTATTAAATTAGCCAAGAAATATCTTAGGTCTTAGTCACTCCCTCTCTTTCTCGATATATATTTTTATTTCTTTCTTTGTCCCTGTTTTCCTTTCGCTCTACCTATCTACATATGTATATATCACCTTTTCTCTGACTCTCTCTTTAAATCCTTCTTTTACTCCATCTCCCTCTCTCACTTACTACCGTTATCATTCGCTCTATCTTTCTGTCTTTTTTCTCTCACTCCCTCTCTTTCTTTATATATTTATTTATCTCTATTTCTCTTTACCTATTCC
This sequence comes from Drosophila meridiana, assembly GCA_035045185.1. Lineage (NCBI taxonomy): Eukaryota > Metazoa > Arthropoda > Insecta > Diptera > Drosophilidae > Drosophila > Drosophila meridiana. Next base: position 9,099,988 of record JAWNPF010000055.1, read on the forward strand.
ATTTCCATTCTTTCTCTTTCGCTCTATCTGTCTACTATAATATATCTTTTTCCCTAACTAGCTCTTTATATTCCTCTCCACTTCCTTCTCTCACTTACTCTTTTTCTCTTTCGCTCTATATGTTGCTTTTTCTTTCACTCCCTCTCTTTTTTATATGTTTACTTCTTTCTCTATCTCTCATCATTTTGCACTCCTTCGCATTCTTTGCGTTCTATTTATCTACATCTCTTTTTCTCAGAATTCCTCTTTATATTCCTCTCCTTCTCCCTATCTCTTACCCCCACCCTCTCTCACTCACTTCCTATCTCTTTCACTTAGTACCTATCATGCTCTATCTCACTGTCTTTGTGTGTTTTCTTTCTCCGAAAGTGTTTTAGTTTATTTTGGATGTCTACCTCTTTAGTCTAGCCAGTTTGAAGAACTAAAAAACCTCATTTGCGATAACACATACATTTGTACAATATAATACAAATTTATTACTGATATATACGTTCTTTTGTTTTTATATGTGCGCGCATTACCCTAAGCACACTATGATCTGGTATTATCAAATCGTCAAACAATAAACATAAATTGAATTCACGATTTCGTACAGGGTATTTCAAAGTCGAGCTCTTTTCGCACTTTTATTTATAGTTTTGACGTATTGTCAGTAGTTGATAAGACTATTGCTACTGACCCATTAGCACAGGTGGCACGTGGCAGCAGCCTTTCTCGCTAATGAGTTGAACTTTAATTAATTACTGGGTATCTAGTTGATTGCTTCGAACAACTTATGCCATTATCAAGGGACAGACGCAAAATAAAAGAATATTCAGTCATATCATCGTCGAGCTACATGTGCACCAATTTGCGTTTATCTAATTCGGGGTCCGTGAACTTTGGCAGTGGGGAATTGTGGAGAACTTGAACTGCTAGACAATTATCGGCTATCCCGAGTGCACGGCTGAGTGAGATAAGCGGACCGATAAAGCGGAATAGTACTGCAGTCGGTCTATTCACAGTAATTGAAAGCGTACTCATTCCTAAGGCTTGTATTCATGAGCAGCATAAATAAGAGCTTATCATGGGGAATTGCCAATGATATTGTGTAATAAGCGATAGTCGAATGGCAGGTGAGTGCAGTGCAGTTCCTTTGTGCAGTTGAGTTATGCAAATGCATTCGGCTTTGCAGCTATTTTTCAAATAAAAGACCATTTTCATTAGCGTTCGCTTAGTAGTTCAAGTCGTAAATAAACAAATTTCACATACTCAATATACTAAATGCAGATCTTATCAACAAATTTGATTTTCCGAGTGTGAATAACAGCAGTCGACTAAGGTTTGAACTTGTTACAATTAACGTTGGCGTTCATGTATGAATATATGAATAATTTTTACTGTAAGCACACGAAATTTGTCGGCCAAGTGTAAGGTGTGGAGGTGAGTTGAGGTGACGCTGCCTGCGAGACTTTGTTCTGGATATAGTAGTCGCGAAAGCTCTTGCCCCAGTCGGCGCTGCTGCCAGCCAGGCGCAGTATATATACATATATTATTAATCATACGCAGAGTGGACTTTGAACAACAGCCGAACAACGCGGCGTCTCTTTATCGAGAGTCTGTCCCAGTTGCATTCGTTTTTTGCTGTTGCTGTCTTTATCACAGAATACGGCGTAATAAGGCCAGCAGGCGACTGCACTTCCAGATGGTTAAGCAAATGTATGAAGGGGCTGTCATCAGTGATTCTTTTGTTATTGTTTTCCGTCTTTTATGTTAGCTGATTGCTTTCAATGAAATGTTTAACAAAAGTTGATTCGCTGCTGGCAGAGCGTGCTTCAATTTATTAACTGGAAACTGGGCGGCAACGCGACATGAAACGTAACCAAGAGCCATCAGTTAGCATCGTAATTGAAATGTCGCATGTAGCTGCCACATGAGCCTCGCATAATGTGTGCATGATAAACACGTGTGTGTGTGAGTGTGTGTGTGTGTGCGGCATTGCATGCTAGAGCGGCCGACAAGCTCACCTGCCACTCATAATGACGCCCACGCACGGGAAGGTGTCGAGTGTGCAATAAACTGGAACAAAATCCAATCGGAATCTAAGCGCCAGAGCACAATTCCGTGACATAATTCAACTCAGTTTTTTCAAACGCTTCGACTGATTGCAATTACGACAGACGAATACGATTCATGGATATGACTATATACTGTTATTATATGTATGTGGGTATAGCAAATAATTATAATTAAAATCGTAAATGACACCGTGATAGAGGTTATGCAACTCGCATCTGCCTCGAAACCGCGATACACATTCTACATTTCACGTATGGCGAATTCTATACTTGGAGGGCGTGTTGAGCTCATGTTTTATTGTTTGTTGTGATAGGAACTCGAGTATGGATTTGCTCAACAAAAACAGCTAATGATAGCCACTTCAGCTGGGACAAGATAACCATGCGTTGACAAGTGCGTAGAACAAATCTAAACTTGTGTTCCCTGATCCGAATCACAATCATTTGCAGCGGTCAGTCGACTGTAACAACTCGCAAGGGAAAAACAAATTTATGCTAAACAATATAATGCCATCATCATCAATATGTATATTTTATATATATATTGTAGATCCATTACAAAGCTCAATTTAGATTTGAATTCGCTTTAATGAAGTCGATGCGATCGAAAGGTCAATCAATTGTCACTAAAAAGTCAACTAAACTCGAGAAAATAAAATAAAAATCGATTCTGTTTAATTTGTATATCTTTAGCGAAATAACTCGATCTTAGCTATATATATATATTTGGGTAAACAAGGGTAAGCGAAAAGGTAAACAAAGCAAGAAAAAAATTTAATATATATTTAACTTGGTAATGTGAGGAACAGGTTGACGTAGATAATCGCATCACGACTATATAATATACATACATATATGTACATATAAAATTAACTACAGCCCAAAAATGTATACTTATTTTAAATTGTGTATAAGAAATAATTTGGTTAAGTTAATTAAAAATGTTTAACATAATTTAAGCAAGTTTAAGTATTAAAACCTTTTCAATAAACATATGTACATATATATATTCATAAATTATTTAAACATTTAAATTTATAGATCCATTTCCATTTTTTTTTAGTTTTTTCTAACATATGAGCTTGCTGGCTGGCTAAAAAGAATCTGAAACAAGTTATGCAAAAACCGAGAGCATTGAAATATATAAATATACGAACAGAAGCGTGTGTCTATGAGAGTTCGTTTATATCAAGCTATATAGACAACATCAGGCCACATCATAAGGCAAACATTATAATAATTTTCAATTTTATATATATCTTTGTTCTTCTTGCTGCCATGAGGAACAGAATCATAGCCCGCAGAGCCTTGGGCCACTAAAAGACCGTGTGTGAATTGCTAATGAAGTGCTTTTAGTCAAAGCGATGGGTGTCATGATTAAATCGGCTAGCTTTTATGATATCACTTGTAGTGTAGTATGTACAGCATGTACAGCACTGCGAGCAAACAATTCCCTAATCGACTTGACTATTTCGCAGAGACAAAAGAAATGTGTAGCTGACAAATCTAACAGCTGTCACTAGCAGCCAGAGCAAAGCAAAGCAATTCACTAGCGTGTATTATCAAATCAACCCTACCAACCGGCATACGGTATACGGTATACGGTTTAAAGTGGAAAGCAAATGCCATAATAGGGCAGCAAGTGGTTGTTGATGCGTGTTTCTGCCTAAGACAGGGCAGGCACGCGAGAGTAGAGGGCGTGGGCAGCAGCGTGGGCGTGGGCTGGCTGAAAATTCGCCTTAACCTTGAGATGAGCGGTAACAAAGATTCAAGCAGAAGCACAAGAAATGAAATAATCATCGGTCTGGACTGACTCTATATATATATATCATACATATATACATTCACATATACATATGTATGTATATGTATGTTGTTGGGCTTGGTGGAAACGTGTTTTGTGTACACGATATTTTGTATGCCCCCGAACAGCTGGATAACTCCACTATGCGACTATTTTGCGGCACACTGCAGGCCAGTTAAATAGAAGCGCTAGCAGCGTGTGCGCCAACAGCTCAGTTGAATCGCACTGCTATTGCAAATACAATATCCACATGTATGTGTGTATGTGTGTGTGTGTAGGCAATATACGCATGACAAATTGTGTTTGATTACGATTCAAGCAAGCGTCGGTCACCCAAGCAATTTTCCACTCTTAATGAATTTGCCGTTGTATATTTTTAGATGAACTTCCAAGCGTTAATTGCAAATTCTAGTAGTTTAGCCATTTTACACCTTTTCGATTATAATTTTATTTTCCTTTATCAGTTTCTTTTTGTTTTTCAACTAATTTAAACAACAAATCATATATTGTGGTTTCTTTGCTTTTGCTGTTGTTATTGTTCTTGTATTACGATAGCAGCAAGCAACGAGCAGCAACAAGCACGCGACGTTGTTGTAGCTTTTGTTATTGTTGTATTTTGTGAGGGAGGAGACTACTGTGTGGGGAAGCTCTCGCAAGATTTGAATAAGATTCGCAGGCCAGCATAGTTTATAAAACTTACGTACACATTAGTGCCTTCAACATCTATATACATATACATATACACATGGGGACAACAATAGAGCACACACTCACACTAGATTTCAACTTGACGGGCACAAAACGCTTTTTCCGCAGCAGAACGCAAACAACAACAACAACGACAGCGCGTCCACAGCGCTCGAACGCTCAGCAGCAACTATTTATTATTACAAAAACCATATACACTTCTATGGGGAACAGATACACACATGCTCATACCCGCTCACACACACATACACACACACACACACAAACATGTTCATTAACTGTGAGTGTCAACAAAAAGTTTTACGCTAAGCTAAAAGCAGCTGGCGCGGTTGCTAGGCTCGAGCTTTTCGATGCTCAAAGCGCAAGTAAAGCGCAGAGAGAGAGAGAGAGAGATAGAGAGTAAAGCGTAAATGAAAAGCTAAGAGAGCGTTTGTATTGCATTGTAATGCGGGGCTGTCAACTTGTTTCAAAATCAAGGCGGTACTTTATTAGTTTAAATTTAGTTGCGTTTTTTTAGCATATACACAAACATGTGCATATGCAAACATATGAAAATATATGTTTTTAACAAATTGAATTGACCTTTCAAATGGTCATGCCAAAAAATGCGACACCTGAATCTTCTTTGACCAGCGTCGCAGACAAATGTGCCTTTGGCTGTCACAAAAATTACGTTAACGTTACATTTAGCGGATTCCGCGTGCAAATGCCGTTAGTCCAAATATTCATTGCCCCAATTCAGGAGGACGATGACGACGAATCCGAGCTGCTGGAGCTGGAGCTGGAATCGCTGCTGTGGCCATGTTTGCGGCGTCGCGACTTCTTCTCGTCAATCACCTCGTAGCTGGGCAGTGTGGAGTTACTGGAGTCCGAACTGCTGCTGCTCGAGCTGCTCGACTCCTCAATAACAGCCTCGATTTTGCGCGATTTCCTAGCAAAGTAAATATTAATATAATAAATATTATTATATTGATAATGTTTTTATTATATACTTCTTGTCAGCCTTTTCGGCGTTTTTAGCGCGTTTCAGCTTCTTCGCATTCAACGCATCGCAGTCGCTGGGAGAGCTGCTGCAGTTGCGCTTGGATTTTTTGCCCTTTTTATCCTTGTTGCTGGCCTTGGTGGAGTAGAGATTCTGTGAGCTGGCAGTGGAGTAGCCCGTATCCTTGCGTTTGCGTTTCTTCCTACGCAAAACGAAACAAATATTAAGCATTCTTTTATTGTGATATTGGGTCCACTCGACTCACTTATCCTTTTTATCTCGCTTCTTTTTGCTGTAACTGGCTTCTTGTTCCACAAAGTCTCTGTCCTTAGCTCTGGTTTGATTAAAGGAAGTCATATCTATTATATCTGTGAACTACATAGGTTCGCTTCAAACTCACTTCTTAATCTTCTTTTTGACATCGCCGCCACGCTCATTGGATATCATATAAATGCTGTTCTGGTCCGCATCGTGCACTCGTCTGCGGGATTGATACTGACGCGCCTTGGCCATGCGACTCTCGCGGCGATTCTTCCAGAACTCCGCGTTGACCACGTACAGGCGATACAGTTGGAGTATAATCACCAAGGAGTTCTTGCCTAGAATATATAATATATAATGTTATTATCTTTAGATAATATTGAATTTGATTTCGACTCACAGGTAAAAAACACATTCATGTAGTTAATGATCTTGTATTGAAATATAATCAACAAGCGAAAAGTGAGAAACGGCGCATCCTGCAGAATTACGTTGAGCACAATGCCTATGGAAGAGGAAGAAAATCAGTGGGATATCATTGTGGATCACAGTCCCCTATCCTTACCCCAGACATCTATGCCACAGCAGCAGTTCTGGCAGCAATCCGTCTGTCTGCGAGAAACAGTATATCATTAGCTGTTCGATTGGTTTGAGTAATTTTACTTACTCCTCCTTGTGATGGGAGCCACTACCTCGTGGTCGCCTGCCCCGTGTGGCCGACAGCACAATCGTGAACTGCATTAGGCTCCAGGACCAAATGCCCAGAGTGAGAAACACCAAAAACCCAATGCGTGCTATGGAGTCATCTTTGTAGGAGTCAAAGAACTCAATGATGTCCGCCGCGGTACCAATGTAGACCAACAGCAGCTGGCTGAGCTGGTCGCGTGTCAAGTCGCCCTTGGGCAACAGCCAGCGGCCCACAATCAGGATAAGCATGAGAAACTGTTCGATGAGCGTGGTCCACGTGTCTGGGCTGATGACGGGCAGCGTGATTCCAGCGTCGTCCAACAGATCAGCCACTGGCACCATGGCGCTGCTGTTCGTGGTGCTGGTGGCGGTGGCGACGGCGGTGGCGCCGCTGAGGGAGCTGGTCAGGTTGCTGTCCGTGATGGCATTGCTGGCATTAGCATTGACCAGCGAGCCGTTTATTGCCAGCAGCCGGCGCTCGATCTTGTCCATCTCAAGCAGCCAAATGGCCGGCACAATGCTGCTCAGGTAAAGAAAGACCGAGGGACAGAACCTGCAGAGGCGGAGAAGGAAGAAGGGAATGAAGGCGAATGGCCAAAACAAACAAACAAACAAACAAGTCAAAGTGATGCGCCCCGCGCCAAAAGGTAAACAAGACCCCAAGACACGGGCGAACAATCTAGTGCCAAAGTGAAATTCCATTAAAGTTTTTTACTACAACGGCGCGTGGGTGGGTGCCTGGAGGAGTGGTCTTTGTGGTCATGGTGGTCTATCTGTCTGTCTGCCTTGGTGGTTGCTTGCACACACATTAACCACATGATTTCACTTTTAATTGAAAATCAAAGCGAGCGACCGACCATGACGTCAGCTCCAGCCGATTTCTTGTTTACGTTGGCGATTGGACGGATGCGTAGCTCAAAGGATCTGTCCACTTACCAGCGCCACTCCTGCGTCTTCTTGATCATTATGGTGAAGATGCCCTCGAGCAGCAGCAGCAGCAGTGGTCCACATAGCGTCCAATAGATGATGTCCTTCTTGAACGTCGTCACCTGCCAAATGGCCAGCAGGCTGTGGGCGCTGAATATGATGCGCGTGAGAATCGCCTTGATCGTTGATATTATTTTGGCCATGATCAGTTGAGCACCATAGTCTCCGAGCTACTCTGCTAACTGCCAACTGCCAACTACTAACTAAACTAGTTAGTTGCAGCTACCAACTAGACGAGTCCTGAGACGAGACGAGACCAAAAAGGACGAACCGCACGCAGCGAAGCTCCAAACGCAACTGAAATTGACAGACACTAAAAATCGCAAGCCAAACGCTTTCATTAGATGTTTAAACGCTCTTTAGGAAATTAAGGACAACGCAGCGAACAGCGCGATACATAAACACGAGTAATTGGTGAATGGACAGCGTTCGCGTGGTTCTTGCCCGCTAAATCCGAATACTTGAACGTAAAGGCCAAACAATGCCCAGTGGGATGCCTGGTACATTGAACAGTTATTATATTAGCTCATTCAATGGCAGATATTGATTATAAATATTTAAAAAGATCAGTTTTAAAAATCTCTTTTATATACAAATTCTGGTTTGGAATGGTATCAAATATTTTTTTTTTGCAGTAAAAAGTCATAGGTACAACCTTTGATACCTATTGGGCGCCTTCTCGCTAAGATGCGGTCCTGTCAATGACTGGCTAAATGAAATTGAACACACGCATGGCATGCACCACGAGCCCACGCTAGCTACACCTAAGGGTCACATGACCGTTTAGTGCTTTGACAGCTTTAACTGTCTTTCACTGCCTTTGACTGGCCACAAATGCAAAGCAAACAAGTCGCGAGAGTCAGAATCCTGAACCTTGGCCATCAAAATCGTGGGTATGTCCAGTTAGATAGTCAACTTATGGTCGCCATTAAACTGCCCCCTCCTGATTTTTACTGATGTTTACGTTGACTTAGCGAGAGTTAGATCAATTATTTTCTGCACGTGAACCAAGTAAAGCGGGTAATGAAAGAACAACATGCGACCAACTGTTGAAAGTCGATTCTGATTTCTTTGTTCTAAATTACGTTGAGTCAATTCATCAATTGATTTGAAAAAATTTAATTACGCGCCACTTTATCCAATTGGAAGAAACAGCCTTGCCAGATAAATAAATATCGATAGATCTCTTGATTATGCTATCAATTATCGATTAAGTAAGTCACTATCATTTACTGCAAATAAAAAATCTAGGAGCTATTTAAACCAATTGCAGCAGTTGATTTACAGGACGTTGCCAGATAGCCAAATAAACGTAAAAGTAAACAAATGTAGTCGGCTGTTAATCGTATTACTATCGAAAGCACTTTTCCCTAAGTTATTGCATATCGATATAGTGTTCTGCTCCTCTCTATAAACATAATAATAACAAAACACGTGAAATTCTATTAACTTGTAAATAAACGAATATTAACAATAATAAATGTCATCTTCGAGCGAGTCCGCAGGTGTATCAGACCACGATGCAACTAGCGATGAGGAAACACAGGTAACTTATTTGGCATTATAGTTAAAAAACATATCAAATCTAATTTGGATTCCTTGTCAGTGTGCTATTCGCGAGGACCTTAAGACTATGTCCTTTGAAGAAATAATGAAACTCAAGGAACAGCTGGGCGCGAAAGTCTACAAAGAGGCTGTTCTGGGTAATAAAAGTGTGAAGCGTAAGCAGCCGAAACCAAAATCAGAGCTCAAAAGACTAAACAAAAATCGACCCCGGGAAATAAGTGCCAAGCGTCAAGTGCCATTTTTAGGCGCTGAACTGCGTGCGGATCGTAAAAAAGAAACTGAGCTGCGGGATCCACGTTTTGATGAGAAGTCAGGCACCTATGACATTGACTCTTTTAAGCAAAACTATAAATTTATAACGAAAATACGCGACAAGGAAGTGGAGCAGTTGAGAAAACAGCTGGACACAGTACAGGATGACGAGGAAAAGCTAAAAATCAAGCACACCATGCAGCGACTCGTTAATAAGAATGTGGAGGATAAACGCTGGCACGCCAAACAGGGCATATTAAGAGAGGAACGCAAAGAGATCCAAAAGGCCCACGACGAGGGTCGCCAACCACACTATGTGACAAAACGTAAGTCTTGAAGAGTAAAGCAATAATTAGATCTAATAACAATTTCCATTGCAGAGGAACGGCGTGCGAAGGAGTTGGTGGCTCAGTTTGAGCAGTTGAAAGACACTGGAAAGCTGAACAAACATCTGGAGAAGCGACGCAAAAAGAATGCTGCGAAGGATCGCAAGCGTATAAGCATTGAATAGATATAGTTATTTTAGTTATAAATGTAAATATATTAACAACTCAAAAATATATTTAGCCAGTTCGCAACATTTTTGCCTCGCGTTTTTCCTGGAGTTCACGTCGTTGCTCCTCCACGATAACCTTACGCTCCTCCAAAAACTGAGCGTATTCCGTGGGATCCAGATCGCGAACTACTTTTATTCCACAGGTTCGTGCAATACCAATGAGCATCTCACACATTTGCTAATCAAATAACGTTTTGTAAGAAAATGATAAAAATATTAATGGATATTACTTACTTGCATGGTCAGCATTACATTGGGTGGATCTTGTATCTTGATCGCCGCAATTTCGTACAAATGCTTTAGGGTAATCTTTCCGGCAACTTCTCGTCCTGGAGTCATTGTGCCTCGCTGAATGCCAGCCGCCTGCTTTAGGAAAAATGTGGCTGGTGGATGATGAATGACCAAGTCGTAGCTGCGATCGCTGTTCATTGATATCCGACATGGCAGTGGTATGCCTTCCTTCATTTCCGCAGTTTTCGTGTTAAAGTCCTTGCAAAACGCCGCAATGTTAATGGCTCGCTGTCAAAATGAATTTATTATTTAAATGGTAAACACATTTTGAGGAGTAACTCACCTGACCCAACATGGGACCCAATGGCGGGCCTGCTGCTGCCATGCCAGCGGGTATATTTGTTTTTAGTTTTGTCGTATGCGTTACTCGCTCGACTGTTTTCTTTAATGATTTTAGTTTCCCCGCTGCTTTAGACATTTTAATTGATGGAATCTACTATTTCAGAATACGGTTGTTATGCAAAAAGATCCAATGCGACTGGGAAGAAGAAGAACAACAGCTGTTAGCGGCATATGAACGAGCTATTGATAGTGTCCGATATATCGATATAAAATATTGTTCACATGAATTTAATTAGAATACCTTTAAATAATAATATATTTAGATATTATTAAGAAAATACTGACTTTATTAAGAGCTTAATAGCTGTTATTCGTGTTTTAAATTTCATTTGTTTTTTTTTTTTAAATAACATTGCCGCGCTCTGTTAATAACAGGTAAACAAACTGTTACAAGCGCGATGACCAAAATGAACGAATCAAATTGATGAGCGACTCATGGTTCAAAGGAACTTGTTCCACACGATTTATAACACATTTACCGAAACGACGCTTTTTTGTTATTAAAGACAAAAATAACAAATAAATTTATTAAAATAACAGCGGTTTACAGCAAAGCATGTCTATTGAAATAGAATCTGCTGAGTGAGTATAGAAAATTGCACACTATATAACTGGATAATGAAATACACCTTTTGCAGCGTTATTCGTCTAATTCAACAATATCTGAAAGAATCCAATCTGCTCAAAACGCTTCAAACCTTACAGGTAAGATAACAATATGCGTGTTATATTGTCTTTATAATACTTTGCTAATTTGCAGGAGGAAACTGGAGTTTCGCTCAATACAGTTGACAGTGTCGATGGATTTGTGCAAGATATCTCTAATGGGCACTGGGACACTGTGCTCAAAGTAACCCAATCCCTGAAGCTGCCCGATAAAAAATTACTCAATCTGTATGAACAAATTGTCTTGGAATTGATTGAGTTGCGCGAATTGGGTGCCGCTCGCTCACTACTACGTCAAACAGATCCAATGAGTATGTTAAAGCAGCACGAGCCCGAGCGGTATATACATCTAGGTGAGTGTCAACGCTCTTCTATGTATGAACCCTATTTATAGTCCTCATCTCTCAGAAAACATGTTGCAACGCGCGTATTTCGATCCCCGCGAAGCTTATGCTGAGGGCAGCAGCAAGGAGAAGCGCCGAACGGCTATTGCCCAGGAGTTGAGTGGTGAAGTGCACGTGGTGCCCTCGTCAAGGCTCTTGGCGTTGCTCGGCCAAGCATTGAAGTGGCAACAGCATCAAGGTCTGCTTCCACCCGGCACTACCATCGATTTGTTCCGCGGTAAGGCAGCCATGCGAGATCAAGAGGAGGAAATGTATCCTACGCAACTGTTTCGACAAATCAAATTTGGTGAAAAGTCTCATGTGGAGTGTGCGCAGTTCTCACCCGATGGACAATATCTCATAACGGGAAGCGTAGATGGCTTCTTAGAAGTTTGGAACTTTACAACGGGCAAAGTACGTAAGGATTTGAAGTACCAGGCACAGGATCAGTTCATGATGATGGAGCAAGCTGTGCTGGCATTAACCTTCTCGCGTGACTCTGAAATGGTTGCATCCGGGGCTCAGGATGGCCAAATAAAGGTTTGGCGCATCATTACCGGTCAGTGTCTCCGTAAATTCGAAAAGGCACACACCAAAGGCATTACCTGTCTACAGTTCTCTCGCGACAACAGCCAGGTGCTCAGTGCCTCCTTTGACTATACTGTGCGTCTGCACGGCCTAAAGTCTGGTAAAATGCTTAAGGAGTTTAAGGGACACACATCATTTGTCAATGAGACCACGTTCACTCCCGATGGCCACAGTGTGCTAAGCGCTTCCTCCGATGGCACGGTTAAAGTCTGGTCATTGAAGACTACGGAATGCGTAGCTACGTACAAGCCGCTGGGCAATGAACTGGCTGTTAACACTGTTCTCATATTGCCCAAAAATCCGGAACACTTCATCGTCTGCAATAGATCCAATACAGTTGTCATCATGAACATGCAAGGGCAAATTGTGCGATCCTTCTCATCGGGTAAGCGCGAGGGCGGCGCCTTTATCTCAGCTACCCTGTCACCCCGAGGAGAATTTATTTACTGTGCTGGTGAAGATCAGGTGCTCTATTGTTTCTCAGTTTCCTCGGGCAAGCTGGAGCGTACTCTGAATGTAAGTATATTCGTTTATCTCGTTTTTTGGCTACTTTTATCATTTGCTTTCTTTTTAGGTGCACGAAAAAGACGTCATTGGCCTAACACATCACCCACATCAGAATCTTCTGGCCAGCTATAGTGAAGACGGTCTGCTAAAGCTATGGAAGCCTTAATTTCTATAAGCGCTGATCGACTGCTCGCATACTAAGTTTTATTTAGTAGCAATAGACTTTACCTATCCAAATATATGTATTTTATTTAACAGCACTGTAATACTAACTGCGTTTGACCAGTCGTAGCTTTAGATTTTCTCATGCCCTGTATCAATATTGTCAATCATGTCTCTATCAAACAAATTGACTTTAATTAAGAATTATGCAAAGCCGCAACGAGAACGGCTGCGGTAATCCGCTGTCTTCGTTTCAATTGGTCTCTGTATTCGAATTAGTCAAGCAACTGCATTCAAGTGAACCAGTTGTGCTGCGCACACCCACAAGTCATCAGCATGAAAAGCGACGAGATCATTGAGAAAATACGCAACAAGCTCAAGGAGTCCGATCCCAACAGACGAACTGTGGTCAACACATTTCAGTTCAATTTCACGGATACCGATGGCAAACTCATCAAGAGCATGGGTGAGTCATTGGCATTGCTTAAGTCTGTCGTCGCCTGCTGACCGTATTACTGTAGTATTTGATTTCAAAGCTCTGGACATTTACGAAGGCACCGCAGCGGATGCTGATGGTCGCGTTACAATAGCTGACGAGGACTTCTATTTGGTCGGGACTAAGCAAAAGAGTTTTGAGCAAATATTGGAACAGGACAAGGCTAAAGTCGATGGCGATGCGGATGCTATAAACAAAATGTTGGATAAATTTCGTATAAATTCCCAAAAGTAATAATGTACCATTACTATAATTTGTGCAATGTGAAATTTGCAATTAAATATAATAAATGCCATTTCTGATGGTAATAAACGTAGATTTTTAAATTTTAATTCAACTAAGTGATTATGTGACATACAAAAACTGTGGACCTGTGGAAATGGAACTGCTCTGAGTTTGCTGTTGAGTCGTAAGATTTTCAGTTTCTCAATGCAGATTGCTTGCCTCGGATGGTTAAGTAAAAAATATATATCAAATGTTGACTAGATCACAGTAAATCATAATATCGCTATTTCGAAGGTTCTCGATAATAAGTTACTAAATATCTACGATAAATTGTCTGGAATCTATTAATGGAGCTTCCCGAAAAGGGTTACGCCGTTCTCTAGTCCACTAAACAGACATAATTGAAACAGCACAAGCCCCAGTTGCATATATTGTATAACTGGATGAGTATATAAAATCTCTCTGTATAGAGATTCGATTTACGTCTAGCTGAGAAATGCACAGATATTAGTTTCTATAGCTAGAGAGATATTTATGCTGAGATTCTGATTTATGATTCTAAATTTCAAATTCCAACTAAATTCTCTTTAAGAATATTTATTTTCTAGACTAGATCTGTGACACTTTATCTCCATTTTATTTTGGGTGATATTTTCATATTGATATTCATTCTATACGAATATCCCTGTTAATATATGTAATATTATTATTAAAATGAGAAATATTTGTTCATATGTTTATTGCAACTATTCGAAATCTTCAATAAAACTCCGATTTTGTCTTGGTTTAGTATTCGTTTATTTAATTACCTTTATTTATATTTAATGTTAACATGGAATTGTTTTTGTAGGTGTTTTTGTTCAATTTTAAAATTTTGCGTTTAATCAACTATCTTTTGCTAAAGCGTAGTGTTCTATGCCAATGCATACGCTTGGGTTTCGTTTCTTTTTTGTTTTTGTTTGATTTTTGTTTTTTGGATTTTGTTTTATGTTTTGGTTTAGGCTTTACATATTGTTTAGTATAACTTATCTTTCATTTGCTTGCCTTGCTTAATTATAGATTTAAATGTAAATTTAACACTTGCTTTTGTTTAATTTAACGTTGTGTTTTGTTTAGTAAACGCTTAGAACATTTTACGGGGATTTTGCCGTTTGTTTCTCAAACATTTGTATTTAATTTTTATATGTTTAGTAAATAGGTTTTAAATGTATGTTTATTTTTTATTGCTAGAACACAAATTCAATTTTTTTAATTAACTAATTTAATTGGGGTTCACTTTAATGTCATACAACAACAAAATTTTTACACTTAAACTAAATATCTTTAGTTATTATTTTTTTTTTTACTTTGCAATTGTTTAAAAATAATTAATTATTTCTTATAAAATAGTTGATCTTTATGCATTTTGCAAACACTTTAACAACGTTTTAATTTTAGTTTTCTTTCAATGTATTCGATTTATTTATTATGGTTTTTATTAAACACCTACATACTTTTATTAAAAATGATTTTTAGGTTGAACTGTTTAAATTTTTCTCATTTATTTAAGCTTTTTAATTTTTTTTATGCAAAACGTACGAGCGCTATGAAACCAATAATTTTTTTTTATTTTTTGTCAAATATTCATCTATGTTTTATTATTCTGATCAAAGATCTCATTCTGAAATAATGCAAACAATCATATATTTTAAAGTTAAAATTTTGTTCTTAAGATAGACGTACATATATCGTAAACATAATCCGAACTAAAGAGAACAAATAATAATATTAATTATTAATACTCAACGATTGGCACAAATAATTTTCTATTGTTTTTTTGTTTTTTTTTTTTCATTCGATTTTGTTTTTTAATGTTAGCTTTTCGTATTTTATTTACTGTATAAGTGTTTATTATCGTTCTCTTTAGCGTGTAGATTTTTAGAAATTTATTTTCTTTTTAATGTCGCTGCAACATTCCCTTTAAATGTCTATAAAAACGTGCTTAAATAGACAAAAATCTTTGGATTTATCAATTTTGGAATTTGTGTGGCACGACAAATAGCGCTTTAAAATTTAATTGTATTAATACATTTGTATTTATTTATTACTTATTCATGCAAAACTCTCAATTAAAGGATTTTGCGTTTAACTTTTGCTGGAAGATACAGGTTTGATAGTCACTAATTCATTTATTTATGCATTCTCCTTCACGTATGTATCCTATGTGTTTATGTTAAAAACTTCAATTTATAAACATGTTTAACTTGAGTTTCGTCGGTTACTCGGCTCGTTGGCTCTTCGGCTCTTGGGCTCTTCGGCTCTTCGGGTGTGTAAAAAAGGTGTAAATAAAAGTTATACGCGCCTGTATAGATATACTATATGTAT
This sequence comes from Drosophila meridiana, assembly GCA_035045185.1. Classification (NCBI taxonomy): domain Eukaryota; kingdom Metazoa; phylum Arthropoda; class Insecta; order Diptera; family Drosophilidae; genus Drosophila; species Drosophila meridiana. The sequence continues at coordinate 9,115,872 of JAWNPF010000055.1, forward strand.
TTATGTTTATTGTTTTATGCCCTTTAATAAGTAGAATTGTTTGTTTACTTTGCTTGCTTGCTTTCAAATTTACTTTTTATTCATGTGAACGTGTATTATTTCCCTTTCGTTTTTTTTTTTAGACTTTGTTCTTTATTTAGCTTTTATTGGATTTGTTGTATAATTCATTCAATTATGCTTCACCTAAATATTACTCGTATCAAATATAAAAATCAACAACTTTTTGCGGTCTCTTTTGGCTAGGAAAATGCTTTACATGCTCGCCGCTTGGCTCTTCCATTTCTGGGTTTGCCCCATCTCCCCATTTTCGCATTTTCGCATTTTCGCATTTCCCTCGTCATCCGTAGTCGCTATGTGTATAATATAGTATGTATGTATAATTAAATGTAATTATTATTTGTTGTCTGTCTTCTTTGTTCATCGTAAATCGTTAATCGTTAATCGTTAATCATTTATCGTTTATCGTTAATCGCTACTACAATGTTTACGCTCTACTGTACTCGTTACGTTATTCGCGCCTCCTCTATAGCTTATTAAATATATGTCTTAATCAATTCGCACATTTGCATAATTTTTCGTCTTTTAGGTATTGTTAACTTTTGAATTTTTGTTCAAGTTCTTTTTGCTCCAGCTGCGCGCACTCACTTACGTAATGCGTCCGTCAACTGGGGCACGACTTAACCTAAAGCGCTTTATAGCTGTGAAACTAGCGATAAAAATACTTAAACACATAGTTAAACGTTAGCCATTTGGTTTACATGATCAATATTATCTTCGTCGAAATGCACATCGTTAATAAATATGTCGGCAGCCAGTTGATCCTCATCCAGTTCCAGATCGTCGTCGTCCTCGTCATCGTCATCGTCGTTCATCAGACCGTGCGACATGTCAACGCCGGCTATGCATATATGCGGTGGCGGTGGCACACTGGTGGGTGGCAGTGGTGCCGGTGGAATGATCAGCGTGCCGCTATTGATGCCGTGCAAGCTGCCCGCAATGCTCGCCCCACCACTCTGCAAGTGACGGCGACTGGAGCTAAGGCCAGCTGAGAAGAGTTTAACTGAGTATTATGGTTGAGTTCGATTGATTTTGAAATACATTTACTCAAATTACCTCCAAAAATGATAAAACTCAAATAACAAATTAAAGAAAACCTAAAATATTATAAAATTGTAACATAAAATGGAACAGAAACTTAAATGTAATTCGAACCCTCCCACTTACCCGTTGCGCTCGTCTGTGAATCGTAGTGTGCATTTCGATGTAAACCCAATTGACGCACGTGATTTCTACGTTTTCTTCTGGAGTGACAGAGTGTGCATAGGAGACAGATTAGGGACGAGGCGACGACTAGTGTTATTATAATTAGGACGTCGTGATCCTCCTCGGCCGCTTCCGTGATACCTGATGCCGGAATGGACACGTAAATAAACCAAAGTGCAAGGCAAATTTAACAATTGTGAATATACAGAGCTCTCTCAGAATACTATACACATTATCGTGGGCTTTCAAACTCTTTAATTATGATAGATGTAGATGTTACTTAGATACTATGTGAATGAATCTCTAGCTAACTGGTAGATAATGTCAAGACTTGAATTCTGCTCGTCGTGTGTTGGCATTAAGTATTAGATTTATCATGTTATTTTTATGCGGGGTTTTACTGGGCATAACAGTTGCGAATGCAGCTCAGCTTATCTTTAGTTCAGAAATGGGGGTTACGAAAATTAAAAACAGTCGAGTGCAGAACATAAAAAGCCAGAATTCTAAGGGAAATATTCCAATCAGCATGCTCTGGAAACGATTTCCCAATGCTACAACAATAGAGAACTCAAATATGCAACTGAAGATTAAAAATGAAAATAGGAGAGAGAGGGGGGAATTTATATTCGATATATTTATTATATAGAGGGTATGTTTTTTTATAGCAATATCTTTCTAGAACGATGTTTGTTTTAGAGGTGTCGCTTGTGGCAAGTTTTCAGTTTGAGAGTTGTGGATTTTGTGGAATTTGTGGAGCTCTTTTACAGTTAGTGTGCATGTCATGATTGTGGACTGTGGGCTGTGGGCGTGTGCAGCGATTTGAGACAAGTTTATGCAGGACTCACGTGTTAGATGTGACCAAAGTTATTATGTATTTCTTATTCTTAGACATTAGCATTTTTTAATTGGCGTATAATTTATGCTTTGCTAAATTATTCAAAACTCTTGCCATGTTTTTGTGGTTTGTTTGTTTTCTCGTTGTTATATTTATTGTAATAGTTATTCATCACTTTTGATTATCGTGAAAATTCCTTTCATTTGGCAATCCAATTTAAAATTTTTGTATTTATATATTTCTTTTTCTTTTTCTTTTTTTTTGTTTGTTTGTTTTTGATTTAATGTTCATTTTGTTAGGGATTTTGATTTAGATTTAGTTAACGCTTTAGTTGTACGTATTCAAGACTAGTGCCATAATTGATAAAACAAGTGTCTGTAGAAATGTGGGCAAATGCGTGGAGTTTGCGTCACCTGTGTCATTGTAACGGTTTGTTTCAGGTAATTGATTCGGATTAGTTTAGTTAAGGAGTTGTTTCAAATGTTTACGTAAAGATTGTTAGTTTTCAGTTGGTTCAAGTGGAAAAATCACATCGAGAAAGTATAGAAAAGAAAGATAAAGAACAGAGAGAAATAGAAGAAGACATGTGAGAAAAAGAGATAGTTTTAGTGTGGGCGTGGCTGTTGTTATTACTGAGAGCGCTGTGTTTAGGTTTTGTACGATTAAATATGCCATATGAATATATATATGTACTATATGTATAGGTAGAACAGTAATTATGCATAGCTTAAGAGTGAGTGGGAGCGAGTGAAACTTAATAAATATATATACGAAAAATTGTATGTACAAAAATTCTGGCCATGGAAATGACAGTAATAATAATACATAGAGAGCTGTTGAAATTTTGGTGCTTTGAGTTAGAGTTAGATTTAGACCTGAATATGCTTGAGTTATGAGTGGTTTTAATTTTCGCTGTGTTTATATTATTGTTGTTGATTAGTCTTTAGTTAGTGAGAACATTTAATTAATATATAGTTTTTAGCAAGTGTTTCGTCGGGTTCAAGTTTTCGTGGTTGGCATAAACAAATGAGGAGCGTAATGAACAGAATAAATGCATCGAATGCAGTGACTGCGCACTTAATTGATAATCTTAAATCGAAAGTTAAACGAAACGAACGGAAAACGGAAATCATGAAATGTGAATAACAAGATTACGTATACGATTTTCATGGTCGCTCAGTGGACGCACTGAAATCACAAACTCAACGACTTAAAACAATAAACAAGTAGAGTATATTAAATCAAATGAAAAGTAAAAAGTATATCAGAAGGAAAATAAAAATGAACTGAACCGTTCGACTCACTCACGACTCACAATGCAATTCGTCACTATCATCGCCGGGGCCGCAGTTCTTGACGCCGTCGCAGCGCAGCTTATCCGATATGCAATAGCCCGCAGCGCACTGGAAGTGGTACGTGGACTCGCAGAGCAGCCCAATCGATGGTGGTCCCGGGCCCGAGTCCTGTATCTCAGTCCACACTATGCGGAAGCCCTGCATGAATAAAATTATTATTCATTCACTCATTCATTTATTCATTTATTGCATGTTATTCAGCTGGGAAATACGCATGGTTAACCCGAAAATCCTGGCGCTTCCGCTGCAACCCGAAAAAAGAAATATATAATAATAACCACCCAATGCTCACCTGTGCACCAACGGTCTTGTCGCTGGTGGTGAAACTGATGCGCGCCGTCTGGCCAGTGGATGTATAGTGCCAGTGCTCAACGGGCGGCTTTTCGCCACACAGCTCTAGGGGTGGCTGATCCGAGTCAACGTTCACCCACAGGCGCAGCACAGCGGCGGGACATCCACGATCTAATATGGAATTGAGGCATTCAATGAATATACGGTTCAAGGATCATGAGTCACTTTTCACTTACTCGCTGGATCGCCCTCGAGTCCGAACTGCTCAAAATTGATGGACAACTTGTAGCCGGCGCGTGCGGTCATCACCCAGTTGCATGCATTGGAGGCCATGCCGCGACCTGGCGCCTTGTAGCCTGCTGGATAGTTGGGCGAGGTTATAATGCCGGAGTCCTCGTTGCTGAAGTTGCCGCCACAGTCGCCTGCATCGGATTTGGCCGACTCGAAGAAGTAACGAGCCTTGAAGCCACTCGCCACGCTCTCCTGATCCGTGTGCAACGTGATGCGTAGGCCAACCGCACCCCGGGGACTCTCGACGGGTCCGGGTGCCGTCAGGCCACAATAGCGACCCAGCAAGCGATCATTGTTATCCCGGTAGACGACATACATTTCCAGCCAATCCTCAAAGCAGGCACCGGAGCTGCAGAGGATCGAGGAAGATCGTTAGTAAATCTCATTTAAAACTGCTCCCCAATCTCTACTCACCCATAAGAGCCGGCGGTGGCATTCACATTGTTGTCCGCCTTGATCTTGAAGTGATCGAATACAATGGTCACCTGCTCATTGGGCTCGGCCAAGAACAAATAGGAACAGTTCGTGTCTGACGGATAGTTGGAGGGATAGCGCGGACTGTTTAGCTCGCCGCGTTTCTTCGAGCTGCTCACGTACGTAAAGCTGCAGGTGCCGTCGGGTGCTGCCGTGCCGGGTATCTTATATTCCGTTTCGAATGTGTACTTGCCCTTGAAGCCACGCCCCTGCAGCTCACCCGAACTGAACACCATGGCCAGACGTGGCCCATCGCTGATCACGCGTTGTGTCTCATTGCCGCACAGCTCGTAGTCAAACTTGTCGTACGCATCGGCCGTCTCCTGGCCCTTCAGATAGATCTTGAGATAGCCATCAGTGCAGTTAGATCTTGAGGGAATAGGAGGAGAAAAATCTATTGAATTGGGAAAATTTTATAATAAAATAAAATTTACTCACTCGCCCTTGTCCTTGTGCTCCACTTTTGGTATGTTGAAAGAGATAAACTCGAGACGTACACGCTCCAGATGCTGTGCATCCTGCATGCCATAGATGAAATATCTGTGGAATGAAATTCGTTATACTTCATTCAACTCGTCTCTTTGGAGCCTCGATATCACTTACCTACACACAGTTTTTTGTATATATGGATAGGGATAGTTAGGTGAGAGCACGACTCCTGTTGATTCCTTATTTGATAAAATCTTTTGATCACATTCTGAGCCACGTATGTGAATGCCATCATTTTCACCTGATGAACGCAATTAAATGTTGGATTTCGTTTTTGTTTTCATTTTTGTGGTTTTGTTTCAATATTTGTTATTGCATTTTTAGATGAGTTGCGGAAATTTACAGAGGGAGCATCAGATTATGTAGCAGTTGTTAGAATTTGTAGATGAATTTACAGTTAGAGTTGACAGATTATATAGACAGAGACGGAAGAGAGAATGAGTTAAGTTGTAGATCAAATAGGTTAGCGGATAGAATGCAACACAAATGAACAAGTGAACAAATGAACAAATGAACCAATAATCCAGTGAGTGAAAATGTGCTTCAGACACATACACTGAGCCGTCAAATGTGTGAGTGGGCGGCCATTTTGTGGCATTGCCAACACCGTTAGCAGCGCCACAAAATGTCCGCCGTTTACGGGGGGACAATGGCTGAACTGAAATATAATTATAGATTATTTTGCTGAAAAATACTTACGTATAAAATCTAATTTAACAAAACTTTCGCTAAATTCATAAATTCCTTTAAAGCCACGATTTTGGGAATTTGCGGTGCGCGGTAGGGTATAAAAATGAACAAAAAGGCTCGATTCGCTCGAATACAATACTAAGTTTCTTTGCTGTCCGCAATATGTACCGATTAATGCTGACGAATTATCTGGACCATCGTACACTTTCACATAGTCAAATGGGCAGCTGTTTGTATATGATGTTGTTGTTGTTGTTGTACATGTTGTTGTTGTTTTTTTATTGATATATTTTGATGATGATAGTAAACAGTAATTTGGTTGTAGACGAATAAATTGTAATAGAGCGTACATAGAATAGAATTTGCATAGAATTTGAATAAGTAATTGTTCTAGATAGTTCATAGATATGAATGTGTGTATGTGAGAGTGTCTCTGTGTGTGTGTGTGTGAGTCAGTGATAGCTGCAGATCAAAACAAATTCAATGTAACAAGAATTTGCTTTGCCTTTGACTGGAAACTGTTCTGAGTGTATCTGTGTGTGTGTGTGTGTGTGTGGGTTTGTTTTGTATGTGAATTTGTACAGCATTAGGGGTACTCACTGTGGTCCACCAAAAAACAGATCAAAATCACGAAACTCTAATCTAACTCTCTGATTTGATTCACCAAGAAATTGATATGTGCATGACATATCCTTCGGATAGGCACCTGGATAGGTTGGCGATATGAGTGCGCCAGTTTTATTGATACTCATGCTAGGCGTTATCGTATAGGAACATGGCGAGCCAGCAATGGGTATGCCAATTTCATATTCCGCTGCGAAATGGAAAAATATTTCAAAATTAATAAATAATATTTCAAAATAAATAATAAGTTAATTATTATTCACACACCAGCCCCACACTTACATGCATTTATAAACCTAAACGTGCCCTCGAACAGGTCCGTCGACACATTCTTGTTGCTGAAAAATGAAATGGCAACGGCGCGGTACATGGAAATGCGACGACGCGGTGGTATGGCACCACAGTAGCGACCGCCGAATGGCGAATTGATCAGCTCCGCTGGTTCGGACGATTGCACCTCCGAGTAGATATCCATGTACTCATGAACACAACTGTAAGGCGTGCGAAAAACTCGTATTAAATATAAATTAATTGGACTTAATTAATTGTTTTAACCCACCTTGGTAATTCACCGACGGCCGAACCGCTGCAAGGTGATAAATAAATGCATCAAAATCAAATTAATTAATTGTATAATTATATGAGTTGCATTCGCTGCCTGGCACTTACTCTGGCGGACTTCCTCTTAAATTAAAGGATTTAAAAACTACTTCGACGCGCTGGCCAGGTCCTGCTAGGAATGTGTAGAGGCATTGGCGCGAATGATTGCGATGATTGTGCAGCAGCGGCGCCGTAAAGCTGCCATTTTGCGGACCGCCAATGCGCGAGACGAACGTCTGATCACATTCTGAGAGAGAGAGAGAGAGAGAGAGAGAGAGAGAGAGAGCGCCGCACAAACGGGTAAAGTTTGCATGCGGTTTTTGATGTTGGATGAGTCAAGTTGTAACAAGTCGCTGCAGTGGTTAAGCATAGACACACACAACAATACAAACACATACACAAAACGTAGCAGTAAAACAATGGTTCAACTGTATGCATAGCAGCCATGGCTGTGTGCGGGTGTGTCAGTGTGCGTGTGTGTGGATGTGTATATGTGTATATGTGTGTGTGTGGATGTATTTACAACTAGAAAGCGGTTTCATTTTCAACTAAGTCAACGTTCAACTACAGATAGACATTTAAATGTAACTGTTAACTACGGGCGCGTTACACACACACACATCAAGAGAGAGAGAGAAGAGAGAGAGAGCGAGAGAAACTGAGTTTTGTTAGTGGCGCCACCTACTTGGCGATTTTGTGGGCCGCACCGGCGCCTCCAAGTACGCCACAACCGGCTGCATCCATGGCTCGCCTGCGCCCGCGCCCGCGCCCTCAATGCCAGGCGACTTCAAGTGCGCAGTGGCGGCCACTGAGTTCGGTGGAATTTTTGTATTTTTTTGGGGAGAGGTGTGGGAAGAGGGGATTGTGGGTATAGACGAAAGACAAATACATGATGTTAATGATTTGTATATGCATGTGAGTAGCTACGAGTAGGTGTGCGTGTATGTGTGTGTGTGTGTTTTATACGTGTTTATTTCAGCTTTGACGTTTGACATGGAAAATCGCTTCTAGGTTTATGACAGCTGCCCTGATTTAGTTAGTCTCCCTATCATAGCTGAGATAAGGTGTGTGTGTGTGTGTGTGTGTGTGGGCCAACATGTTTTTCCCATAATACAATTTGAGCAACTAAAGAGCCAACTGTTGTAACTAATCTACAAACACACAAAGCAAACACATTCCCCCACAGCCTTCAAAATGTTCTGCGTTCCGTTTGAAAATATGAACAGAGCTTTCCGTCCTATGTGATTTACTTTGGCAACGCTTAAAAACCACACAGCTGCATACACACGCACACGCACACGCACACTCACATCCACACTCACGCACACACACACTATACACACACTCACACTCACATTCACATATCGTGGACGTTTCCAAGGTGAGCTGAAACTTCCTTCAGCATTCTCATAACTTTGAGTGCATTTTAATCGGCTTTGCCTACCCAGTTAACTAGTTTTCTAGTCGATGACTCAAATCCTTATGCACAATTTGCATACCCTGTACTCATTCGAAATGCTTAGACAGGGAATTATGGCTTGACTGCTTATGTATTTCATAGAGCAAGGCATATTATTTTGAAACAATATTGATAAAAATAAAAAAGAAAATAAAACACTAAAAATTAATAAATGAATATAAAAATATCTCATAACAAGACTGTTCTCTATCTAAAAGAAAACTATCCGTACTGAATCCCATATTATTAATATTTAATTTAAAAAAAAATGTTTTATAAGAATTATGCGTTCAGAATGAAACTTGACATCAGAAATATATTATATTTAAATATATCTATGTTTAAATATTTTATATTTTTTTGTATAGTATTCAATAAACTCATTAAGCAAACCCTCTCACAGCGCTCCAGAGATACGCAGTATGTGACTGTCTACATATTCAAACTTTCCCAGAATGTATATGTAGATTTAAAACAATTAAAGCTTTACTTTATAAAGTTTCATATAATATGCACTAAACATATTTATCTTAAATATTTTTAAATTTCTTAAAGAGCGGATAAAAGACATAAGCTACTCAACAAGCCCCACAGTTAATGTTTAACAAAATAATACAAACATTATATGATGCTCTATATATTATATATTTCTGTGTATGCATTTTAGTGCAGGAATACACCAAAGTCAGCTAAAGTATATACATTACATAGTTCAACACTAAACTCTAGTCCCACTTTTTATTTGCTTTTATGCCTATTTATTCACAGCATCAGCTGGCTTTTGATTATGATTCTGGTGTCACTTGCAGCAATCAAGTTCAAAGTGAACCAAGCGAATATTGTGGTTTAATTAAATTCAATTTTGTATAAATGTATGCATATTAAGTGGACTCTGCTCCCAAAATATATTTGAGGTTTCGGGTTTGTTGGCTTTGCCCATGTTTGCGTAGCAGCTGCTGCTGCTGCTGCGCCCCAGTTTTGAGGCCCAGCTGAACAACGTGTGGCAAACTTTAAAGCTGTCTATTGTCTGTTATCTGGGAAATTTAAAAATTTTCAATATTTAAATTGCTTAGTCGGAAAATAAGGTAGTTTTAAAGTTACTATATTTGATTTGCCTGCTTGATAACTGTTTTTTTTTTAGCATTATTTGTATAGTTTTAAATTATTATATTATTTTTATTATAATTATTATTTTTATTATAATTATTGTAATTATTGGTATTATCATTATGCTGAACAGAAGAATAGACAAACTAAACTCTTTCGTAGAGCAAATGTGCAACAGCATAGATGTCCTTCTCTCCAAAAGGTGGAGAATGGGACCTGTAAACAATAGCACAGCTGACAGCTAGCAGATGACAGCTACAGCACATAGAATGAACTTCACCTCCAAAGTAGGAGAGTCGAAAAAGGCCTTTTAGTCGGTGAACAGTAATGCAATCCGACATAAAGCTTAGAGGAAGGAGCTGACTGACGATGTAGAAAATGATTTACGTACCCCTTACAAAAAAACAAAAAAGTAAATAAATAAAATAAATAAGAATAATTATGATAAAATAATAATATTATTATTAATATTATATTTAAGTTGCAGTCCAGCTGCCTGGCTTAAAGCTTACTTCTCAGGACTTTTTTATTCTATTCGTTTATACATCGCTTTCTGTTCTTATTTAGGCTCTTCATTTATATTTAAAGTATGCGTAAGACTCATCTATGCACAGTATTTTGTCAGATATGCATCTTCTTTTAGCAAACACTGTCTCTAAAATTAAATATACTACTACAACTCTGCTACATTCAATGCTGTTTTGCTAATCAAAAGCTATTCAGTATACGAAAATACGAAAATAAACTTGCTTGATTAGAAGATAACGAATCACTATAAGCTTAAACCTCTCAGCCCTCTGGGAATGCAGTAAAAGAAATCTCTTCTTCTTTGCCTGACAGAAATTTAATTGACAGCATCTGTTTTATGAGCATTAGAAGACGACAAGAACTAGACTTGTTCCAGGCGACTGCTGTAAATAATTAAGTGAGCAGCTGAGTCCATGGACATGGACTCGCAATCGAACTGCCTTGTTGAGAACGAGTTTAAGTTGAATTGAATTCAATTTAAATGCTGTGACGCCATAAACTGCGGTGTTAACTGGGCTTTGCTGCTGCAGAAGGTGTGTGCGTGGCAATAAGTGCTACAGTTATTTTATTATATCAACAGTTCGTGATGTGCAACCATTGAAAATTAATTCTTATGCGAGGCACTCGCTCGCATTTTATCTGCATTCGCTGGCAGGGTAGGGGGAGGGGGATGGGGGAGCGGGGTGCTGTTCGCGTGCCGATTGCTAAACTGCAAATAAATAGCGAACATGCGCAAAGTTTGCTCATTAAAATGAAAACAAAAATTTGCAGCAACTATCAGGATGGCAGCGCCAAGGATGCCAGGACACGTTTGTGGGATTTTGTGATAAATGCTATTGCAATTGCCACGTGGAGTGGGCTGGGAGTGGGAGTGGGAGTGGGGTGGTGCCTCGGTCGTGGCCATGAGCATAACAATGTCAACCGCAACGAAATCTGACAAACGGAAGAGACCTGCACAATGCAGCATTCAGCATGCCCTCTAAGCCCATACTCGTGCCCACGCCCACTTGCCACGCCCACTTCCCAATGGGCGGCTAACCATGACAACGAAAATGCGCAGCACTCGTAAAGTGTCAATAAATTTTATGCAGACGCCATTTGCATTGGCATAAATATTTTTGCACTTTATTGTTGTCATTGTTATTGTCATTGTTGTTGTCATTGTTGTTGTCATTGTTGTTGTCATTGTTGTTGTTGTTGTTGTTGTTGTTTTTATTGTTCGCCTGTCTGCCTAGACATTATGTTAATTTACAGCACTTTGTTTCACTGCTAAACGATTCAAATAATTGCGGTTTATACGCGCGGAGCGGGGCTCTCCCACATCTAAATGAACATTTTAATTACGTATTGTGCAACTAAAACGATCAAAAACCGCAAAATGGCAGTCATAATCCGCGTAACTGCCATGTAAACCAGTTGTCTGCCAATATATATGAGTGTGCATGCACACACACACACACTCACACACGCACTCAAAGTTAAGTGCGGCACAAACACATGGCGCACCTGGCGAACAGGTGTAACCGTGGCGCAAAGCAGCCGCAGCTTTGGTCTTTTACAAATTGCTCCCCAAGGATGCGGCGAGACAGCAGCAGCAGCAGCAGCTTGACGAAGGCGTTGATGTCGACATCAATACACCTTCAGCTGGCGCTAGTCAGACGGCCCGACGAGCCACATAACATTACGCTAATAACCTCAGGTGTGCACACCAACACAGGTGACAAGAGTGAGGCTGTCAGAGAGGCTTGCGACCGACAGAAATTTAGAATTGTTTTACATGGGATTACGAAGTATTTACATTAATTTTGCACGTGTTTGACGAATTTGCATTTAGAATTTGTTAGATTTTTATCTTAGACTTATTTCTATACCTTTCATAATAGTTAATAAACTTCTTAGTTCCCTCGATACTAATTAATATAGAAGAGTCTGATATTAATAACTAATAAACTCATAAAAAAAAAAAAAATTAAATGGAAAAAGTAAGGGATGAGGAGGGGGGAATGTTTTAAAAGGGGGGGGGTTTTTTTTGGGATTTTTTTTTTGTTTTTTTTTGGGGGGGGGGGGGGGGGGGTAAAAATGGGTGTATTATTTGTGTTAATTAATAAATAAATACAAAATCTTTACTTACAATAATTATTAATTAATTAATTAAATTAAAAAAAGGTAAAAATGAAGTATGTTTGAATTATTGATATATTTGATATTATCTTTAGAAATTTTGTATTGTCTTTTGTTTATTTATTTAAAAATAGTATAATTATTTCAAACTAAATCAGAATAAACTCTATGGAATTAAATTAATTAGGTATGCATTCATAATAATTAATTATTTAATTAATTTTAGATTTATACATATTATACATATTTTTTTAATTTATTTAATAATTAATTAATCAATTATTGTCTATAGAAATTTTTAATTTTTTTTTGTTTTAAAAATAATATTTTTATTTCAAATATATATATATTATTGAAAATAATTAGTTAATTATGCATTAATAAATAATTATTTAATTATTATTTGATTTTCTTATTTTATTTTTGAAAATTTATTTATAAACGATAAACAAAAATCCCTATTGACAATAATTAATTAAATTTGCATTAATAATTAATTTGCTTCATAGTTTATTTATTTCATTTTTAAATCAAATAAATTATGTTATTTATTTGCAAATAGTATTATTATTTAAAAAAAATATTATAGATCTCTATTAAAAATAATTAATGTTTTAGTAAATAATTAATAAATTAATTAATTAATCTTTTCGATAAAGATTTTTTTATTTTGTTATTTTTAAAATAATATTATTATTTAAAAAAATATATTAAAAAATAAATCAATTATTTAAATGCTTAAGTTTGCATTAATAATTAATAAAAATAATAAAATAATATCATTTTATTTTATTTTCTATTTATTTATATATTTTTATTTTGTTTTATTAAATGTTAAATTTTATGCCTTTCAAATTTGGTATCTTAACAAAACCGAATAAACCGCATTCTATATACATGAGAAGTAGAGCTATAATTAAGATCCCGTCATATATTAATTTGAAATACTATCGAAATGCTTGCTATATATAGGGACTTAATTAAGATGCCATAAAATTTGTACTAACGAGAATGCTTTCCATTAACTCTAGCTAGTTTCGTTTAGTCTCTAACCCAATTCATTTACAGCAATATCACATATTTACTGAATAATCTCATAAGCTGTCAAAATCGTTTTTGACACTTTTGTCGTCACTTATTACGCTTTACTTGGCAGTGATGCTTGCCCACAGTTTTGCTGAGAAAATATCTCCTACAGCACACACATTCACACTCACACTCACACACACACACTCACAGTTCCACTCACTTCTTGGAAATTTAATGGCAGCCACTGCTGTTGGCACTTACAGGGCCACCCGTAGAGCACCTCCTCGCACCCCCGTCCCTGAAACCGCATCGCAACCAGGACACCTCAGTCGAAGAGCTCACGTTACAGACAATTTGCGTTAAATTTACAAGTAACGCCGTTTGGCAAATGCCAGGCCGCTGAGATACCACAGCCGTGAGCCTTGTTGTTGTTGTTGTTGTTGCTGTTGTTGGTTCGCGCAACCACAGCCGTTGACGTGCAGCAGCGGCAACAGCAATTAAAGTGGATTTTCATGAAAATGAGTTTTCCTAATAGTTTATTTAGCCCGAAAATAAAATCATGGCGGTGAAACACGTTGATTAAGAGCCGAGCGACAGACAGACGGAGCGCCAGCTGCAGGTGATCCGACACTTTGCATAGCCATGAAGATAAGACGAGCTGTGAGGCAGTGCCAGGGATAAGAATCAGGTTGCCATAGACACAGCCAACACAGCCTGGCACAGCTGCCTCGCCTGTAATCTCAATCTCAAGCACTGACATATAAGATTGGGCCATATTATGTAACAAGGGCTTAAGGACAGGTAAGCTGAGTTGAATTCATTGGCCATTAGTTTGATAATTTCGTTCAAGTGCTTGTGTTATGGTCGTCTATTAATTAGCGTTTAAGCAGCACGCCTAACACCCCAATCAGCTGCACATTAATGAGCATTCAATGTAGCTCTAGCTGTGGCTGCACCCAAGATTACTCATACGCCTCATACGCCGGGCGAGAGGCTAATGAATATCTCGTGTTGCAAATCGATTGGCAGCGCACGCTCACAAATCATTGCAGTGGCTCCTGGCAACAGCTTTAATGTGTCTCAAACACTGACAAGCTAATTAACTTTCAGACTCGACTTGGCCAGGGCAAACAGGGCGAACTCTGCTTTGATTGCTTTGTGAGGTATTTACATTTGCATTTTGTTTGGATTTTTGAATATTATATTTATATTTGGGCAACTCTCAATTCGTTTATATATATACCAATATCTATACGTAGAGTGTAGACTTATTGCTGGCAAAAACTAAATAATTTCGAACCAACTTTGAGCGCGCTCATGGCAACTTGATCGATAAGTGGGTAATAATAAAAGCAATTTTGAAAACTACTTACGCTCTTGGATGGCTTCTTGGAACGTACCTGCAAAAGAGAGAACGTAAATCGAAAACTAATTAAAGTCGAGCGTTCAAAGTCAATTTAAAAATGATATAAAAACAAGTAAGAGTGCTCTAGTCGATACTGCTCGACTAGGAGATACTCTTGAAATTAATTGCTGAATAACTGTTCTTAGCGATGGACTATCTTTATCAAATTTTAACGACTTATTAATGACATTCATATGTGTGTATTTGCTAAAGCACAAGTCTCTAGTATCTGGTTTGCGTTTTTTGAAAATTGAGGGCGATTGGGCGTGGTATCCAAAATCTAAAGATCACAAAATCTCCGTATTCATTACACGCAACTACAGAGCAAATTTCAAATCTCTAGGTTAAACGATGTACAAAGCAAGCCTTAAGAACGAGTTCAAAATATCGATAAATGTCGATATAATAAAAATGGTATGAGCTATCGAATAAAAATGATTAACTTGTTCAGCGTGTGGTACACACAAATATTCATGTAAAATTTCAAATCTCTAGGCTGCGTACTTTAGAAGATCTCAGCGTTCACATGGAAGGATGGACAGACGGACAGAGCTATATCGACTCGTCTTGTCGCGCTGATCGAGAATAAATATACTTTATGGGATGTGACACGCCTCATTCTGCCTATTACATACATTTTCACAAAACCATGATACCCTGATTTCCCATTTACAATGGGTTCAGGGTGAAAACTCATTTTGAGTAAGAGCCAAAGCAAAGATAAGTGTGTTGAGTAGCGATTTTAAAGATACAATTTTAGTGTAAGTGTGTGTGTGTGTGTGCGTGCATCATTAAATGCAGATACAATTGCAGCTCGGAGCCAGCCCAGCATCCATCATTGTCAGCTAGGCGCCCACACAGAGCGCGTCTTAGAGCGATTGACTGTGGCCATGGCATAAAAAGGGAAACATAACACAGACACTGCAGCAATATATGACTTGGGCTATATGCTATGGCAACGGCAACTCAATAGGCGCCATTATGCATTCTGGTCGTGTTCTTTCGTGTGTGCTGAAGCACCTCATGTTGCACGCTGCTAATCAATCATGGCTTAGCTGCAGCTGGAGCGCCAGCTCTTCCAGCTGCTGCTCTCAATGGGCAATTATTGATTGATGCCAAGTGCAGAGCGCTTGGGGGCGTCGCTCAAGTGGCCAACGCTGCCTGATGTAACCCTGATCTAGTGCCCCTTCTTTTTTTCTATATTGTATGGCATCTTGGGCCTGTTGTCAATGCAGTCAATGCGGCTGGGGCCATGTCAATGTTAAGATTTTAGGCATTGAAAATTTCCTTTGGCAGCTCGGTGTTCTTTTTCGTTTTACTACCCGCTCTTTGTCAGCATTCAGTGGCTTTAACGGCATGAAAGCTTAAAGTATTATAAGAGATTTTTTATCTATTGCCCTGAGTATAAGATTTTCCTATCTATTCCCTATCTAATTGCTGTTCATATCAGCTTGCTCTGTGTTGCTCTTGAATTTGAATACTTTTCAGCATCCTTAACATTTCTATAATAAAACCATAATTTAAGCATTTTACTTTCATCGGTTTCTCAAGAGTTTCGCTTGTTCATATTGTATACATATTTATGGCCGCCTTTTGTATTCGTAAACGACAAAGCAAAATAAACAACTTTTGCAGCGAGCCCTGAAAAGTATGCTTCAAAAATTTTGATTTCCATTTGAGATGACTTAAAAGTTGCTGCGGCTCTGACTGTATTAGCATATGATTTGATTTCAATGGGCGGAATATATATATATATATATATATATATATATATATATATATATATATATATTTATATATATATATTTAAGGTGCGCGAACTCAACACAATAAATATATATTTAAATGAGTCACGAAAATAAAGCGCAGCTAGCTGTGGATGTTGATGTTGATGCTGATAAGACAAAGGCCTAGAATACAAAGACAAATAAAACTATAAATATAGGATATCTCCCTCCACAGTGCTTTGTCCTTAGCTCATCAGTTGAGAGAGGCAAAGACTTATTTACATAAGTGCCGGCGCACGTGTTTGATATTTCGTTTAGTTTTATGCCAGACACACACACACACACACACACACTGAGACAGAACTGTATTTACACATACACACTGGATCCCGTTGATAATTCAATAAACTAAACAAGATTCTGCACAAGATTTATGGGTTTGCTGAACCCACACGTTAGGCCCATAGCCCACCGAGTACAGGCCCGAAAACCACGCTGAGAGGTTTATAAATCTTCATTTCAACACACACACACACACACTCACACACACACATCTTCATTTTCTTTCTTCGAGTGACATCATTGCCAAGTGGGCTTAGCTACTGGCAGCAGTGGGCGTGCTTATTAAAATGCTATCTGTATAACGTTGGCCAATTTAAAATTGGCTTCTGCCATATAATGAACGGCACGCAGCTGCTGCGCGAATTGCCAACACTTATGCTCAATAAATGCCCATAAATTTGTAGCACAATGCGCGGGCCATTAAAATGCACGAGCCATGCCACAAGGTAGGCAACAGACAAATGTCAAAAATAAAATATGCTCTCTTATGTATGCCTAGCTGCACACACACACACACACACACACATACATACACGTGTGTCTGTGTGGGTGTGGTGGCTGTCGTAAATCTGTGTATTATTTTCGCGGCATAACGTTGTAATATATATATTTATTGTTGTTTTTTTGTTGCTTTGTTTTTTTTTTGTTTTTGAAAAGCTAAATATTTGTTACAGCCACGCCCACACTCACAGCTGTGCTGTAGCTAGCCGCTGGCAATCTCCAGTCTCCAGTCTCCTGCCTCCCGTCTCCTGCCTCCTGCCTTGTGCCTTAACGTGTTCACATTAAATTGATGGCCAAAACGGCAACATTTGCCAGGCAGCCAGAATTGATTAATTGACAGTTGACTCAGCGGCATTTTCGAGAGCGCACAGTCACTTCTCCCACCTCTCCCTCCCTCTCTCTCACTCTCTCCCTCCCTCCTCCCTCTCTCTGTAGGTGTTGTTTTGACTTCAGCTTTGCCTAATGCCCAGCATTTTTTATATGTCAATAATGCCAAAAGCATCTCTGGCACATTACACAAAACTGCATTAAATTTCAGTCCATTAGACTTGTCGCAGTTTTTTTTTCTTTTTTGTTCGCCATCTACCATAACTGGCCTAAATTTCTTTGGACATTCTCTATCTGCAGTTTACGCATCAGTGACTGCATTTCTTGACGCTATCGCCGCATGCAAATTAACATTGTTCAATTTGGCCATGCAAATGAGCTAAAATTTAAACTGTGAACAACATTTTCCGAATAGAAAGAGATAGGGAGAGAGAGAGAGAGAGAGAGAGAGAGTGAGAGAAATTGCGTAAACAAATTGAATATTTAAGTGTTCAGCTCAGTCTCCACTCTTATTTGTCAAAATAGAATGAGAGAGGGAGAGGAAGAGAGAGAGAGAGAGAGAGAGAGAGAGAGAGAGAGAGAGAGAAGAGAGAGAGAGAGAGAGAGAGCGAAAAAATAGTAGGAAAACTAATTTTAAATTGAATATTTAATTGTTAGAGCAATAAAATGCGAAATCTGATTCGGAATTGAATATTTCACTTATAGGGGAACTCTCTGCTTTTCCCTAAATAGAAAGAGAAAGAGAGGAAGATAGAATTTGCGAAAATTAATTGAATATTTAACTGTTCAGCTAACTCTTCACACTTTGTTTATTAAATAAAGAGAGAGAGAGAGAGAGAGAGAGAGAGAGAGAGAGAGAGTGAGAGAAATTGCGTAAACAAATTGAATATTTAAGTGTTCAGCTCAGTCTCCACTCTTATTTGTCAAAATTGAATGAGAGAGGGAGAGAGAGAGAGAGAGAGAGAGAGAGAGAGAGAAAGAGAGAGAGAGAGAGAGAGAGAGAGAGAGAGAGAGAGAGAGTGTGTGTGTGTGTTAGAGAAAGATGTATGAGAACTGATTGCGAAAACAGATTGAGAATTGTATAACTCACCCGCTTTTTTTTCAAAATAAAGAAAGAAAGAGACAAAGCCAGAACGAGAACTGATTCGGAATTGAATATATGTATGATTTTAAGAGATTTTTAAAGAGAAAGAGAGAAAAAGAAAGTGCGAAAGCCGATTTGGAATTGAATATTTAATTCTTACGCTCCACTTTTTAAACAAATAGCAAAATAGAGGGAGAAAATAGTACAAATACGCATATCGATTCGAATATTTAATTGTTCCTTTTTTTTCTAGCTAGAAAGTAAGAGGGAAAGAAACTAGGAGCTATAAACTGCGAGAACTAATTCGGAATTGAATATTAAACTCTTAAGCGAACTCTCCACTGTTATCGTTTGTTTTCGATTCTGTTTTCTAATTGGGCAATTTCCTTTCGGTAATTGGTTTTTGCATCTAACCCAGCTTCGGCCGAACTGTGCGAGTTCAATACGAAACCATTAATATAACTGCATGGCCTGGCCCAGGCCTGTTCGAATCCGTTGACAGCTAATTACAAGCAGCTAACAGCTGCAATCACATACGTTTGCGTAATGTGATTTTGCCTGAAAGCACAAACAAATTGGAAAAACCTCGATATTTGCATAAACTCAGCAATGGCATTGGAATACTTGGGCACGTCGAGGACGTTGAGTGTGCTAAGAGCAAAATGCACAAATTGTTGCTATGCCAACGCATACTCATAAAACGTGACATTTGACGAGAGTTTGAATTTTAGTCAAGGCATCGACTGCCCATAAATATGTGTGTAAATATTTCCACGCACACATACGAATACATATATATATATATATGTATGTATGAGCACTTTTTGTAGAAACGGTAGCAAAACTCAAAATGAAACACAATTTACATATATTCATTTGGGTGCAGGTGCTGACAGGTGATGGGTAGACGACAAACGACAGAGCTAAGAGCGTGTGGATTTTTATGCGCACTCACACATGCGCACACACTGCCACGCCCACTGTTGTAAAGGTAAACCAAGCGACCTAAGCCTAATCTGCATAATAATAAGCCACACATACACACACACTCACACACACACACACACAGACTCAATTTCGCTTACAAAAGTACCAAATTGCCACCTTAACTGCCGCTGCCTTTCGGCCCTTCCCCTCTCGCCTTCCGTAAACTCTCAACTTTGCCCACTTGCCATATTTAATATTGTGTAAATTGAATTTCCATCACTTTATGATTACTTGATGCTTTCAGACGGAAATCTAACGGACACAGGCGCCTCGACCCCAGCAGTCGGCAGGACACGCTACACAACTCAGCTCAGTTGACTTGAGTTTCATGAAACTCGAAAAACAAAAAACAAAATCTCATTTACGAGTTGAAGAAGCTCAGATATCCTATATATAGTAAAAGAAAGCGAATATGAATGATTGATGTCTAAGCTTAAGCACTGTGAAACTTTTGTTTTAATAAAATATTTTTCAGAGTTTTATTTTAAGTTAAAGTTGTTACGTCAAGAACTTAGTTTTTAGCCGAATCAAACATAATAAAATTTTATTCCAAATTTTATTTTAAAGCTTAAATTCGTTACTTCAAGAGCTCCGTTTGTATCTGCTTCAACAAATATAATAAAATATATTTTAAAATTGTATTTTTAAACTGAAAGTTTATTCAAATATACATTAAATAACTAAGTTATTAAATAATGTATTTAAATAATGTATTTTTTTTAAATTTCATTTTAAATCAGAAAATTGTTTATTGCAGAACTCAGTTTTTATTCGACTTAATAAACATAGTATAAACTATCCGATTCAATAAATGGAGAAAAAAGTATCTAAATTATACCTGTCGCTTATTCAAAAACTCATTTTTTATCCGAGTCAAGAAATATAAAACATATTTCAGAATATTTATCTAATTGAACAAACATAATAAAATATATATTTCAAAATTATATTTATTGATCATTCAAGAACTCAGTTTTTATCCTAGTCAAAATATACTAAATATATTTTAAAATTTTGTTTAAAGCATCAAAGTTGTTCATTTAAGAACTCAGTTTTTATCCAATTGAACAGACATACTAAAATACATTTCAAAATTATATTTGTTGTTTATCCGATTCAACCTAAATATATCTTATATATATTTTAGGTGAAGACTGAACATCTTCTTATTGTACTCCCCCCCTATGGGCTAATATGTTACAACGTTCCGCCACTTTGTCAACCAAACTCAAGAACTTTCCGAAAGCAAATGTCAATATTTTAAATGCACGACCTCAGGACACAACAAATTGGCTGTTCTGCGAAATATCAATCATTGAAGTAAACAATTTTGAGTTCCACTTAATTTTACGTATTGTGTAGACTAAAGACTTTCCACGAATTCATATGTGATATATATGAGGAAGATGATAGCTTAATGTTGTGACAAGGCTAAAGATGGGCTGTATAAAAATGTGATTTTAAATTATGATGAAGTTATTCAGTAAAGTTATTAAAGTCGAGTACAATGAAATTCCGCTTTGATTAAGAGTCAGCTCAGACTACAAACTAAAGAAATACAGATATCATATACTTTTGCTATTTATAGCTGTGTATGTTTACATTTCAATTAATTTTAATGAATATAAAGCTGTCTCACAGTGGATGCTTTGGAGAAGGATTGGATTATACAGGAATTCTTCATGACTTAACCCCATAGGCCTGGCACAGTTTAATGCCTTTCGCCAAGCAACGTTCAACGTTTTCATTTAATCAACCAGGTGGGCGAACATCATTGACAGCACCTGCACTAATAAAACTTTATTGTCGCAGTGCGCTGCTGCTTTAGTCTCCTGGCAGCAACTACAGTTTTTTTTTGTGCTTTTTACTGCCGACAACGGCAATTTATAACGTTGTAATACCTAAAACTGAAAATGTGCCACATACACGTCGCAATTTGCATGTGTGTGTGTGTGGGTGTGCATGTAGCAGTCGCCTGCATAGCTGCACACCTACTAACAATACCTGCACACCTGAGATATCTAAAGCATTCGAATTGAATTGAATTTGTAGCTGAGACTTTTTCCTGTATCTAACAATATTTTCAATTACCACAGAATGCGGGCTAACGTGTTGCTGTTAAGTGGGTTGAGGCCTGCTAGTTTTAAATAAATTGTTTTCCATTTTGGCCAATTGTGCTTACCTTTATTATGAATTTATTTGTTGCTTTATTGTGCTTTATTTAGATTTCAAATTTCAGATTTCAGAACTTTCACCTTTGTTCACGTAATAATAAAAGACAGACTTTTGCATTTATTCGGTTAATTTATTTGAATAGATATTATATTGGTTTACAACGCGCGTACGTTTCGCATAAAATGTATTTTTATATCGAATTTGTTGTTGTTGGTTATTCTTGTTGTTGTTTTTTTTAAATAACTTTAAAATTGAATTATCTCTTTTTGTTGTGTAGGTTCGGGTATACGGGATGCTGTTTACACAGACACATAGAGAACTCTTTAGTATACATCGAAAGTTAATTAATTAATTACGTACATGTAACCATATGTATTGTTCTGGTATTCATAATTCCATACACCTACATACATATGATTATATATATGTATATAGAAATATATATATATAGTCTATATATATATCTGAGTTAATTCACACACATAAAACTTATCCAAAAGTTATTTGATATATAAAATGCATATCATTTTCTAGAACTATGCCAACAGCTTTGATTTATCTGATTCTCGTGCTCCTTCAATTTCCAGTTGCTGCTATATATAATAAGTGCGATTGCTTATATAAATCCATATACATTTCCTACTACATCTCCAGCTACATACGTTAATTCGAGTATCCTAGGCTTGAGCAGTTGTTGCCTTGAGCTCATTGGTTGCGGTTGCTATTGTCCTTGTCCTTGTCTTGCACACGCTGCAATCGCTGCACTCGCCTCTGTTAAATAGTTTGCTCGCGTTTCTCATGCGTTTCACATGCGTTTCTTATGCGTTTTTTTCTCATTTTTTCTTTCTTTCTTTTTTTTTGTCTTCGTCTTCACATGTTGCGTGCTTGGACTTTGGCATAGTTTGTCAATTGAGACGTTAATATAAATTTATTTTGCTTAATTGTGTACTTGACTTGTATGTGTATGTGTGTGTATGTATGTGTATGTGTTTATGTTTTTGTGTGTATTTAGTTGTATGCAACATCAATAAAACATCAATAAAAATTTGTTAACAACACTTGTATAAAATCGCGATGTTACGACGGTTGGGTTTCCCATAACTATGTATATGCATACACACATATGTATGTACATATGCATATATTATAAATTATGTAAATATGTATATAGGGTTTATATTGATTTGCTCATAACAACATTTAACAAACACACAAGGTAAACGTCTACTTATAGATGTGTTGCGGCATGAGGAATGATCCAAATTTTGTTGACTTCTTTTCTTTTGTTTTTTTTTTTTTAATTTTGTGTCTAAAAACTTTCACATCACAGCCAATGGGTACTGACGTTGGGATGTCTTCTCTTTCGATTAATATCGCCGCAGCGGCACTCTCCATCTCTCTTCCATCTCTGATTCCGATTCGCTCTCTCTCTAGCCCATTCGCCTCAGATTGGGTGACATTGGATTCTAGATGTGACTCGTATGGATAATGTGGACATCGATGGATGACGGCGGTATAATGGCTTCCATTTCTTCTCTTCATCATGTTGTTTTTGTTTTGTTGTTGTTGGTGTGGATGGCAATTAGCAGTTAGTCGATCTTTGTTATCCATCTGGGAAGTTGCCAGGTCCCAGCTGGAGCATGTCTCACTTGGGCTCCTCGAACTGCTGCCCCACAACTATGATGATGACAATGAACACCGCCAGCAGCACCAAGATGCAGCAAATGGCCACGGCCACCATAGCGCTGTTACTCATCCGGACGTCTAAGCGGAAATCGTCTGGTTCAACCGGAGCAGGAGTATATCTGCCTCAATATTCCGTTTAATTGCTGTGTAAGATACAGAGATTTGCGTATATTTCTCTGTGCTATCCTGACTACCTTTTCTTTGACCTGTTCTGTGCACAGTTGAGATCATCCGTGGAGACTAAACCCAACCCCAACCCCAACCCCAATTGCTTGTCATAACTTCCCCGACTCATGCTCCTCGCTGGCATTGATATATGCCCTGCCCTGGCTGCGGGCGGGCCGAAACAAATTGCCAGCCATAAATTTCGAGGACTGCCTATCAGTCGCTTGACTGTGCGTAAAATGGCCCGGCTAAGGTTCCGGCTGCGGCAGTGGGAGGCTCCGGACAGTGTGCGCCGTGACAGCTTGTGGACAGCCCAAAACTTGTCATACGTCGCCCGTTCGCATTGTGCGAATACAAAATGCGCAATCTGAGTGTGTGTGTGTGTGTGTGACCCGACACTCTATCAGGAGGCGCACAAGTGGAAATTTGGCAGAAATCACAACCAATAACAGTGGAGAAACACGACTGACCCAAGCCGAGCCGTCGTCCATTAATGCCTCTTGTTTGTCTGGCTCAGTGGAGTAGTTATCCGAATGCCTGAGAGTGGATCGTGTTGCACTCTCCCTGTCAGCAGGATGTAATATCAAGTGTCAATTCACCTGTCCCACAGCCGCTCACAGAGCACTCTGACTACAATATATCCAGACATAAAGGGACGCTGTGCAGCCAACCCTTTCGATAATTGACACAAAGTCATTCACTTAATTGAGTGGACAAAGTGCACACAGCGGGAAAATTCAATTATCGCAAAGCAAAGCTTGACAAAATGCATTAAAAGAAAAACTATGCTAAAAGGAAAACTAGTTTAAATGTGCAGAAATAATTCGATTATGAATCCACGGGCATATTCAATCATGTACAAAACTCTGTGAGCTACACAAATGTTTGTTAGAGTTAATCGAAACAGATGTGGGAAATAAACATACATATATATGGCAATATATATGTTGAGTTATCCTTTATATAAACGTTATATATAAAATCTACAAGAGAAATGAAAATTCCGCTGACAGTTTGGCAATGGCAAGAGACTTAGCTACATCAAGACAAACAACTGCAGCTCAAATAATGGAAAATGTGAATGGAGAGGAAACACAGTTTGAAAAAGTTTCTCACAGCGAGCAACTCACAGCTTCAGCTCCCCCTCAACCTTCCTCTCCCACTCCCTCTCTAAAGGTGAGCATAAAAACTAATGCAGCCCAACAGCAGCAGCAGCAGCAGCAGCAGCAGCAATGAATGGCCACAGCTGCTGACAGTCGAGGATGGAATAAAAATGAGAAAGAGAGGAAGTGAGAAAAAGAAATCAAAATATAAATATAAAAGCAGACAACATTCTCAATTGAATATTTGGACAGGGCTATTGGCGCTGAGGCAGCTGGGCAGCTGGGCAGCTGGGGAACTCTCTTGACAGCCATTGGGAGCTGCAGCGACAACAATTCGTATATTTTCAATTTCAAGCGACATTTAGAAAAGGGGCGGGAGCCATGCCCACAGCAAGCACTAGTTACATATGATACATATACAGATATATATGTGAATTTATAATATGTATAATATGTAAATCGGAATTTCTGGTTCAAGTATTATTTGAGCAATTGTAGATAGTTATGATATGACATACATATATGTAGGTATTTAAATATAGAAAGAAATATACATATATATAATAAAAATATATGTCTATACATATATAATATATAATATTATTTCCTATATATATACATATATCTATCATAACAATATACAATATCTCATTCAATCTTGAAACAGCAATTACACATATTATTTATATTATATATATATTATTATTTCACATATACATGCCCTAACTATATACAATATCTCATTCAATACTTGACTCAGCAATTTCAGAAATTCCGATTTACATATTTTAACGTTATTTTATTTGGCCTTGCCTGTGGCTTAGGGCCCGCCTTTATTTATGTGAGTTTTTGTTTTGGGCTCTTTTTGCCTCTAATATTATAAAAATAAAACGGACATAGTTTTTTTTTTTTTGCTTTTTGTTATGTTCCGCTCCGGTCGTGTCCCTTTTGGCTGTTACTTTTGAATTGGTCAATTAATATTAATGAAACGGTAGCCTCAACTGCCTCAACTGCGCGCCGCATGTGGCAGGGCATAATTTATGCGCCGCTGTCTGAGCGCGGCACGAAAAATTTCAAATTCAACTACATCATAAAGCCAAATATGTCATAAAAAGAGGACAAGGACAGGCGGGCAGAGTCGATTATTTTGCAATAAGTCAATTTAACAGTTTATTTTGCAGCTTACACAGGTAAAACAGCCGACAAACTCAGTGGGCGGCAGACAGTGCGTATGCGTAACATATTGCCAGTTGTTGTTGCTGGCATTTAATGACAAACGATAATAAACCTAACAAGTAAGCAACTTGTAGTCGGGGGTGCTCGACGAGGAGATTCCCTAAGCCTGAGTGCGTATCCAAAATATAACATAAATCAAAATTGTATAAAATTCACATTATTCTATATGCAAAATTTAGAGACTCTAGCTCTAAAAATGTGCGAGATAAGATTTAGAAAATTTTTTTCCATAGGGTTTTCAATGGATAAGATTCATAAAAAATAACAAATTGTTGAAATTTACATAAATCTTTATGCAAAATTTGGAGACTAGCTCTTAAGATGTACGAGATATAGTTTTAAAAATTAATTTTGCTAAGGTTTAATATCGATAGCATTAAAGCAAAACAAGAACGAAACTTCAATCCGGGGGTGCCTCAGTAGAAGATCCACTAAACCCTGTCCGATCTGCGTGTGATAATTTTTGGTGAAACAATTGGGTTTAAAAATTAAACGTATTTCTAGTGAATTTTTATATTTGCAACTGAACTCTAAAGAGGAGCTTGGTGAAATTTGGAGACAGTATCCAAAATATAAGAAAAAATAAAAATGTAATACAATTCACATTAATCTATACGCAATATTTAGCTCTTCTAGCTCTAAGGATGTGGGAAGTGTATTACAACTGACTTTTTAAAGGTTTAATCCCTTAGACAACATTCAAACAAAAGAAGCTATTGAATTTTTTTTTTTAACTAGACCCTGACTTGACTTTCAAACAAAATTTGAAGTCCGTTGCTCTTATAGTTTCTGAGATCGACTCACATAGGGACAGATGAACAGGACGAAATCAACTCAGTCCTTCGCTCTGATCAAGAATATTTATACTTTATATTGTCTGTCACGCCTTCTCGCTATTACATAAATTTTAACAAAACCATTATACCCTGATTTCCCACTTTCAATGGATTCAGGGTATAGAAGTGATTCATATTTTGTTTTTCTTTTTGTTTTTGTTTTTGTGCTGACACATGTGAACAAAAAGTGAAGGAACTCAAGGAAAAAGAGAGAAAGCAGCCGAAAAGTCTCCAACTCCGAGGGGAGGGCACTTCAAAGACTTACAGCACATTTTACTGACATATATCGCCTGTCGGTTCGCCGGCGGATCTTAATTAAATTAGCGCCTTCCACGGCAACAACAGCTGGCTGTGAAGGCGACGCGCCGCAATAGGACATGACGGCCAGACCACGCCCAGCTGACAGCGCGTCAACCAATAGACACGAGAGAGCGAGAAAAAAATAATAATAATAAATAAAACAAAATATATACACACACTCTCACATACACATCATGCTGCCCTCATGCTCCCAAAAAATACATTTTGCAATTTCGTAAGTTTTATGCGAGCATTCGCACAAATTTGTTTATGCTGGCGGAATGCGTGGAGCCGGGCCCGGAATATATCAAGGCGCTGGCAATGTCTGATGGTGCGTAGCCATCATCGACATCATCAGCTGCGGGTGACGTTAGCAATTTTTTTTTTTTTTTTCAAGCCAACACGAATTCAATTTTGTGCCAAGAGACTTTAAGGCCTGCAGCCAGAAACTAGAGAAAATTGCATTGGGGCTGTGTAAACGTGGGTTAATTGCAGGCAGTGTTGCCAGGTTTTGAGACATAAAAGTAGCAAAATCGCCTATCAAAAATAGCTGAAAATAGCCAAAAAAATTTAAAAATAGCTTACAAAATAGCTGAACTCTATGTATTAACTTAATACTGGTTTTGCAGTATATGCAATATGCCCGCGTGTTGTCCGACTCGTCCTCTCTTATCCAATCATTAAATTCTGTGATTTTTGTCCATGAATCACGAAATTTTTGCTTATATATTTTCTTCATTTCTTAATACTCGCGCAATTAGTAATGATGTAAATTCACCACTAGTGATAATATAAGTACGATAAAGTAGTGCTGGTAGTATGGTAGTGGTATCGTACAGATCATTAAGTACAATTTGGAACTTAATCGAAAATTTGTTTTTCTTTAAATACTAAAATAAAATTAAAAATATTCCATTATCAAAATAGCTAGATTTATAGCTAATAGCAATTTCAAAATTTTCATAGCATTTAGGATTTGTCAAAAATAGCTAGAAATGCTATTAAATAGTTAATCTGGCAGCACTGATTGCAGGCGCGTTAAATGGGCGCTGCGTTTTTGGGGGTAAGTTCAGCGGCGGGCGACCTTGAGGCGGTGCCGCCAAGTGTTGTGCTCAATGGGCCTGTAGACAAACAATGGCAGCCATAAATGCTTTAAAAGTGCTTCAAGATGTTGTTGTAGTTGTAGATGTGTTGTAGTTGCTGCTGCTGCAGCAGCTGTTGTCTTGCAATGTCAAAAGTCAAAAGTGCATTAAAATAATTGCACTTGTTTAGTCAGCGCTAAGGCTGAGCTGCCAGCTGTAGGCAGTCAGCGCACATTTCTGATTTCTAGAAACACAGCCAGGTGTGCGTGCGTGTGTGTGTGTGTGTGTGTGTGCCCGCCGTAAATATTTCCGCCACTGACTGCACTTAAGCTAGAACTCGGCAAAAATTCTTTTGTCTTAAGTTTTAAGCGCACGTCTGCCGTTTAAGGT
Organism: Drosophila meridiana; assembly: GCA_035045185.1. NCBI lineage: Eukaryota > Metazoa > Arthropoda > Insecta > Diptera > Drosophilidae > Drosophila > Drosophila meridiana. The sequence goes on from JAWNPF010000055.1 coordinate 9,144,374, forward strand.
TGAAAAGGGGAGGGCGCAGCGAGTGCGAGGGAGCTAGATAGATAGACTAGAGCAAAGGCAGTGGAACAATTTAACCTCGGCGCAAAGGCCACGCTCTTCCACTTCCACACTCTTCCTTGTTCCACATGCCAACAGCATTGTCCTGTGCTGTGCTGTCCTGTTGCATGCCTCGCATTCACGTTAGCTTTGTGCGGATGCTTTAAAGATTACGCAAATGCGACGCCTCATTTTTTTCATGTCCCCAAAGATATCGTTGTATGGCCAATGTCCTGGCCGCTTTGTGAGTCAATGCGGACGCCCAACGAAGATTGATGAAATTCTTGGCTAAATGACATTCTCACTTAAGTATCTGCCACAACTGCGAGGACGGCTCACTTTTGGACGCACAATTGGCTGTCATCGATGCAAGAAAAGCAAGTGTCACATTGACGAGGAAATACGCCGGGCATAAATTTGAATATTATACAATATATACATACATACATGCATATATGTGTAAATACATACATACATATATAATGTTTATTACACATACACGTTTATTTGTTGTATGAGCAGCAGCTTTAGCAGGAGATTCACTCAATCGTTGTTTGATTAGCTCTAAATTTTGTCAGCTGCTTTATGCTTATTAATTTATTCAAAACACAAAAATTCTTGCGATATTTGTTTATTTGACTTTATGTCTTATCCTTCAATTTGTGCTCGCTCTTGATCACTGCCTTTGATCTCATGTGCTAGAGTGAGACAACCATTGAGCGTAGCTTTCTACAACTGCAAAGCTAGTTATGACACTGTTAAAAATATAGTGATGTCAATGTTAGCAGAATGGTAGAGATATTGCACGATTGAGTGATGGTGTCTTTTAACAATGGAAGCATTGTTGCTGGCCTGCTACAATTTTTAAATTCAATTTATCACTAAATTGTCTGTCAACAGATATATTTATTTATTTGAATCTTCAATATCTGCATCTCTTCATCTGGACAAGAGAGATAAACTAGAAAAATACACAGCTCTATGTAATGGGGTCGACTGATTAACATTCGATATATTTAATTACCAGCAGAAATTTAGATGGTTAATTTAAAATGAGATTTCATAAAGTCCTCTCCATATCGATTCAGTCTTACCTATACATATATTTTACATACATATATTTTATATACATATATTTTATATATTCTGTGAAATTTTCGCCCCTTTCCACATTTGAGTTGTGTAGGGTATTCAAAACGAGTCAATATAGTTTTGCATATTCCAATTTCTGTGTGTTTGACAGATTTAATTTGCGAAAATATGGAAATGCAAATACAGACAGAGTCAATTGGTATTACATATGCATGATTAAATTTAAAGTGACTCTCGCATGCCTACGCATTGGTATTTGTAATAGCTTTAGGACAAATTGATTTATTTAATGGAAATTCACAATCAGAGCTTATCCATATGAGTGACACGTTATTACAGTTATAATTGTATGCTTACATACATATTAATATTTAATATGGCCAAAAACTTTTGCGGCCCAGACACATTAACGCATTTCATTGATACTAAAGTAATATGGTTTAAGTTTTTGCCAATTCGGAAGTTGAGATATTATTTATGGGGCAGGAAAAGTTTTCTTGTTTTCTTTTTTTTTCATGTTCGACACGTTGTGCTCGGTAATGCTGTCAAGTCGAGTTTTATGACGGAGCCCTGAAATTGATTGACCGACTGCAGCTACATACATAAGTGAAAATGGCTTTGGCTAATTGATTGGATTGCTTCGATAATAAATATAATGCCAAGACCTTATAAATATGTGAGTAGTGCTCAAATATGTTTAGTTTTAATTTAAGAAAGCAGAGTCTGTCAGTAGGAATTCCGATTGAGAATTACGACAGATGTGTCGGGATTTATATTTATATTTATACGAGAGATTTGATTCTCACTCAAAATAAACAGAAAATGTTTGCTTTTCATTTGAGAAGGAGCTGCTGCTTAACGTTTGCCATTTGCTCTTTAACCTGCATTCAATTACGCCGTTATTTGAGCGTCTCGCGATTAGGAAACGGTGTGTACTTTAATTAGGAGACTTAGCATCTGGCTGACAGCCACTTGGTAATTGCTGAAAATTTGGAGTGGAGAGATCAAAGGAGGAGGAGGAGTGGGTATAGGGGCCTATTACGTTTTAATCAGAGAACTCATTAGCGCCGTCTACAAGCAGAATACAATTTAGAGTAGTGGGCGTGGTTGGGGACGTGGATGTGGGCGTGTTGAGTCGCCCATCACCTAAAGCTGGCAGTGACACTGGCAGAGCCAGTGGCATGCTGTGCGCAGCGCAAAGTTTGTTGGCTAAAAAGTTTCTTGGCTGACAGGCATCACGTTGATGTAATGAAAAAGTTGCAATATTTTATTTTATTTTTTTTTTTCTATATTTCTCATATCACATGACAGCGCCAGCAAGTGTTTCAACTGGGCCGACTGCCCGGGAAGAGTAGAAGAACAGACAGCAACAACCACAATAGAAAGCAAAAAGAAAATATAAATAATAATAAAAAACAAACTACAACGTTTTTACTCATGAGCTGGCTAATTAATTTCGGGCTGTTGGTTTCAAAAGTTACGCATACGCAACGTGCGCCCAATGCCAATAGGCAAAATTCAAATAATTTCCTTGCCTTTCCCGTTGGCTCGGCAAATAGTGTAATGAAAAGGCGCAGCGCACCGGAAATAATCAAAAAAGAGGAGGAAAAAAGTGGGAAAATAAAACGGAAACTTTGCCAGGGCCACAGCCTCGGGCCAGGCCAATGCTTAGCCAAGAAATTTACTAAATGCGACCAACCATATGAGCAGAGGCGCGTGGGCGTGGCAAGAAAGAGTTTCATGAGTGTGCATAAAAATTAAACGAGTGCAGCTTATTATGAAATATACATGGTACTAGTTCGTCAACCAGAGAGAGAGGGAGAGAGTGAGTGAGAGTGAGAGAGAGAGGGAGAGGAAGAGTGAGAGATGAACGGCTTTCAGCCAAAAGGCAATTTTAACGATGCACACAAAAACCGAGCGACAGCAAATGAATAAATAATTTATGCGTGAGACCCTCAGACAGACCTCAGAGTCGGGCATCATTTATAGTCGTCGTCACTCAGTCTCAACCAAGTTCCTCGTTAAAATTTACCACACGTAGCAACTTTTATCTCTCCATTAGCTGCAAGCTGCAGGTGGCAAAGGTGGCACATAGAAGTTGCCAAAAAACAGAAACAGAAACAGAGAAAGAAGCAATAAAAGGTAAGATTAAAGGGTTGAGGTTATCACTTCGATATGCTGTTTGCTTATCACCTGGCCGCCTATGCAAACAGGGCCCAAACAGCCAGCGATTGGCTATTGATTGACTATTTGCACAGTTGGCACGTTTCAATCCTGGCAAATTCCTGTGCCACGTCATGGCGGAACACCCATGGGTCGGTCTCTCGTATTGCTCTTGAGCATTTTAATTAGTTGCTTAAGAACCGTTATCAAATCAGCTGCTAGTCGCCTGTCAGCGGCAGTCAGCCACACGCAATTAGATAAGAGTCAATTACTGTCTGTCTGCACACTGGTGTTCCACCAACTGCAAAACAGTTTTACAATCCTCACATTCCGTTAGCAGTGTCCAGTCCATAAGTCCCTTTCAGCAATTGTCCTCGCTCAATGCGAACTACTTCCATTTGCCTCGCTCGAATAAATGGAAATGGAAATCATTGACAACAATGGGGGAAAATCTGTTTGAGTCAACTAATAATAAAAGTATTCCTTAAGTGCAATCATTTATGCATTCTCGGCGAGATTAGTTGAATTTTGAGTGCTCTTCGGCGGTTCCATTATACAAATGACAAATTGTAGTTTCAATTAAATGTTAAATAAAACATCGTAACACACTTAGTAATCCCTTAAGCTTAGTAATCCCACATGATCTCAACTACATTTCATTTCCACCACTCGACTCTCAAATGTGCACAGAAAAGCCCTATTATTGGTTTTTTTTTTTTTCTAAAATTTTCAAATTACATTTAATATATATTTACGCTTTACTTTGCGCGAAACCTTCGCAAATTTACGATGTCCTGTATCAGTTAATTGTCTGTGGTTTTTAAGCTCTTCTTCTCAATCTTACGGTTGTTAGCGCGCGTTGCAGGCGGTTGTCAAAAAATAAAGAAGAAGACAGACGCGAATAGTGCACACAAAGGAAAATGCGTAACAAAATTAGATTGAAATCTGCAACATAAAAAGGCAGAGAAGCGTTTACAAAAAGAAAAAAGAACAGCGACGCACGACTTTAAGCAATCTCTTCTAATTTGAAGCGACGCTTCCGAAACACGAACCAAAAGTAACGGTTAAGCTGCTGCTGAAGCTTGTCACACGACGCGACTTGTAGTTTGACGTTGACTGTTGCTGCTGCGCTGCTTATGCTGATGCTACTGCTGTTGCTGCTGTTCCTGAAGCGTTGGCTGAAGCGACTTGCGTGCCTGGCCGACTGTCATCGACTGAGTTGATTCGTGCACTGCCAACGCCATATGAAGCAAACTGAGAGCCGAGCGCGCAAGAGAGCGAGCACGAGAGGCGATGATTTATATCAATGTGTGTGTGTGTGCGTGTGAGAGCAAGGACTGAGTAAGCGAAAGCTCTTGCCATAACTTTGACTGCTTGACTGCCGCTGCTGCTGTTCGACAATCGCATGAACGCAACTCACATTCAATAAATCTTGAATCAAATTGAATTTATGATTCTTTTATTACTTTTTTTTTCGCACAGCATATTTGCTTTAGGGCTGTCTCCCCCAACTTACAGCTTCCGACTCTGACTCGCTAAGTTGTTTGTTTTGGACTTTCGTTACAATTGCCACAGCTACGGCTCAGCGAGTTGCTTATTTCATTTGTTTCGTGCGCTCTGTGTCTCCAATAAGTCTCCCAGTTGCCACTTGACATGCCACATGCCACACGCCACAGCTAAATATTAAGTTTGGCTTTCATTATCTGGCAAATTAGCGCAAATCCATTATGCTGCCAATACCCAGATAGTCAGCAGTTTCTGCGCGCCAAACAATGCCTGGATTACCCAATAAACAATTTCTATGGCCGCTGATAAACGCCGGACGTGATAACGTGGCCATTCGCACTGCGCAGGCGCGAGCTTTGGGAGAGCGGCCGTAACTGGCTCAACTGATAAGACAGTAACGAGGCAGTCACCAGCCGCCAGGCAGACGCTTGAATTTACTTAAATCGCCGCTCGGATGCGGCTGGCGATAATAATGAGGGACATTTAAGGAATTGTCATTGATTTCCTTTTGTTTGCCTTTTGTATTGATGTCTTCTTCTTCTTCTGCCTGCTCTCCTTCTAATTTTTGTTTTTCCTTTGGCTTTGCTACATTAGGCAATTGTTGAGCGTCACCCACAGTCGCTAATGTAAGTCCGCGAACTGAGGATCGCTAATTCAATTTCGTTAAGCAGCTGTTTGCCCTGCTACATTGTCTTAAATAATTATGTTCGCGTTTAATTAATAAGTTTGCCGCACAAACAACAAAGGCCGCCAAGCAAATTGCCAAAAAAAAAAACCAAAAAAAAAAAAAAAGAAAAGGTCGCAGCCTATTGTCTGTGCAACCCAAACTTAATGATAAAGTTGTTTTTAATTACGTGTACGCAAGTGAGGAAAGGGTATATTGGTTTTGAGCGAAGGTATGTAAGTGATGAAAGTATCGGCACAAGATGACAAATATAATATATGTATATATATTAATGAGTTATATATGAAGAGTTGAGGTAGTCTATTTTAGTAAGTATTTTTATATATAATTACATAAATAAAGTATACTATTACCTTGTTTTTAATCAAATTTAATTAGGGCAAATCATCTCAATCATAGATTATTATTATTATTATTATAATTAACATATATATACATACATATATATTATTATAATGATTTTTTTTATGAAATTATTAAAAATCAGACAAATATTTATTTTTATTTGCAAAATTATTTCATTCATAAAAGATTCAACTTTTATATATACTGCATTAACTCAAGTCGTTATTATTGATATTATATATTATGAAGAGTTGAGATAGTTTGTCTTGATTACGTTTTATTAAAAACCAGATATTAGTATAATACATTAGAGTTAATATATGAAATTAATTAATTCTTAAAAGTTTAACTTTGTTATATATTCTGTAATATACAGATTCTGTAAATTGTAAATGTACAAATATACAAATATAATTTTTCGTAGAGCAGCGCTATTTACGCTTAAATTAGTAAATAATCTGAACATGAGATGTTATTGAGATTTAAGGGAAATACTAGAGCAATATGAAGGTCTAGTGATTCTTAATAAATGCAGGACATATCTATATAACTATTATATAATATATATAACTATTATATAATATATATACATATAAATACAATAATAATATAATATAAAGTCCATAAAGCTTCTACAGCTGACTTCCCACTCTTTGACTCAGCTTAGCTTCTAGACATCCCTCTAGTCACCTTGCTTACAGGGTATTGCCTTAACTTATTTGATTTTTATTTTGAAAAATGAGCAGAAAAAAGATGTTAAAAAGTTGACGCAAAGGACTTGAGCGCAAGTCCTGGGGCAAGGTTCGCTTTGGTTGGTCATTAAATTCGTGACCTTTTTTTTTGTTTCACTTCATTTCATTTCATTTTTTTTTCGTCGATATAAATAATGAGCTGCGGCTCGCAGTGTGCGTGTGAGTGTGAGTGTGTAGGCTCAATTTGCAAATATTGTCAAATGTGTTTAGGCGCGCTTAAAAGTATGCTACGATTTATTCGCTTTTGTTTATTTTCGCCTAATGCAGCTGCCAATCAAAAGAGCTACAGCAACACTTGACTTGATTGGCATTTGGATTAGAGATTGGCCAAGAGCAATGCTTGGCCTTAATTAGTAGCACAGTGTATTAAGTAAAGTAAATTACTGTAGACTAATTAAGTGAGCTTTTCATAGGCACTCACCTGCATAGAACAAAGGTAGCAAATTGAAGACAATGACGAGCGGAAATACAGTGCGTGCAAATTTTTGCATATCCATAAAGAATTTGACAGTCCGAGTGCCCTGGGCAATGGCAGCGACATCGTTTGTGCAGTGTTGATAGACTTTTCGTTGTTGTTGTTGTTGTTGTTTTGTGGCTGTTGTTGTTGCTGTTGTTGCTGTGATTGCTGTCTGTGTTGCTGTTGTAGAGTCTTGACCTTGGCCGTGTTTGTTTTTGGAAGATAAGCGTGATTGTATTGCTGGCTTGTATATGCTGGTTGTTGCAGCCGTTCGATTGGCGTTGCTGTCCGCAGCACCAGCAGCAGCAGCAGCGGCGGCAGTGGCACCCATAGTTGCAACAGCAATGCGCTGCCATCCCGCATCGCTAGCGCCAATATCGTTGTGGCCGTCATTGCCATTAGCATCGTATGAACGTGCAACAGGATATTGCTGATGCGACTTCTGTTGCACAGACTTTGTGCCAACATGCTGTAACATTCTGTTGTCCCTGTTGTTGTTGTTGTTGTTGCTGCTGCTGCGAAGGCTGCTGCTGATAACGATCTCATATATTGTCCATAACCAATTTGACGCACCTTTCTTACTTCCGCTCGTTTGTACATCATCTGATGATGATGTTGCTGCTGCTGCTGCTGCTCCTGTGGCTGTCCCGAGTGTTGCTGGTGTAGAAACCTGCCATGTTGCTGCTGCTGCCAATTCACTTGGTGTTGCTGTGTGACACACAAACGTTTCACTTTCAAATTGCTTCCGTTTGCTGCTGCTGCTGTTGACCGTGTGTTGCTGCTGTTGTTGTAAGAGTTGGCTTGTTGTGAAAGAAGGAGATTTGTTTGTTGTTGTTGTTGTTGTTGGTGTGTTATAGAAATGTCGTATCTGTGCTGAGGCCATGTTGTGCCCTGAAATGGAAAAAGGGAAAGAGCAGAACACATAATATGTTAAAAAGATGTCGCAAATAAAGAGAAAAAAGAGTCCCTTAACCCCGGGCAAAGAAAACGAGTCCAATGCAAACAAATGATACGCACAGTCACACACACTCACATATACACATCTATATCCCTGTCTCTCTCTCCATATACATATAGCTTGACCAATACCCAAATTTCCAATTGATGTCAGTTTTATGTGCTTGGATCTCTTTGGCTCTAGATAATCGATTCGCATTCGCTCGCTATTTAGAGGGAATTCCTTCGGTCGTGCCGCTGGGATTAGGAGTCCCGCAAAAACATTCCATGTCCTGTGTATTTAGGCTATCGCCATCGCCATCTGCGCTACTTTTTAATCAATTTCCAGTGGCGTTTCCCGCCGGCGGCACAATCCTTTGACGTTTTTGTTAACCAATCTCAAATGAGGGTTCATTTCGTTATTCTTTCTCTGCTCCTTTTCTCTTTGTCATTTCGCAATTGCCGGCGGCTTCTTTTTATGTGTGATTTAAAGCTCATCTTATTAAATCGATTTAATAGCTTTTTTATACACAAATTCGAATTTTACTCAGCAGAGCAGCAGCAGCAAATGGGCAACTCGGAAAAGGGGCGTGAGGGCAAGTGGGCGTGTGACTAAAGTATTTGATGTCTCATCTTATTATTGTAGATCTCTCGAATCGAATCTGATGACACAGGCTTTGCAGCTGTTTGATATATGAATTACTTAAGGTTGGAAGTTAAGTGAGAAATGGTGTATGAAATATATTCTTTGCATTGAATATAGATCTCAGCTTTGGTGAGTAGAAAATTTTCATATTTTATATTTCATATGTGACGGCTATATACTGAAGAGGTGTCATATGCCTCTTTGTAAGGGGCGGAACTTAAATATGATATTATTTTGACTTTTAAAAAGTAACATTGTTTGAAGTACAAATAGTACCTGGGTGTTCCTCTTAAATTACAATTGTACCATTATATACTATTATATTATATATAATATATAAATTAGAATTTCAAACATTCATTTTGAACCTTTAAAAAATGCACGCCAAATATCTTAAATGTGTAGTATAGTAGATAAAACAAATAATTGAGATTAGTGTCTTTGAAATATGAGAGCCTTTATAAAGCACTGCGATGGCACACACTACATAAAGAACTAAGTGAAAGATAGACAGTCAGAGCACCTAATCAGGCTATCAATATCCAAAGATTACGTCCTTTGGACCATCAGGGGTACTAGGTAGACTTGAAATACTCAATACTCAATACCTAATAAATAAACACTAAAAGAAATAAGTTTAGAGTTCACACTTACACCACTTACTTCTGATCCCTCATCTAATCGTGCATATGCAGACACTCTCACTAACCATGGCTCTTCTCTATCATCATATATCAACTCCACTCCAGTCACCCCTTCATCTAATTAGCATCACAACATATCTAATAACAATAATTTCCATCCTCACTTACACCACATAAAATCTAACAGCTTAGATATGCTGATATGGAAGCAGTCTTTGGTGAAAACTCTATCCTCATAATGACAACTCTCTATTCAAAATATTTGTTTAATATTTCCTATCTGAAAGTATGTTCACACTACTTTAATTCTCTATTATCGGATGTCGGTTTTCAATATTTTTATAAATTTAAATTCAATAAATTCGTAAGGATTCCTTCTTTCCATTCCTTCTTTCCATGCCCAATGGAAAATATGTCATTAAATAACTTCAGTGTTTACAATCTACAATACAATCTTAATTAAATTTGTATGACATGAATATTCATATCAAGAGTCAAATTCAATATTCTCCATCTATATACATACATATGTATATATGCTGCATTATTGCTTTTCTGTTTGAGTACCTGCGTTTCATCTGTGCTATTATTAATTTTGATTCATTCATTCATTTTGAACAGCTCTCAAGCGTTTTAATTAACCAACAAAGAGCTAAGGTCAAATTGAGGACTTCGATGAGATATGCAAAATAATGAATATAAATGAAAAATGAAATACAAGGAGACCTATGCAATTTCCAGATACAATGTGCTTGACTTTAATTTATATATAATTTATCAGTACTCTGAAATTTCTAGGAAACAGCTCTAGATAGTATAGAAAGCCCTTTCTTTTAAGCTAACTGTTAAGTGTAATTATTTACTTTATATTAAACACATGTAAACTTAACATTTCTAGTTGATGTTTAAGGAAAATATTTTCTGTTCTGCTGCAGCTTTTCAGGACATACAAAAGCTTTCATACAAAAAGCTGTTAGCAGAGTTCTTCACAATATATTTCTACCCATAAACTTACAAAAGCTTTCCCACTGTTAACACTCTGCAGCTTTTGAATTTGCCGTAACAGTGCTGATAAGCCGTGAGCTTTTAGATCATGTTAAGGCACACATAACTAATGTTGGCAGCATAACGCCCTCGCTCTGAATAATAATAAATTATCGTCAAGTGCATTAGATTAGCTGAGCCAGCGCGCCACGCCCACATTCTTAGGCCACATATATCAAAATATAACAAAATGCTTGAGCCCAAAGACCCGAACGACGTCAATAACAGAGCAGAGACTGAATAAAACTCATTTGTCCAATTTCACTACTGTCTCGGGGGGGTTATCTAATACACAATATATATATATGTATGTGTGTGTGTGTTCGCTTACAGCCGCTGATAATAAAGTAAAAATTGCAACAATGAACGCATAGTTGTCATTGTCATGTTCAGCTGATGGTAAACAGACATTGCCACAAAACAGCAGCCGCAACAGCAGCAACACCAACACTAACACAACTGGACGCAACGCCCACACGTAACACGAACGCATAAAGTGCTCGTAATCAACGTAAAATTCCAAACCACAAACACACACACACTGACACACACACAGACTCACGCACATGTCACTTGCTGTTAACGCATTGAGTGTCCTTTACCATTGAGGCCAGCCCCAAAATTGGCCCCCACTGCCCCAACTGAGCTGCCCTGTTGCCCTGCTGCTCCGCTGTCCATTTGCTCAGCAAAATTTTTCGTTTTGCTGTGTGAAAATGTCTGCAATGCTGCACTAATGCCAGCTGGACACATGCGTAACTAGGTAAATATGCGACTCTGTCAGTGTGTGAGTGTGTGTGAGTGTCAGAGTGTATGTGTCCATGTGCTCATGCTGATTGTCCGGAAGGAGGCGGTGTCAAGGAAAGGGCAATGTCTGTTTAGTTCCTTTGCTCTGCGGTTGCTTCTTGTAGCATATCAACATTTTTTTTATTACCGCCGCTCATCAAATAGAACTAGTTATAGAGCAGATGAGTGTGGGAGTGTGTGTGTGTTCGACTAGCGCACCTGTAGGCAGTGGAAGAATAGGAATACTCTTATGCAGAGGCTCGACTAGGAAGTATCCTGTTAAAATTATGTTGGAATAGGTTTTTGATTTAGATGTCTAAGAAAATAAAATGGAGTAAAAGAGGTTCACTATAAAGAGTTCATTATAAATAGTTCCCTATAAAGAGTTCCCTATAAAGAGTTCCCTATAAAGAGTTCCCTATAAAAAGGAAATTAATTGAATTCCTATACAGTATGAAAATATGACTATAATTCGAATAGGATAAAGAAATTTCAACCCCAGATGAGTCAAACAGCACAGCTAATAGCACTGAACTAATTAACAATTTGTACGTACTTCAGGTCGGAGATACATATCTAGGAGATACATATCAAGGAGCAACAAATCTTTGCAAAGAATTCCACACATACTTAGAAGACTCGCCTACAGAAGAACACACAAATCAGAAAAGAATTTAACCACTAGTATTATAGATAGGTATCAGTATTATGGGTGGGTCTATTCTCTACGGACTTGTGCGGCTCTTGCTGTAAGTGCTCCAATAGCTATGTATGAGGTTGTTTAAAGTGATATATCACTCTATAATCATACATAGTAAAAATTATATAAACAAAATTAAGAATTAAGTAAGAGTGTTCTACTCGAGACTGCTCGACTAGGAGATACCCTGACACCTGTGAAGCGAATGGGGTGTGGCATTCAAAATCTAAAGATTACGTAATCTCCGTATGCATTATACGAAACTTCGCTATGTAAATAGCCTTTTATTATGTTTTCTAGTTAATGTATACAAATTATATACCTAACTATAAAATACTAAAAACACAGCTATATTTAAACAACTCAGAGATAGAGGGGAAGTCGAAGTACTAGTCGGGCTTGCCTGACTAAAAAATAATCTTAACGCAAATACGGAATGCTAAAGTCCTTGATATTTGCACATATGAAGACTTGCTGATCGTTATCTTAAATGATATAATAATAAATAATATTTAAATTTAAAATAGATTACATTTACATTAAATACACATTAAAAGTATAACTTTTACATTTTCGCTTAACATACTTAACAATTATAATACTTACTTACGATACACTGGACGACTGCCCACCAGAAGATGAACAATGCGACTGAAGCTGCGCTGCAGCAGGCTTACCTTTATATAGGGCAGCGACAAGCGACAGCTCCACTAAAGTCAAGCTCAACTCTTGAGCCTGTTTCTTATTCAGTCTTCACTCTCGATCATTACGCGGCCAATCAGAGCACTTTCTGCTGCTGCTGCAGCTCTTCTGATCTTCAGCTGCCTTTTTATAGGGCCGCGAGACTATCACTCGAAGTCGAGCTCAACTGTTAAGACTCTCTCTGAGTTAGCGTAAGCTAAACTCTCTATCAGTTAGGGACCAATCAGAGCTCTTTCTGCTGCTTCTGCTGCATACATATGTAAACTAACATCTCCTCTTCAGAACCCTAACTGTTTTTCAGCTCTGATTGGCCGCCTAATGATCGAGTATGAAGACTGACTCAGAAAGAGGCTCAAGAGTTGAGCTTGACTTGATTGGAGCTGTCGCTTGTCGCTGCCCTATATAAAGGCAAGCCTGCTGCAGCGCAACTTCAGTCGCATTCTTCATCTTTTGCTGGTCAGTCGTCCATTGCAGCGCGGTGTTTCTCCTCTTCTTCTGTCTGTTGGTAAGTATTAAAATATTAAAATTGTTAAGTATGTTAAGCGAAAATGTAAAAGTTATAATTTTAATGTTTATTTAATGGATATATAATATATGTTAAATTTAAATATTATTAATAAGAGGATATAATAAGATAACGATCATCTAGCAAATGCAAAGCAAGCGAAGAAGTGTGCGAATATCAAGGACTATAGCAGTCCGAACACATACATATGTATACTCGCATGGACGCGCGCTCTGCCAACTGGGCATTTGACGCAGCGACTGCGCTTGGGCAGCGATGTGGGCATCAGTATGGGAACTTAATTGCTTAATAACTTTTGTTAGCGATGGACGAACTGCATCAAACTTTCACAAATAATGAATGGCATTTACATGTGTGTATTTGCCAAAGCACAAGTCTCTAGTATTTGATTTTCGCTTTTGACAAATAGGGGCTATACGTAATCTTCGTATTCAATGCACGCAACTACACAGCAATTTGGCAAATGAAATTAGACTTGAACCTTGTTTAGATTAAGAGATAAAGGGAAAAGCAATTAATTCAAAATTTGGGAGAATACGAAAAAGAGAAAATCCTAAGAGAGTATCAGAATCATAGAAGAGACTAACAAAAACTGTTTTGAGAAACTAAGTGACATGTTGTAGCTAAAGCTGCCTACAGTGATATGTATAGTAATTTATAGTGTATAGTATATTTATAGTATATTTATCTTCTACTCCATGGACAGTAAGCACTATAAAAGCGCGCGCTGCTTGGCACCAAAGCAACAGCAGTAAGCAATCCAACTTACAAGATATTTCATAAATCTTTTGTACGCCAACTGTAGCAAAATCACATAAATGAGAAAATGCATCACACACACACACACACACACACACCTATACACACCTATATACGCTACTACTGCCATCCAAGGCACTAGATTGAAACATGGAGCGAAGCAGTACTGCATAATAGCGACCCTGGACGTTAAAAATGCATTCAACACTGCTAGCTGGGATATGATACTAGATGCACTAGCACAATATAATATCCCTAAATATCTTAAAGAGATAGTAAAGAGCTACTTCAGAGGGAGAACACTGATATACAACACGAGTGAGGGTATCCAAACTCATACAGTGTCAGCTGGAGTCCCCCAAGGATCTGTGTTGGGGCCTCTCCTATGGAACGCTATGTACGACGGAGTACTGCGTTTGGAACTTCCAGCAGGTGCGCACACCATTGGCTTTGCTGATGATGTAGCCGTCGTTGCCATAGGAAAGGAGCTCAAAGATACAGAGGATATGTGCAGTGCAAGTATCAGCTGCATCCAAGGCTGGTTAGGAAGAGCTGGACTTGAGCTAGCGGCACACAAGACGGAGGTCGTCCTAGTCAGCAGTCGCAAGACTGTCGAACGGCCCATATAAGGATTGGAAGCGTCACCATCGAGTCAAAGAGGGCTATAAGATATCTAGGCGTCATGCTAGATACAAGATTGTCTTTCCGCGAGCACCTGGAATACGTGCATAAAAAAGCAGCTGATTCGTGTAGAGCCCTCTCCCGAATCATGCTGAACACGCGGGCCCTAAGCAACAAAGACGACTCCTTCTGATGAGTGTCGTCAGGTCCGTCATCCTCTATGCCGCACCAATCTGGGCAAGAGCGATGGCGACTCCTACTACAGCCGAGGATTTGCGCCACATACAGATGTGCGCAATTCGAGTGAGCTGCGCCTTCAGAACCGTATCTGATGACGCGGCGCTTGTCATAGCCGGCATGACGCCACTGGAGGACTTGGTCGCCGAAGCTGTGGAGCGGAGCACAAACGAGCTTGTGCGACGAGACACGGCCAGGGCAAACAGCATTGCACGATGGCAAACAAGGTGGAGCAGCTCGACTAAGGGGCGTTGGACTACACGCTCATCCCGGAGCTGGAACCGTGGGTCAACCGGAAGCATGGCGAGATCAACTTCTATCTCTCGCAGATCCTCTCTGGTCATGGATGTCAGGAGCTATCTGAAGCGGTTTGGCCATGAGGAAACTGAAGAATGTTCTGGTGTGGTCAAGGACTTGTGGAAAACGCCAGGCACGTCTGTTGAGTGTGGGCGTTTCAAGAGGAAAGGCGGCGTCTGGAGAAGAAATAGGCCGCCCCATCGGGGTGGAAAACCTAACGAGGACAATGCTGAGTCGGAGGTAGCTGGAACTTATAAGCTCCTTCGCGCTACATCATGCTGGAGCTCCCAGAGTGGAGCGAATAAGAAGGAGGGCTGCACCGGTTAAGGTAGGCAAAGCGCTGCGAAGCATGCTCTCCCATCCCGCAACACTGCGCTACCTAAACATATATAGTGAACAGAAAAAACACACCTATACACACTTATATAAAAGCACCTAGTTGTGGATTTTAATTGCAGCGAGTGTGGAGCAAACGCGCGACAGAATAATACGGCAAAAACCAAATAGAGCTACATTTGTTTTCTCATTTCGAATGTTGCTGCTAGGAGACTGGCACACACAGACACACATACACACGCACACACACACACACTCATACTGTTGTTTCTATTTGATGTGTTGCTGCTGCTGCTGCTGCTGTTGCAATTCTTCTGACTGCCAGCGATGCCATTTGCATTTCCATTTTTGCAATTAGTTTTACTATGCTTTCGGACATATACACACACACACCACACACACACCCACATACATATGGAGACATTTGGAGTGTAATTATGTCCCCGTCCAGCTGACAAATTGCCCAGCCAGAGAGCGAGAGAGAGAGAGGGAGGGAGAGGTAGAGAGAGTTCTGTGTTTTAATGCGCTCACTTAAAG
This sequence comes from Drosophila meridiana, assembly GCA_035045185.1. Taxonomy (NCBI): domain Eukaryota; kingdom Metazoa; phylum Arthropoda; class Insecta; order Diptera; family Drosophilidae; genus Drosophila; species Drosophila meridiana. The sequence continues at coordinate 9,160,178 of JAWNPF010000055.1, forward strand.
CTGAAGCAGCGGCAACAGCGGCAGCAGCTGCTGTTCTCGCTGCCCCAAATGCATTCTCCATCCGGAACGCAACGCGCAAAAATGTTGAAAAAAAGACGCAAGAAAAATTAAAAGCCAGCCACAGCCAATTAGAGGGAACTAAAGCGCAGAAACCACTTCAAAGTAAGCGCAAAAAAAGAAAAAATAAAAAAGGAGATGAAAAAGAGACTACAAAATAAGCAAAGCACAAGAGCTTTGGAAAAAGCAAAGATGGCTGAAAAACTAGCACACCGAACTACAAATACTCTCAAAGTAAGCGCTAAAAAAGAAAAGAAGAAAAATGAATCAAAATCAAAGACCACGAAAGATGCAAAGCAAAAGAGAAATGAATAATAAATAATTAATTACCCCCGCCAAAACATGATAATACTATTTAGTCAATCTATAACTCACACTTAACTCACGCACCTAATACAAGGTAATAGCTTCAAGGAGCAAGAGTGAGTATTACAAATACATACAATTATATATATATATATATATATATATATTATTATTATAGAGAAAGGAGCGTTAAGTGCTCGCAACTCTATACAGTGCACTATAATAGAGGTGCTTCGGTCATTGGCTTAACGACTTACGAGGTGAGAGAGAGTTAAATTTAACCTCGCGAAACTGACGGGTTAAACGGCTTTTAGCTGTGGCCGTGTTTCAGTGTTACCGAACATAAAGTCAAAAGTACGCTGTCAGCTATGCATACACATATAGGAAATAAAGGGAAATCAAAAAAATTAAAGATAATGTTATGCGTTTTCAGTACCAGTTAAATACAATATGCAATGGAATATTCGATAAAGCGAACTTCAGTGTTTCAACTTTAATTAGTAAAGTTGTTTATGCGAAAGTCACAAACAAACCAAGTCATAAAACCATAATTATTCAATTCAAAAAATTAATGCTCTGTATAATATATATAAATATATTTAAGTATATTTATATCTACAATATATCTATGCTATTATAAAATAAAGAATTATTTACTTTGTTTACTTGGCTCCAAAACTATATATCCGATTGGAAGAACTCTTCCCCTACAATAACTTATAAATATAGACTACTTTAAAATATTTTCAAGAACTTAAGGAATCCGTGGGAAAATATCGATTATCATACAAATAAAACTAACATTTTTTTAAATTTCGAATTCGCAAATTGTGTACTACGAATTAAAGCGAATTCAATATTAAAGTTATTTTCATCTTTGTTTCATACATTATCGATATTGCAGAAAAATATTTTATTTCCGATTGAAACTATCTCTTCTATTTGCCGATATATATAAAACTAATTTCATTAAAACGATTCTGCATTGAAAAAGCTAAAGAACATTGTCGACAGAGTGAAAGACTTTCGAGCTGAATATGAAGCGTGGCAAATGGAGAGTGAGCAAAAAGTGCACTAAGCAACAACAGCAATCGCAACAGCAACAGCAACAGCTGCAACCACACCAACAACAACAACAATATCTAGAGCAAATGCTGTGCGCACGGCAACGCACTAAAGTTCTCTGCATAAATTTGGCGTGAGCCATACAAGTAGACAGTGACAGAGAGCTAAAGAAGCAGCTCAGCAAGCTAACTGACTAACTAACTGACTAACTAACTGACTGACTAACTGACTGACTAACTGCCCGACTAGCTGTCTGGCTGCCTGAGCGACAGGTTATTTGCTGCTTAAGTGGATTAAAATGTTCCGTAAGTGAATTGCAATCAAGTGTTGAATACTGCATAAATAACGAAATTAGCAGCTGACAGGACAACGGTGCGTATGAGTGCGCAATCTGTGCCGCGTTGTGGACGTGGCAGTGCGATGCATTGCCTTTAGGCTGTTCCATTTTTTCGAAAAAAAAAAACAAAGCAAGGGTGCTCTATTTGAGACTGCTTGACTAGGTGATACCCTGAACCCTGTAAGGAGCTAATACTCCAATAATTCTATGCTTCTTTTATGCATAGACACAAACAACACAGGCGCTCTGCTAACTTATCCAAAATCTAAAAATTATATATCTTACATATTCTTCGTATTCATTACACGCAATTACACAGTAAATTGGAAGTTTCTAGCTCCAATAATGTACAATCCACGCTTCAAAACGAATTCCAATAAATGCCGATAAAAATGAAATGAGATGAGTTACCGAAAAAGACATAATAAACTCCTACTGCTTATGATATACACGAGTACTGCTTATGATATACACAAGCTTTTGTACTTTCGAAGATCTTACACTAATCAAGAATATATATACATTATATAATTTGCTTTACATACATTTAACAAAACTATTATATCCAAATATATTTTTATGCTGGGTATAAAAAACGAATTCAAATTATCGATAAATGCCGATACAAAAATAAATGTGATGAATTATCGAAAAAACATTATAAACTCGTCCTGTGTCTGATATACACGAGTATTCATGTAATATATCAAGTCTCTAGCTTTTGTACTTTCGAAGATCTCAGCGTTGACATAGATAGGGACAGGGCTACATCCATTTTTTTTATTGCTCTGATCAAGAATATATATACTTTATATACTTTACTTTACATACGACCATTATACCCTGATTTCCAATTTTCAATGGGTTCAGGGTATAAAAAATAGTATCCAGAGCACAATTTCATTTCGACTGCTTCAAATTTTGCGCATTTTTTTTGCGCAGACATCTCTCGAAATAAAATGCATTACGATGCGGCATCAGCAAGTGGGCGTGGCATGCATGACTGCTTGCTGTCGAGTCAGTTGAGTCAGTCGAGTCTGTCGTGTTGCATGCATATGCAATATGCGTGTGCAATGGCTTTATAGCACAGGCACAACAACATCAACATCATCATCATCATCATCATCATCGTCATCATCATCATGAGCTTCAGTTTGAGTGTGTGGAAATTAGCGAGACGTAACAGTGCTCTGGATGCGTATTGCAGCTGCTGCCACTGTCTGTTGCCTTTATGACAAATGGTAATTTAAATTTGGCTTTTGTTGCCACACAGAGCTTAAATTGCACAGCTTCCTACTGCATGTTGTCTGGCCTTGCCTCTGTGTGTGTGAGTATGTGCGCGTGTGTGTGTGTGTGTGCGTAAAGCTACTTATGCTGCTACAAAATAATTTGTAGTTTTTAATTAGAGAACTTAGTGCAGCTTTTTGTCAGCTATTCAACAAGTATAATTGTGTCTATGCACTGTGCGTCATTAAGATGAATCTTTAAAACATTGAAAAAAGAAGCACTATTTCTTTCCTAGATATCTAGTGCGCATAATATGTGTGAATTATTATATATATATCATATTTTGGAATTTTTCAAATCTACTGAAAAAGAAAATTAATTTTACTAGGTGCGACAAAAAACCTTTTTTACTAACCTTTTTTAGTAGAATTCAAAAATTCAAAAAAACATGTAATAATTCACTCATATTATGCACAATACCTTAAAAAACTTTTTTTTTACAGTAGGTACGATAAATAACTTATTATAGTTAACAAAAGTTTTTTCTGTAATACTTAATATATTTATTTTTTAACTATTCTATAATATGTACAACAAATAATCTATTCCAGCTAAGACTTTTTTTTTCTGCAATAATAAATTTTTGTCCTTTTAAATGTAATAGATACAACAAATAAAAAATATTTAAAAATTATATAAATAATAGTTTCCCTATGTCTGTTAGCTTTGATACCGATTTTTACTCCAGATATTGGAAAATCAAGGTAAGCTACTGTCTTTGATCTTTCCTCCACATATTACACTATATATTAGGCAATAATCAATTTTTTCTCAAAATAGATTCATTTTATGGCTTCAAACAAAATCTGGTAACTCTAGTTGCATAATTGGAAGATCTAATCTGAAATATTCGAAATTGAATTTGAATGTGCTATCCTAATAACGCGATTTTAGCAATCGCTTTCTATTAGGTTTCTTTTAAAAATATTTTTAAAAATATTTGTTCAAATGATACAGGGTTCACTTTTAATTTATTTGAAGGGGAATAAAACAGAGTTTAATAAAAAATATGTTTGAGGACTACAGTCTCTAATAATACAGAAAAAATATGCAATATTAACGGAGAATATAAAGAGTGCGATATTCTGATGACGCGCAGTCTATACCTATGTGTGTGTGTGTTTCTGTATATGTATATGTGTGTGTGGCTCTCTCAAAACTCGCTTGTTATGCCATACACATTTTAGAGCATTCGAAATGCTTCAGTGCATAAATATGCAATGTTCTTGCTAATAGTTCGGGGCATATGCGGTGTATGCGTATTGCATGAGAGCCTTAAGAGCATTGTGAGTGAGTGGAGCGGATGTGTGGATGAGCGGATGTGTGGATGTGTAGCTGTCCAGTGCTGGGACAACAACAGCAACTAGAATTTTCCTGCACTTCAGTCAAGAAAAAGTTTAGTGAAGCAAATTCACTCAGTTTTGTCCCAGGTGAAAAACTGCCCCTAAAAGTAGGCAACGTTTTTCGGCACTTGCGAGTAAACTGAACTACAGACTATATACATATTTATATATTTGTATCTATATTTATATCATCTTACTCACCATATCGTCTGCATTTAAAGCACTTGGGTACACCACGTCCTAATCACGGAATACTTGAAGTTTCTGCAAGAATACAAACAGTAAACATTCAACTCAATCAATTGCGTTTGCAGACTGCATAAAAGACTTAAAAGAGACTTAAAGTTGTGTTATTTGCATACAGCAGCAGGTAACTATAACTCAAACATGAAACTTTGATGCAACTCGCAGCTGAAGTTAAATTGCCGCCTGTCGGAGTCGAGTCAAAGGCATGCGTCGAGCACAGTAAATAAAAGCCAAGCGTCAAATCAATTGCAAAGCGAAAGAGACTTAAATAACGACAGCAAAGCATGCGGCCAAATAGATAAAAAAAAGAAAAGAAAAACAGGCACACACACACTGACACACACAGACACACAGACTTATGTGTTGTCTGTGTGTGGAGTTGGAGGCGAACGAGGGACAAGTGAAGCCGCAAACAAATTGTAAAAATGTTGAGCAGGATGCGTTGGGGCTGGGCGCGCCTTCAGACAGCTGCTCGGCATTGGCAGCACTTTGAGCTGAAATCCCAGAGCAATTTATCATCTCTATGTTTAAAATTTATTACATTTATTTCATGTTGTTTGCCTTTTTCTCGGCCATGCTGCCATGTGCCATTTCATTGAGCGTGTCTGCTGTGCTCCCGCCGCTCCCCGACCAATTCCCAGGCAACACTTTAAAGCCAGTCCATAGACGAGTAAAAGATATTAGGTGGCAAGTAAAGAGTTTCGCCATTGTCAGCTCGGCACTGAGTTATGGGCCCGGCTCTCTGGGCATCTTATAATTGAATTTAACGCCTTGACTGTATTCATCAACGTCAGGCTGCACATGCCCTGGCGACTCCCAGGCCAGACCAGAGATTATGCAATTGCGCATACGCACCGTTTGACAGACAGTTCGAATTGAAATACCTTAAACCATATAACAGAGCCCCCGCCCCGCCCCGCCTCACTCCGGCAGCCACAACGGTGCCAAATTGCTCTCGATATCAATTTCCCTGGCAAAGCTTTTGTTTTGCTCTGGCAGCTCTGGCAGCTCTGGCAGCTCTGGCCACAGCTGCAACAAAATGAATGCCATTCCTAACCCGCATGCTGCCTGCTCCTGCCACTCGATAGGTTTTTGCCGTGTGGCACAAACGAAATTGTTTAAAATTTTTGCTGTTTTGGCTTGTTTTCATTTTGTTTCTATTATTTCTCAATGTACGTACAACGACCACAACGACCGCCAACAATGCCCCATTCAATGGCTGCCAAAAATGTGGCCCAGTCCCCTGCCACGCCCCTCAATACTGTGTCGAATCAATAAAACCCGCATGCGGCATGCGGCATGCGGCATGCAGCATTTGTAGCCAGCAATAATTATGATAAAACTGCGAATAGATCGCCGACAAGCGGTCTCTGGTCTCTGACCAGCATTCAAATTGGTTTCCATTAAACCACGCTAATGGAATCAGAGCCAAGTCAGCAAATTTAATGCAATTTCATCAGCAAATTAAATCAATTTCTCTGCTGAAGTGTTGACAGGCGAACGGGCAGGTAGCAAAAGCGACGGTGTGGGCGGTTGCCATTCGATATCCTGGTAGATATAGATTTTCCAACAATTTTTTATTTTTTCATGGGGGTCAAAATCCTAACTGCAGCTGCATTGCGATTGCAACAAATCGGAAATTAATTTATGGGAATGCCAAATGAATGAAGTTAGAGGTAATCACGCTCGCACACTCTCACATTTCTATTTAAATTATAAAAGTTCTTTCACATATTGCAACTGTATTTGTAAAGAGGGAATGGACTTAACATTGCAATACTCTATTTACTAAGAGAAATTTAGAGTAAATGCAAAATGTGATATTTATCTATTGATAGAATGTTACACACTGGTGCTTACTCTATTCTCTATTTAGTAATAGAATATGCAATAATAATTTAACTACACTTAAAATAAAAATTATTGTTAAATGACCATTTTATTCTACATAGAACTCACATATTCAGAAATTTTATATCCATTTGTATAATACAAAAATAAATATACAAATTATGTAACAAATTGTTATTGTTATTTGTTTTATTATTTCATTTTCTAGTAGTTCTTATAGAGCGGTATGGGGTTAAAAATTAAATTAATTAATAACTTTCACCTTAATGTGATTTTAAGGTACCAAATTATGATTCACAGGCCCAATACTTAATACTTTGTCTATATTTCTTAACTGATTTAAAATGTCAATAAATTCTATTACAAATTTGTATTTATTTTTCGTTTTTTTTTTTTTTTTTTAATTAAATATTTCACCTTTTCCTTCAGATATTTAAAATCGTTGATTGATATTTATTTTTTTTTAAGCAACAAATCAATTTTCAATATTCATATAAAACACGTAAGTTTATACACTTTTACACGTTCAATACGGGATTTTTCAAGACTAAGGCAATTTATTTTTAAAGAATAATATGTTTTGTCATTTAATTTTTGGTGTAGTTTTTAACTTTAAAGAAAAATTTAAATTTCCCATTTTCAATGGATTGAAAGTATAAAAAAAAGAAAATAAATGTCGATCCCTCATACCTAAAATAAATAAACTATGAGCGCTGGCCTACAGCCAAATCAATGTACCCTGCGGAAATACTCTTTCTCGTATATGCGCAAATAAATACGAATGAAAACGCTTCAAGCTGCATTTCCCAGAGCTCGTTTATATTGACAATATATGTTTGAATATCGTTTATAATTAATAATCAACTGTTGGGATATGCAGGAAACATAACAAATTGCAATACTTTGGGCGATTTGCGAGAAACAGGGGAATCAAATTCGAATATAAATATATATTTATATGTGAATGCATTTGTGTTTATTCGTGTATTCAATTCTTTTGTTTCTATATACATATATATGCAAATAAAAATATGTTTATATATATGACAACTAATTACATTATGCAACAATCGCAAATTTGACCTAGAATTAGGAAAAATTGAGGTCAATATTTATGTGGAGTGCTGCTAATTTAATATGACAGGTAATGCGAGGAATCTTGCATCATGAACTAATTAACAAAATAAAAAATTAATAATTGTGAATTATTTTTTTAACGAATACTGAAAGCCCCGCCTAAGTAGTTAAGCTAGAATGTATAAGTTGTTAAATAAAAAAAAATGATTCTATAAATCATCTATACGATTCCAAGACTCGAAAATCTAATAATAATATAATATTTATGTTCAGCAAGATTTAGTTGACACTAAAATAGTTTCCCATAATATATGTATAATAACATGTAAATATTTTACGCATAATAATCAGGTTTAATCAGCGAGCTCTTAATTTTTAATTAATATGTAATAAATTATTATATATAATAATAATCTAGTATATTAAACCGGACCGAATCTGTTATTGATCGATAAATATACATAGACATAAGACATTGTATTGTAAAATATTACTTATTGAAAAGTATTACATAATAAGTATAAAATATAAGAATATAATAAGAACAAATATTCGCAATTATAGAGAATTTAAATGGGATGGTACTAAATGGATGAACAGCATAGTAAATCTGTATATTCGTATAAATATTCGTGTATATTTGAAATACAATATGCAATTCATATGTATATATGTATATATTTATATATGCAAATAAAACAAAAACCTATTTTGATGTGTGTAAAGGCTCAAATGAAATGTGAGAGCTGCAATCGAAAATCGAATTGCTTTTCACAGCGAGTATGAAGCCTGCGTTTAAATCAATTACGTCTGTCAATTGCATCTGATAATTGCATGTGTGTGTGTGTGTGACAGCAGTTGCCGTTGCTGTTGCAGTTGCAGTTGAAATTGGAACTGCGATTGCAATTGAAGTTGCATGAAATGAATCGATGAATGCTGCTTTAATGAGTCCAATTAGCCGATGGTAGACTGCACTTGTGGCTAGAAGGATGGGATTATTGTGTGCCTGAAATAGATGCGAGTGTGAACCATGAATTGTTGATGCTGCTGCTCCTGTGTGTGTGTGTGTGCTGCTGACAGCGCCTGTCGGAATATAAACAGTCCGGTGATATCCTTGACGTGCAGCATAATCCATTTTCATGGCATGCTGTTTGTGTGCGAGCTGTCGCTGGCTCAAATTGAAAAACTGCAAGATCCAATGTGGCAATCCATAGTCACACACACACACATTCACCATATTTGATGTATGGCTAGAAGTGGGCGTACTGGGCGTACTGGGCGTATGCAACATAAATTATCAAAGTGCAAGTTGCAAATTGTTTGGCCTTCGGCCTTCTCCTTCCCAGGAGCAAAGCCACCAAATGTGCACATAATTCCAAATTTATTACGAATTTACGTGCCGTGTTGCATGATGCATGTGCCACATACGGGATACAGGTGAGCTGTGAGTCTTGGCTAACGAATGCACATAGACCGGAACGAAGCACTGGCTCAGGTATCCATGGCACGTGTGGGCCTTGTGTGTGTGTGTGTGTGTGTGTGTGTGTATGTGTCACATGCAAAGAAGGTCAACACACACATACACACACACACCTGCATTATCAGCCGCTGCTTGTCGCAGTGAAGCCAAACCACGCCTCAGCCTTGCACGCCTGCCTTTGCTGTGCCAAGTGGCGTCCACTGCCACGCCCACATTGACAATCGCCCCGCCACGCCACGCCCCATGGCGCTGGTTAGCTCGTTCAGATTAAATGCCTCATTGCCTGGCATTTCAAATGCAGCCAACGCCGCAGCAAACTCGAAAAGGAGCGAAGCCACCAAAAGCGACGCCGCCCAGAGGAATGTGTTGCATTTGTGGTGCTTGTCCTTTGTGCCAGAGAGCTGTTATCCTGCTACCGCTGCTGCAACTCCTGCTGTGTCCTGCAGTGGCTGACTTTTCTTTTGTGTTGGCAATTTTGTACCTGTGCTTGACTATCTCCCCCCTTCCTACACATTGTTGTTCTCTTCCAGCCTTAGCTCTTGTTGCTGTTGTGGACCTGGCAACGGCATTAGCCGCGCAGCCAAAGGACATTACGTAAAAGTTGTAAAAGTGATTGGGACACGACTCAGCACAAAGTCAACGATATCCCAGCTCCGGCTGAGTTTATATTAAAAAGCAAATCAAATTTCAATTTTGTCAATAAAAGTGTTAGGCAACAGAGCAAATGTTCTCTACAGATTGGCTAGAAACCCAAGCTGATGTCTTGCGAAAGTAACTTTAATATCAAGTTAATGGGTAACTATTTCTTGGAGCTTTAAAGGTCTAAACAGAATTCAATATCTGATATCAAAAGTCTTGAGATATTACTATTATAGTCCTATATATAATATAATATTATATAGAGACAAGGTTTAATTGTTGAGAAGATAAAGAAAGAAAAGGAAATTAAAAAAAAAAAAAAAGGATAGCCTCAGACCCGTCTGTGTCCGATTATCGTTTGCATAGCTTAATCTAACATACGCATATCAAAGTTTTCGCATCTTCATAAATATCATATTGTTTTAAAGTAAAGAAAGAAGAAACCCCAACATCGCCAGGATTGAACCTAGAATTCTGCAGCTCTTTAAAGTGTTTTGGTTTATATACTCTAAAGTAGCTGCTTATAAATCAAACACAATGCAATCGCAAATACAATGTCTACAACAGACAAGAATGCATGCATTTCAATGTCTGCACAGGTGTAGGAAGAATTCGTTCGATTCACGCTGTTTGTCACGTGCTTTTGCCAAGTAGCCAAACGTTTTATATATAACTTCCGTATTACTCAACGGATTTAAATTAAATTTTCAGCATATGATCTATATATTCTACAGAATATTTGCTAATTTAGAACAACTGCTAACTATTTCATATATTCGCTATACTTGCAACTGAACTCCAATTTAAAGAATTTGGTAAAACTCAATTTATCCAAAATGTAACAAAAATCAAAATTATATAAAATATACATTAAACTACACACACAATTTTGAGAATATAACTCTTAAGATGTACTAGATATAGGTTGTAAGATGTAAAACTGTATTTTGATAAGGTTTTTAATAGATGACCATAAAAGGGGAATAATTAACGATTTCTTTAAACAAACTCGATTCGCGCATATTATACAGAGACTTACATCAGTAAATAATTATTAGTTCTTATAAATTCTGAGATCGAGGCGTTCACGCATACAGAAAGTCGGACACACGGATGGACAGATAGGCAAACAGTTCTAAATCAACTCAGATTGTCGTTTGATGGCATTCGCCCCGTCCCATTCTCTGTGTTTTATATTTTTTAGCAAAACCATTATTTCCCATTTTCAATGGGTGCAAGGTATAAATATATATTATATCGTTATATATCGTATATATATACAGCTATATATCAACTCTTTTAGAACTAGATTTTACTTAAATATACTAACAACGCAACGATATATCAAATTTTCTCTATGCTAACTTATCAAAAGAAATGGAGAGAGGACGACAATGAGAATTCCTGAAGCCAAATCGTTTTATTGTTATTCCGATTCGGGGTGTTGCAATCTGTGCGGTTATTCAATAAGAACGTGCCCTGGAGTCATGTAGTTTGCATTTCTCGCACCCAGACATCTTTTGTAGTCGTTTGAGGGGCGTGTCCTGCATTCAGATCAGTTGATTAGTGCAGCAAACAAAGGCTGTCTTGCATACATACACATATTGTAAGTGTAAGCTATGGGAATGACAAATGCCTGGAGGACTAGGCAGAGCACTGATAGCAAAATCCAATGCCAGTGAGCAGACAAACAAAGACACACACACACACACACACACACACACACACACACACACACAGACATATATTTTATAAAGGACTCATATTGAGGGCACAGCATAGCTAAAGCTGCTGCAGACTTAATGCATCGCTGCTGCAAATGGAAAGCAAATGAAACTGAATTGTACTTTCAAACAGTTTCAGCTGCGGCGCGCGTTCTGTCTGCTTTCACAGCTTGCGCTATTGATTCCAGCCGCTGCGCATAACCCAGGCAATTAGCCAAGATGCACGCACAGACACACACATACGCCCTCACACCCATACACAATCCGACATGCACTTCTCTTATACTTACATTTATGCTCGTAGCATCGCATGGCATTTGCTGTTTCACTTTGGCCATGTCCTTGCCAGCGCTACATTTTCAGTTAATTGCTTCAGAAAGAATGCAGCCAGAAAAAAGTCTTTTGTTCCAATGTTGAAATTGGTGCCTGCAACGAAATGGAAAAAGAGAGAGAAAGAGATAGACAGGTTGAGCAATGTGAGTTGAGATAAACGAAGTAGACCAACTGCTGCCAGCCAACTCGAGCTGGATGCAAATGCAAATTGGCGCCGCACAAAAGGCAATGTCTGCCAACGATCCTTGATGATGAAGCGACTGCCGCTGCTGCCACTGCTGCTGCTGCTGCTTTATACAATCCTTTGCCATGGGTAATGTAATTTTTGCAAATTTTATGTGTTTGCCAACACGTTGCAATACTCGCATACATTTGTAACTGACAGCAAAATAAATATTTGAATGCATACATATACATATGTATATATATATAAATATATATTTACACATAGAGGCATCAACATACATTATGTCTATAGGCTAACGAGCTGGCCGAGCTGGTCAATTATGCTGCTCACGTAACGCAGCCGCCATAATTGCCAGAAGACTATGCAAATTGCGGTCAGCCGCAAAGTATGCAACACAAACAGAGCGAACGGGGCAGATGAAACACGCATATCAATGGAATTAATTGGGCATAGACAGAGACATAGACGTATAGAGATGTAGTCAAGACAGCAACAAAACAAAGCGCAGCGCGTATCAATCTACACACACACACACGTGCGACTAAATTACAACCAATTTTTATTGCTACGAAAACAAAGGCGCAGCATATTATCAGAGTAGAAACAACAACAACAACAACAACAATAACAGTGACAGCAATCAATGGCAACATGGCAACAAAATGGCCGCACGCAGCATAGGCGACACGGGGCGTGGCTGGCTGGGCTGGGCTGGGCTGACGTCTGCAAGTTCCACTAACAATAAATGATAAAGCATAAATTCACACACACACTCGCACACACTCATACGCACACATGTGTGTATCATATCGTTAAAAGTCAATTGTAAACTTATGCGCCTGAAGGCACGCCAGAACTACTCACCCACACACACGCACATACTCACACCCCCACTCACACACACACACACGCATAAGCAGCGAGTAGGCTGAACGTGTTATGTGACGGCTGTAGCTGGGAACAGTTCGAATCATAATGCCGCCTTATCAGCACCATTTAAATCAGCGCCACAAACGACTGAGGCGCAGGCGGCGGCTCTGCTGATGCAGTAAAAGAAACCACTGAAGCGTCAGTTGGATAAAAGTTACATTGACATTGCCAAAAATATAAAGCAAAAGCAAAAGCAACAAAAAAAAACAAGTAAGAACGTTGCTTTAGGGCGAGACCTACAGCGTCATACTCGTTTCCCACATGGGCATCTGGTATTTTAAATTTAATAATTTATCTCAAATTTTGCATTTATGTAGATTCATGTGAATTTTATGCAATTTCAATTTTTGCAAATATAACTATGTGAATGAATTAGCATTTTTATAAAATGTAAAAATTTCAATAGAATCATATGCTGAAAGTTTCATCAAGTTCCGTTAAGTCAGTCGCAATCTATTAAACAAAACGTTTGGCCAATTATGACACGCACGCGTTAAGCAGCGACAGCAAAATAATTTACATTTACACATACGTACATACATTGAAACGTGCAAGCGCGTTTGCTTATGCACGGTCACAAATAAATTCAGCGCCATTCATTCTAGCATATTCTTCAACCAAAATTGTTATCGAGCTGTGTTTGCATTTTCAGCCGCTTCTTTAGTTTTGTATTTGTCAAATATCGCCGTTTATACGCATACATTCAACCGACCACCGTTTTTGTATGTACACATATAAATATATACGTTCATATGCGCGCATTTCAGCTTTTTCTAAGAATCACAATTGCGATTGATTTATGTTTATATTGTGTTTGCATTAACAGCAGCTTCTATAGTTTTGTATTTGTCAAAAGTCGCCCTTGTAGTGAAGTAGTTTCGGATTTGCCAACGGCAATGCAAAACTTATGTGGCGCAGCAGGTAGATGAAAAGCGTGTAAGCAAAAGGGTCCGCGTTCAAGACGCGGCGGCGACGGCATGAAAATAGTTGCGCAGCTGTTCGTGCCTACATACATACATACCTGATGGGACCTATCGTCAATTTTTTTGTGTGTAAATAATTTTGTTCGGACTAAGTCGATTACACAAATATCGGTATTTGAAATTTACATTTTTTGTCAGGGTCACACACACAAAAAGAAAATAACATAACTGACCTAGGCTATACGAAAAATGATAATTTTAGCAGATAAATTATTTGCAGAACTTCAACATTAAATCGAATTACATATATTTCTCAGAAATGCCGTTTGTCGTCTTAGCAATTCTTATTAAGCTTATTTATATAGGTGGCACAGGCATATGAATTTTGCAGCTGGGCGTTACAAATTTTGTTGCCAATTTGCCACGCCCCCAGTAGGCGTAGACATATCATATTTGGCAAGTTCCTAGAAGGAGTCTAGGGTAACGTAACTGCAAAGTTTGGATGCTTACACTCCAAAAATGTGAAAGTTACAGGGTATTTTTTCGATATACCACGCCCCCAAAGGCGCGTAAGATTTATTTTTGGGGAATCAATAGAGGAGGCCCCCAGTAACACAAACATCAAATTTTGAATCGTCTAGCTCTAAAACTGGAGGAGCTATAAGCTTTTTGCGATTTGCCACGCCCCCTGAAGGCGTAGGTATGTCCGCCATATCTTTTTGATCTTGGGTTGCTTATCCGAGTATATATATCAAATTTCAAGTCTCTAGCATCAATAGTGCTCAAAATATAGCTGATCTTGTAAAATCACTATATATTCAGATCCGATTTGCCACGCCCCAAGTGGGCATAGACACCAAATCTTTTTATGAATCTTTATAGAATCGTAGCGTTAATTTACGTGCCAAATTTCAGCATTCTAGCTTTAAAACTGTAGAAGTTACAGTTTTCCCGATTTGCCACGCCCCCAATGGGCGTAGATATATCCGCCATATTTTTTTGAGCTTGGGTGGTCAACGCAAGTATACATTCCAAATTTCAACTCTCTAGCTCTTCAACTAATATGATTTCTATGATTTCTATTAACTATGGGCGCAACCATTTTCCGATTTGCCACGCCCCTAGTGGGCGTATCCGGAAAATCTTGACACTTTATAATTCGAGGGTATACACGAGTATATGTTCCAAATTTCAAGTCTCTAGCTTCAATAGCGTAGAAAAATATTGCATTCATACGGACAGACGGACAGACGGACAGACAGACAGACGGACATTTCACAAAACCAATATACTCTTTTTCCCTTTGGGAAACGAGTATAATAAATAAATAAAAAAATATACCAGCATTGGCTGCGCCAATGAGGAACTGCACCCACACACCCACACGCCACGAGCACAAGCAAGCGAAGCGTAAGAGCAGCTACAGACAGAGAGCAGGCAGCACGAAAAGGAAGAGCGGAAGAGAGAGAGAGAGCGCGCTTGCGCTGCTCGCCATAAACCAGTGAATAAGAGCGCGACAACAAAAAGAGCTCGACGAGTCCAGCGTGACGCGAGTTTGTCTATGGTGCGGCTGCTGTCGCTGCCGCTGTCGCTGCCACTGCCACTGCTGCTGCTGCTGCGGCTGTCGCTGCTCTTTCAGTCAGCAGCGCCCTTTTCACATTTCTGCTCGCACCACAAGCATTTGTTGTTGCTTATTTTTTTTATTTTTTCATTTTACCTTTTGCCAATTCGCTTGTTTACGCTTTGCCGCATTTGTCGCTGCGAATTTGTATTTAATTGTGAAGCCCATCAAATTGCTTCAATGTTTAGTTATTCCTATTATTATTATTATAAACAATCTGAATTTGTTTGAAGTCTGTTTGTTTTCCTTTAGGTATTGGTCTTTGCTGTTTTTAATGTGTTTTTTGCAGACACCGCTTAATGACGTAACAATTATCTTGGCTCATCGCTGTAGGCCAGCTTATGGCACTCTCGGGTGCGCTTCTGTGGCCGGAGACCACAATTGAATTGCCACACACACACACCAGCACACACACACACGTACACACACACACATGGAGCATAATAAAGATGCTCGTTTGCTGTGAACAGCGTCATTTTCTGATATTTAATTAAAAAAGTACCAAAGTATCTTAGCCCTAAACAACTCTCTTTACAAATATACACACACATACATATATTATATATGTATGTATGTATAGTATGTGTGACTTACATATATGTATGTGCATATGCGAAATTGTCATATCGCCTTTGGCTCTGCATCCTGCTGCGTTCACGTTCTGGCTCTCCTGCTGTTGCTAAACGTTTTGCAAATAACTATTTTTTATTCATAAACAAGCAACTACACACAAAACGTGGCACACTCTAAGCGACCACTTAAGTGTGTTGCCCCAACAACAACAACAACAACAACAATGACACAGCTGCAGCCTCCCACCAAACACACCCACTCAACACACACACACGGCAGCTGGTTGCGTCCAGTGCTGCACAAGTGGAGCGCATGAATGGATGAATGAATGACAGCAGCGCCTCTGGTCGCTTGAGTGGGCGTGGCCGCTGCTTAGCCAGTGCCCCCATTGTTAAATGCGACTGCTGTCATTACTCGACATGGTCCACTGTTGTTGTTGTTGTTGTTGCTGCTGATGCTGTTGTTTCTGCTGTCATTTTCATCTAAGTGCACACCAAGTACGCTCCAAAAGCGACCAGGTTTCTGTTTATGTGTGTGTTGCTGTGGCTTTATATACCCTGCAGTGCAAGCCAAAGAGGGTGTATTGAATAGCCAGTCATGCTTGACCAACAGCTGGGAATATCAAATCATATAATTTACTTGATCTTAGTAAGGTTAGATTCTCTAAATATCTAAGCTGCTGCAGAGGAGCACTAAGAAGTCTTATATGGTATGTACATAGTTCACATCGATAGTTTTAATAATAGGTACTATGGATTGTGCCATTAGTTGGTTATACAGTTTTACAGCGTATTTCGAATATATTTCTGTTTTATTTTATTGTCATTATATATTTCATATGAAAAGCTTGCAAATCCAAAAGATTTTATAAATATTCGTATTATAAATATATATAAAAAAAAACCATTAACCATTTTCAAAATATATAAAAATAAAACTAAATAAATGTATTATGCATCACATAAGAAAAAAATTAGTTAATTTTATACTATAAAACAAATTATATAAAAATATTTGTAATAAGCTAAAAAAAAAAAAAAAAAAAAATAGATAAAATTAATTTTTATTAGCCTGTAAGAAAATTCAACAATATATAAAACATAAATTTCCAATTTATAAAAAAAAAGAAAATTATTTAAACTAATCTTTCATTAGTACTAAAAATTAAAATGATATAAACTAACCTTTCATTAGTACTAAAAATTAAAGTTAAATTACTTATTAATACGTAAAGCTTAATGAAAAACAAGCTGGACATTTCCCAAAACAAATATAATTTTATTCCTTTGGAAACAAAGTATAAAAATTAATAAAACAAAAATATATAAGACATAGATATCAGAGAGACAATTAAATTAATTTTTGTGAAAAAGTAAAAATCTCAACAATTTATATACATATTTATATCATAAGGAGAATCAGAAATTATATTCTATTATCATATTATATTATATATTATAATTTGCAGTAAGGATTAAGCGATCCGTTATTATTTCTGTAACTGATACAATATTATAATCTAGATCCTTGAACTGCCAAACATTCTTTTTGGCTAACCTCTAAGTGAGACGATATATTCACCAGACCCAAAATCTATCGATCTTCTCGAAAAAAAATGTTAGTAATCGATATTATCAGTAGTGACTGACTGACTTTTCACAGCTCCACTGCAGAGCACCACTACAGAGAGTTGCCTTGAGAACAGTTTGCAGGGTAGCTGCTAGTCGAGCACAATCTGCATTCAAGCGCACCTATTGTTGTCAGAGTAATTGTGTGAGTGCGCTGCGCTTGTTGCTCTCGTTCGGCGCCCTGTGGTTCTCGTTGTAGCTGTAGCTGTTGTTGTTTTCGCTTTTCCTCTATTGTGCACCATTTGTGCATTATTTTTGCACAGCCCACTGTGTGGGCGTGAGTGTTTTTTGTGCCTTTGGGCAGTGGGGCAACCAACAGTCCGCATAGTTAAAATTGCGAATGCTTATCATTGTTCTGCTGATGTTGTGGCAGCGAAATCTGCACATGACTATCAAACGTAACAATGTGTCCGTCATTTGCAGGCAATTGTTATCCAAGTAGTTCACATTTCTAGAGCAACAAGAGTCGCAATTGCAATGTCGTATGATTTGTTGCTGCATTTGCTTAAACGCCAGATATTACAGCCCAGTTAGGGGCGCAATGCCTGACGACTAACTGCTTCAAACAATATGCGCGGCAGCAGCTCTACATTTGTAATTAAGAAAGTTTTGTCAGAAAAGCACTTGAATGAAATTTTAATTTATTTCTAAACAGTGCTGGCGCCGTGGCATTGTCACTGCCATTGCCATTATTGCCAGAGACCGGGCAGGCAGCGACAACAATCGGAATCGAGTCAAGAAGCAAAAACTTTTCTAAAGCGTTGACAGAGCTGAAAGCAAACAGGCAGAAAGACAGACAGTCAAACAGGCTGACTGTCTAACTGTCTAACGGAAGAGCTGACTGACTGAGTGACTGACTGAGTGACTGACGGACTGACTGCCTGACTGATTTACTGGAAGGCTAGAAAACCTATTAAGTATTCAACCCTATCACAGTCATTAGAGGGCGTGAGCCGTCTGCCCTCCACTTTGCAGTCGTTGCCATTGGCAGCACTTAAGAAAGCGCCTCCAGGATGCATTTGGCCAATTATGTTGGTCCCTTGAAATCGACACGATATTCGGTAATTAGTCCGACTAAATGAGACCAACCACACGAACGCCTGTTCCTTCCAGTTCCTTGGCAAGACGCGCTCTATGCTAATGGCGCTAGACCTAGACAATAGGAACAACAAAGATAGGGTAGTTAAAGCTACCTCTGTATGCCTCGGTTGGAAAGACTAAATGGATATCCGAATGAATGGACTTTTTTAAGTATTTTATTACAGAAAGAAAAATATAGTGAATAGAATCCAATACTAGCTCTAAGAAATGGATTGAAAGATGTACAATTATGTCCTATAATTCCTATGTATAATTCCTATAATGTAAAATAAAATAAATAAAAAAATAATTACTATTTAATAGTAAACTTTTTTAAGAAAGTATCAAACAATCATCATAAAATCAATATGAAAACTTACAGTAAATGCCGTCTAGTCTTAAAAATGTTCATTCTTATAAGTCATAGCATAGTTGAAAAATTTAATTTCGAACTTTTAAAAATGTTCATCCTTATAAATATATAATATAGTTGGAAAATTTAATTTCCTCAAATCAGACATGCGAATATCCATAAACTAACGTGAGATACAACTTATTTAAACTGTAAGCATAACAAATAGTTGAATTTATGTTATTCGGGGTTTTCTATTTCTTTGATTTTTCCCCCAAATAAGTCATATTATATACCATGTCATATTTCTAAGTAAATATCTAAGCAGAAAAGGCATAGTTCTTAGTCTAAACTCTTTAATTATTGTAAGATACCATTCACAAAAAAACTGTAATTATAACAAAGAGTGAAATAAATTGAAATTGAATTGAAATTGAATTTATGTTATTAACTGAGGTCAGATATCTATATTTATCTCATATATGTATGTATATCTATATATATTGTAGTATGACTACATATTTCGCTTTGTATTAAGACAATAAGTATTAGACGTGAAGCATCATAGTTATCTATTGACAGTTAATTATACTGTCATCGATAGTGTTATCAATGGAGAAGAAGAAATGGCATTCTGTAATATGAGGCAAGGGCAAACGGTAGCATATTTGTGTAGTTAAGATAAGAATTAAGATCACAGATTTATCTTTCTATCTACATAACACAAAAATTATGCTTTTCCAAAAACTATATTTATCTTAAAAACTCCCACACGATATAGGCCTATGTATTAAAAAAAATTACAAACAGAGCTAGTTAAAAAAATATTTTAAATTAAATACACATACATATATTACATATTCAAGGGTATCAATTATTCGGCTAAAAACCCGCTCTATCTTCTCAATTTGTATTGCTTATTATCGCGATTTTTGGCAAGGTAAATTCGCACCCGCCACGTTGCTATTAACAACTAAAGCATTCTTATCAGCACGACTTCCGCCCTCTGTCGCCCCCGTCTCTCAGCGAACGCACAGCCTCTCGCCTCGGCTACGTGCAAGCGCCATGCCATTCCATGCCATGCCATGCCATGCTATGCTGTGCTATCAACAAAGAGCACAATACGGCAAAGAAAGAGAACGCCAGCCAGAACGGACGCCGAATGGATGAAGAGAAGACTTGAGCCACAGCAATGCGTTGTGCTTAGTTGGTGTATAACGAGTTGAGCGTAACGCGGGTGCAGCGGTAAACACAGCACAGTTAGCTTGCTTCATTCTCTCTTTCTCTCGCCGTTCACAGCCACGGCCACAGCCGCAGCCGAAAATCGCCCATTATCCATTTTTATTTTATCATCAATTTTATTACGTACAAAGTAAAGAGGCGCAACCGAAGCCAAAGCTAACGGTAAAAGCAAAGGCACCAACTTGATGATGTAGCAGCAGCCAGCAGAAACAACAACAAAGCGCACTCACGCATACAGACACGCACACACACACACACACACATACATATAGGGCTGCTGAGAGCAGCAGCTGAAGACACAACACGCCCTTTTTGATGTTTGTATTCGCATTTTCTTACAACAGTTTTTTTTTGTCACTTTCGCTGCTGTTCGGCTTTTGCCTAATTTAATTCTTTTTAATTTTGTTAGCAATATTTATATTTTTTAATGTTTTTTTTTTATACTCACCTATAGAAGGCGCTGCATTTGATCGCAGTCTGTTTTTTTGGCCTATATCCTTTTATTGCTGTTGCCGCTGAGTGTAATGTTGTTGTTGTTGTTGTTGTTGCTGAACACTTTGTTTTATTGTTGTTAATGCTATTGTTGTGAATGCACTTTGTTTGCCTTTTGCTTGATGTGATTATTTGCGCAAATCCTTATGTAAGGATAAAGCCGTTATAAAAAAGGATTAGCACTGCACTGCGCGAAATTTAGCACACATTAGACACATACATACACATGTATGTATATATATATATATATATGTACATATGTATGTATGAATGAATGTTTGTATGTGTATATTGCACTTGTCAAGTATGTATGTATGTATGTGTGTGTGTTCGCGTTCATATGCTCACTGCAGCTGAAAGTTAACTGTATATTGTCATCTTTACGAGAGCCGCGCGGACTTGCAACTAAAACTGTATTAGATAAGCAGCAATTGCGCCTCCGTTAAGGCGCAGATATTATCACTTGGACAGTTGGCGGGGCGCCTCGAGGAGCGCGACTGCTTCAATTGTGCGGACCCCCAGCACAATAAAGCCAATTTTACAATCAAGTCTCAGCCTGCGCGTCGTAATTGAATCAAGAGCCCCAGTTAAATGGACTGATTTAGATTGGCTTTGGGGCTCACCTTAACTAGATCTAACAGATCGGATGACTTGAATAACTGTAGTACATCTATTTGTAAAGCTGGCAATCAGCGCTTGTTAAGAAATCGCCTACATTTTGATTTATAAACAGCCTCAGTGCTCGCTGCATTTATTCAATTTAGAACTTTGTGGAAAACTTAATGATTTGCGCAGCTAATTAAGTCCAATACCAAAATGAACCAAATGAATGAAAAAAAGAAAAAGAAACAAAAACAAAGAAGACCTTCACCTTAAGTAGGTCGAATGCTGCGCTAAAAAATAAGAGAAACTTGAACTAAATTTTGTTGTTTGACTCAATTCAACTACTTAGCTAATTTTAAATTAATAATAATTATTAACAAATTATTTAATTTTAATATTTTAAAGTATGCATAAATTGGAGAATTCAACTATTTTTTGGTTATTTTAAGCCTGTTATTGGCAGTATTTGTATTTTCCTTTGTCATTATTTAGCCAATTATTTTGTTCTCGCTGCGTGTTGTTGATAAACTCGCAATTTCTTCTTTCTATCTTCTTTTTTTTTGGGAGCGGCCCCAAAACAAAGCAGCGCAAGCCTCAAATATTTTCTCTTTGCCTTTGGTCCGGCTTTTCTGTTAAATTCGTTATTCAATTGTTGACTTTTATTTTTCAATTATACATTGTTTTACTCTTAGTAGCTCTTCAATGTTGTTTATAACATTTTTTTTAAGACTACAATTAGCTGCTGCTGCTGCTGCTTAAGTGCGAGCGAGAGCGATTGATTTTTTTTTTCGTGTTTGTCCTTTTTGTTTTTTTGGTTATGCTGTGCTCTGTGGCATACTTTTGGGGGTTGCGGTGCGGTGCGCCGCCTGCCAGAATCTGAGCCACAGCAGCAGCAACAACAACAACGCCAACTCGCGCATATGTAACCAACAGTAAATTTTTCAATTACAAAAATGTTGCCTTTGTTGTCTGATTCATTTTGGTGGATCGTAAAATGGCACACTGACCCACACACACACACATACACCACACACACACACACACACACGCAGTCAGAGTCCCGCACGAGGCAAGTATTAAATAGTAGCTGAAACAGCGGCAATCCAATTTTCTGCTTTGACCATCTCCACTTTCCACTTCGCTATGCCTATTCATTTGTTTTTGTTGTTGTTGCTGCTGCTGCTGCTGCTGCTGGCTCTGCTGTTTTTGCTTGTGTATTTCCCTCAACCATTTACCGAGCCTTTAGCCGCTATCACTCCGTCGCTCACGAGTTACAGATTCACACTGACTCGTGGCCCAACCGAAAAATGTCGCCATCGGACTTTATTCACATCATCGGATGCTGTCGCCGCTGCTGCCGTTGGTAGTTCGTCAATGTAAATCCAAGGACTCGCTCTTTGTGCTTAAGAGCGAACAGCAAAGAGCGGAAGGGCGGAATACGGAATGCGGAAGGTTGATGCTGGAGTGAAAGGGCGGAAGGTGGAATGGTGTTATTAAGCACTTTAAAAGCTGCAACATTTGTCATTTATTAAATAAGTACATAATAAATGCAAATTAAAACAAAAGCTAATTGGATTGTATTGTTATGTAGTTATTTTATTTATTTATTTTTTCATTGAAGCTAAGCTTTAAATGGATTAAACACTTGTGATTATTTATGCAATTTTCACAATTTTGAAATCTTAGTTATAATAAATAGCTTACATGTTTGAATTTGTAAAAAAAATTTAAGTATATTTTATTATTTAAATCATTGTAAAACTAACATTTAAATTGCACCCGCTAAATTTAACTGTTCAAATTATCGATAGATTTCATTGGAACTAGTTCTAGATTACAAGCTTATTTCCAACAAAACTAAGTCTTTTTCTTGTATATGATTACAATCATGAAGTATATTTTAGTATTTTGGTATTTTCTTGCCAGTTCACCAGTGTTCTTCTCAGCTATAGCGAACGTCGGTCACACTGCATCAGAGAGTAACTAAAAATTAAAAGAAATTGGTAATTAGAAGTTGTGCGCTGTGCAGATAAAAGTTTAAAAAAGTACTCAAATCGAAAGTAAGACTAAACACATTTAAATGACAATGAGTTTTTGCATTAAATAAAAATGAGTCGCGACACCAGCTGTGCAAAGTCCAACGAAAACGACAGCATTTACAACGCAGCACTTTCTTTTCATCTGCGACACAAATGAAAAATCAATAAATCGGTATAGAGATTTCTGAATAGCGCTGTCGTATCAGGTTTTTAGATAGATAGAACAGCCAACACAAAAGAGGCGTTGATAGCGAATACAAAATCAAGTGTAAAACAAAGAACTTGTATTTAAATACACGCGTAAAATCAATTCAAATACAATGATTCATTGGAAATTTCCTGAATTAAAATCAATTTTCGCTATTTGCAGCAACTGATAATTGAGTGTCGTCGACTGCTGAGCTATCAAAATGGGTTCATTATTCCGTAGCGAGGAGATGGCGCTCTGCCAGCTCTTCCTACAGAGCGAGGCGGCCTACGCCTGCGTCTCAGAGCTCGGCGAGCTGGGACTCGTTCAATTTCGTGATGTAAGTTGGATGAGGAAAGGAAAATGTATATGAAATGATAATGAAAATCAATAAATGCACACAGCTCAATCCGGATGTGAATGCCTTTCAACGTAAATTCGTCAACGAGGTGCGCCGCTGCGATGAAATGGAGCGCAAACTGCGTTACCTGGAGAAGGAGATCAAGAAGGATGGCATTCCCATGCTGGACACCGGCGAGAGCCCGGAGGCGCCACAGCCACGCGAAATGATTGATTTGGAGGTGAGTCTAGAGTCAATTGGAAAACCAGTTCCTGCTTATCTATATATATATATAATCCCTGTCTCCATTTCAGGCCACCTTTGAGAAGCTGGAGAACGAGCTGCGCGAGGTCAACCAGAATGCGGAGGCCTTGAAGCGCAACTTCCTGGAGCTGACCGAGCTGAAGCACATACTGCGCAAGACGCAGGTCTTCTTCGACGAGGTATGCATGCGGCATTGGCTAACATCTCTCATAGGCAGCGCCGGCTAACAGATAATTAAGACCTAAACTACTACAACGTGGCAGAGGCTTTCCAATTAACATATGGCAAAAATAACTTGCTAACCAATATTAACCCAAACCTCTGACAACACAAATGGTGCAGCTTTGGTTCTTGATTACACAATCTTTTGTTTTCGATTCAGGCGTTTCCTATTATTTAATTTAATTGAAACCGCAATACACCAGAACCACATTTAATACACGCAGCACTTACCATCCTCCAAGCCTCTGTACTAAGTATACTCTATATGTATATACGTATATATATATATTATGACTCTGTAAATACAATCGTTAGTTCGTGTATTTCAGCTTAGTATTAGTTTAAGTTCGAGTTTAGTTAGCCCAACTATGTTCTCTATGATTTCTCTGCGCATGCTTGAGTTACGTTCGATTTACTTTGATTTCGTTCTGTAAATATGATTAGCTTCAATTGTTATTTATATTTTATTTTGTTGTTTACTTTATGATTTGTTTTTACGTTTTATTTTCCATATACCAATCAAATCAATTCAAAATACCCAAAAACAAAACCAACCAAATACCCGAATACCCTGCAAATGCAATGCAATGCACCACAACCACACAAAATCCCATATATACAACCACCACAACCACAACCACCACCACCACAACCACAACAACAACACGTTATTTCCGCCCCGGTTGTGTTGCCAGTCGGTGCCGATGGTTTACAAATCCACGTCCACATACTCATCCAACAAATATCGACGCTATCTGCAGATGGCGGACAACCAGAACGAGGATGAGCAAGCGCAGCTGTTGGGCGAGGAGGGCGTGCGCGCCAATCAGCCGGGCCAAAATTTAAAGCTTGGGTAAATATTGCAACCTCCATGACAACAAAACCAGAAACAGAAACCGAAACCGAAACAGATCCAATGGAAAACTAAACTCAGCCTCAGCCAGCGCATTTACCAAACCGAACACAATTTCAATGCGAATCGCAAGCAAAACCAAACCCGACTCGCTCGCTCGCTCTCATTCTCCATGGCAATATCTGTACAGTTATATAGATCTATATATGCCTCTCTGTCTGTCTGTATGTTAGGCTCTGCTTAGGAGGACTCTCTCTCTCTTTGTATTATTATCATAAGTAAATGTGTTTGTTTATGTGCGTTTATGTATGTGTGTGTGTATTAGGCTAAGCTCAATGGTTGCTCTGGTGTTGGCTTTAACTCTCCCGCTCCACCCCAAAACATATGCATATATCCCACAATTAAACCACTACGACTTGGCGGCGGAAGGCTTCAAATAACTCGACTCCGATACTAACTGCATCAGCAATGCGTATATATATTACCGTTAAAATCAAAACGAAACCAAACCAAAGCAAACTTTTAACACGATTTTTAGCAGGAGGGCGGCCTGAACCACACCACAGAGTCGATGACACGGGCCCTCATCACCGATGAGGTGCGCACCGCCGGTGCATCCATGGGTCCCGTCCAGCTTGGGTATGTATCGAACTGCACGGCCGATGCCCGCTGCCATTACGTTACAATTTCTTTATATGCTACAAAAAATTATTGCTTAACGCTATCCACTAACCAAACGACCAAACCAAATCAAACCAAAGACGCTGCCGAAACTACATCAGCTGTGCCATCAAACCATAACAAACTCGATGTCGGACTTGCATTTGGGCGCTTTCTCTCACTCTCTCTCTCTCTTTCTCGAGAAGCAATAATTTTCTGTGCAAAAAAAAAAAACAATCTAAACCAAGTTGATAACTAAATCGAACTCCATTCTTTCTTCTGCTCCTCTCTTCCCATCGAGTACAAATTTACAATTATTTAGTTTTATGGAAAAATCGATTGAACGTGAGGATTATCTGCCCTGGTTGGTATCCCACTATTCAAAATTTAGACTAGGAATGCTCATGCTCATAACAACTGTATATAGTGACATATCGCCAGTGGTCATTAGCTTAGCTCGCCGCATACGCCCTCAAAAAACCAAAAAAAAAAACCATGTGTTCCTTGTTAATACTTTTAATTGTCGCCACGTTCCATTCCATGCTGCGTTCATTGGTATTTGTGCTTGAGAGTTTAGTTTTCCTTGTTGCCGTCACTAACCGGAATTATAGACAAAGCGACTAAGCACTGCATTGATCCATTCGCATTAATCTTTAATCTATCTCAGCTTTGTGGCCGGCGTCATCTCGCGGGAGAAGCTGCCGGCCTTCGAGCGGATGCTGTGGCGCGCCTGTCGTGGCAATGTGTTCCTGCGTCAGGCCATGATTGAGTCGCCCTTGGAGGATCCCACAAATGTAAGTTATATCTAAACCAAGAATTTCACCTATAATTGATAATTTCCCATCTCTATTCCAGGGCGATCAGGTGTACAAGTCGGTCTTCATCATATTCTTTCAAGGAGATCAGCTGAAAACGCGCGTGAAGAAGATTTGCGAGGGTTTCCGTGCCACGCTCTATCCGTGCCCGGAGGCGCCAGCCGATCGTCGGGAAATGGCCATGGGCGTCATGACCCGGATTGAGGATCTGAACACGGTGCTTGGCCAGACGCAGGACCATCGTCATCGTGTCCTGGTCGCCGCAGCCAAGAACTTGAAGAACTGGTTCGTCAAGGTGCGCAAAATCAAGGCCATCTATCATACGCTGAATCTCTTCAATCTGGATGTGACCCAGAAGTGTCTCATCGCTGAGTGCTGGGTCCCGCTCCTGGACATTGAGACCATCCAGCTGGCGCTGCGACGTGGTACTGAGCGCTCGGGTTCGTCGGTGCCGCCGATCTTGAATCGGATGCAAACGTTCGAGAATCCTCCCACATATAATCGCACGAACAAGTTTACCAAAGCCTTTCAAGCACTAATCGATGCATACGGCGTCGCTAGCTACCGAGAGATGAATCCGGCACCGTATACCATCATAACGTTCCCGTTCCTGTTCGCTGTCATGTTTGGCGATTTGGGACATGGAGCGATAATGGCGCTATTCGGACTCTGGATGATACGCAAGGAGAAGGGTTTGGCTGCCCAGAAAACGGACAATGAGATTTGGAACATTTTCTTTGGCGGACGCTACATCATATTCCTCATGGGCGTCTTCTCCATGTACACCGGGTTAATCTACAACGACATCTTCTCCAAGTCGCTCAACATATTCGGATCCCATTGGCATCTCTCGTACAACAAGTCGACCGTCTGGAACAACAACTATTTGCAGTTGAGTCCGGCGACCAGCGACTACGAGGGCACACCATATCCCTTTGGCATGGATCCCATTTGGCAGGTGGCCTCGTCCAATAAGATCGTCTTTCAAAATGCCTACAAGATGAAGATCTCCATTATATTCGGTGTGCTGCACATGATCTTTGGCGTCATCATGAGCTGGCACAATCATACCTACTTCCGCAATCGCCTCTCGCTGATCTACGAGTTCATCCCACAGCTGCTGTTCCTGGTGGTGCTCTTCTTCTACCTGGTACTGCTGATGTTCATCAAGTGGAATCGCTATGCAGCCACAAATGAGTGTAAGTTATTCTCTTTTATTATCTTTATTATTGAATACATCTATTCTCATTGTAGTCCCCATGACCGAGGCCTGCGCCCCATCCATTCTGATTACATTCATCGATATGGTTCTGTTCAAGAATTCCAAGGCCCCGGGCAAGGACTGCAACATTTACATGTTCTACGGCCAATCGTTTTTCCAGACCATCTTTGTGCTGGTTGCACTCGCCTGCATCCCGGTCATGCTCCTGGGCAAACCCATCAAGATAATGCAAGCGCGTAAACTGGCCAACGTAAGTACATCCGGCTAGAATCAGTCTAGGTTAAGTGCTTTGTGTCATTGTTGCGACTCCTTCACCACTCCATCCACATCACATCATTGACTTTCGGGTGCATCCGCATACATTAACAGATAATACTTGTGTTTGCACTTCTGTTTATTTATGCCTCGCCCTTGTCTTTATCCCTGAAACTAACCAACCACATCCGAAAAACTCAAATAAAACACTCGACAAACGTATAAACTAAACACCAACCAATCCAAATGCAACAGGAAGAGGTTAGTTATGTCGCTTCGTGTATTGCAAATTTACTTTTAAGATCTATTCCAAGAGCCTCTGTCTAATCCATTCTTACATTCGAACAGGTGCAGCCCATAACTGGCGCATCTGATGCCGAGGTCGGCGGCATGTCGAATGGCGGCGGCTCGCATGGCGGCGGTGGCGAGCACCACGACGAGGAGGAGATGTCGGAGATATTCATACACCAGGGCATCCATACCATTGAGTACGTGCTCGGTTCGGT
The DNA here is from genome assembly GCA_035045185.1 of Drosophila meridiana. Taxonomy (NCBI): domain Eukaryota; kingdom Metazoa; phylum Arthropoda; class Insecta; order Diptera; family Drosophilidae; genus Drosophila; species Drosophila meridiana. Next base: position 9,188,917 of record JAWNPF010000055.1, read on the forward strand.
CTCCCACACTGCATCCTATCTGCGCTTGTGGGCGCTCTCTTTGGCGCATGCCCGTAAGTCAACTGGATCTATTTCAATGAGCAATCCTAATGCAATTCCTTTACTTTACAGAGCTTGCCGAAGTCTTGTGGAGCATGGTCTTGTCTCTGGGCTTGAATAAGGAGGGCTGGCTGGGCGGCATCTTCTTGACGGTTGTCTTTGCATTCTGGGCTATTCTGACCGTTGGCATTCTGGTTCTGATGGAGGGTCTCTCCGCATTTCTGCACACGCTGCGTCTGCACTGGTATGCCTGGCACTCCAATATATTTAGGACTTAGTAATCTCTTATCTCTTATCTGTTCCAGGGTGGAATTCCAGAGCAAATTCTATATGGGCCACGGCTATGCTTTTCAGCCGTTCTCCTTCGATAGCATCATTGAAAATGGAGCCGCAGTCACCGAGACCGAGTAGACGGTCGACAGAACGTAAACAATCAATAGCAACCAAAGCTTGTCGAGAGTCTCATCGCTTATTCAATTTATATAGTTACATACAATACGCAAGTTTAATGGAATTTAATTGAAATATGCTTAGTAATTGTTCTATTAATATTTAATAATCGTGAATTTATGTAACGTATAGCCCAATAATATTGTCTAAAGTTCTTTATAGTCGTTTATCGTGTCTACTCATAAATATTAAAATATATACATATATCCAAAGCGCCCGCTCCTGGCGTCAAAAAAAAGAATAACATAGTTTTAATGTTAATCATCAATTCATCAATTCATTTAATGCCTCCACAAACTTCCGCATATTCTCTGTGGCTGGCTCGTAGGGCCTCAGAGCTTCAAAGTCCAATGAGGATAATTTGCTGCTAACCTCGTTCACCTTGCAGTAGTACAAATACTGTTCGGATGCCAGTTGACGCGCCAGTTCCAACTGATGGTTGTCCATCAGCTCGTCATTGACCACGATTAGTCCCGCCTTGCCGTTATTCAATATGTCCATGCATGTACCGGCACCCGCATGCCCAATAATTACATTAGCTGCTCGAATATCCTCTGTGTTTGGTCGAAATTTATATTGTTCCACTTCAATGCCGTAATTCTCCTGGATGAGCTGGAGATCGGAGTCGGCTACCGGCGTAGAGTTGCCGTGCTGCAGCACGAGTTTCTGGCACTTAAACTTTTGCAATGCGCACAAAACAGGTGCAGATGTCATCACATTGATAAGTGCATCGAATTTTGTGGTACCAACGGTGACGTAGACAACACTTAAATGCATTTTTCAACCAGCCAGCATAGCAAATTAAGAACAATAACAAATACGATTAGTGATGACAACTGTTGACTATCGCAACACGTTTAGTTCAATGTTTGATATCGATAAATAATTCGATAAGCTATTGCTCAAAGCCGTTACTTATTTAAAATGTCTAAGTTACGAGGTTCCAGCCTTGCAAACTGCGCTTAGCTGAGTGAAGCATAAGACTACCTGTTGAGTGTCCAGCCAATCACATGCAACTGTAGAGCGAGAGAGAGTTCGTGCGCCAGCAACTAAAGTTATGCAAAGACTCCTGTTATTTTAACAGTGTGACGTCATTTTTATGTCAAATATTTGCGCGCCTTCAATCGCTGTATGAAAATCAAGCAATGTTGACACTGTTATCTATCTTGCAGCTAGTAGCCAAAATAAAACTAGCAACGCTTCTAATTACAAGTTCTATATAAATTCAGGAATTGGACAATATAAGGGTTATACTACTTTTCATTCATGAAAACCGTTTTTTAAGCTGTTATTGCTTGAGTGATCTCCGATAAGTGATGTCCCTTGACTGCCGTGACATTCCTGTTGAATAACTTAAATTTTATTTTCCAAAGTTTAAATGTACCAAACAAAATAGTATTAAGAGATATAATTAATTTTTCGTTTGATTAATTTACAATTTATAGTTGGCAATATCATCAACATTCCACACACGCGTACACAAAATTTTTACATAAATTAGCTCTGACGTTCCAGAGAGCTGTTACTTAACATTATAAGTAACGGAACAATTCTTTGCATAAACTTGTGTCTGTTAACAGTGACTTTTCGTTTGTTGCTAATTCACCCACACATCGGTCAATGCTGTTACTCTCACCTTCATTCGGCCTCTCTCGATTCGATTTCGATCTGAACGTACGCTGGATACAATTATGTTGTCGCTCTTGCCGTTGCGCTTTTAGTCACTGGTCGGCCGTTACGCTTAACGGTTGTGCTGTCTCTCGTGCTGGTTGATGTGATATTTGAACAAATTGCATTTATGTACATATATAAACTAAAACATCAGCGTATAAAGCAGATTTATTTTTGCTGAAAATTAGATTTGTTTACTTTTATTCAATTAAAAAACGCGCGCTTGTGAAAGTGCTGCCGTGACCGCTAAAAATCTAGGCGAATTTAAATTTGCAATTGTGTTGGTGACCCTCACTGCCTGCCGTGTGACAGTGTGTGTGTTCGTGTGTAAGTGTATGTGGACTAGTGCGTGTGTGTGTGTTTAGTGCTTGGTGCCTTTTACAATTGCAGCTCAACGCGACTGTGAACCAAACTGCATATAACAGTAAACCAGAAGTAGAATAGCCGAAATTGAAAAGAGAATTGCGGTAGACAGCGGCGCAGCAGAGGAAGAGGTAAAACGCAAATTCGTCGCAATATTTAACTGTGTCTTCTTTTATTGCACCGATAATTTAATGACAATTTTAATTTGCAATGCATAATGTGCTCGTTGTGCCCAAGAAGTGATCTACATATATAAATATGTATGTATGTGCTACTGTATATATGCGTATGTATGTAGTCACATTTGTATACACACAATGGTGAAACCATGAACTTATCAACACTTCATTTAATTCCATTTTTATTTCTGCACATTTCCAATTTGTTTATTTTGTATACAATATCCATTCAACTTGTTCATGTTTTCGCGCACATCCCCCAGCATCAAATTGAATTTTGCATCTGTTTGGAGATAAACACAATTTGGCTGCTGATGCCGGCTTTATAGCTTCCAGACACTTGATACAATCTGCAAATACAGACATAAATGTATATGTGTGTATATGAGTATGTGTATGTGTATGTGTATGTGTGTGTGTATTTTGACATGCTCTGGCAGGATCCATAAACAATTTGCTAAAATTTTCCTTCCGCTGGGCAATCATTTGATTATTTTTATAACCATTCATAGATTGAATTCATAAAAAACATGTGTTAGCTAATATAAAAAAGAAGAAAATTCTATTTAACTTTGCAATTTTTCTAATTCACTCGGCTGCCGAAATTTAATTAGTGCCCAAGTGCAAATTGAACAGGCCAGCCACTGATCACTTCTTCATTTGTACAGACACTCACCCACACACCCACACACACACACACACACACACTGACACACAAACATCATTATGATGCTAATCATAGGTCAACGTGCAATAAATTCACATTTTATAGTCTCGTGTGGGCCGCAGTCGACAGCAGACAACGATGTAAATGCGCTTTGATGTTTTAATCATGCGTACTAACAGACAAATACAAATACAGTGAGCATTCGATATACGAACAGTTTATATACACATAAATCAATCTGATTTTGCACAAATTAATTAATGCAAAACACAAATTTAATCAAAATCAAAGAAAATAGATTGGGTATTAGTTCAATGGAGACATGAATTTATTTATAAATATTTTTTATGAATTTTTATTCTATTTCTTATGAATTTTCCTAACTAAAGCCGCTTGGCAATTCATGTCCTTGTATCAATAATTGCCCGACAGGCCAAACAACAGACATATAACATGGTCATCATCATTATCATCATTATAATAATCGTAATCAATAAAATATTTCCATAAATTTGAACTCTCGCAATGGGACCACTGACCCCCAATGGGCGAGTGCAGACATATGAGCTTTAGCATGCGGAGGCGTCGTATCATCTCAGCTTTATACCCTGAATCCGTTGAAAATGGCAAATCAGGGTATAATGGTTGTGAGAACATGTACGTAACAGACAGATACAGGCGTGGCGGACACCTTAAAGTATTTGTATTCTTGATCAAGACCACAAGCTGTTCGTCTGTTGGCCTGTTCGTATGTACGAACGCATTGATCTCAGAGACTATAAGAGCTAGAGATTTGCAATTTGTTTTCTAGGTTCCTATATAGAACATGAATATGCAAATTTAATACAAAAATCCGTAACTATTCTCGCTTTAATTTTATCGATGAAAAAACCTTTCTAAAAGTCAGTTTATAAAATTATATCTTGCACATCTTTAAAGGTAGAGTCCTCAAAGTTTATATTTAGTTTTTTTTTGTATGCCGGCCCCAAATCAAATCGATAGTTTAATCCAATTTCTTTAGTGTGGCTAAATAACACCATAAGAAACTTAAGAATTCTAGAATTTGTATGGCTGTTTGAAAAGTTCAGAGTATCTCTTAGTCGAGCAGTATCGACTATTGCACTTTTACTTGTTTAATGAAGGTCAGAGTGTCGGCGTCGCTGACAGAGTGACCAGCGTTTAATTGGGGCAATTTGCAGCGGACAGCAGATCAAATTAATGTCATAACTCAATTAGCCGGCATTCGGTCACATATGCAAATGGGTGAGCTGGGCTTAAACAGATGTAGACAAATATATAAACGATTATCGCCGGAGATGATTCAGGTATCTTGTCACAGTATTTCACTGCACCAGCAAGACTCGAATTGACTTGACTTGACTCGATCTGTCAAGATGGGCAAATGGAATAATTAATCAAAATGATAATGAGCAATTAAAATCTGTGATAGTACATATATAATCTCCCGAGTTTCTATATAAGTATTAGCAGTATGTATGCTAAGAGTGTATTAATATAAATAATCACAAATCAAACTTCAAACAGTGGGGATTTTTCGCTTAGTGTATTAACTACAAAGCAATTCTTTCAGATAGAAACATCTGTATACAAATATGATTTACGAACTAAAATAAGTAAAAAGCACAATAACTAATTTAAATGTTTTTCATGCACATAATAAACTGTTAGACGAATCGTTGTTAAGCCCGACTTGCGTTTGTCATCGTATAATGAATGGTTGTTCGGCTGTAAAATTCAAGTTTTCAGCTAGCGGCTCATCTGGCGACCGATCTATGCGGTTCTGTGGCCCGTACGTCATAGCACTTGAGCAAGTTTTGCGTAACTCAACTAAAAATTCATTTAGAATGGGAATAACTTTTTTTATGGATTTCCCATTGTTCTGCATACAAAACCATATAATTTAACTGCATGCTAATTCTCAATTATAAAGTGGTTCCGTCTAATTAATAATTGGTTAAACCAAGCCTATTCAGAATATATTACAAATTATAGAATTTTTATTTAAAGCTGAATATATTCTATGTGTATTTGAAATATTCTTGTAATATCTGCCTACAGTGAGCTGAGGATCGTAATTTTTTTCTCTTAGTATTTATTTGTTATAATTTAGTAAAATCATTTTAAATATATAGTTGGTATATAAGGGAAAATATTTTAAATAAAATGTTTAAAGAGTGAAAATTATTTCTTATAAGTTCTACCATATTTTTGAAGGTACCCATTCACGAAGTGAAATGAGTTTAATAGTTTTGTGTAATGTCTAACTTGTTCTCCAACCATCTGTCCATATGAACGCAACAAATTTCACTAATATTCAAGTTAGATTTGATATTTGGAATCAATATTCGTAATTTTTTAATACGCGCTGTAAATTGGAAAGTAATATTACTGGTATCTCAGGAACAGTGTTATTTAAAATACTAGACTTGAAAGTTAGAATTTATACTTAGTTTGACAACCTATGATCAAAAAGATATGGCGTCTACATTCATTGGGGGCGTAGCAAATGAGGTAAATCTATAGCTTCCACTGTTAGAACCCTAATACGTGAAGTACTCTTAACATGTTTTATAGATTGAGAAAAAAATTATAGTAGTTACTTATTTTCTACATTGATTTGCAAACATTGTTATATATATGACTTCTGAAACTGTGGGAAATCAAAAAATATAAATATCTTGGAGCTAGGACTCCAAGTGAGCGAAGACTGCTTCCAGATCTATTTACCAAAAGAGGATTAACTGCTTTTGGATAGTGAATGAGTATTATAAAGTCGCTAGTGCCCGACTGCTGTGTTCTTGCTTGTTACTATCGTTTGTATTAAGAGAACATTCACATAGATCATCTTATAAACTATTATTATCATCGTCTTATTATAAAGCATATTATAAATCATCTTATACATTATTATAAATGCATTTGCACAGTTTAAGTGGAAGCAACTCTCTGGCTTAGACATCAATTACATTTCTGGGAATAATTTCCAATTTATTGGTTTCGAATTTAGAAACTCGTTTTCATGCTGAGAAATGTTCTGGTGCATTTCCAAGTGCACCAGGCAGGGGGGAAATTTGAGAGACTCACTCGACTAGAACTTTTCTGAAGGGCTAAATTATGTAATTATGCACACATAGTTGCATTAAATATCATTTGCAACCCTTTGTCTTGACCGCAAGGAATGTGAACGTGCATGCATGCACGATTTGATCGGCCCGCGTCGCGAGGGTTGAAGGAAACCACTGAAGTGGTCGTTGCTGGGATTGATAAATGACATGCAACTGCAACCTGCAGATGGATATCGGGTTACCGACTGCATTACACAACCACAACAGCAGAAGCTTTCGTTTAGCCGCTTGCAAATTGTGGCGGAAGAGGAAGCGGAAGTGGTGTAGTCCCCACGATCCACACTTATGTACAACTAATCGATGGCATCTTCCTCTGCACAGGTTACGGCATCAATATGGTTGTCAAGGAAATGCCCCTGCACGAGAACCTGAGCCTGGAGAGCCGACATGGCAATGCCATGGCGATGCCGGCCAGCAGCAGCGCGCCAGCAGCCACAACCACATTTTCCCGCATGGGTCGACGGTACAGCGTGTCCCTGACGACGGCGGTGCTGCTGGCATCCTTCTTCGTTTGCACACTGCTCGCCGTTGGCTTCATCGTCTACAATTTTGCGACCTGCGCTCAGCTGGAGGCGGCACCCGGCGAGGACATCGTCTGCACCAGCGTCCACTTGCGCAACTCGAAGCACCCAAAGGGTTCCAGCGAAGGGCCCAAATACGATCAGGATGTTCGCCTGCCCAGCTCCATTCAACCCTTGAAGTACAACATCACGCTGGAGCCACAGATGAGCGGCAACTTCAGCTTCACGGGCAGCGTCCAGATACGTGTCCGAGTGCTCGAGGATTGCTACAACATCACGATGCACGTCGAGGACCTCAATATAACGCGCAACGATGTCGCCGTCTATCGGGCCCTGCCTGGCAGCAAGGACGAGCTGGAGACGAACAGCCTGCGCATCCACAAGCAGTATCTAGTGGGCGCCAAGCAGTTCTTCATCATCCAGCTGTACGACAAGCTGCATCGCGGTTCGGAGTATGTGGTGCACATTCGCTTCGCTGGCATCATAAAGGATTATCTGCAGGGCTTCTACCGCAGCTCCTACGAGGTGCTCAATGAGACCAGGTGAGCTACATATGATTTATGTCTTCATTCCCATATACTCTAGCTAAGATTTGTCTCTGCTTCTCTGTCTCAGATGGCTGGCCTCAACCCAGTTCCAGGCGACGGATGCACGACGCGCCTTTCCCTGCTTCGATGAGCCCGCCCTCAAGGCCAACTTCACTCTGCATATAGCGCGTCCTCGACACCTAACCACCGTCTCCAACATGCCCATCATCTACAGCAACAACCAGTAAGAATCCTTCATTCATTTCCATAGCCAAATTGAAGCTAGCTCACATCTATTCCCCATAGCGAATCTTTGGCCAACTATGTGTGGGATCACTTTGCCGAATCGCTGCCCATGTCCACCTACCTGGTAGCCTTCGCCATCACCGACTTCAAGCACATCGCGTCGGGCAACTTTTCGGTCTGGGCGCGAGCCGATGCTATCAAGTCGGCCGAGTATGCGCTGAGCGTAGGTCCCAAGATTCTGGACTTTCTGCAGAACTTTTTCGGAATTCCGTTTCCGTTGCCGAAGATCGATATGATAGCGCTGCCGGAATTCCAGGCTGGCGCCATGGAGAACTGGGGTCTCATCACATTCCGGGAGACGGCCATGCTGTACGACAAGGGCGTGGCCACGGCCAGCAACAAGCAGCACATCGCCTCTGTAGTCGGGCACGAACTGGCCCACCAGTGGTTCGGTAACCTGGTCACGCCCAGCTGGTGGTCGGATATCTGGCTGAACGAGGGCTTCGCCAGCTACATGGAGTATCTGACAGCAAATGCCGTGGCGCCCGAGTGGAAGCTGCTGGACGAGTTCGTGGTTAATGAAATGCAGACAGTATTCCAGTTGGATGCGCTCACCACAACCCATAAGATCTCGCAGGAGGTTGGCAATCCGCAGGAGATTTTCGAGTTGTTTGATCGGATTTCATATGCCAAGGGCTCCACGGTGATCCGCATGATGAGCCACTTCCTCACCGACACCGTATTCAGGCGTGGACTCAGCAAGTACCTGAGCGAGATGGCGTACAAATCCGCCACCCAGGACGATCTGTGGCGCTTCCTGACCGACGAAGCTAAAACGTCGGGTCTGTTGGACAGCAGCACGAGTGTGAAGGCCATCATGGACACCTGGACCCTACAGGCTGGCTATCCAATGGTCAAGATCTCGCGACACCCCAACTCGGATGCGGTGCGCCTGGACCAGGAGCGCTTCGTCTACGGCAACAGCAGCAACACGGATGGCAATCCGCTGTGGTGGATACCCATCACTTTCACGACCGCCGACGAGCTCAATTTCGATAATACACGGCCGACCACGTGGATGCCGCGTACCAAAACGTACGAGCTGCAAAATCGCAATCTGTCCACGGCCAAATGGTTCATATTCAATATACAGCAAACGGGCTTCTACCGGGTCAACTATGACCTGGACAACTGGCGTGCGGTAACTCAGCATCTGATGGATGCGAAACAGCACGTTCAAATTGCACCGGCTAATCGTGCCCAGCTGATTGATGATGTGATGAATTTGGCCCGCGGTTCCTATTTGTCATATGATACGGCCTTGAATCTCACGCGTTATCTGGCGTACGAGACGAACCGAGTTGCCTGGAAAGCAGCGATCACAAATTTTAACTTTATCGATTCCATGTTTATTAACTCGGGTGACTATGATTTGCTTAAGGTATGTAAACTTGCTGAGATTCCCGGATCATATGATACTGATGATCTATAACCTTTTCAGAACTACCTATTGAAACTGCTGAGCAGGGTATACAACGAGGTGGTGGACAAGGACTCGCAGAGCGATAACGAAAACATTCCGCTGCTGTTGAAGCGCTTCGAGATTTTGAGCATGGCCTGCCATCTGGGCCAGCAGCAATGCATCTCGGACAGCACCAAGCAATTCCAGAACTGGGTGCAAGCGCCCAATCCTGATACCTATAATCCGTAAGATCAACAGAAATGATAAATGATGATTCCAGATCATATTAATTTATATTTTCTGTTGCTTTCTACACCAGTATCAACCCGAACATGCGCGGCATCGTTTACTGCGCGGCCATTCAGTACGGCACGGAACACGAGTGGGACTTTGCCTTTGAGCGCTATGTGAAGACGAATGTGCCGGCGGAGAAGGAGCTGCTGCTGAGCGCGTTGGGCTGCTCCAAGGAACCTTGGCTGCTCTACCGATATCTGCGTCGTTCTATTGCCGGCCAGCACATTCGCAAGCAAGACGTATTCCGTGTCTTTGCCGCCGTCTCCACCACAGTGGTGGGTCAGCAGATTGCGTTCAATTATTTGCGCAACAACTGGCAGGAGATAAATACCTAGTAAGCTGCAAAGTGACTCCAGCAATATATTAATTATATGATATATGTAATAATTGTTATTTAATTCCAGCATGGGCTCACAGATATCTAATATTCACACGTTGCTCAAGTTTGCCAGCAAGCGTATGAACTCGAAATTTCAACTGGCGGAGCTGGAGGACTTTGTCCGGGATGCGCGCTGGGCGTACGACAGGCCAATTCAACAGATCCTGGAGCAGGTCGACATTAGTGTTGAGTGGATGAACCGCAACTACAACTCGATTGTCAAGTGGTTGCAGCGCGAGGCCGGAACACAAACCACGTAGACTCAAAGCCACGGATCAGGGCCAAGCGCGCGGCTGAGCTGCAACAGTATTACATTTTGTGGAATTCATAATTTTTAGCATCGGGCAACCCCAGTGCATTTATGTATTTATGTGTATGTTTTAGTATTTATATCGAGTATCATCACACGACAAGTCAAAGTCAAAGTCAAAGCCAAAGAAACGACATCATGGATGACCATTCGACGGTCCTTACACAATATTTCAAGAGATCCATTGTAAAGTTAACTTTTACCCTTAAAGTCCCTTTTGCTAAGAGCTAGGAGAATCTGGTACTTTTATTTCGTATATTCTTATATTTTACTTGTACTTAAATGTAAATGAAATAATCATTATTTGTTCAAACACGTAAATGATTTCGAGAATTTTGTTATTCCATGGAATGTCTAATCAATTTTCACAGCACTTCTTCTCCAGTGAGCGACTGGAAGACTAAGGACATTGGCGAACAGCAGAGTGCCCACAAAGACGAGCACTGTGCCGAGCCAGTGGTAAATGGTAAAGGGATTGCGAAAGTAGACAATTGAGAAAACTAGCGACACGAACTTGCGCAGTGTCAAGATCAGGGTGACTGTCAGAGAGCTGCACTCAGTGGTCAGGAAATAGACCGAGCTGATGCACAAATGCTGCATCAGAATATTGCCCAGCAGGTAGAGCAGCAGGAGAGGCACAACGACATCACCCAGCCACACAAATCTATAGGTTTCGCTCTCCATAGCCAGCGTCCAGTGCGCTCTGATGTTGTCGTGCATGAACAAGAACGCAGGCAGCGGCAACAGGTGGGTGTAGAAGAGCGCCTCGCGAGCGTGCTTCCCGTGCTTGCGATACAGCAGCTCCTGGGTGATGCCCATATACGAGGAGATGAATAGCGCCAGCACCAGTAGCAGCACACCAACTAACCACCAGAATATGTTCGCTTCGCCTCGCCCATCGTGCTGGCCCACATCCTGGCTAGAGAAATAGGTGCAGATGAAAATGCCCAGGGTAATCATGACAACTGCTATATACTGTTCCACTCGATACTGACGTTTGAGTATTATAGTGCCAAGACACATGTTCGAGATGAGGCTGCCTCCGCGGATTATCATGTGCAGCGTCATGGGCACATTCAGATGGAACACATAGTTATTGCACACACTTGTCAGAAAGAACATGGCCACCAGTAGGCCATAGTCCCGCAGACTTATCACACGTTTCGCTGTGCCGAATTTGGAGGTGAAGACGAAGCCCTCTAAGGCAATAAATGCAAATTGTCCAGCGGTAATCAAGTTACCTGCACCCGGGTCCAATTTGACGATCAACTCCAGAAACACAACAGCAAAGCAACAGCCCACAAAGACGTTGGCCGTGGCCAAACAAGCGCGAAGATTCATTGCACTGGCCAAGCATTGGACTGAAAATATTTCAATATTTGTATTTGTAAATTCGCTAAAGAATTGTTAAATATACTCACCTTTGACCATATATTCAGGCCATTGGCCATTTGCCCTACAACTTTCTTTTCGCCATGTCAATAAAAACAAATGCCACAGGTGTGTATACTCGCCCTGAGGATAGTACGCTGATCAAGTGCCAGGGCTACCAAATCTAAATTGAGTCATTTAGTAAATAATGCTCAGTTACTCATGCTACAGTATTTTATTAAATTATTATTTATTAACTATACATGTTGAAATAGTACGTTAACATTATTATTAACAGTAAGTTCAATATGATCTGGCATCCCTATTATGTTATGTTATGTTAGCAACATAAGTACATGCATTGTGAAATTCTCTTCAGTTTTATTAAATCCACCATACAAACAACAGGTTATGGGCCCAGCACGCTTCCACCATACAAACAACAATACATAATTATTATTATTATTTATAAACTGTACATAACAAGTTTGAGTTCTGATTTCATTATTCCATTAATAAAATATTATTGAACGTGCAAAAATATTTGCATTAAGTGACTCAAACGAACACGATCCACTGACTCATTTATTTGAACAAGTATTTTTTGCTCCAATTTAAATACGTTAAAGCAGCTACGACTTAACAGGCTTGACGAATGTTAAAGTATTTTTGTGTTTGAGTTAACGTAAGACGTTAAATTTTTAAATTCTTATGGCGCCTTGATCTTTGTATGAAAAACCAAACAATTTCGACTGTGCTGTTTTTCGATGATTAATTTGTGTATCAATTTAAAAAGAAATTTAATTATTTTTAATTTAATTTTAATTATAATACTGCTAGGCTATTAATTGTAAGGTTTATAATTTCCAGCTGACGGAAAATTGTAGCTAGGCAGAAAATTGTTTGTGGCTTATAAAATTCAATAAAGAATCGTAGAATTCGGATGGGAATTTTTTGTTTTTTAATAATTTATGCATTTGCCATGTAGAGCGTTCTCACATAAATCATTATATTTTTAATGACTTTTCCACTGGCCTCAATTTGAATAATTAAATAGTAAGAAACTAATGCGGACAGCTCTTTAAGTCCATTAAAATCTAATCAGCGTATATATAAATTATAAAAATAAATTAAACTGCAAGTTCAGCCTGTCCCTTAATGTGTTTAACTTCATAAAAATACCATTAAACCAGTTCTATTTTAGGCATATATAATAGATTCCTTTGGAGTACTGTTATTTATTTTTACATGAGGAACTCAAGTAGGCTATTTATTATTGACAAAGTTCGAATGGGTATTTGAGGGCGCATTATGCGCTCCCACTTAACTAGCTTAGTTGTTTAGCCAATATGATGCATGATGTATACACAACTCGCTGCCGAAGAGGAGCAGGCTAATTATGGTGCCGAGGAGATACGCCAGCAGGACGTCGTATAGATCCTCAGTCAGCAGCGAATGGAAACTGTGCGTTTCGCCGAATTCCTGAATCTGCAATTTGCCCGCCTGCACCATGTAGTAGAAGCTCTTGTCCACCCAGTAGTTGTGTAATCCTGATTCACTCAATTGCAAGATGAAGTGATGCAGAGTGGCGCGATGCGGCGAGTTCTCCGGAATGACCAGGGCGAAGGGCACATACTGATAGAAACAGAAGTTCTCCGAGTAATAGAACAACGGCCTGGGACTGAACGCCTGCTGCTCCGCGTACAGCTGCCACTTGGTGTGGGTGACGGTGTAGGCGAAGCTCGTGTTCAGAGAGTTGCGCAGCCTGAGCAGCTCCGACATCCTGTCGCTGAGGTAGAATGCCTGCGAGTACCTCGTGCGCATGTCGAAGTCATACAAATTGTGCTCGGAGCGGATGCCGAAGATGCGCAGCTTGGAGTTGGAGAGCGCCTCAAAGTCGGGAACGTGCGGCTTAGCGGGTGGCGCAATGAACAGCATCAGCAGCCTGCCCTGCGCATTGCAGGTCAGCATGATGGCCAACAGCTTCCAGGCAATGCCCAGCTGCCGTCTGTAGCGTTGCCAGCGACTGCTCAGCAGATCGTGGAGCAGCCAGAGCACGGCCAGCAGGCACAAGGTGACCGCCGGCATCATCCACAGATACGCCTCTCGCAGCTCGACGAGCGGCTCCCTGGGCATCATGGTGCACCAGCTGGCGATGTTTGCCGGATATGCGTACTCGTGATAGCGGTCCAAGTGGCGCAGCGTCAATGGCTGCACGCTGGCCGCTATGTCCACGATGTTGTCGCGCGCCAGGTCAAGCACTTGGATGTGGGTCAGGTACTTGTGCTCTCGCACCTCATCGATCAGCTCCAGGCTGGCATTGTGCTTGCGCGCGAACTCCTCCACCATGTTCCAGACGTAGCCGAGCAGCTGAACATCCCCATGCTTATCGCGATAGAGTATGGTGTTCGGTTCAGAGAGATCCGGCATCGTACGCATTCGAAAGCCCATTAGATCAAGCATTTTATCCGGATATAAGTTCTGGTTATCCGGAAATGTTTGGCTCTTCAGCTTGAAGCCGGGATACGCATCGTACACGTGCACCGTCTGGGTGTGCCCGAAGTCTCCAAAGATAATGGCCACGTTGAGCATCTGATTGTTCAGGCAATACTGCAACATCCGGCCGACCAGGGCCACATCCTGGGCGGTGGCCAGTTCTATGAGCAGCTTCGTCTGCCGCATGTACCGCAAGCTGGTGGCGATTGTTTTCAGCAGATCGAGCCGATAGAGTCCCGGCAAGCAGGCGACGAACAGGGATTGAGCATTGATCAGGCTGTGCAGCTTCAAGGCATCCACGGAGCGCCACAGGAGCAGAGGAAAGCTCTTGCCCATCCACGATAGCAGACTATCCAATTGGCAGTCTTCCCGCCCATTCTCTGGATCAAAGTAAACTATCGTACTAATGCTGTTGAGGCGAACAATGGCCGAGAGCAGTTCAGCGTAGATTTTAAGGCTGTCATTCATGGCTAAGCACTCGAAGCAACTAACTGTAAATGTTAGCCAGTAATTAATATTCGAGGACTTAGGCACTTGAGTTTGTTGCTCTTTCAATGCGGGCATGTTAGCTTCAGGGGTTTCTAATGTTATAGCCAAAGAAAAAGAAATTACAAATACTATTTCGATTTCGACAATTACGATATTCGAACTTGCATTTTAAATTTAAAAATATTGATTATTTAATATTATATTATATTATATTTAATATTTTTGTCAGTGATTGTTAGAAAATATTTTCTATTTTCTAGTTTCTAATTTGATGACATATGCCATGTTTGTAAATAAATATCGAAGTAGAAAAGGCCTTAGTTCTTAGTCTAAACTCTTAAATTATTAAATTAAATTATTGTACGATAAAATTCACAAAAAAATACTTCATTACGATTTAGTGTAAGTGTGTCGGACATTGAAAAGTTCGAGAGTTTCTAATATCTGAGTGAAGAAACTCCAGGACATAACAAGATTCTGAATTTATGTCTAGGCAAACACTAAATAGATATAATTTTTCTCCATTTTTATATTTGTATATTTGCTTTAAAAATATAAAAAAAATATTTAAATATAATAAAAAAAACTCTTGTAAAGTAATCATCATACTACACAATTATAAATATGAAATTTCTTATATATGTATGTGTATATATACTGTATAGGTTATTATAATACAATAGTAGATGAGCCTCATCAATCACTATAGCAATTGTATTAATACAAATCTGACTGTATAGATAAAGAATTTTCTTTAACAGAAAACATGCTTTAAACAAATTTTAAAAATTAAAAAAAAAATTAAATAAATATATAATAAAAAAATACGCTTGTAAAGAAATCATCATATTATAAATATGAAAATTCTTGTATATGTACATATATACTGAAAAACTAAATTAAAAACCCATTGAAAATGGGACATCAGGCTATAATAGTTTTGTTAAATGTATGTAACAGGCAGAAGGAGGCGTGGCAGACCCCACAAAGTATATATATTCTTGATCAGGGCGACGAGCTGAGTCGATTTAGCCACGTCCGTCTGTCTGTCCGTCCGTCCGTTTAGTTTTGTATATGTCAAGTGTCGAAAAGAAACAGAGTTAAGGTTCTGAGGAGGAGATGTTAGTTTGCATATGTATGCAGCAGAGGCAGCAGAAAGTAGCTCTGATTGGTCCGCTAACTGATAACTGAGAGTTTAGCTAACGCTAACTCAGCAAGAGGCTTAACAGTTGAGCTCGACTTCGAGTGGAAGTCTCGCTGCCCTATAAAAAGGCAGGTGAAGATCAGGAAGAGCTGCTCCTTGCAGCAGCAGCAGCAGAAAATCCCTCCGATTGGTCGCCTAATTATCGAGTGTGAAGACTGACTCAGAAAGAGGCTCAAGAGTTGAGCTTGATTGAGCTTGAGTGGAGCTGTAGCTGCCCTATATAAAGGCAAGCCTGCTGCTGCGCAGCTTCATTCGCATTCTTCATCTTCTGGTGGTCGGTCGTCAAGTGCAGCGCGGTGCTTCTCCTCTTCTTCTGTCTGTTGGTAAGTATTAAAATTGTTAAGTATGTTAAGCGAAAATGTAAAAGTTATACTTTTAATGTTTATTTAATGTAAATGTTATATATTTTAAATTTAAATATGTTTAATTTAAATATATATACTTTTAATGTTTATTTAAATATAATATATTTTAAGTTTAAGTATTATTAATTATTATAACGATCATTAAGATAACGATCATTTGGCAAATGTAAAGGAAGTCTTTATCTGTGCAAATATCAAGAACTTTAGCAGTCCGTATCTGTGTTAAGGCTATTTTTTAGTCAGGCAAGCCCGACTAGCACTTCGATTTCCCCTATAACTCTGATATAGTAATATAGCTGTGTTTTTAGTAATTTCTAGTTACTTATATATATTGTATACATGAACTAGCAAACATAATAAAAAGCTATAAACATAGCGAAGTGTAATGCATACGGAGATTACCTAATCTTTAGATTTTGGATGTCACGTACCATTCGCTTCACAGGGCTCAGGGTATCTCCTAGTCGAGCAATCTTGTTTTTTCTATATTATTTATTTATTTTTAACGGGTGGACTAAAATATATGGATATTTTATGAATTAAGAGAAACAAAGCAGGCAGTTTTTATGAATTTTCTGTGATTTTCGACATAGCAAGGGTCAAATTTATGTATGTAAGTGAAACTGAACTCCAAACTAGTTTCGTATCGATATCCACAATTTTATCCAACGCCAACTGTTCAGCTGTTAGCCACATTTCGAACCCTTTTATTAAGATCGAACATAACAATATATTAAATAAGAATTTCTTAAATGTATTTAAAATTACATACAAATATAGAACAAGCAGAATAGAAGCGTATTTATACAACTACCATTCAGATTAGAAATATTGTCCTAATGACTTGTTACGGCCGGAACTTCTACAATGTGTTCAGGCAAACATTGATATAGTACACAAGCAACTCAAAGACAAATATCAGCATTGATACGGCCATGGCGTAGCCATATAGCAGCAGGACGAAATCTAGGTCAACATATTTCAGTGGGGCTATTTCGATCCGGGTGCTCAAGTCCTCCAGCTTGTGGTGGCCCGCATGCAGCAAATCGAAAAAGTGCTGTCTCATGTAAAAGCTGAGAATTCCGCTCTGACGCAACCGATGGATATACAAATTGAACTGATGGCGATGAAAGAAGTTTTCGCGAAACAGAACCGAATTAAGTGAATACTCGAAAATACAGATATCTTTGGAGTACCGAAAGACTGGTCGCTTGAAGAACTTCTGCAACTCCTCGTAGAAATGCCACTTGAGGCCGTAAACCGTGTAGCCAAACGAGGTGTTCAGACTATTCCGTAGCAATACAAATTTGGTCATGTTCTCGTACGATATGAAGGACGAGGCGTACTTGATTCGCATCTCCTCGGGGTAGTTAGTGAAGTCTGGAACGTAACCCGACTATCTGCAATCCGGCTGCCTGCAACTGGTCCAAACTGGAGATGAACTGAAGTCTCTGCGGGTGAATGAAGAGAGCCGACAGCTGCGCCACCACCGTGCAGAGCAGAGTGAGTTCGATCAGTGAGGGGATCAGTAGCAGAAGTGCTCTTCCCAGCAGGCGACTATTGCGTATCCATCGAGTCAAGCAGTAGATAATGGCTATATAGACCCACATCCAGGGCGACTCCAAGACGCCACGAATGGCCGCCCGAGGAGTCACCACGCGCTCCACTGGCAGCATAGTGCACAAGCCTCTGACGGCAACGGGGGAGCTGAACATGGCTATGGTTTTTCTCGAGGACATGACCATTGGATAGATGCTGCTGGTAATGTCAATCTCCTCGTTTTGCGTTTGCTCCAGCAGCTTGAAGTAGCCGCTCTTAATTGAGTTGATCTGGCTCGAACTGGGATCCAAGCTCAGCTCCAGAGTGGCGTTCAATTGTCGTGCAAACACCCTCAAGAGCCGCCAGAGTATGCCGCTGGTTACTTCTTTTCCATTGCGATCCTTGTACATAAGTAGATACGGCTGAGATAGATCGGGTCGAGTCCGTATGATATTCCCATACAGATTGGCCAGCTTATAGGGATAGAGGCGCAAGCTGGCGCTGTAGACCTGCGATAGTAGCCGAAAACTGGGAAACATCCGATAGGCGTAGAGATTGCCTGTGCTGAAGAAATCGCTGAACAACACTAAAGCATTCGGAATGAGCAGATCCTGACATTTCTTGAGAATCTCTCGACTCAGCTGCTGTTCATCAGGTGGACTCGAATCCTTGACGCAAAGCTGTATCAGCAGCGGCACCTCCCTCATGTGGTTCAGCATTGTGCCTAGAGCATTCAGGGTGGACTTGAACGACTCAGCGTCCAAGCAAACCAAGCCCAGAATATTAGCATTAAGGTCTTCCTTCAAATAGGGCAAGTAAAGCAGTTCGCTCCATACCAAAGTGGATGCCGATGCATTGCCTTCCCTCAATAGGTTCTCAATCCAGCACTCGCAGTCTTCGGGATTGTAGTACAAAACTGTGCCGAAGCTAAGCTCGGTTAGCAAATGCAACCAAAAGCTTGTCAGCTGCTCGGAATTGGGAGAATCCTGCACGGACTGTTGCTCCATCCACATTTTAATTGGAACTGTTGGATTTGCATTTGGTCCTGGATGCTTTTATAAGCTCATCACAGAATTGAAGAGTCAGCATGCTTAAGGGCTGACTTGCATTTAAGCGTAACCAATGCGAATCGAATATCTCGATAGCCAAGTTAATGGTCGCAATTAACGGTGTAATACAACCACATATGAAGAACAAAGCATTCTTGCCCGTTGAACAAGTGCCTAACTGGAGTTCATAACAGTCTTATAAGTACATATATAAGCTAATATCAAAATCAGTTGCATTCGGGTGGAACCTATTTTATAATACTTTACTGAAGGCGGCTAAACATTTTATTTCGGTACTACCCAAAGTCATACCATTGATATTTAATTGTATGTCTCTTTTAACTACTAAACTACTTTGTAATATATTATTATGTTATACATAGTCATAAAACTAAAAATTATATCGCTTTCTTCGTTTTCGAAACACTCCTAATAATCTTGGATATATCATTTTTTGGCAATCTTAAGAAGAGGTCTAGCATAATTTCGCTGTCAACTTTTGGTTCTCTAAAGATTTTCCTCGTCCCAAACAGCTATTATACTACTATAATATAACTTTTGCTTAATCGATAAACAATGTGACAAGATTGTCATGCCCCCAAGTTGATCTGTAAATAAAAGGCATAAATTCATTGCTTATATAAAGGCCGCATGAAGCATGAGAGCAGGCGGACTGTCCTAAAAATGGACATTGTAGAAAGCCAATATACTCTATCCACTTCGTAAACAAACATAAACACACGTACAATAAACCATATATAACCATACCATAGGCAACTGTGCAAACTCTTCTCCAGATTAACCAAATGTACAATAAAACGAATG
Source organism: Drosophila meridiana (assembly GCA_035045185.1). Classification (NCBI taxonomy): domain Eukaryota; kingdom Metazoa; phylum Arthropoda; class Insecta; order Diptera; family Drosophilidae; genus Drosophila; species Drosophila meridiana. Next base: position 9,208,509 of record JAWNPF010000055.1, read on the forward strand.
AATACTTGAAAATGATCTGCTTGAGAAAGGCACTCAAATTATTCCTTATTCCTTATTCATTTCCTTAACCAACCTTGATCGACTCAGGCTGTTAAATTTATAGAATACATAGAATATGTATCTGCATATTGTCTGCTGAAAATAAAATAAGAAAAGAACATTATATACCGAATTCATATTTTCGATAGTTTCTTGATGCCAATTTATGCTTTTAATGTTAAAAGAAGCTACTATTATAGAAATGCAATCAACAATGCATAATATTAATTTAGTTCATATTCATACAAAATATTATTCTATTTGTAGTGTTTAAATGTAATATTTTCCGTTAAATAAATTGACATTCGATTATGAATATGCAACCCTGAAACTCACATAATCGTTACTTTAAAAATAAAAAGTAACCGTTACTGGTTAGTGAGTACCGCACATCTCTAGGAGTAATCGCGGTGACTGTCGCTCTCCCCTTCGCATCAATTTTGCGAGCCCGTCACATAGTTTTCTTTTCCATACTGGCTTCATAATTTTTGCGCGTTGATAATTAAATAATAATTAGGCAGAGGTTGACCAGTAACAACAGTAAAATGAGCGAAACTATTAACACCGCGGCTCAGTTTCCGAGCTTCGAGAAACCGACCGTGCAGTTCAACGAAAAGGGCTGGGGACCATGCGAGCTGCCGGACACGTTTAAGGATGTCCCGTACCAGCCATTCAGCAAGAACGATCGCCTGGGCAAGATCTGCGATTGGACAAGCACCTCCAATAATGACAAGAAGTATCAGAGTATGTTTCATCCAAATTTGTAGTTTGCATATGCACAAAGTGAGGTTATGTTCGAATGCCTCTGCTTTGTTTGTGTGTGTGTGTCGTGGCAATCAATCGGAGACTAATATTTTGTTTGCAGACAAATATGCTTCTACCTTTGGCACCGGCAACCAATATGCCTATTATCATGAGGAAGACGAGACGACCTTCCATCTAGTGGACACGGCCCGAGTTCAGAAGCCACCGCATCAACGCGGACGCTTCCGCAACATGCGTAATTCACGTTCAGGACGTGGCCGCAATGCACGCGGCGGTCTTAATACCCATGGCCATGGCATGACCACCCTGAGCAGCAAGAATGTGAAGGCGCGCGATCCTCGCCGTGGCGTGGGCAAGCGATTTGGCAACCGTGGTCCGCCACCCAAGATGCGCGAATCCTCGGTAGCTGTGCGTGCCGACTGGGCCTCCATTGAGGAGATGGACTTCCCGCGTCTCATCAAGCTTTCTTTGCCGAACATTAAGGAAGGTGAGGATATTACCACTTGCGGCACTCTGGAGTACTACGATAAGACGTACGATCGCATCAATGTAAAGAACGAGAAGCCACTGCAGAAGATTGATCGGATTGTGCATACGGTAACCACGACCGATGATCCGGTCATTCGTCGTCTCTCCAAAACGATTGGTAATGTGTTTGCCACGGATGCCATTCTGGCTACGATTATGTGCTCGACGCGCTCCAACTACTCGTGGGATATTGTCATTGAAAAAGTTGGTAAGGTATATTTAGCTTCTAACAATGATAACTGTGCTAACCATGGTTTTAACTATAGGCGAGAAAATCTTCATGGACAAACGCGACCATACCGAATTCGATTTGCTGACTGTGAATGAGACAAGCGTTGAACCGCCCACTGATGACGACAGCTCCTGCAATTCGCCGCGTAATCTGGCCATTGAGGCGACCTTTATAAACCACAACTTTAGCCAGCAAGTGCTCAAGACCGGCGACCAGGAGGCCAAGTATAAATTTGAGGAAACCAATCCCTTTATCAGCGAGGATGAGGACATCCAGGTGGCTAGCGTTGGCTATCGCTACAAGAAATGGGAGCTAGGAAGCGACATCGTAAGCAATTCAGTTATTCAATATGCGAGTAGAATGTATTAATTTATGTACTTATTTAACAGGTTCTTGTGGCCCGCTGCGAACATGATGGTGTGCTGCAAACCCCAAGCGGAGAGCCTCAATTCTTGTCCATCAAGGCACTGAACGAATGGGACTCCAAGCTGGCCAATGGCGTGGAGTGGCGCCAGAAACTAGATACGCAGCGCGGCGCTGTGTTGGCTAACGAGCTGAGAAACAATGCCTGCAAGCTGGCCAAGTGGACGGTGCAAGCTGTGCTCGCCGGCTCTGATCAGCTGAAGCTGGGCTATGTATCGCGTATTAATCCACGTGATCATTCGCGTCACGTTATCCTGGGCACCCAGCAGTTTAAGCCGCACGAGTTCGCCACGCAGATTAATCTGAGCATGGACAACGCTTGGGGCATTTTGCGGTGTATTATCGACCTTGTGATGAAGCAGAAGGACGGCAAATATCTGATCATGAAGGATCCCAACAAGCCAATTATTCGCCTGTACGATATTCCCGATAATACATTCGATTCAGATGATTCGGACGATGGCGAGGGAGATGACGGTGAAGGTTTCCAGCAGGTCTACAACTATGCCAACAACAGCAACAAGATTTAGTTTCACTTCCAGCTCTGTTTGCATCATAAAGTTATAAACACAATCACATCCAAGCATATAAACAAACTCGTATAATCATAACACAATAACCGGTTAATCAATGCCCCAACACATTCATATATTTGTTCTTGGCGTTAGATTTAATCATTTGATTTTAAGTTGGCTGCAATCGCAAGTGCAACGTATTCCGAGTAAAGTGCAGAATGGAAACAGACTTCGAGAGTTGTGGATTGCGGGTTCTTTATGGGTGGGTCGGTGGGTCGCTGGGTCGCTGGGCGGTTCATTATACCGATCCGCACAAGCTCGTTCACAATCGATCACCTCTGACATCTGGCCGATTTATTGAGCGAGCGATAGCGTTGAGCATCCGCCTGCTAGCTATCAACTGTTCGTAAATGCTGAAACGAATTTAGTCTTAACGCGAAGCTCGCGGCGATTGATTCACGTAAATATCACGGACGTAATCTGGTGGCAATGGCGGCATTAAGGCTGCAGCTGATATTGCTTGGTGCATTCTGCACCATTGGCATTACTGGTAAGGTCATTGACACTTTTTGGTTATATTATTAGAGCTGCTCCACCCTGTCCCAAAATCTATGATCTCTCATCAGCAACCGGTCTTACCAGTTGCAGTAAATATTTTGTAATGCTAATTAACATATTGACATTGAGCTGATCTCCGTTAGCTGCTGCCACTGCGCAATTCAGCTATGGAAGCTGCGAGGCAAAGGGCAGCAAGGAACGCGGCCTATGCATTCATATACGAGACTGTCCCTTCCTCTTCGAGATACTCAACATCAGCCAGACAACACCAGAGCAACGTCAGCTGCTCTCCGATAGCCAATGCGGCTTGGATAACACACGTCAGAGCGGCCTGGTGCAGCGCATTCTAGTCTGCTGTCCAGACAGCAAACGCCGGATGCAAGGCACCGGGACTGGCGCAGGCTCAGAGAATGCCACACCCATCCAAAATCGTTCTGGGGACGAGCCCGAGCCGGGCAATGTGCTGCCAAGCATTGGCAATTGTGGAATTATGTTCGCCAATCGCATTATTGGCGGCGTTAAGACGCAGCTCTTCGAGTTTCCCTGGATGGCGTTGCTGCAGTATAAAAGGGGTGAGATCAAGAAGATTTATCTCAAGTTTCCAACCAAATGAGGCTAATGATTCGTTTTCTAACTGACAGCCAATAATGAGCTGGGCTTCAACTGCGGCGGCACCTTGATCAACTCTCGTTACGTGCTAACCGCCGGCCATTGCTTGGCTAGCAACCAGCTGAAAATGTACGGATGGGAGTTGCACAGTGTCCGGCTGGGTGAGTGGAACATTAGCAGTGCTCCGGACTGCATCACCGAACTGTCTAATAAGCAACGCACCTGTGCACCCATGCACATCGACATTGAAATTGAAAAGTATATTCCGCATGAGCTCTACGTCCCAAACTCGATTGACCAGATGCACGACATTGCGCTGCTGCGACTGAAGACATCCGTCAGCTTTACGGAATATGTGAAACCCATTTGTCTGCCGGTTGGGGACGATGTGCGCAACAACAATTTCGAGGACTACGCCATGGACGTGGCAGGCTGGGGTGTCACCGAGGACGGGAAGCCCAGCAATGTGAAGCTTAAAATCACTGTGGATGTGTGGAAACTGAAGAATTGCCAAGATAAATACCGCAGCTACCAGATGCATCTGAATAGCTCACAGCTCTGCGCTGGTGGCAAGATAAATATTGACACCTGTCAGGGTGACTCCGGTGGACCACTAATGGTGGCCACCAATGTGGGAATGAAAGAAGTATTCTTTGTGGCCGGCGTCACCTCATACGGACCCAAGCCCTGCGGCCTGCAAGGCTGGCCAGGCGTCTACACTCGAGTGGGGCAGTACGTGGACTGGGTGATGGGCAAATTAGAGCCTTAATTCGATTGTTTACTTTAATAAATAAAATTGGTAATTTATTATTCACATAGTATCTGGCATTTGCTAGCTTATTAAATTTGAAGAAAGCGTTTGTGACCAATTGCTTGATTTACTACATTATAAATAGTGGAATGCAGCGGCTCCCTACCAGACGGAGCTTCGTATTAGGGCTAAGTGCACTAAGCTAACGCGCAATAAATATAAATATAATATAAATAAAGAATATGTGAACAGGAATATGAATATGCTCAAACATTTTGATAAGAACTCAACGACAATATTCAAATATACATACATAATTCATAGTTCAATAAATTGAGGGGGAAACTAGACTATGTACAGAAAATATGAATGTTAACAATAAGCTCTATTGACGTTACTTATTTTAAAGCCAATTTTTCTTTTTTTTTGTTTTTTGTATACGCATGAACTTGGGGTTAACATAAAACGAAATTGAGGCTAACTAAATAAAAAAGTTCTTACAAATAATAAGCGACAAATTTAGGAAAAATATCTTCTTTTTTTTTGGTTATAAAGTTTGTTAGCCGGTCGATAAGCCAAGTTAATAAAGTTGATAGTATTCGAGCTGTAATTACTTAAATATAAAAGAAATTGGCCCTGCTAGAGGCTCAATTTCAAGAGCAGGTGGTGATAGTCTTCTTTTTCATATAATAGGCACCACAACGAAGGCAAGGCTGACAAACATAGAGCATTGCGTATAATCGCATAAATCACACGTCCTCGGGTGCAGCACGCGGTGCGGTGGCCACAACAGGAACAGCAGGAACAGCAGGAACAGTGTCGAGCTCTTCCTTTTTTTCGAGAGCAATTACCTCTTTTTGTAATGTTTCTAAGATTCCCTTGACAGCAATGCAAAACCCACGACTGCAGGGCAACAGGGGAAATTCAGGCATCTCACATGGTATTTTGTAGTCCTTCGGCATGTCTGTAGAAAATGATTCCATTTAAATATATATTTTATGCAACAAACATATAACTAACCATCAATCCTAGTTATTTTTAGTCGTTGTGCATGTGCCGAATAGTCAGACCAGTTCTTCATCCGGCTATGTAACTCGGTACCAAATTCCTTAAAGTGCTCAATCAATTCCTTGCGAAATATGAGTGGAGGATTTTGCAATTGTTTTACAGTGGAGTGGACAATTTTTATTATTGCCATTTCATTGTAGACACGCGAGTTTTCATTGCCCAACTGAGTACCTAATTGGAAGATGAATACCATTAGAATGAAACAAACTCTGATTTTTCGTTTGAAAACTTACCACGTTGCTTCTCGTAGCCGGCCTCATTATAGTAGGGCTCATCCACAAGTATGAGTCCCTGTATAGAGACCAAAACCTGCAGCATTGTGCTTTGTGGGGACCAAACCTCAGTATCACGTCCAGACCAAGTACCCAAGAGCGAGACACACACCTTGCCCTCTTCGTAGAGATTAGGATTGAGACGTTCCGTGCAGAAACTTATATAATGACAGGTGGGAGGACTCTTGGGATAATCACAGCCCATTTGAAAGTCGAAGAAAAATAGGGCATTTTGATAAGGTGTGCGCTGGGGACCCACCATCATGACAGATATGAGATCCATGCGATCCTCATAGGCACGCACAACAACACCTGGCGGCAGCGACGCCTGCAGCATACTATACTCGCGCTGAACGGCACGATGATAGTGCGCGTTGTTGTGCGGATGTATAATATTTGCAATAAAATAATGACCCGGTGGTGCGTTTGGAACTATCTCAAAACAACTATTACTAGATGGTGTAACCTGCATAGGCGAAGGTGATGAACAAGCAGTTGGGCTTTCGATTGGAGGCAATGACTCAGAGAGTCCATTCAGATTTAAAGGTTGCTCAATAACCTGATCCTGATCCTTATCACATGCTGGCGGCATATTATGATCTGAAATCTCTATATCATCATCTACATCCGCATCGCTTATGTGCTCATCCGCATTTTTTTCTGCTTTATCATCTTTATTTCTGCCAAATGTCTCCACTATTGCTTCGCGGCACTTTGCCATTTGCTCTTTGATTAGAAAACAGAAGATTTCACAAACTCCTGCATCATGGTTAGCTACCAACTCAATACTGGTGCTGGAAGACGATCGAAAAATGTATTGTATATTTTCACCTTGGCTGTTGTCCTTTGATTCGCTACAAGCAGTGACTTCACTTGAGCTATTCTCCCCGCGCGAATGGACCCCAGAATCATTCTGTAAATAATATAAATTAGACTGAGATTCACGATATGTGAATCAATAGTTCGGAATAGTTACCTTGCAGTTCTTATGCTTCTCGAAGGCTTTTGCAATACTGACACGTGCCGTTCTAATCATGTCTGCATATTCGCTGCGGTACTTAGTAATTAGCTCATTGTATGTCAGCTGTGTTTCACTATCCGACAATGAGATATTGTCCAGTAGCGGCGCGGGTTGCTCTGCGGAATCCTCAACATTGATTTTTTCGCTGCTGTTAGTCTTTTTGCACTGCACCTCCTCCACATTAGTTGAGGACTTTCGTTTATTTGGCGTCGATGTCGATGCAACCTGAGGGACCGAACGTGCCTCCAGTTTTGCTATCTGACGGACAACGGGAAAGGCCATTTCCGGTACAGTCATTTCAATAGGGAGGTTAGCTACATCCGTAGTGGCTTCAGGTGTATTACTTGTATTCGTTTTGGATTTATTAGATGTAACATCTTCTGATTCAGGCTGCTTCTGTGGCTGGTCGCTTTTTTTTACGCGTAAAATGCCATTAAAGTAATCTTCGTGGAAGAAATCGGTTTTAAGAAAACGATCTAGGAACCGGCAGTTATTGTATACAGCCAACAGATCTTTGAGAACATCTGCCTTGCGCTGCGCTGGTAGCACGTGAAAAATTTTTTCCAGGCGCTGAATTGCTTCCTTGGCACGATCGATTCCCGATATAATATGATCCTCCACATCCATGGATTCGACGCTAACGCTCAAATTCATTGTCTGACTATTCTCAGACTGTGTTTCCCAGGAATTCTCTGAGTCGTCAGACTCGTAGGCATCCTGAGTATCACTTTGATGGATTTCAAAGAGATCCTGCGGATAGCACATAGTAATATGGCCCTTGGCCCACCAAACACGTACACGACCATCAGGGAAGTTATCAATAACCTGACCAGCCGTTGAATTTAAGTCCTCTCCTGTGAAATTCGATACTCTTATGACCATTGTGCCTGGTCGGTACTGGTAGTCCGCATGATCTTTCAAATCGTAGACACTGAGTTCCTCCACATCCTTGCACGATGGACTGTAAACGGCGATTCATTGATTACTGAGTACTCAATTAAAGTCAGATACTTACACTGGATTATCCATATTGCCATAGATATTGAACCACTTAACTTTGGCTATGCGCTCATCGTGATCCACAGACTGTATGACTCCGTAATCCATTTGCGACGTGCTGTAGTCGTTAGCTTTACTAACAAAATCCCCCGGAAAGAACTCATGATTGTCTAAGTGATGTATAGGATACAGATCGGTGGAAGGAATGCCTGATTCCACAGATCCATCCTGCCACACTACCGTTAAAGAGCTATATACAACCAAAGTTTCTACTACCATGTCATCGCCATCTTTGGGATCGCTTTCTTTTCTTGGAATCGTGGTTTTTTTGCTGGGTCGTGTCTTTTTCTTGCTTGACCTACGCTTGAAATTCCGCGTAACAATCCGGGCTGCCTGAGAAGCAAAGGAGTTCAATGCATTCCCTGTTCCTCCCCCTGCCTCTGGAGAAGTCTCTGTGGATTCAATCGCTTCCGTTGTGTCCTGAGTTTCCTGCACAGGCTCTTCATCAGCCTCATCATCAGCAGTTTCCCAGGTCTCATCGTTGCTTGCCTTCACTTTTCCACTTGAGTTCGTTGAGGTAGACAGCTTTAGTGAGACATTACTCGTATCGTTGTCAGCCGGCAAGCGATTTAGTTTGCTTGGTTTATTGCCTAGACGTCGCACCTTGCAAAGGTTGCCACTGCGAGAGCTGGATGCCGTTGACGGCGACGGCGCATTTTCTATGCCTGCAGACGAGCTTAGCTTTGACTGCTCAGATTGCTTATTCTCTTCACTCTTTTGGCGTTGGTATATGGTCTGGTACAACTTAGCTGTAGAATAAATCGACTGTTGTAGCAAATACTTATTGAATCGAATCAGGCATACATACCTTGCTCTTGTTCCCAGACGGAATATTTAATAAGTTTATCACATTTCGAATATTTGAGGTAGAAACGATCGTGAATTTGCAGCATATAAGATTCATAGATGTTCAAGCGCTTAACGTTTGCCAAATCATCGCCCTTTATACAGCTCTTTGGCTGCTTTAGAGGATCCAATTCAGTACCACTATCAAATTGCGGTGTGGCTTTAAAAGTCCAAGCCACCGTTATAGCAGTAGTTTTGACAGATTCCACAGTGTACTAAAAATAACAAGATGAAATGTATACGAGGTAAATATAAAGAGATCTTATCATTGGGAGACGAGATAAATAAGATATTATACAGACGCACAAACAATTGCTGTGATATAATATAATTTCACAGAAGATCCGTAATATACAGCTACTCACCATAGAGCGTCGTTTGCGATTTGTTGGTAGGGGCAGGTCCGGTGTTAGATTAGTAACGCGATCCAAGGGTGGCAAACGACCAACAACCACATTACTTGGATAGTAAACACTCGGACTGAACACGTCGCGCTCAGTCGGTCCATAAGCATCCTTGAACTTGTGAAAATCGTTCGATGTAATTTCAATAAGAGTGCCATATGTCGATCTATAGAAGAAAATTAATCATGTATTGCATGGAAGCCACACCCAGCCGGAGGCCTGCGGTTGATTACTAACTTTAACACGGCAGATTCATCTACGGTGACAGTGTACCCGATCCAGTTTCCTAAACATACGGGTACATCGCGTGACCACTCTGAAATGGGCTTCAGGCGCTCCGAGGGCACATTCCTGATTACATATTTGGTACCCAAAACTTTAACGTCGGCGCGGACGTTGACATCGCGCACGTAACCAGCCTGGCCAGACATATGCTTTTGTCCAGGAAGACGACGACGTACCACATCGCCTGGCATTAGTGTGCGGTCGACGAGGCCAATCTGAAATCACATTTTTAGAGCACAATGTACAATAGAAGAACGCAAACAACACGTGTTAATGCCAATGCAAAGTGCCCAAAAGACAAAACAGTTGTCTAAACAATGAGAAACTGTTATTCACCGTTATGAACACATGCCAACAAACGCACATATATACAAATGTATATGCATACGTGTGTTGGGCTGTGTCCATTACATAACCTCAATATACTTACCGATTTTTCAGCTCTCACAATTTCCTTGCCGTCCGGATAGAAGGCGACGCGTACCTCGCCCTTCCCGAGCGCCTCATTAGCTTCCTCCTCCTCATCATCGGAGGAGTACGACTCGGCTGTCCCAGTGACAACGCCAAATCGCACGCGGCCTTTGCGATCGATGCGGAACACTTCATCCTCGAAGAAGAATTGAAACTCCCGATTGTCAGAGGTCTTAGACGCTGTGGTGCCGCCGCCCGATTTTCGATTGCTTGAGCTACCGCCTGTCCCAAGTGGCGGAGATTCAGTTGATGGCGACATTGACGTCTCAGTCTCTGTATCTGCTGCAGCTCTTGGTAATGTAGCCGCAACATCCAATGGGGTGCCGCCTGCATCGGCAGCACCCGCGACTTGACTCATCATATTACCAATTGTGAACTGCGTGCATCAGAACAGAAGTTGTACATTAATTAGTATTCAAATGATTTGACTATTGGATTTAGTGCGTCTCAGCCCATCACCCTGATTCTCTTAGCTCCTAAGCATTCTTATTCTGCTGCATCAGTTCTAATATGTGGCAGCTAGATTCCCGATTTGTTGTTTTGCACATACATACCATTAGCCGCCTGATGGCAAAAAGTTGCAATTCCTAGCAATAATGAATTTAATGGCTGATTCACTTACTCTAAGCAATTAAATTTATTTACAACCAAGTTCCGGGCGAGGTGTTTAGCATAATTCACATTTATTTCCAATACTGCTTAGTAATTACATTTAAAGTCAACAAAGGGGAGACTTTGAAATTTTATTACAATTTTGCCAACTTATTTAAAAAAAAACTAAAAATACAACAGCTGAAAACGAGCTAAGTTGGCCGCAGTACAAGATCTTTAACAGAAATAAACTTAACGTTTGCTTAAAATGTTATTAACAGATGGCGCCTATTTGAAAAATCAAAATGTTTAACATTTTTTAAATTTAACTCAAATATTTAATTATAAAAAATCATTATTCGCAAATAGTTTAATTATTATATTATATAAATATATATTTTATATAAATATATAATTCTAACATCCGATATGAAAATTATACTCGTACAGAGCTTAACAGAAGCGTATGGGTTCAATATATAATTTTTATTTTAGAATCAAATCTATGTGTGTGTGTGTACAAAATATGAAATGATTTACGTTTAATATATGTGTACGCACATATACATAAATTCAATTTTCCACAATGGTTTTTGCAATACAACAAATGGGAAAGCAGTTCTGTTCGAATAGCTAATATATCGATAGCACAATATTTGGTTAAAGCTTTTCGATACTTTTGCTTGCGGGCCTATTATAAGCCCGGTAAAAGTTTAAACGTCTTCTATAAAAATAAAACAAAATATTGAACAAAACCGGCAATAGAATTTTTAATATTTTTTATGTACACACCCATTTTTTGAGCAGTGAATGCACAGCTATTAAAATGATTAACACTAACAGAGCGGCCATTATCAATATATATACTATTGTAGCTATTGTACATAGTTTCATAATAAATTTGACTATAAAACTGTATGTCGTAATCTTTATAAATGCAATACAGAAAAAATATACTCACTCCTTTCTTGAAAAACGTGAGCACTTTGTGCAAGAAATTAGTTGTTAATTCTATTGACGCGTATTCACAAATTACACAGTGTTTTGTTGCATTCACAAAAATTTTTCACAAAAGTGTATACATAGATATATATTACAAAATTCGAAAGATCAAAACATAACAAATAACTGAGCTCTAAACCTAGGCATGCTTTGTTTTCAAAAATACTAAGAACTCAGTAGCTAGAGTCAAAAGTATTAAATATTAAATATATGAAATATGGGGCCCGGTAGACATACGCTTTAAAAAGGTCGCGCAAGTCAGCAAGCATCACTCACTATACATGATATATGGCGGAGCTTTATGCATGCAAGGATTACTGTGATTCAGGATATTACTTTTATACTGCAAGAGGCAAGAGTTGGCGCTCATGCTAACTTAACAGATATAATACTCTTATTATAAACGTTAAGAATTTTACACCTTTTAGTTCTTATTCGAACAGAGGCTCTCAAACTGACAAATATAAAAGAATGCTAGCGTCAGATAATAATTTAACTTTATTTCTTAAAACACAGTTTTCTAATATTGCAATTACATATTATCACATCTGACTATCATTGGTGGCGCGAACGGCGAATGGTGCACGCCAAATGAATAGGCGCGTCCCGTTCTTCCTGGACGATGATACATCAAATCATAGTAATTTGGACCAGGACCAACATTCTCTCTGCGAACATTACAAATCGGCCTCATTGAATACTGAGGCGCGCGATTTAATTTAAGGTTCAAGTCATCCGCAGCATACGCCGCGGGTCCTGGTGAATTTGCCTTACTAATTAACTTGGTTTGTATACCCCTAAGAAAAGAAATAAGGTAGGTATATGCAATTAGGCACATTGGTGGATAATACATACATGCTGTAGGCTGGTGCTCCTGGCTTTATAGGATTAATTTCGAATTTGTAGGCACTGGGACCGGGTCCATGTTTCTTAAAACTGAATTCATTACGCTTAGCCATCGAATATGCCGGTGCAGTAACCCCCTTGAAAAACGGCTTTGTGTGGACATTGTGTGCTCCGGGGCCGGGGCTGACTCTTTTATCTATAATAGAGTCGTATTGTTTTAGTTTTAGTCACTGCATTCGAGTGCAATGCGTCTTACCTATTATTTTTGTTATTGGAGCCATAGTGTATTCGGCACCCCGGCCTCGGCCATAGCGCGTGAGCTTGTCTACCTGATAGGCCCCTGGTCCAGGTCCAGGATCAGCGCCCAACATATTTGTGCGGGCGCCAAAAGAATATTGCGGCATGCGCTGTTTGCGGTTATCATGTTTTTCGAACCCCAATGTCGGTGGTAACCCGTAAGCTCCTGGACCAGGTCCTGTAACCGGGGGAAAAAATTGATTATCCAGCAACCATCGATCGACTTTCACACTCACCTAAAGGCACACGCGCCATGTTGTCTCTGCAATATTAAATAAAACCTAAAATTTTGAAACTCTACTGAGTTGCTGCCCGGAGTAGTCCTGAAATCTATCTGAATATTATTCAGGCAGTCCCATAGCATGAGCTCGAATCGAACGAAATTGGAATCATGGCCAACTTGTGTTCAAGCAATTGAAATTAAAGTGATTAACTTTTAAAACATCTATATATAATATATTGAATATTTAATATACAAAATCTAATAAATGATATATACAAAATATACAATATATATAGAAATATTTCGAATATGTAATCAATTTTATATATAATAAGTATATAAAAATATAAAAATTATATAAATTTTAATCAATATTCAGAATGTTATTGTATTGCTATCCATGCATATCCATCATTCAAGTCCGAAAACAGTTTAATAAAATGTATATCAAAATATTAAGCTTTTCCATAACCTAATATGGACCATATCATGTATAAGTCTTTATTAAAACAAATTTACCGCCAATATATTAATAAATATAGGTTTTATGATACCATTTTGGGTTATTCTTTAGATCCCGAGATCAATAGTAATCAATTGATCTAATTTTCGGCTTAGTTGTAAAAATATAACAAATAAGGACTTCCTTTATATATATTTATACCAACCATTATTCAAAAACTCTTCATTTAGAATGACTCAGATGTTGTGTATACATCCTTTTACGAGTATATCTATAATACATTTATTATACTCCACAAATAATTGCATTTAAGTTGTTATAAAAATAGTGTGATCCCCGATTTACCATGAACCCAGTGACCGTATCATAATGCTATAATTATGAAAGGAGGCTACTAAGTATCTGTTCCAATTTTACTCTGCTATAGCTTCAATATCTGTGAAATACTTTACGAGTTATGTAGATTATTATAATTTAAAATTAACTATTCAACTATTATATATTCTATCATATATAACTATTCAACTGTTAATTTTAAATTAAAATTAGTTATTTATCTCTTCCATATACTAGAAAATGAAGTCGATATTTAACACATATACGGACACTTAATAAAATTTATTACTACTGTAATTCCACGTTAAAATAATTTTTTTCCAATATTGCAAACATTTACATATTATCACATCTGACTATCATGGGTGGAGCATACGGTGAATGGCGCACACCGAACGAATAGGCACCCCTATTCCTTCCAGGGCGATAGTACATCAGGTCATAGTAATTGGGGCCGGGACCCACAGACGCACTCTTTAGATCGCATCTGGGTCTCATAGAGTACTCGGGTGCGCGATTCAGCCTCAGATTCAGATCACCCGCACCATAAGCAGCGGGACCAGGTGAGTTGTTCTTACCCAATAGCTTGGTTTGTATGCCCCTGTTGAATGGAATTATTTAGTCTGATGCAGGAAACGAGATTCTACGTAATGCACTTACATGCTGTAAGCTGGTGCAGCCTGCTTTATGGTGTTGATGTCAAACTTATAGGCACTGGGCCCGGGCCCGCATCTCTTGAAATTAAAGTTGTTACGCGCGGCCATCGTATAGGCAGGAGCCTCCGTGCCTTTGAACATAGGCTTCAGATGGACATCGTGCGCACCGGGACCGGGGCCAAAGCCTTTCGCTGCAATTGAAGAGTCGTAAGTTGACGGAATGACTGAATCTACGGAGTCATTAGGCTCTTACCATTGATTTTTGTCTGGGGGGCCATCGTGTACTCCAAGCCGCCACCCTTGCCATAGCGCGTTAGTTTGTCTACCTGATAGGCACCTGGACCTGGACCCGCATTTTTGCCCATTAAATTTGTACGGATTCCGAAGGAGTACTGGGGCATCCGCTGCTTACGGTTGTCATGTTTATCATACCCAATAGTTGTGGGTAAACCGTAAGCGCCAGGACCAGGGCCTGTCCAAAATAAAAAAAGAAAAACGTTAGGACTACCTCTGCTCCCTCAAATAATTGGAAAATTCTCACCTAAAGGTACACGCGCCATTTTTAATTTACTCTACTGCAATATTGGAAAAAAAATTTCCAAATAATTTTGAACTCTTTTGAGTTGAGTTCCGAATGAATACCAAAAGTGTAATGGGAACAAACAGAGCCCTCACTCCCTGCCAGGGGCGGATCCATATGATTTTTAAGTCAAGGCCAAGTAATTTCGAGGAAAATCAAATGAGAATACATTTATATACTTATGTGGTTATTCTTGCTATGTTAGTGCTTCTTGGTGGCGATGTGTGATTAGGGTATGAAATGTATTGCTTCGGCTTCAATTGATTGCAGTGCTTATTCCAGATCCATGGAGTTGTACAGCTGCTTATAGCGGGAGCCACGCCCACTGCTCTGCATGAGCAGCTCGTTCTGCTGCTCTCTGACTCGCTGGACATGCAAATGAGAAGCAGAAACAGAAAGGTAGATAGTCAGTTCTTTAATGGGAGTATTTATTGTAGGGAGTGTTGGTACCTTCGGATCATATTTCTGATATAGATAGACTAGTATTGGTCCATAGAGTATGTTGCATAGGCCCACAATACGCATGAGCCAGGCAAAGCCAAAGCTCTGCGCCAACTCTCCGCCAATCAAAGGAGCTGTAGAATGGCAGGAAAAAATAATATATTTATAAATAATAATAATAATATAAATAATATATAATTTATTAAGATATATATATATAATATATATTCCATTTCGAAGAGGTAGAGCAAAATCTTACCGAGACAATAGGCCAAGCTTACGGAAGTCTGTTGTATGGCGTAGACCGTGCCGTAGCTGGACCTAGTGCTTCTAGCCTCGCCGTTGTCATCATGCGCCAGTGTTGCATCCACAAAAGTAGCCAGGAGTGGAACCAGGGCCGCATCGATCACCCCAATGCCCAGGCCCAGGGCGAAGTGGGGCAGCAGTAGCTGCGCTACAGTAGTGGCGCTGGGAATCTGAAAAAATAGGGATTATATATATTATATATATATAATTATATAATAGAATATAAATTAGTTATAGACCAGACTCTCACCAGAATTGACGCAAGTCCCACCAGCAGCAGGCTGAGACAGGAGACCTTCAGCTGGCCGTAACGAAAGGCGACGCTGCCGAAAAAGTTTGTTCCCACAAAGTAGCCCACGGAATCCGGTATGAAAACGGTGCCCAATTGCCATTTGTTCGGATGCAGATACTGAATCAGCCAGATGGGCAGGCACGGCTCCAGTATGGCCATCGTGGAAGTGGACAGCCAAATGGCGATGACAATGGCCAAAATCATTTTGCATTCCAGCAGCGCGCGCCACTTGGTGTTCTCTTCCAGAACCAATACTTCCGGCTGCACGGACAGATCCATGGTGAGCAGCTGCAGACCCAGACTCAGAAATATGACCGTCGAGAGGATTATGAAGGGCGCCGACTTGCCCACCATGTCGTAGAGAATACTCCCGAAGGGGTAGCCTATCAATACACCCAATGCAATGCTGCCCAGAATGATGCCCATGACCTTGGAGCGACGCGCCTCCTCCGGGTAGTGCTGGGCCACCAGACTCATGCCGCAGACACCGATGCAGGCGGAGCCCACGCCCTGAATTGCGCGCGCCAGCAACAACATCCAATAAGATTCGCCCACGGCAAACACTGAAAAGTAAACATAACATGTCATTAAACTGGACAGGGACGGAGGAGTCCGTCCGTAAATTTACCCAGCGAGGAGATCAAAAGAAAGCAAGTGCCCACCACAATGGGCAGGCGATAGCCACACTTGCTGGACAGATTGCCGACGATGGGATTGAAAACCAATTGGATCAGAGCCTTCATGGCCAACAACAGCCCAATGGAGCCGTTTTCGCGCGAGAGGCCTACGCTGTTGTTGTTGCTGCTGTTGTTATTGCCATTGAAATTGCTGTTGGCCATGTTGTGGCTATCGACCTTTGCGGCTGCGGTCGCATTAGTGCCGCCCAAATGGTTGCTGGGCAGCCGCGTTGCCATCGTCGTCGACGTCAGCAGATGCAGCGTTGTGAAGTTAACCATCGATTTGCCAGGTATGGGATGCTTGGTCATGTAGAACTGTGTTTGCTCCTCGCTGCGCGGCGCCATCTGATGGGCCTGGGCTGGTGCCGCGGATGGCACGCCTCCCTCCTCCACGCGATAGCCCTCAAGCACGGGCAGCTCCAGGCTGGCCAGATAGTCGGGCAAAATGGGCACTGCAATGGAGTTGTAGATTTTTATCAGCTCTTATCGGCCGTTATCGTCTAATTGGCATTACCTATCACGGTCAGCAGCACATTGTCCAGCAGCAGAGCTATGTACACAATGACGGCAATGAGGCAGCGGCTCTCAATGACATTGGACGGCTGATTAGAGCTGCGTCTGCCCGAGATGTTTAGCTTGGCCGCAGCCTCGCCACTTGTTGACTTCCCCGACATGATTCGCCCGCCAATTATCTCAATCAATATGCAGCAATGATACAACACGGTTACACTGCCATATGGCCAAAAAGACGAGGCGCCACAAAATATGCTACACAATTATAAGGCGGCCACACGCTCACACTCACACTCTCACACACACTCACACACTTGGTGTAGTAACTCGTATGAGGAACAGGAAAGATTTGAGCGCCCTTTGACCAACAGGTGGTGTTGCTGCTTCAACGTGTTTGTGGCTATTGAAAGGTTGCAACAAGCCGTCGACCAGTTTTGCTAAACGCAACGGCAAACCCGAGCGAGCCGAGCGCGCAAACGAGTCCCCGTTAACGAGCGCTCAGCCTGCAAAGTAAATCATCTGAATTCAACATGTGCGACGCGCCAGACATAGAGCATATGCGACGCTCAAAGTGAACTTGTCAGCAAAATTGAATATTTATTAAATTAGATTGTCGATTAAGTCATAGCAAGAGATTAGGAATACTAATTATATACTTAATCAAATATGTTGCTGAGATAGTACATTTTTAAAGGCACGGATTCAACACTTAAAAATAATAATAATAATAACAATAAAATGTGTTAAAAATTTAATTAATTTTTCACAACTAAATTATAAATAATAATAAATTTTGAAAAAATAAATCATAAATAAAAAAATTTTTTAAATGTTAGAATTCAACACATAAATAGCATAAATAAAAATAATAATAATAAATAAATAACATATTAATAAAATGTATAATAAAAAATAAATAAAATAAAAATAATAATAAATACTTAAAAATAACAATAATAATACAACATTTTTTTATGAATTTGAATTCTTAAGAAATAAATAAATAATAAATTAAAAGAAAAAAATAAAATATTAATTTTTTAATTAATAGATTCAATTCAAATATATAATAATTATAACAATATTTAAAATAAAAATTGTTAAAAAACTATCGATTGCTTCAACAACTAAATTATATATATTAAATTAAAATATATTTAAAATATTAATTTTAAAATGATTGGTTTCAAACGTTAAAAATAATAATAACAATAATCAATAAGCAAATTTAATGAATTTTTAGCAATAAATTATAAACAATAAATTTTTATAAAATATATTCATTTCAAAATCCTCGCTGCAACTAACACAGTTAAGGTAACTTCAAGTCGTGCATACTTCGATTAACATTATTATTGCTGTTGCAATGTTACTCTCGTTGTTGTTTTCGTTGTTGTTGTATGTCATATTGGTGCTTAGCAGAGAGTGTTGTCATGGTTGTTTCTTCACATCCATCGCCTCGACGCCAAAGCCACAAAAACCGCATCAAGTTCCCACGACTCGAAGGCCTGCGACCAGTGCCTTGTCTCTGATAAGCGCGCTATAGATTTTTCAGACTCTCGAATCATTTTCCATTTCATTGCGCATTTCACAGTTTAAATTTAGTCCCACAAGTGGCGCTGCCGCAACATGAATTTCTCACAAATCGCACCACTTCGTAGCTCGATAATAGACCGCATTTAGGAAATGGAGATTCCAAAACAGGAGATTGAGAAACAGCTCGAGGTTGACATTTGGGGATTGCTTCTCATTCTTGTTTTTTTTTTTTTTTTTTGGCTTGAATATGACCCAGTTTAGTATGGGTTTCTGGGTCAGACTGGATGGCTTAGCTAATTTAGCAACTTAATAACGAGAATCATTCATAAACTATTATGGATCATTTATTACCTATAGACTATAGTCATATCTTATCATAATATTAAATAAATTAAATAATAACAATTTAGCTTGATTTTATTTATTTTGTTGGCGAACACCTGGTCTTCCGTCTTCTATATAAAAATTAAACGATTTATTTAATCTACATTTATTATAGCTGAATGGGCATATCTCTGATTAGATAGGCAATTCGCTATAAGCGAAGTCAACCAAAATTACTGTAACCCAATAATCAATTAAATCGATAATCAGCCGAACATTGTGTAATTATATAATATATAAATAAAATATGAAATCGCAATATTAATCTGGCACTATTGCGCTTATCCGCATTCCCATAACAAAGAACTCTGACCGATTACCGATTAATTCGATTCTGAATAGTTTATAAATAGGCCGTAATCAAACATTTAATTGCACAGCTCTTATCCCACTTACTGTTAAGATTAGTGGTCACTGAAAAACAGCTTGGATCAGACTTGCTTCCAGCAATTGAGTTAGTTCACGAGGCTCTGGTCGTTCGATCGGTCATTCAATGTTGAAGTGCAAAAACCGTTTGCTCCTTGGGCCTTTGGTGGCGGGGCTGCTGCTGCTGATAGCTGTAATCGGTAAGTCTTAGCCACATTCAGCTATCAATAGAAACACCTGTTTTATGAAGTGCTCAACCAGGTGGCCAGGCGGAAACCTTTCCCTGTAAGCTAAAAGATGCTGAGTACGGCAAAGTGTGCGTTTGCACCGCGGATTACTGTGACTATCTGGACAATCCGACCGTAACCAAGGATGATGAATTTGCGGTAATATCCAGCAGTAAGAAGGGACTTCGATTCGAAGTAAACAGGGGAAACTTTGGTGCCAAGGATAGATATACCATAAAGGACTATGAGGAACCTGTTCCCGAAACCTCAGCTGGCAATGAGACGATCTTCTCACGACTAATGGATCAAACTTTGGGAAAAATGTTTACCACAACTGAATCAAGCATAACGAGATCCGTATCGCTTAAAGTAGATCGGAGTAAGAGTTACCAAAGAATTGAAGGATTTGGTGGCAGCTATACGGGAGCCGTCACCTATTTGGTGAATAACTACAAATCACAGGACATTCAAGATCACCTCTTCAAATCTTACTATGCTGCAAATGGATTGGGATTCAATTTGTTGCGTATATCCATAGGAGGTTGTGATTTCGATTTGGCTCCCTGGGCCTACAACGAGAAACCCGAAAACCAAACCGTGCTGACTGGCTTCGATAAGCTGGACGATCGGGATGTTCTTCGCCTGGCGCATATTAAACGAATGAAGGAAGTTTCAGGCGTACAAAATCTGCGTATCAAGGGAGCTGCCTGGAGCGCGCCGCCATGGATGAAGACCAACCACAGGTGGACAGGCTTTGGCCGTCTAAAGCGCGAATACTACCAGACCTGGGCCGACTACCATCTCCAATGGGTCGATTTGATGGAGAAGAATGGTCTGCCGATTTGGGCCATTTCCACTGGAAATGAGCCAATGAACGGAATACTCTTCATGATCTTTGTCAAGTTCATGAGCATGGGCTGGACACCACAGACACAGGCCATTTGGCTGGCCGACCACTTGGGACCCACGATTCGTAACTCGAAGTACAAGGATCTGTTTATCTTCGGCAACGATGACCAGCGGTACACCAGTCCATTCTGGTTCAAGCAGGTAATACTTTTAACCTTTTCCAAGTGAATTTCAAAGATCAATAAATATATCCATTTGCAGATGAACCGAACACGCCCCAATTCACTCCAGTATATTAATGGCGTAGCACTCCACTGGTATTGGGATGAGATCTTCGGAAACAGCTTTGTGCACAGCACCAACGAGTACATGGCCAACAAAATACAGATCATTTCCGAGTCTTGCATCGGAGACAAACCCT
Source organism: Drosophila meridiana (assembly GCA_035045185.1). NCBI lineage: Eukaryota > Metazoa > Arthropoda > Insecta > Diptera > Drosophilidae > Drosophila > Drosophila meridiana. The sequence goes on from JAWNPF010000055.1 coordinate 9,229,361, forward strand.
GGCAGAAAGCTGCCCCGCTCCTCGGCAGCTGGGAACGGGCTGAGAAGGTGGCACGATCATTTATCTCCCATCTGCAAGATGGTTTCCACGGCTGGATAGACTGGAACATCATATTGGATGAAATAGGCGGTCCCAACTACGTCGATAACACAGTTGATGCACCAGTGATTGCCAACACGACAAGTAAGCTCTGCACTCTAATCTATATATATTTATTATACTGATATTTCCGGCAGCCTACACGGAGTTCTACAAGCAGCCCATGTTCTATATCATGGGACATTTCTCCAAGCTGGTGCCCGAGGGCTCCGTGCACATCGAGGCGATGGCCAGCAACGTCAACGTGGACTGTGTGGCTTTCAAGAGACCCGACAACAAGATTGTCCTTCTGCTCTTCAATAGCGGACGCGCCGATGTAAATGTCAACATTACGGATACACTTCGTGGAATTTTACCAATTAATGTGCCAGCCAGGTCCATACATACAGTACACTATAATTGAATGAGCAATAAATATGCATATTTTAACGGGTTGAATTTGAAAATTTATTATTTATATATTATATATAAATATTATATATATATTATATATAAATATTATTTATATTATTATATATATAATATATTATTTATATATTATATATATTCAAATTGATCAGATTGATTGATGATACTAAATAATTTAATATGTATACTATATATTTCATGGTAGAGCCAATCTGCACTGACCCACTCAAAAAGAAACAAGGTATAAAGAAAAGCAAATCATAAAGAGAATGAGAGAGAAAGGGAGATACAGAGAAAGTATGAGCACAGTGTACTCACTTTACACAACTCTCACTTTAACGGAAGAGTGAATTTTAATAGTGGATCGACTCTTTGGAAGAGAGTACCATTATTCACGCCGTCGCTACCTTTTGCATAACTTTTACTTTTGATTGCGAAATCCGTGAGACGTTTTTAAAGTGGCGCCGTCCACTGCGAATCGCCTCTGCCCGCGCTGCGCCTCTACGACCGCCTCTACCTCTCGCCTCTACCTCCGCCTCTACCTCAGCTACTTTATCAATTCAACAGCTGGCGCAGGTCAAGTAGCAGCGGCAAACATAAACAACAGCTTGAGCGCTCACTTGAACCTATTTGAGCAAAATTCGGTTACGATTGATTAGGAGAAACGCGTTCGCTGTCGCCGCAAGCATTTCCATAGCTCGGAGCTCTCGGCTCTCTACGCTTCACTTCACTCCGCTCGCGAGTCAGTTGAGCGGACGCATCCGAGGCGCTCGTTTCGTTGCAGTTTCGCTTCTGTGTGGAGGGCAAAGATGAATCTGGGCTGGCTGTGGATGCTGTTGGCTGTTGCCCTTTGGTCGAGGTGGGGCGGTAAGTACGTTGTTTACCTGTGATTGCACACTTATATATGTATATATTACCTGTGCGTACACTTGTCGCAGCCGCCTTATCAACACCTTGCCAGCTAAAGGAGACTCCGTATGGCAACGTTTGCGTCTGCAATAGCAGCTACTGCGATTATCTGGAGCAGCCGGTGCTAAGTGATAATAATCAGATTGTGGTGATTAGCTCGAGCAAGGTAAGATTCTAAGTTCAAATCAAATGGAATGGCAAACATAACATCATTACACATATTTTGCAGAATGGCCTCCGTTTTACACGTTCCGAAGGCAGTTTTTTAGATAAAAAGATCTTGGAAATTCAGGATCATCAATGGATTGATACTAACTTTGTCGCCGATGCAGTTGTCGTAGAGCAAAATAAAGTTTGGCTGCAATTCGCAAACATTTCTCAACGATTTGGTAATTAAAATCCGACATAAACAATTTTACAACACTTAAACATTTTTCCTAATCTTTTGCAACACTTTTCAGCCATTAATGCGACCATAAAAACGGTGCAGCTATCAGTTCAGCGCCGAGTACGCCATCAGAAGATAACGAACTTTCGGAGGCGCCTTCACAGGCAGCGTCTCCCACATTTTGCAACAGCTTCCAAGAGATCTCCAGGATCATGTGTATAAGTAAATAAATGATATTTCAATATTGAGCATCTCGCTCATCTCCTTACTTACTCTGCAGATCCTATTTCCATGCCGATGGCATTGCCTACAACTCCATACGCATGTCCATCGGTGGCTCCGACTTTGATCTACAGCCCTGGGCCTACAACCAGCTGCCGCGCGATGATCCCACACTCAGCAACTTTACCACACTGGACGCACGGGATCTACAGAAGATTGAGCAGTTGAATCGCCTGAAGGCAATTGCCCAATTGAGGGATCTGAAAATTATGGCAGCCGCTTGGAGTGCACCCACTTGGATGAAGAGCAACAACCGTTGGACGGGCTACGGCCAGCTGAAGACGGAATACTATCAGGCCTGGGCGGACTACCACTTGAAGTAGGTGTCCGACAGAGTTGACCAATTAATGGCCGCCATTATGCGAATTAATGTGCGCTCTTTGCAGATTCCTCGAACTGATGCAGTCTAAAAATATGACCGTCTGGGCCATATCCACCGGCAATGAGCCGTTAAACGGTGTCATCGGCTTCTTCTTCGTGCACTTCATGAGCATGGGCTGGACGCCCTGGCAGCAGGTAGGCATTGCCATGAATAATTATGCGCATTTATATAGCAGCAGCTCTTCCCTAATAGGCAATTTGGCTCAACGATTATCTCGGACCGACCATTAGGAAGTCCAAGCAGAGCAAAGTGCTCATTTTTGGCAACGACGATCAGCGCTATACGTATCCCTCCTGGTTTCGCAAGGTAAGACCCACTAGATGTGGCATATAAATTTTAGATAACATTACGTTTGATCTCGTAGAATTGGGGGATACGCTTAAGAGTTTTATGATATATTGAACATGATCTGTTAATACGAGCATTTCCTTTGCTTAAAAAGAACATTTTACTTTTTCATTTTTTTTATTCCAGAAATAGATTTTTTAAAATACACATTACATACATTTTTTTTTACAATAATGAGAGTTTACATTTAAATTAGTAAGTATTTTATAAACCTGTGATAGTATTATGATTCAAAGGAGATAGTAGATCAATAAATAGCTATACTAAAATTAGAATAAAAATTTAAAAAAAAAAAATTAGAAAACCCAATATACCCTATTATATTATTAATATAAATGTTAAAAAAAAAAAGAATTTTTCTTATTATGGTTAATGAGAAAATTGAATTTTGCTATATTAAAAAAAAATAAAAAAATTAGAAATACCAATATTATATTATTATAATCTGTTAACAAAGAATTACTTTTACTATGCTTAAGGTGAAAATTGAATTTTAAAATTGTTTTAATTTTTTTTATTCTAGAAAGTAAATTTATTAATTCTAAAATAGATTAAAAATTGGTTGCAAGGAAGAAAACCTAAATACCCTATTAACATTATGAACAAGTATAGGAAGTATCTAAATTTATAATGTCTCTCTCTCTCTCTCTCTCTTTCTCTCTCTCTTTCTCTCCCTCTCTAGATGCGCGCCTCTCGCACCAATGCACTCGACTATCTGGATGGCCTGGCCGTACATTGGTATTGGGATGAGATCTTTGGGCCGCAGCTTATAGATCGCGCCCATGCGGAGATGCCAGATAAATTGCTATTGAACACGGAATCTTGCATCGGCGATAAGCCCTGGCAGACGCACGGCCCGGAGCTGGGCAGCTGGGGGCGTGGCGAGAGCTATATGCGTGCCTACATGCAGGACTTGCAGCACAATTTCAACGGCTGGCTAGACTGGAATCTGGTACTCGACGAGCGGGGCGGTCCCAACTATATACACAATTACGTGGACGCTCCGGTGATTGTGAACACAACGAGTCGCACGGAGTTCTACAAACAGCCCATCTACTATGCCATCGGGCACTTTAGCAAGTTTGTGCCCGAGCAATCCGTGCGGATCTTGGCGCGCACCAATGAAACGGAGTCCTTTGCGCAGCTTAGCGTGGTTGCCTTCCACAGACCGGATGGCTGCGTGGCGGTGATCTTGTACAACGGGTATGTGGCACGCGTCTGCTCGGCCACTCAAGTGTCTGCACATCCTGTCGCAGTTGAGGCGCTATTTCTGGCGGCATCTGCGCTAAAGTGGCTGCCTCTTAATTGTGCATGGCACTCGAGGAGCTCAAGAGCTAGACATATTTTATGAATGCATCTCAAAGAATACTTTTCCCTTCCAACAGCGAAAACCTGCCCGTTAATATTGCGCTCCGTGACAGTCAGCGAGGTGCATTCAGCCTGCGTCTGCCCGCCCGCTCCTGGCACACCGTCGTCTACAAATGAGGCGACTTTGAATGGGTTAAGCGTAGCGTTTACAGATCTATATATCTATAACTACAATATATATATAGCTAAGGGTCCAGCTGGTGTTACTCCAAGGACCAATTAGGATAGAAAACATGTTTGCCACTCAGCCACTCAAGTGACAGACATCAGGAAGCCCATAAACTGCCCCCCGAACAGGATGCGGATGCACAGACTCTGGAGAATTGTCCAAGCGCAACGACCAAGACAACGGAAATTTGTTTAAGCTGCTCAATTTGCCGTGTCACGTCTGTTTACAATGAAATTTCATTTACCATTCACTCTCAGCCCCACCCCGTAGCTCTACCAACGGCCTGGCCCGGCGGTACGGCAAGTATAAACGAAATATCGGATCAAGTTGAGTGACAACTGGCAGTCGAGCGGCGACAACGACCAGCCGAAAACATCTTTCGTATAAATATTTTCTTAAGTTTTTCTTCAAATGATTTTCTCTGTTTTTCTGTATTTTTTTATGTGCTCTATAAATATGATTGTCAATTGAGCGCACAGCAAATGCATTTGCTGCCTCTATATGCATCTGGCCCCGACAAAATGGGGCGTTTTATGTAAATCTATAAATTAAATATGAAATCTTCATAATTTGTACATGACCAATGAGTGCGCCGCAGCGAATCTCTTGGCAATAGCTCACGAATAATAGAAAAGTGTAGAATAAATTTAAGTTATTTTATTTTAAATATATAATTCAAATATCATACCAGATTTGATGCTGAAAAATCCATGAATTGAGATTAAAATTTTTATAAGTATAAAATAAATTTTAGTTATTTCTTTTAAATATATAATTGAAAAATCATACAATATTTGTTGCTGAGAAATCCATGAATTGAGATTTTAATTTTTGTGTTTTATATACGGCTGCTTGCAGTCGTTTCTCATTTAACAACTGTGGAATATATTAGGGTAAATGCATTTTAATGCGCTCATCACATGTGGCAGTGGCAAGTGGCATGTGGCAAGTGGCAAGTGGCAACAGCATGTCAATGCGTCTTGGGTAATATTGTATATACCCAAGTGTTTACAACAAAATACACTTAACAGGCAGCAGCGTGTCCATTACATTCCACACTCACGCCTCCACCCTCTAGTTTACTCCTTTCAGCAATTGGGGAAAAGGGTATATCCGAACTGCACAGAGAAAGAGAGACAGAAAGAGAGAAATAGAATGAGAGAGAGTGAGAGGGAGAGAGAGGGAGAGATGGAGAGGGAGAGAGAGATATGGAGAGGGAGAGAGAGAGAGAGAGAGATAGAAAGAGAGAGAAAGAGAGAGAAAGACAGAGAAAGAGAGAGAGAGAGCAGCTTTCTTATGAGCGAAACTTCTTCCCAGCTTAACTAACTAAAAATATAAACATGAACAAAGAGAAGAACAAGGAAGAATTTTTTGAGTTGGTTAAACCAGCTCTAAAATATTACAACATATAAATTTTTCTAGCACAACCTGCAAATCATTATATATTTATGTATAATATTCTTGGCAGAAATCTATAGCAGATACAGTATTTCCCGCGATGCTACGATGCCAGGCAGTAGATATTTCCTATATCTTTGTATCTATACCTTTGATCTTGGGTTTTCAAATTCAAAATTTCAAATAAAGTCTTAAGTATGAATAGTCCTCAAAATGAAACCGAAATTGTACAAAACAATATATAGTAAGGTCCGTTTTATCACGCCTCTAGAGACCATGGAAAACTAATTTGGTCGATTTTTATAAGATCTTAACAGTAACTCACGTGCCAAATACTGGTGTTAGAGCTAGAATATTTTGTTGATCTCATGTTGAGAACTTTATTCCTTTAAATAAACTTAATTTCTGAAATACCGGAAAATCCATATTCTGATTAAACATGTCCCTAGTCGCGCATCGGGAAAATCCTAACACTACATCAGATGAGGATACACCCAAATATATATAAAAAATTTCAGGTCTGTAGCTACCATAGAGAACAGACGAATATAAACTTATATACTCGTTTCATTTTTCTGAATAAATATAAAGATTGTCGATTGTTTACGTTGCTCCTTTTGTTCAGCTTGAAAACAGAGCATCCAACAGTTGATAACAGCCGACGCATGGGCTCACACAATTTTGTTGTTTTCAAGGAACCAATACGAGAGCCGCTGTGGGACATGCCAGCCAAAGTGTTGAGTGTTTCTTTGGGTTGTTTTGGTGTTTGCAGTGCATAAAGTTAATGAGCCTCATTATGAATATGGGAGCGATATGTTTGTGTCATAAGCAATAAGACTGGAGTAAGGGAACTTACACGCGCTGCTCTCGTCAGCCGAAGATCAAAGTACATTACCATTTCCCATGCTGCCGAGGCCCATAATGTGTTATGAGTTATTGGAGTAGGGCAGAGGCAGGAGAGAGAGAGACAGATGCAGAGACAGAGGCAATGACAACTCCAAATACAGATCCAGCTTGCTGATCCGCTTCCTGCCAGCCAAGCCACGTCCACATCCACATCCACATCAACATCGATGTCGTGTGCTTGTCAACAGCTGACAGCGCCATGTCAGAGCAATTTGCTGAACTGAAGGTAGGTGCTCTCCGCATCAGCAGCTCCTCCTCCTACACATGTCGTCTCTCTGACGGCCACTCAAATTGACTGCTCAAAACACACACACACACACATACATACATATAGAGTGGATACTATTTAGTGTCAGATTTATTTCAGGCATAAAACGGCGATCACATTTCAGAGCAGCCGCGGTAATGGCTGGGGAGGAGCACTTAAGTGGCCCGCGGGACAAAGGCGCCGGATGTGACTATTTGCTGTACACACACCATGTAACGATGGCCCCCAAAGAAGACACACACACAAACACATACACACACATACATATTTACATATATCTACCATAGTTTTACTATGCCTTTATTTCTGTTCTTGATGGTACGTACTTTCCCCGCTATTTGCCTGATTAGATAATCAAATTAGCTAATCAATCCGACCCGACCCGACCAGCTGTGGCCCAATTATCATCAGAAATCAGAGCCATAATCGCTACAAGCTGAGCAAGATGCGACGTCCGTTGTCACCAACGCTGGCCAGGCTGGCCGAGCAGGAGCTGAACGAAACGCCCGACAGGATACAGCAGGACATCATCATCTTGCGCGTCTGGATACGCCAGCAGCCGCACCTGAGGGCACGCACCGAGGACGACTTTCTGATTGCATTCCTGCGACGCTGTCGCTACAGCCTGGAGGAGACCAAGCGGCGCCTGGACCGCTACTTCTCCTACTACAATCTGTTTCCCGAAATCATGAGCAATCGTTATATCACACAGCGGCTGCTGGACATCAATAGATTGGGGTAAGCCACGGGGAAAAGTTGAAGAATCCGTGTATCCATTCCACATTTCAGTATGTTCATCTATCCGGATCTGCCCAAGTGCGACACCCGCACCGCTCTGTTCATAGCACGCTTTGGCAGGCTCGATCCCAACCAGTACAGTCTGCGTGAGATCTACCATTTCACATCCATGGCCATGGAGATCGTGGCCCTGGAGAATGATTACGCCTCTGTGGCGGGCATCTGTGAGATCATCGACTTGGAGGGTGTCAGCTCGGACAAGATGCGTCGCTTCGACAAGCAGTTCTTTCGCCGCTGGTGGAGCTGGCTGCACGACTGCAGTCCGCTGCGCATTAAGGAGCTCTACGTGATCAACATGCCCAAGGACATCCAAGGCAGCATCATGTATCTCTACAACATGCTCAGCCTGCAGGTCAACTATCCGGTGAGCATGATATAGACAATCCTCTACCGCATTAATTATAGCAATATGCCACAGATACGCGTGCTGAAAAACGCCGAGGAGCTGTTCGATCACATCGGCAAGGGATCCCTGCCCGAGGAGTACGGCGGCACCAATGGCCACCTGAACGAGAGCATTGCCTACATGGAGGACTTGCTGAACAGCTATCGGGGCTACTTCGAGCAGGAGTTCAAATATGGCACCATCGAGGAGCTGCGCCCGGCCGAGGTTACCACCTACGAGGCAGAGTTTGGCGTCAACGGCTCCTTCCGCAGGCTAAACTGGGATTGACGAATCGAAGGCGATATAATCATTAAGTCAGAGCTCTGCTGTAGTCGATCAATTAAAACTGTGTACACCGCATAGATAAACAATAATATATCGCATAATGCGCACTATCTACAAGTACATGTGTATATATACATACATATGCATATATACAACATATATCTGTATATTAATATATTTCCCTTGGCGTATATCTAACAGAGCGCGTTCCAGCTATTACCTGGCCGCTGTTACTGATTAGATTGCCAGCTCAGGTGTGCGTCAGCCAGTTGGCATTTCCATGTCTGCATTTGGACTGCAGCTATCGGTGCGCTAACATGGCCGGACTGCGACCACTGCCAGTGGAGCTGGCGGCACTCGCCGTTACGGAGTGTAATGAGCAGCAGGCGGAACGGGCGGCATTTATAGTTACGCTGCAGACATGGATTGCCAAGTCGCCGTATCTGAAGGCACGCACGGACGAGCGGCTAATTCTGGCATTCCTGCGCCGCTGTCGCTTCAGCGTGGAGGCAGCCAAGCGGCGCATTGACAACTACTATTCCCTGCGCAACGACTTTCCCGAGGTGCTCGGCGCCAGGCAGCTGGATGAGGCGCTGCTGCGACAGTTCGATCGAGGGTAAGAGGGCGGCCTAGCTTTCTTTTATTTATCCTAAACTTAATATGTCATCCACACAGCATCCACGTCATACCCAAGCGTCCCGTTAGCCCGCAAGGTCCCCGTGTTATCATCTCACAGTTCTGCAAAATCGATCCGAAGCAATCGAATCCCCGCGAAGCGTTCAAACTGCTCTTCATTCTGCTGGAGTTGCTGGCGCTGGAGTGCGACAATGCCTCTGTGGCGGGTCTATTTTATGTCGTGGATGCACGTGACGTGACCATGGAACAAATGCTCCAATACGATCCATTTTTGCTGAAGAAGACCTTCATGCTCGTAGATCAGTGCTTGCCGCTGCGCTTTGTCGAGATTCACTTGGTGAATATGATACCCTCGGGGCAGAAGATCTTCAATTTCGTCACCTCCTTTCTGCCGGCCAAGCTGCCCTGGAAGGTGTGTAGCCCCAGCCCACTTTATTCCTTAAATCCCCACTAATCTTCTGCACCCATTCTCAATAGTTCGTGGTGCACAAGAAATCCGAGGACTTGTACAAGCATCTGCCCGCCGAGGCGATGACCATTGAGTACGGCGGCAGCAATGGCTACCAGGCAGAGGCGCTGGACTACTGGCGTGATAAGCTGCACGAATACAAGGATTATCTGGCCACGGATTCCCAGTACTGCACAAACGAGAAGCTGCGCGTAGGCCTGGCCAAAGCCTGGGCCACCGGCGAACTGGGCGGCACCAGCGGCTCCTTTCGCAAGCTGGAGGTGGACTGAGAGGAGGAAGGAGGGAGGAGTGCGTACTTAAGTCTGCTTTATTTGTAGTCTTTAATTAAGTAGCTAAAGAGAAGAAATACTAAACTAGTTCTACATATTTTCACTGGCATTTGGTGTGTCCTTTGGGGTATAGCGCGTATCCTTTGGCTGGCTTTAAAGATTAAGATTAAGATTAACTTTACATTTAACTAGTCTGGCCTCCTAATACTAGGTGCTACATTTCTGCTTGAAGTTCGCATTCAGCGTGGAGGTTGTGCGTTTGCCTGTAGATGTAGTTGTGGATGTGGTGGTTGTTGTGGTGGTGCTGTTGGTGGTGATCACGGTGACCTTGCTGGCGGTGGCCTGCATCTGCACAGCGTTCGTTGTGCTCTTGTTGATACTCTGCACGATGAGATTAAGGCAATCCAAGCTGGAGCCATTCGCATTGCCGCTCGCATCGAAATCTGTGAGATAATAATGAATATTGTTAATGAATAATTATAATGAAGTAAAGTAAGTAAAGTAAGTAATGAAGAAATAATAATAATAATAATAATAATAATAATAATAATAATAATAATAATAATAATAATAATAATAATAATAATAATAATAATAATAATAATAATAATAATAATAATAATAACATTAATGAATAATAATAATAATAATAATAATAATGATTATAATGAATAATAGTGATGAATAATGAATAATAATATTGCTCATGAATAATGAGAGATCCAATAGGTTCTCTAATGATATTCACCTGCAAATTGTCCATATTTCTCCATGTGTCTATTGTAAAATATGAGCTTATCCTCCAGATATGCGCCCGCATAGGAGCTCTGCAATTAACAAATGAAAAATGCATCCATGAGATACTTAGATACAAAATTAGCTAAAAGCAAACAAAGTTGCAAAACTGTCGCCCCAAATGACAATGTCAGATGCTGTCTCTATGCGCTCTCAAATGATGAGATTAACCCAAAGCATATGAATGCCGCAACGCAGCCAATTAAAATGCATTGAACCCAGGCGACGGCATTGTCTCGAGCCGGCAGGAGCCGGGAGTGGGGAGTGGGGCCACTTATTAGCAATTAAGTTAATTTGCATACGCAGACGACAGGCATGGCCAGCGACGGGTGGGAGCTGGGGGCCGCTGCTGATATATAAACGGAGATACGCAGATTTCATTAGAAAGATTTGCTTTAACGCCTATGCTAAATTATAATTGCCAATTCTGGGTGGGTTCCCAACTGAAACATCGAGTTGCCCGGAATTTAGTTTTTTTTTTCTCAAAATTTTTTCTTGTGCCGTCGCAGCGTCTGCAAGGATCAGCGCGACTGGGACTGGGGATGGGGGCTTCGTATTTATAGGCACAATGTGACATGAAAACGACACCCAACAGCAACAGCAACAGCAGCCGAACAAGCAAAGAACAAAACGCTGAACACTAGAACTCACGGCTGCACTTTTATAAAGCGATTTATCATTTCTCGGGCGTTTAGTGACAGCGTGCGCCCGATATAAGCGACACACATATGAGTATATACTATATACACATATGTATACATTTATATATATATACTCAGTAAATGAAATTTGAATTTTATTTCTCTTGGCGCAGACAACATAAGTATATATAGTATATGTAAGCGTGTTAATATCTGAATGAAATGCCACTTATCATGCGCTAAGCATTTATGAGTTGCGCAAAGATTTTAAGCCGCTTTTTGGCGCGTGGAGACGACACGAGAGACGGATATGCCGCCTTATGCTGGGCGACTCGACTCTTTCATGTAACAACTTGGAATGACCTTAAGCATTCCAAACTTGTATCGATGTTTTGTAATCGAACCTTGTTAAAGCCAAAAGGCAAATGTCCACCAGATAACACTCGAAACATAGATAACTCGAAGTCACAGTAAGTAGATATAAAGTTCACTTCCGTTTTATGGCCACGCGATAAAGTCGCATACCCCTAGCAATGAGTCATTTGCACCTAAGTGTTTACATTATGCCAAATTTGTTGTTGGCAGCGTATAAAGTGTGATGTGATTACGCTGTGAAGTGTCTACTCGACTGATATGATCGCAATCGTTTGATAGAATATCTGTCATAAAGGCAAGGTGAAATTCGGTTCTGGCTTTCGAGGCGCAATGCATAATAAAATGAAGTGTGATTAGAATATGGCCACCTGCATTGGGTTATTAAAGACAACCAAGGGTATATAAAGGAGGAAAATTTAAATAAATATGCATTGTAATAAATAGAAATTGCTCAGTTTGCCTAAATTTGTTTATGCTGGCAAATTCAAAAACTATTCATAATGACTCATATCATTGGCAATGACTATGAAGTAATAGAGATAAGTTTTTATAATGAAACTTATCAGATTACTAATAGATTAACTCTAATTATAGATTATTGGCAAAATTCAAATTAGATTAGTGAAAACTAAAAAACTCTATAACACATATATCTTTTATCGACTTACATACTGAATATGAATCGATTTTTAATTAAAATTATTTTTATTTAAAGTCTAGCCATAATAAAGATAGAAGATAAAAAATAAAATAAAAATAATTAAAACGTAGAAATATTTGTTTAAATTGAATTTGAAATTAATTAATTTTAAGAAAAATAATAATAATAAAATAAATATAAAAAAAATTATAGATAAATATTACTAAATATATATAAATATTTAATACAAACTCAAAAATAAATAAATGTACAATATTTATAAAAAAAAGTTAAAAAACAAAAATTAGATATATAAGGGTTAACAAATTCTGCTGTGACAATATACTATATAAATACACACATATATGTTGTTTGCAAAACTAAAGTGAAAAAAAAACAACAAAAATAATTGAAACCAAAGGATATTTTGTAAATTGTTTCAAATTTAAGTATACAATAATAACAAAAAAATAAATAAAAAATAATAATTTTAATAATAAAAAAAAATGTATTAATAATAATTTAAATTAAAATAAACTAAAATAAAAGAATTTAATTATAATCTCTCTACGAATTAAATAAAAATATTTAATAAATTCTATTGAGACAATTAATTTAATTATATATTCTATGAAAAAAAATATATATATTGTTTAAATTTTAATATAAATTATTTACTAACTAAAAAGAAAAATACAAAACAAAGAATAAACTTAAAAAATAAATATATATAAAAAAATTAAAGCCACAATAATTAAATTAAAATAACTCTAAAAAAAGTAAAACCTTAATGAATTCAGCTGGGCATATATTTATATATAGAATATAAGTATTTAAATATCTATTGTTTGTAAAAGTTACACAAGAAAAAAGAAAATCAAAAGAACTAAAACAACAAAATATATTCAAATATAATAATTAATTGTATAATCATGACATAAAGATATACATTTAAAAATTATAATTTAAAATAAATTATTAATTAAATAAAAATATAAAAATTAAAATAAAAGAAAAAAATCAAAAATTTCTGTACTTTTGGTGTGAGTTATTTTAATTTCTTTAATTGAAAAAAAAAAAAAAAAAATAATTTCTCTTAGACTTGCATATTTATAACACATTTGTTATCAACGCTTAGCACTTTGCACGTTAATGTTTAAAAATAATACGATTCCAGCTCCCCCTAGTTCCATTTGCCACTTGCCAGCTACCCCAAATGGGATGGATGGATGGATTGTCAGCCCGTGGCTCTCCCTGTGACTGTGACTGTGGCTGGGGTTGGGGCTGGGGCTGTGCCTGAAGTGCATTTTAATGTCGCCCGCTGGCATTTCGCCAGTTTTTAATCAAACTATGGACGCACATTAATATCTGCCATTGAGGGCGCGTACTGACGGCAAAACAAATATGCAAGGTTTTATGGTAAATTAACAAATTTGTACATTAAAATTTGAAAAACTCAAACAAACTGCATGGAAATTACTCAGCTGAGCAGCAGAGAGAGAGAGAGAGAGAGAGAGAGAGAGAGAGAGTGCGAGTTGCGATCGGGCGGCCATAAAAAAGAAAAAAGAAATACGAACGGCGATTGCAAAAATGTTTGCATAATTGTTGACAATTTGTTAAGCTGTCGGATTGGCCTCCAGCTGCTTGAACTGCTGCAAGCTGCTGACTGTGCCCATCTCTTGCAACACCTTTCGAGGAACAGCGCTGCGAGCTTGTCATGTTTTTCCTGTGCAATTTGTCAACTGACACATTTCCCTCGACCCGAACATATTGTGAAATGCTGAAATTCTGAAAGAGATGTTGTTCCCCCTTTTTACTCCCTCACTCCCTCACACCCCACTCCTCCTCCTCCTCTTTATAAAACAACATTCAAATGTAGCTCAAGTTTTCCCTGTCGTAAGCTCCCTGCCTTGGCGTTCGAATTTGTTATAATTAATTTACAACACGTTTCTCCCAGCAGCTCATGGAGTTGGGTGGGCCACGACAGACGCACCCGAGCGCTGGGTAAAAAGAAAATTTATTTATTGATCCTTACTAACTGCAGCCTCAATATAAATAAATTCGGAGACAATTTCGATGTTAGCTGATTGTGCTTTTGCCGGAGCAATCATAACTCATTATTCTCCCCTCGAAAAGCAGGATAGATAGAGAGAGGGAGCGAGAGAGGGTGACTGTTCCCTAGCCTCTTCCAGTTTGGGGCATCTAAGCAGAAGCTTATTAAGTTGCACGTCAGCGAGCGCATAAATATTGCTTTGGGTAGCATATGACTCGGGCAGAATATGACTTTTAGATATTGGGAGATATGTGGACTTTATGATATTTGTTGAATGGGGAGCTAAAGCTAAAGACAACAATTTTGTTATTCTATTTTCACTTCAACGGACTGAGATAGAGAGCGAGCGAGAGTCTGAGATTTTGATGAATGTGCGCGTCAGCGAAAGAAAAATGTACGAAAATGTTTTTCATGCATGAGGTTTTTACGAGAAAATAATTGCGGAACGTTTTTTTGCCGTTGCCGTTGCCGTTGCCTTTGCCGTTGCCTTTAATATTAATTGGCGTTCAGCAAAAACTTACCAGATAATCGGACTGGCAGTTCTTGCCGCTTAAACTGGGCGCCAGATTGTCGCCGTCGCGTGTGGGCGTGGATTCCTGCAATAGAAAGAAGGCGCAACCGAGTTAGATACCTTTATATATATCATTATATTATATCATTATGATTATACCTGCAGCAGATCCTCGAGACTCTCGATGTATTCGATGGCGTTGCGCAAGATCTCAACCTTGGGCAGGCGCTGATTCGGATTGGATGATGTGCGACGCTTCAAGATCTCGAAGGCCTCGTTAACCTAGAATGCGGAGAGCAGCAAGCCAATTAAAATTCATAATCGAAATTATAGATATCACAGAAATCCATTAGAGAAGCCATAAAAACCCAACCAACCCATCTTTAAGTGGCTCTTTAATAAAACATATTTTAAATTAAATCGCGCATAAAATTTAAACAATTAAACTGTTGGGCGCGGGTGGATGTGGCTGATGCTGATGATGATGATGATGATGATGATGGTGATGATGACCATAAAGTCAATAATTATGATCATGTCCCAGTGTCATTAGACAGTTCCCCCCTTTATTCATAATGTTAATAGCCCTGCCACAGGGGTTTTGTCGATCTATAAATAAGACTCGAGAAAAACTCGATCCTATAGTTTTTACGATTCGAGCACAGAACTCACTCCTCTGCTTATCTCACTCTCGAGCTCGTTAATGTTCCCGTTTAATGTTTGGCAAATCTTGTATTTTTATGCTTGTTGGGTGGCTCCTCTCCAGCCGAGATGGTTAACAAAATTTAGGGCCAAATGATTGCGAATGACATTTATGTTCACGATGTGTTAATTTCTGTGGCGCAACTAAGTTGCACATGATCTGATCTAGGGGTAACTCTACTCTGTAATCCTACAAAAAAGAGAGTTTCCTCTGTAAATTGTGCTTAGTTTATGTCGATAACGCCTTGTAAAATCAATAATTTATGCAAAGAGATTTTGATATATTTAATGGATGATTATAGATATTAATTCTAGTTGATCTAAAATAATCTATAATTTGTATATATTGTATTAATCGAAATAATTCTTTATCACGAATGAAAAGGCATTTCTCAACATTCCCAAAGTCAACACGACCGAGTATAAGGCAGAAATCATAAGTTCTTAATGAATACGTCAACATAAAGTATTACATCTAAGCTAATCCCTATATGCAATAAACTCTATAGTAAAGTCCTAGTTATAAATATTAAAATAATGTTTTGTTAACCATTTTATCTTGTCATATGAACTTTCCTTTACTACACATACATTTTTCGTAAAGCCTAAGTAATTGAAAATATTTTTAAAACTTAAAAACCCTATTTAAAAATATTAAATAATTTTAAATATTGCTAGAATTTATTTTTATCATTATATAACGATGGATAGTAATACAAATATTTAATTATGTCGAATATTTAAATAAACTATTTTATTAAAGGGAATATATGAATGATATAGTTGACTGATAAAATTATATAAATAAAATATAAGACTTAAAGAAATTAAAAATAATATTTAAATAAACATTTTGTTCAAAATATTATAAATAATATTTATTAATATAAATAAATTAATAAAATATTCGATGCAAAGTAATAATATTTAAATAAAGTATTTCATTAACAGGAAAATTTGAATGAAGTACTAAAATTTTTGAAAAATCGTAATATAATATTGGATATAAAGAAATATCAACTTTGTATTAAAGGATTATTGAAATCAAGAATATTAAAATTTAAATAAAGTATTTAGTGAAATTCCTCTAAGTAAAACAACTAAACATTATTTTAATTAATATAAATTTTCTTCAAATAATTTATTTAAATATTATTTTATTATAATAAAATATTTGATTCAACGACAAAATTGTGAGTAAATTGTAAGTATAGTATTAATCTGATTTGGCCAAAGATCGGTTAGTTATGTTAATACAATTTATAACTCTATATATTTAATTTATCAAACTTGTTGACTTTTTCTATTTTTACTCCTCTTTATTAATTTGGCTTAGCTTTTGTCGTAGAGTTAATAAGTGAGGGTTACCCTGCGAGCCAAATCACATATACTATGTTTCGAATTGAACAGATAAAATGCAAATAGGAATATATAAAATTTATCATTCTTATTATTTATATATTATTGTTTCCTGCCTTCATTCATCAAAGACATTTGATTTATAGGAGGACTAAAGAGAGAAAGAGCTGATTCTGATTTCCTTCTAGGAAACCTTAATCTTTCTATATAGTCGACTACTTTACAATATTTGCTAGGGATCTGAGTAAATCAAATCTGATATAAGCAGAGCAAAATTAAGCTTCTATTAAAAACTGAGCATCACGAACCGCTTTAAGTACTCTTCCTTGATCCCCCGCTCACCTTTCTAAGACGCCGTCGCTCTCGCATTGTCGCCGCCTTGCGTCGATCCACGGTGACGTTCTTCTTCTTGCACGCCTTGCAGGCCCAGGTGAGGCAGGGACGCGACGACTGGGCCGAGGCGCACACGAGTGGCGCCAGCACGTGCTCCTCGGAGCTCAAGCTACTGTCCTCGTCGTCATAGTCCGTGGTGTATATGGGCGAGGATGTCATGGAAAGCTGTTTGCTGCCCTCTGTGGACTGGTGGTTTCTGTTGCTGAAGCTGCAGGCGGCGCTGCTGGCATCGCCGACGGCATTGAAGCGGCTAAAGAAATGCTGCAGTGTCTGGTGTGGATGCTGATGCATGTTTCCGTGTGACAGGTGGTTGTTGTTGCTATTGTTGTTGTTGTTGTTGTTGTGATTGTTGCTATTGTTGTTGTAGCGAAAGCCAGTTGCTTGGGTTTGCTGTAGATATCCATTATATTCCTGTTTGATGACATTGTCATTGGCGGTAGCCGCAGTGGCTAACATGCCGTTGGCATTATTATATTTGGTCATGATTGCAGGCCAATTAGCTGATCCTTCACTGCACTTCACTTCACTCTACGGACACGGAAAGGCAACGACAACGGCGAACGCGAACGAGACGAACCGACGCCCGCAACAAACGCAACACATTTGGCTGACAATATTCGAAATCTTTCCCAGATTCACATGTGCTCAGCTCTGCTCTGCTCTGCACAGATCTTGCTGCGTTTTGAGTGGCTGCTCGTCGCTGCTCTCGAGTGGATTCTATTTATAACGCGGCCCGCCATTAGACGCTGGCATTAGGCACAGAAGGACGCGCCGCTCGCGCACAGGCCACGCCCCGTCTCGACTGCGGCTGGCGCTGCTGCTACTGCTGCTGCTGGTGGAGAACCATTTGGATTTTCCGCTCAATGAAAATCGTATTTGTGAAAGGCTTAGCAGCTTTGGTATATTTACGATCGAACGAAAAGTCAAATAAATTTTAGTCTACCTGCCCAGCGATTAGCGCATCGCTTATAAATTAGAGCCGAAAAAAACAATTCGTTAATGTGACACATTCAAACATTTAAGCACACTCCAGACTCTTCGCCCAGCCGCCCAGCCGCCCACCTTGCCATTGACAATTTCCACGGCATTTTCATTGTTGTTTTCTTGTTTGAGAGAGACTAGAAAATAACAGAAAACTAAAAATTGTCTCTGCCTCCCCACATATTTAGTATATATATAATTTGTTTATTTATTGCCGCTCAAACAAAATATATATCTTTGGAAATCACCTCTAAATCTTCTTGAATGATATTGTAAATCTTTTGTCTTAAGGCTCGTGGTTTTTCTGCCTTCCGCTTTAGTTTCCATTTCCATTTCCATTTTGTCGCCGCTTCGGTTGTTGTTTTCTTTTGCTTTCGTCTCGTTTCGTTTCGTTTTCGTATTGATAAATGTTTTGTTTTGATTTGCTCTGATTTTATTTTGAACACACTTAGGTGTGGCGACTTTACACCAAACATGTTTATGATCGCACGCAGATAATCCCAATAGAAAATTAAGCCATATTCATTCAGCATTCGTTCCATCAGTTTGAGATGCATTTTTCTTTTATTTTTTCACTTCAAGTTTACTTTTAACTATTTAATTACAAAATATCTATGAGAGGCACGTTTTGCGTGTTATTTGTACGATTTTCCTATTTATTTTTCAAATTTTTGGATTTTTAGCAATAATAACATTTTATTTTAAAAATTTTAAAAATTCAATTCTTTAATTAATTTTTTATATTATTAGTTGCTTAGCAACTGAAATATTTTAATTTAAAAAAAAATCAATTATTATTAATATAATAAAAAAATCAATTATTATTAATATTATAATTGATTTTTTTTTAAATTAAAATATTTCAATTGCTAAGCAACTAATAATGTACAAAAATTAATCAACGAATTGATTTTTTTTAAATTTAATAATATAAAAAATTATATTAATAATAATTTTTTTCATGTTATTAGATTTTAACAACTGAAAAATTTTAGTTAAAAAAAAAAATCAATTAGTAAAAAAATAATGTTTTCATATTATTTGATTTTTAGCGCATGTGTTTTTTTTTTTAATTCAAATATTTCACAATAATTATAAAATTAAATATAAAATTTTTTTTATTTTCTTTTAATTTTCAGTACATTTTAATCTTAAAAAAATCAAATATTAAATTAAATGTGCGTTTCTTATTTATTTATTTATATTTTATGCATAGTAAACATTTCCAAATTGACGCCCTTTCAGCATTTTCGTTTCCTCTCTCACTCTCTTCCTTTCTTGTTTCCATTTCCATATAAACTTTGATTAATGGCACAATATCTTTACAACACTCGAAATTTCTTCTTTTTCTCTCCCGCTCTTGAACTATCTCTGATCCGAGTATTCTTTATATGTATGTATGTAATTTAAATCGAAGTTCTCTATGCAATCTACGTCAAAATTTTAGCTCCCTTGCTCTCCAGTGCTGCCCATCACAAATAATACCAGCGCCATCTATGTGTGAGGAGCACTTTAGGTTTGTGTATTAATTTGAACTGCAATAAACTGTTGCATACTTTTAGGCTGTACTGATATTATGATTTTATCCTATACAAGAAAAATGGTTAAATTAGTAAAATATATAAAGATTCATTTCAAACATAATTTCTTCAAAAAATACAATTATTACTATAAATTAAAAATAATAAAAACAGTTATCAATTAATGAAAATCTGCTCTGCTCTTCTCTGCGAAGCAATTAAGCGAACATATAAATTCAATCAATTAAGTTAATTGCGCTAACATTACTGGTTATCTTATATGACAGTATCTTCGAACGACTGACGAAACTTTCTGCACAAGTTAAAGCATTTTGTTATCTGAAGTTAGGCGAGGTCACATAGAAAACTTCAATAACTGTTCAATTCAATATTAACGAATGCCGTTATGAGAGAACAAAACATGCCGCTACGCGCTATTGCAGTTGCAGCTGTTGTTGTTGCTACCTGAGCGCTTTCAGCTTTCCATTCATAAAACTGTTCAACATGCGGCAAGAGTGATAACAAATTGCGTCAGCCAAACAAATGTGTGGGAAGAACATGAAAGTGAGAGTAGGTGAAGCGCATGCTCCAAAATAGAACAAAAATAAGCAAAAAAAAAGAGAGAGAGAGAGAGAGAGAGAGAGAGAGAGAGAGAGAGAGGGAGAGGGAGAGGAAGTGTTTGCTAGAATCCAGAATCAAAAGCGTGACAGAGTTTTTTTTATCACAGCTTGCCTCAAATCTCGGGCATTGCCTTCGGCCACAACAGCTGGGAATGTGGCAAGCACAAAGCACAGCTAAACGAAGACTTCAGAAATTTATATGCGCAATTAAACATGCAATGGTGCACACACATTTCCACACACATTTACACACTTCGCTACTATTTGCAAAATGAAAGAAAACACTAACAGTTTACATTAATTGTTGTGTTAACTCAGAGCTAAATATACACATTCATATGTATTTACGATGAGACGAGCAAAAATGCTAAGATGTTGCTTGGCGAGGGGCAAGCGGAGCGCGGAGATTTGTTGCGTAGCGATATTTGAGCGGGCAAAAGCAGCGCAAGTCACGCAGTTACATTGAAGCCGTCGCACGAGACGGTTGGGCGCGCAGCTCTGCGAGAGTATTTCCCCATTGTGAATTGAATTTCGCATTCACAAACACACACACGCGCGTCTACACACTCACATGCATACGTATATTGTGAACGTGTTGCTGTGCTACATGTAAACAAAAGTCGACGAACATAGAAGATGCTGATAAATAGGACGGCAAAGGCAGAGAGTGCAGTGCAAAAGTTGAACGGAAGTTGATAAGCACAAACGGATAAACGAATCATCGTGAGCCGTGAGCACAATTAACACAAATACCGTTCAACATTAACTGTGAAAGCTGAAGCAAATGCGCAGGTAAAGAGCTGCTGGCGCAGCATCAACAATATATGTTTGTTTGTATATGTGCGTGCATTCGTATGCATGTATGTGTGTCAGCGTGTCAAAAGTTTGACGAACAACTCTCAGCTCTCTAAACACGTATATGTACACACTCTCGTGCAATAACAACATGTATGTACGTATGTATATGTACACAGCCAAAAGTTTCAGTGTCAGCACATAGTTACATACATGTAGTTGTGCTTTCTTGCGTCTGTTTATACTTGTGCGTGTGTGTGTGAGTGTGTTGACATTGCTTTTGTTTTACAACTCTCAGTTCTCTCGTAATTCGCACGCACTGTTATCAATGTATATGTGTGTGTGTGCGCGCGCTTTTTGTTTTGTCTTGTGTTTACACTCTCACACCTGTTATCGGCATATGTTTGCCACTCACAGACAGAAGCGCTCTCTCTCTCTCTCTCCCTTGCTCTTCCCGGCTCTCAGTCTCTTTATCTTTATCTCTCTGCTACTGCTTGTCAACACTTCAATTTGCTGTCGATGCATCAAAACAATTTAAAATCAATTTTACATATATAAATATATTTACATAAATATGTAAGCTTGCACACAAGCAGCTCAATTTACGAGCGAAGCAATCAGAGCCAGCCATGCACGCTTTGAATGCACTTCCGATCAGAGCTGGGCAAGGTTTGTGGATAGAGTACATACATACGTACATATATGTGTGTATGTATGTATATTATGCGTAGTTTAAACGTTAACCCTATTCAAGGGTGTCACATTTCAAGGTCATTATCTGAATGAACCTGCTTACAGAATTGCAAAACTGAACTACAAAGACTCTGTTAGTTATCAGATTGATTCCAATCCACGTGCCAGCTGAGTATGTACATATGTATGTGTGTATGGTATATACATATATACATATGTATGTTTACATACATGTATGTATATATATGTATGTTAACCATCATCATATTTATATGGCATACCAAGTATTCAGTCGGCAAGTGTCAACACTTTTGCTATTGTTTTCGATTTTGTTTTTAACGAATTTACATAAATATAACATATAGTACATGCGACTTATAGGGTTTTCAAGGTGTGACAGCTTAAGTACTTACAGCGCAAATAAAGCTATAAAAAACAGAAGTTATTGATACTGTAAAAGTCATTCATTACTTGATAAACATTTACATATAGAAATATATATATTATACATATATTTATAGACACTTGTGTTCATGAAAATAGTACTCAAAGCTTAAACTGAATGAAATGGACATTCATGGAAATAGTAGTGCTGTATGTATAAATATATATATGTATATAAAAAAAACTCGACTATAGACATGTTTATTTACCAAATAAATTTTATTCAATAACCTAATAAGCAAGATTTAATTGAATGCATTTATATTTAATATAAATGTTATGGTGTTTCTTATGAGACATATCTAAAGAATTGTTTTTTCTAACGTCACAAGATATTTACATTCATAACAAGGAAACCTGTCTTTCGTTTTGTATTAATGCAATTATTTATTTCTAATTATTAGCGAAATTAGCTAATTAAACAGGTTCGATTCTATTATTATGTTTGAAACAAATTGTATGCATATATCAAAATCTTTAACGCATTAGCCCATTATTAATAATGTGTCAAACCTGTTAAATTAATACTCAAGTCAACATTCCAAAAAGTAAAAGTTTTCATATCATTAAGAATTCAAATTGTTTCTTAAGAGATAACTATTCAAATTTGTTGTATTAGACCCATTCAATAAAGAGCTACAGCTGTTTTTCATGGCGATTCAAAAAACAGCAAAGACAAGGCCATCGAATTGGGACAACAATGTTGACTGAGGCATCGCCTCAGACACTCTTTGAAATACGTCTATTTATTGTTTACATTTCGTGTTAATGGGAGTCGAAATGTCTGCACTGAATACACTCGAACCTAATAGCACTATCAAATATTTTTTGTTAAATTTTGCGCTCTTATCTAGAAATTCACAAATGAAAAGCGAGTAATGAGTGCTCTTGTCGGGAGTGCCCGACTAGTAGATACCTTTAACATTGCGCAGAACTGATTGAAGAACTATTGATTACTGATTATTTTGAAGTTCTTATATATGGATATATGCCTATAAGTCTACATACACATATAAAAGCACATACTTCAGTTTAATTTTTTCCTTTAAATTAAATTGTATTTCCGGGAGACAGTGTATAAAGCCCAGGGCTCTATTATTTGAAATGATTTAATTTCCATATTCGATTCGTTGTGGCAATGTTTATGTATTCATGATGAGCATTAAATTTAACCAGCTTTTGCAATTCCAAAAGAAGATTTGCATTGATTATCAGAAACTCAGGTTATTTTTAAACAAAGTGGATCAATTACATAGGGTACGATATACAATAATAACTATTTAAAATTTCAGCTCTCTAACTCTAAGTTTCCGAGCTCTCTGCATTCTTTACCTATAGTAGTAGTATATATACTTCCTAGATGGTGGCTAGCCACGCCCCCTTATGCCTATGGCATACACTTGCACAAAACCATCCAACCCACTTTATCCGTTTCATTGTCTATAAAGAAATTTCTGTCTGGGCCAAACTTTGCAAGTAGCCCACGAAAGCAAATAAAAACAAATGGGCTATCAGCGACACGACGTCGTCTCGTATAGCCTAATCTAATCTCGTTAATAGGCCGAGAGCCGTTTTGATTGATTGTCGAAAGTGTTGGCTGTGCATTTATTAAATTATTTAATGACTGCAATTGAATTGGCATTAAAAATAAAACTTAACTGTTTATTTTTAGGCAAGTCATTCGCATTACGTGTAATAAAATAAATACATATTTAATTATTGATTTCTGAAGTGCTAGCCCACATTATATTTAAGCTATTTCTATTCCCAAGTGCCTTCATAATTCTCAAAATATGCATTCAGCTGGCTACATAATAAACGCTCGAGCCGTACGTACGAGTACGAGTCCGAGTACGTCCGGATGGGGAAGGGACTATTCGCATAGCGACACGTTACAATTGGACAATCAGGTCGAACACTTCATTAAGCAACGTCAATCCTAATTGATAAATATATTGTGCACAACAAGTGACAAACTATAAGATACAATTGTACACATCAGATGCAAGTGCACGTAGTGGGGAAAGAGTCTGGCGCACGAACCGTTCATGTGCCTGTCACATGGCAATTTCTGCTTTTATATAATTTTATTATTGTTGACGAATTTAAGCGACACACTGAATACACACAATACACACAGCTACACACACTAACACTCACTCACACTCAGTCAAGCCTACACACATTCATTCAATATCTTGTAAATTGCAAACGTTTTGTATACTATGGGAACAGCTCGTTTACGCCTGGGACGTTGCTGTGGCGCCTGTTACCCAAAAATAAGAACGAAACTGAAAATATGTTTAGAAATGTGGCACACGAGCAAGCAATTAGCCTCCCCTCGGCTCACACACAAGTGCCTGCCGCCCCTTATCTATGCCGCAATGCACTGAGAAAATGGCAACCTTGAACCGCTTGCAAAAAACTTTCACAATGAAAAAAGTTCAGTATCAAGGACCCAGAAACGAGCAGCGTGTATCTGGCAGACACTAGCACACAAACACACACAAACACTCACACATACACACACACACTGGCTTACACGTGTGTCTCTGTATAGGTATAAACAAAATGTTTGCTTTATTCGCTCAACATTGCGTATACGTAACGTATGAATGGCGGAACACACAGAGAAGAAAGACGTTCGCATATAAAAATATACATACATACGATTTACAAACAAACATATGTATATATGTACATATGTCAGTCATCTGCGAGCAATGCGTGTGCGTGCTCCTTAAGTTATATATAGACATACATATAAACATATTTTGGTTATTTTCCATGAGCATTTTTTCGCTTTTGGGTCAGCGAATTTATGCCTTAAAGTTAATTTAAGCAAAAAAAAAAGCGAAATGAAAGAAGAAAAAATACAAATGGAAATACGCTAATATTTAGAAAGAGCGTGTGTAAAACAGAAACCACACACATTCATAACGCTCGCTGCGTGAGGCAGACGATAATCAAAACAAAGTGTGCAAAATGTTTAAATATTCATGCACCAATACACGGGCCAAACCAATATGCATGAACACGCAATAAATCGCTAAAAATATCACACACACACACACACACACAAATGTATGTAGATATGGCAAAGACATTGTGACGGCTACCGACACCCAGACAAAAGCGATACATGAACTGAATACCAAATCACGACGAACGCTTCTGTCTGCCCGTTCCAATTATTACTTAACCGCTGCGCAGTTAGAAAAGCCTCCCAAATCCCAGGAACAAACCATAATTTCTAATTGTTTGCTCAAGAAAAAAAAGTATGGAAACTAGTGTAATCAAAAATAGGGAACTAGCAGATACCACGTAGCCCGTATGGAATAGGTGTTTCCCACATTACAACTTGTTTATATATGTTGGAACTTCGTCAGATTTCCCAACGTTCAATTTACGTATAAACTTTTATATCCGTGCCTAATAATGAATTTATAGAGTCCTAATCTCTTTCTGATTTACTTTAATGACTATTTCTATTTCTACAATCAATGATAATACTAATAATCCTGTAACCATTTCACTCTAACTCAACAAGAGCAGAGACTACATACAGAAATAGCAATCTTTATTTCTCTCTGACAGAGTGAGAATTTTAGAATACAAATCAGAACTGAGAAGGTATGCAGCTAATACGCAAACCCCATTTGGAAAATACTTCCACAAGAACTCTGCAGAAACTCTCATCTTCTAACATATGTACATTACTATGACAGTAGCAGACCCTGTTTGTAGAATCTACACTTAGAATCTGATGTTAACAAAACAATACTATTACAATATACGAGAAAGACTCTGCTGTTAATTTCACAGATTTTCGCCATATAATATACAACATATACGTAAAGTATATACATATGTAGAAAGACACGAGAATACAAGCACCAAATGGGGAGATCGCTGCGAAACAATGCCCAAATTATAACCTTTGAAAAAATTTTAAATGCTTTTTAAGAAGGTTGGTTTCTCATTATCTGTATGTCTTATAAAATGAACTATTGTTTACATAACTACTATAGTATTATAATATTAATTGTAATCCTTTTAATTATCGATCATTC
Source organism: Drosophila meridiana (assembly GCA_035045185.1). Classification (NCBI taxonomy): domain Eukaryota; kingdom Metazoa; phylum Arthropoda; class Insecta; order Diptera; family Drosophilidae; genus Drosophila; species Drosophila meridiana. Next base: position 9,255,723 of record JAWNPF010000055.1, read on the forward strand.
TCCTATAGAACTACTTTCCTAAAAAATAGCATCACTTTAGCAAATAGAGGTCCCGAGAATTAGCTAATGAGACATACAGGTTAACAGGGACTAACCGACTTAGCTATTACTTCCATAAAGTAACAAGGGCATTATACCCTAAATTCCCTATTTCAATGGACTCAGGGTATAAAAACTTAAACTTTTCTGTATCTGCCTCAATTGAGGTTTTTTTACTCGCAGTTATACATGTGTGTGAGTGTGTGTGCGGTTGGGTAGACGTGCCAAAATATTTTCTATACCGTAAAAGCAGGTTGCCAATGCTTATTGTACTCATTGATTAGGCTATTATGGGAAATTTTAATATGTAATAAGAATAGTTCCTTTAAATTTTTCTTAATAATTCGCATTTTCTAATAAATAAATTTACATATTAACCATAAAAATATAGATTATTTTAAATTTCGGGAGTAATTCATTATTTTAAATAAAATAATGTATGTAACAAAGACTATAAAATTAGTGTAAGGATATTGTTTAAGGGTATTTCCCAGTTTATAATAGATAGTGATTCAAAATATATATTCTCAAAAATATGTATTAAATTCAACGGCATGATTAGCACAATTTCTAATCAGACTTTAATCAAATCATATTACCAATGCATTAAATTAATATAAATATATAATTGCCAGGGCAAAAACACTTAAGATTTTATTTATTTGAAGTGTGTGTTGAGTAGTTAATCAATGGGCTTAATAACATTTTTGCCGTGTCATTTGGCTTATGATTTATTAAGTATGCATATAAAGAATTGGCAATACTCGCCGGGAGACGTTTTTTTTTATAGATCGTGTTCAAAGCAAGTCAACTCTACCCTAAGACGAAGCAAAGAACTTGTTCGATTCGGTTTCACTATCAGGAGAGAGAAACAGCAAACGTCAGAGAGTGTGAGGGCGCCAAACAAAAACAATTTGAATACATTCTCACCCACACACAGACACAGGCATTGTATGAATGTGTATGTGTGTGTTTACTTTAGTATAATTTGTGAGTAGATTCGCAGATAAGTCTATTGCGCTAACGTCGCAGACGACTTAGACGGAGCGTCATAAATATTTATTCTCCTAAAAAAAATTTTTTTTTGCTCGCTCAGAAATGTTTTCGTTTTTTCGTAGTGGCCGCTCGGCTGTTTAATTTGAACTTAGGATCGTTACTTGCCGGCCACAAGCGGAACTACTTTACGAGAAATTCAGCAAGTGTGAACTGGCAATCAAAACAAAAACAATTACAATACATTATATACTAAACTCATTGAGAAATAAAAAAAAAACTCGATCGATCAAGTGAGCAATTTATTTTTAACACAAAATCTATTTTCACATTTTCGTGTTGTGTACTGTGTGACAAAAACATAAAATTAAAAAAATTTTCCGTTTTCAGATGCATTGAAGCCAGCCAAGAGTTAGGAGGATATAAAATGAGAAACGTGAGATAACGGCAATACGTTGCAGGCAACCCCAACGATATACCTCCAGCATGCCAATCTAATAGCCGCGAGAGCTAAACAGCAACATTAACACACACGCACACACAGATGCGCACACACATGCGCACACACACGGACACACACACGCACACGCACGCACAAGCACGCACACACACATAGACATACGCATACAGAATAGCTCACATCAAAATCAAATCAACAGCAACAAACTCGTTCGGCTTGGGCTCAAATTAACAGTGTGATAGCAATTCCTTTTGGACACATCATGGCACACTACAGCGGGCATCGGGCACCCACCGAGGTGCCGGCGCACTTTAAAAACCTATTCACGGATGGCAAGCTCGGCGACGACGATGACACCGTTGACAGCAATAACAACAATAACAACAATAATAACAACAACAATGACCAGGAGAATCAACCCGATAATGCGAATAGTGAATGTCAGGCCGTCTGCTGGGTCTTTGGCTACGGCTCGCTCTGCTGGTATCCGGGCTTTAACTACACCAAATGCATAACGGGCTACATACGTGGTTACGTCCGTCGCTTCTGGCAGGGCAACGTAACTCATCGCGGCACCGAGCAAGCGGTAAGTATTACTCAATCATCACAGCCTGCACTCGCCTAATCTAAACAACATTGTTACCGCTTTTGCCACATGGAAACTCTCTGTTTATTCCATTATCTAATTGGCAAAAGTCTCTTATCAGCGGCGTAGACGTCGAACGGCTAGACAAACTGAAATTTAAATACTCGTGTCAACTTGGTCAGCGTAGCCAACTGGTTCTACTACTATTTACTATATAAATATAGACGTATAAAGATATATGGAGAATAAACCAACTTCTGAGTGCCTTTATGAGACACTTGTCACAATAAACACAATGCATTCATTTGCCACTATATGAATATGCACATTAAGTAGGCGTCAATACACTTTAGCATTCCGTTTATAAACGGTCGAATAATTTTACTCGATTCATTTCACTATGTATTAACGAACAATGTAAAAATAAGTCAAGGTCTATATATATTTATATATAAAATATATTTGTATATAATATATATGAACAAAGCGTGCAAGCTGCAAATCAACATATGCATTCCCTTCAGTCTGCTGCAATATAAAATATATATAGTCTTTATAATCGGTTTTCTTTATTCCTCTCTTACAGCCCGGTCGAGTCGCTACGCTTGTTGAGGACAAAGAGGTAAGAGATATATTTTACTCTATACGCATTTAGTATTATTATGCGTAGGAAAAAAGTGAATTGCGTTTGAATTTCCCTAAGTAAGCCCCATTCCGTGTAATGGGCGTGAACTGAGGCACGCCCACTACTCGTCCATATCTTAGCAATCTCTGGCACATTTCCGCAGTCAACCGAGCGCAACAATTCGAGACCCTTTGAGCGGGTCTCTCTTCATTGGAATACGCAAGGCGAAGTACCGCGAAATATAGGCGAAATTTGTAGATTGCGGTGACGAGAAAATCCCGGCGGCCACAACTACAAATTTTGTTTTACGCCTTGATACTTTCTATCCTAGGCCCGGGGACTTTACCCAGGGTGATCAATGTGAGAGCTACCAGGAGCTCGTTTGTGACCCCGAGAGACAAGCAAGGAAAACTCAAAACGCCCTAACACGATTATCGCTCGCTGCTATTTAAGTGTGACACACGCTGAAAAATGAGTTGAGAATTCTAAGCATATGAAATGCTCGAAAATGCGAACGAAACGAAATGTGCCAGTGGACAGCTAAATAATTTATTAAATAAATTATTTTTTTTTGTATATTATTATTTATTTATTTAAATTTTTAAATTTAATTTTTATATTTATTTATTAATTTATTTTTAATTTTTTTTTTAATTTTAGGGCATTACATGGGGCTGTGCATATAGAATAACAGGCTCTACGGCGCTGGAATATCTTAAGCAGCGCGAATGTACATTAGGTAAGCAAACATATAACTAAATCTATATAGATGATATTTAATCGTCTTATTTCCCATATTATTTCCGTATAGGTGGCTATGCAACGCTCGATACAAAATTCTTTCCCCGCGTCGCTTCTCATGACACGCCCTTCAGTGGCGAGGCCATCGAGGTGTTGGTCTATGTGGCCACGCCAGAGAACAGCCATTGGCTGGGTGAGGCCCCACTGGAGGTTATAGCACAACAGATCGCCAATTGCCGCGGTCCGAGTGGACACAATGCGGAATATTTACTGCGATTGGCGCTGTTCATGCACGAGGAGATACCAGGAGTGCGGGATGAGCACTTGTTTGAGCTGGAGCGACTGCTGCTCGAGGAGATTTATCGCAAGGAAATACCTCTCTCATCTCTAATGGGACGCAATCCGGACCGCATACGTCGCGACTCTCACGAGGACGTGCGTCGACCGCCTTCGTTCGAGTTCACCTCGCGAATACCGGACACAAAGCTGCGTTGCCTGAATATTTGATTGTGGCATTGGTCTCGGCCACAATGGATATACATATATGTGAGGTTCTCCCCAATATCAATATCAGTAACCAGCATAAGAAACGAGAGTCTATGACTTCTATCTATGTATTCTTTAAATTGTAAATAATCATAGCCCTAACCGTAAGCAGCAACTACTCTCGATAACTGATCTGATACTAGTTTTTTAAGCCTTAACTAAGTTCTCGTAGTGCGTAAGTCGCGTCCACAACGCACACATTTACATTTATATACAGAAGTGCCCAAAAATATGAGGAATAGTCCAATAAGAAAATAAATTAAAAAAGAAAATAAAACAATTGATATACAACATACAAAGCCTTTTGTACTGCATTCCACTTGAAGAATAATTTAATACAAAATCAAAAGTTAAATATTCATTTGGAAACCCGCAACACTCACGATCTTTATTTTCATTGTTTATTTACGCATATATAAGCTTAGCTTGGGTCACTTCGAAATTTAATTTAAATTTAAGGGATGTTGGCTAGGTAGTCCTTAATTGTTGCAGGGTCCAAGCGCTTGAATCCGTTCTGATCACAGATTCCAACCTCGATATTATCCGAAGTCATTTTGCCCTCAAATCCTTCCTTCAGTGTCAGAATGGCAGTGTGCACAGCATCCTCGAGTTCAAGATCTTCGCTATAACTAAAATTGGAGAGCAAACGTAAGTTTTCTTATTTTTAATAGCTCAACCTAATTCTCAAACTAACCGTTTTTCCAAAAAGGTTTTGCCATTAACTGCATTTTTACCCATGGCAGTTGCCTTCCAGGCGAAATATGCACCAGACGGATCCGATTGATAAAGATATGGGCGTTCGTTGTCCCAACCGCAAATCAAGAGCGACACACCGAATGGACGCACGCCACTAGAAGAATGAAAATGTTACTTAATTGCCCTAAATTGTTGGATCTATATATTATACCCCGATTGAGTGTACTCCTGCATTAGCGTTGCCACACGTTGCACGAGCTGTGACACCGGGATGGGCTCCTTGTAGGTCAGATAGTATGATTGAGCGATTTTGCGTGCTTGTTTCACCAGCAAACGATAATCGGGGCCCATTCCAGAATAGACCATGCCAATGTGCTTATTTATCATTTCCACGCGGTGTACACTATGTTCCTCATAGAGCGGCGATTTGTATTTATTTTCTGTTGCAATGACGACGCCATTGGAAGCTAAAGTGACCGAAAAGTTGTAAGTCGCAATACAATAATACATTAAATAATGTTCACCTACCCATTATGCCAACAGAAGGTGCGCCTCCAGACACGGCTGCTAAGGCATATTCCAGCTGGACAAGTTTTCCAGAAGGACTGCAAATAAACGAAAAAATTAATGTTTATGCCAGTCATGTAGATGACTTTTGGGTAAATAGTATCCTCAGCAGCGCTCAGTGAGCAACCGTAGATTTCACATACCTAAATGTTGTCAGGGAGAAACTGTAACGTTCAGTAGCCATATTTGTTGGCTTAAATTTGTGCTACAATAATTTTTAAATAAATGCCGACAATCCTCACGAAAATGACAAGATGACAAGCAGAAACTAGAGCTATCGGCAATGTGCCAAATAGTATCGATATAAAAATACCAGTCTAGTAAAAAATGATTGATATGTACAATTATCGAAATTATTATTATTATTACAATTATCGAAATCGACAATATTATCAATTCATATTTGTAATAGTACCAAACTGCAAAATTATTTCATTTCCATTCAATTTCTATTAAACAATTAAAATATGCAATAAAACAGTAAATAATTTGTGAATTATTTAAAAATGTAAGCTTTAATATCGATAATACATTATTGCAGCCAGGTTAAAACAACTGATATTAATAAATCGGTCAATCAAATTTGCAACCGTATATAATAACAATCGAAAACTTTCATAGCCGGAGAGTGGGGTTCAGTGGTTTTTACAAATTATAATTCGCCAAAATTATTCATTATAATAAAAGTATGGTTCGTGGAGTGCTTCGCGGCAGCAGGCCTATGCGCGGCGGCATTCGTCCGCCTTTTAAGAAAACATTTGTGCCCCGCCATCCTTTTGATTTAACGCTGACCGAAGTTGTATTTCCTAAAGTCTCGCCGGTTGTGGATGATTCTGCGCTGACAGCGGTAAAATCAATAAAAGGAGCTGGAAATAAAACACATTAATAATTACTATGAACATTTCTTAACTTTTTTTCAAATAGGCACTCTTAAAACGCAACCAAGACCTTAGTCCTAGCCCCACCGAGCAGGCGGCCATTGGTAACTTGGTTACTAAAGTTCAGGTCGTCTTGGATAATTTAGTCGTTGCGCCTGGTGACTTCAATACTTGTGTAAGTTGTCACAGCAACATATTTCTTATTGAATACACTTCTAACCTAACTACACACATACGCAGCAACTAGAAGAGGTGCGTCAAGTTGGATCATTCAAAAAAGGCACGATTCTCAGTGGTAACAATGTGGCCGATGTGGTGGTTATCCTCAAAACACTGCCCACGAAGGAGGCTTGTGAGGCACTGGCCAAGAAGGTTGAGACTGACCTAAAAACTAACATGAAAACTGAAGTGCTGGCAAAGGGTGAACAACACACCCTGGAAATACACGACAGAGGCTTCGATGTATCCAATTCACAGGCCAGAGTTCGTATTCTTATTGCCACCTTGCCTCAAAACTTACGAAAGCTGGAGCCGGAAATTCATTTGGACCACAAGCTGATGCAAAGCCATTTAGCTGCTATACGCCACACTCGCTGGTTCGAGGAGAACGCACATCATTCTTCAATTAAAGTCCTCATCCGCATTTTGAAGGATCTAACGAAGCGATTTGATGCTTTTACGCCTCTCTCATCATGGATGCTTGATTTGATTGCCCATCTGGCAATTATGAACAATCCATCGCGCCAGGCATTGCCAATCAATTTGGCCTTTCGTCGTGTGTTTCAACTGCTATCAGCTGGACTATTTCTCCCAGGCTCGGCTGGTATAACCGATCCAACTGAACCGGGTCACATACGCGTCCACACAGCGATGACGCTGGAACAACAAGACGTATGCTGTTATACGGCGCAGACGTTACTGCGCGTCTTAGCGCATGGCGGATACAAGCACATCCTTGGACTGGAGGGCAATACGAGCATTGTGCGTGAAATGTCCGTTTGGAATGGGGTCGTTGTGTCGCCACTGAAGCCCGTATATGAAAAGCCGACCGACAAAAAGGAGGGTGATCTCGAGGAGGACATTGAGATGATTGAGAATGAAAATGAGGATGTTGGCAGCGACGACGCAGCCGAGTAATCTAGACAATATGAATTTCATTATATATAATTATAAAATACAACAGAATTCAATACATTTTATGCGCTCAGCACGTGCTCAGTGATGGGCTCATCTTCATTAACATTCCCCGTCAGTTGTTTATTAATTATTTCGAAATATTCCTCTGCAAAAATACCCGAAGGTTCGCTGACCTTTATTGCTACATCGGCTGCCTGAATGATATGTCCCTTGGCCAGATTCCGAGCTGCGACAATCGATTTGCCCAACTTGAGGCGACAAGGCAGCTCGCTCTCCAAAATACATTTTTCATTTCCTTGAGATTCGCAGAGTGCTTGTTCCAACCCTTTTCCGCCGTCTAGGATTGATATAACTTCTGCAGCTGTACGACTAGGAATCGAAAGATAATCCTTTGACTTAAATTCATCTATGTTGCGCGCCAGCGTTCGCATTTCGTGGGGATCAAGGGAGCACCGGTGATCAGACCCTTTTTGATCCTTGTCCAATGTAAAGTGTCGCTCAATTATCCGCGCGCCAGTCAAAATCGCTGCCTGGGTGATGACTACGCCCAGTTCATGTCCAGAATATCCAATGGCAACATTAGGAAAGCGTCTCATAAATGTTGCAATCAGGCGCAGGTTGCAGTCCTCGGGTGGTGTCGGATAGGCCGAGACGCAGTGCATTAGGGCGTACTTATTGTTCCCAGCCTGCCTCATGATATCCACAATTTTATCAACTGTCGCCATAGTTTGCATTCCAGTTGATATTACCAGCGGTACGTTGAGTTTAGCAGCTTTTGCAAGAAGTGGGAAATTATTTGCATCCCCGGAACCAATTTTTATAAAAGGCACCTTCAAATCGACTAGAAAATCCAGAGATGACTGCAAAAAAAAAACAGATTTTATCAAATTCATTCGAAACCACCCTAAAATATATACCTCATCCATAGCTGAAGCTGTGAAATCAATTTCGATTTCATTACTATATGCTTGCAGCTGTCGATACTGGTCCTTTGAAAACTCCAGATATTCTTTGTGTTCTCCATAGGTGTGACCCCAGGAGTGATCGCTTATATATCTTCGATCTAGGGCAGATCGCGTAAACTTTGCTTTCAAATCGGATTTTTGAAATTTAACACAGCTGCATCCTGCGTTCTTTGCTGCCAATATCATGCTTTTGGCTGTTTCAATACAGCCCTGATGATTTTGACCGATTTCCGCTATTAAATACACATCGTTTCTTTTCTTTTTTTCTATTATATCAAGTAACATTTTTGCAGAGATAAATTCAATTGAATTCAATTAAGTAAATCGTTACCACTTGCGCCACAGCCTTACAATTTGTGTGTGACCAAATATTTAGTCAGTATTTTTTAACCGCCAAATGCTGCAAACGCATATATTTTGATAACTTACCAAATGATATGATATTGCTGCGCAGAGATATTGAATCGAGTTGGCATGGTGCTAGGAATTAAAGGTATTTTTGTCCTGCTTACACCATCTAAATACAAGCCAAGCGATGCAAATGGCGGGTAACAAGGGAACGCTGGGAGTGTAAGCGGGACAAACTGCTTGTTCAAAGTGTGACTAACTGCCCATCAGTGCTGCCAACTCTTCCGGACAAGAAAATGCTAAATTAACATTTCAAACCTGCTAGAAACGGCTAGATCAAATTTAGGAATAGCCATTTTAGTTTTTATGAATTATAAATTATAAACATGGTTCCAAAACATTTTTAACTGCATTTGTACACCTCGTTCTATGAACTTTCATAGTTCCCCCATCGAATTTTGTGGCGCACAATATACATAGCTAAATGGTCTATTGGTGAAATCGCAGAATTGGTGGCAATGTACAAACACAAGGCAGCTTCTTGTTTTGTTTTAGGAAGCATAGTTGATGAAAACGTGATTTTATTTTTTTGTGTGAAGCAGCTTGTTTGCTGCTTATGTTTGTTTGTTTTGTCATGTGCCTGCAAATCGTATATTTTAGAAACTATGCTATATTTTCAATATCTGCAATAACTTATTTTCGTCATTTCGATCTATAGTTAGCCAATCCTTAAACAATGGATCTTGCAGGTTTCCCGCGGTTTCTGTTTATGTTGAATTTTTGGCATTTTAGTTTGCTGAGTCTGTCGCATCTTTAGCTTAATGAACGATTTTAATAATTGTGAAATTCTTGTTAGAGATGGAAGAATATACAATAAGATGGCAGGGCTGCAACGATATATTGTAGTGCAACGATATATTGTAGTAACGTGATACCACCTTTCGTAATTTGAAGGAGTATTACCAGAATTTTAAATAATGCTATAAAGTGCCAGTTTGATTTTAAAAATGCCACATTTCCCGCCACCAGCTAGTTTACAATTTTTCCTGCATTTCGCAGTTGAAAAAGGCCAGATCTGGCCAGTAAATGGCTAAGTTGGCAGCCCTGCTGCCCATTTCACTTCCTCCTGTTTTTTTTTGTGAAATGTGGGCACACTGGAGAAATTTTCTTGTAGTAGCTGTGCTGTGAAAAATATTTATAGTGAAAAATATACATCAAAGCTACTTGCCATTCTTCGGTGGAAAATTTTAGCACAGTAATTGCGCAGCAAAAGAAAAACAATACAGAAACATGGGCGATGTTATGAATATCGACAGCATCATATCAAGACTTCTGGAAGTGCGTGGGGCACGGCCTGGCAAAAATGTTCAGCTCTCGGAGAGCGAAATTCGTGGCCTCTGTCTGAAGTCGCGAGAGATTTTTCTGTCGCAGCCCATACTCTTGGAGCTGGAAGCACCATTGAAGATTTGCGGCGACATACATGGCCAATATTACGATTTGTTGCGCCTATTCGAGTACGGTGGCTTTCCCCCGGAATCAAATTACCTATTTTTGGGCGACTACGTCGATCGTGGCAAACAGTCGCTGGAAACCATCTGTTTGCTGCTCGCCTATAAGATCAAATACTCTGAGAACTTCTTTTTGCTACGCGGCAACCACGAATGTGCCAGCATAAACCGCATCTATGGATTCTACGACGAGTGCAAGCGCCGCTACACCATCAAATTGTGGAAGACATTCACTGATTGCTTCAACTGCTTGCCAGTGGCAGCCATTGTGGATGAGAAGATATTCTGTTGCCATGGCGGTCTCAGCCCGGACCTGTCGTCGATGGAGCAAATTCGACGCATTATGCGTCCCACCGATGTACCAGATCAGGGCCTACTTTGCGATTTGCTGTGGTCCGATCCTGACAAGGACACCATGGGCTGGGGCGAGAACGATCGTGGCGTCAGTTTCACCTTTGGCGCCGAGGTGGTGGCCAAATTCTTAGAGAAGCACGAGTTCGATCTCATTTGCCGCGCCCATCAGGTCGTCGAGGATGGCTACGAGTTCTTCGCCAAGCGCCAACTTGTCACACTCTTCTCGGCACCCAATTACTGTGGCGAATTCGACAATGCTGGCGCAATGATGTCTGTGGATGACTCCCTGATGTGCTCATTCCAGATATTGAAACCGGCAGACAAGCGTAAAAAGTAATACCACTAATAATCTTCGTACACACACTCACACAACACACACATACACCCACACACGATTTTCTATACAACAAAGCATGCAACAAAACCAATAAGAAATGATATGATTCAACGTGAGTATTGCAAGTATTGCTGTATTAACTTTCGTATCGCAAGCTCTTATCGACATTCTATCGTCAGCAGGGGCAAATCTAATTTAACATACCTAGCACCGACTATGCCAGAGGGATGAACTGAACGTTCTGCGTCGAGTGAAAACAATCTTTAAACAAAAAATAAAAAAAACAAACAAACAAATTTAACCCAATCCTGGACAACATATGATCTTTAAAGAAATAAAGAGATTTGCTTCAATTATAAAACATTCACATGCATTCAAGCAGGCATAACTATAACTTATGTAGAATCCATTTATTTTGATAACATTTAAGCCCTACAACACACACACAGATACACACACACACACATGAGTGTACATATATGTTTTGTCCAAGTTAAGCGGGAGACTAAAGTGTTAGTACAAGAACAAACAAATATAACTTGCTTGAGCCAGCCGACTCCATAGGCAGGCGGTCAACAAACGTCGTAGGGTCTTGTAAAAAACAAAAGAAAACAAAAACAAAAATCGATTCGGCCTTAAAACACACACAAATTGAAAAGTGGAAGGGTGAAGGAAAACAAAGAGTACACGCTTGCCAAGAAAGTAAAAGTAAATACTAAGTTTTGACCTTGGAAATACAAATCAGTTTATGTTCGTCCACATTGCAGCCAACCCAGAACATTGGTAACATCGGTTGTTCCATGTCTTTTATATTTTTCATGTCCGTATCATTTCCCAATTATGATCAACTGTTATAATTCGATCCACGCTAATATGTACAATTTTATTTCATCATCTTTATCATTTTTAAGATGTGTTTAAACAAATAAAAATTGAGAGAAAAGAAAAAAAACAAAACAAAACAAAATACAAACAAATTACTATAATTAATATGTATTATCAATAATCCTTTGTATTAATAAACAAACGATATACCACGTGTATGAAATTAAAAACTGATTTAAATAAATATTGAAAACCCCACTAAGAAAACATAATGAAAGAAATGAAAAACCATCTAAGGGATTTGCATGCGCGTTCCTTCGCGCACCGTTTATTAACATTTAAGAAAATACTTTACATATTTAGCCCTACGAACTGGTAACATTTCTATGAGAATGCATTCTAATTGGATGCTCCAATAACTAGCTGAGCGAACAAAGATTCGGATTCACTCGGCACTGTCAGTGCGGCTGGGTTCAGCTGGGACGGATGGGGTTTGTGTTATATTGTCGCTTGTGGCCTCAGCAGCGGCCATGTTTTTTTCCTCAATGTGACAATTGTCGAGAGTTGCGCTCAATTCCGCCTCATCAGCTTTGGCAGCTGCTCCATTATCTAATCCGTTAGCTTCAGGCACTTTCTCATGGACTTCTTGATTATTCTCTGGAACGACCGAGTTCTCAACTGGTTCGGCAGCTGTCACTGGCTCGGAATCGGAGTCGCCGGCGATTTGCGCACTGTGACCACGCAGTACTTCGGGGTTAATACTATTTATTATGGCACGTAAACGTTGAATCTCTTCATTTGCCTCCTGCAGATCCTGCGAGAGTCGTTCGTATTTATCATGCTGATGTCGCACTACGCCAATGTTATTTCTTATATACTCCATTGGGTTTTCCGGCCGCTCTTTAATTACGCGTATAAATATTTTCGTCAGTGAATCCAGAACGCTTCCGCGCTCTAGATAGCGACGAATTTCATCGCGCTTCGGATCAATCGGCTGCATCAGATTCAAATAAAATTGCCGTCAAACAATACACAAATATGATCAATAATATTTAATCTTACCTTAAAGGACATGCTGCGAAAATGAAAGAGTAGAAATTAAAGTTGTTGAAAATCGTTCGGAATAAGTTCAATCGAACAACTTTATAAAATGAACGTTGTTCATCGAGTTTATTCGTTCGCTCTTTCTGAGTCACAATGACTTACTTGTCGCAGGTATTTTAAAGTCATGTATTGCGAGAGTATTTTATTAGCTACAATAATTGAAACAAGCTACGATTGCGAAAAAAATGAGTGAAAAATATGTTAATTATTCACTTATTATTATTAGAATGAAAATATATTTCCATAACTAATAATTTGTTATCGATGCTATCGTAATAGTGTGACCAGCAAATTAAACTATTCGGATTACTAGTTGCGGTGACTGAAAAGTTCTAACGGTTAATTGTAAATTTATGCCTATAATTTGGTTCAGATTTTAAAAGTGAATAAATTGCATTTAAATTCTTATGATACAATTTAAACTCTTCTTATAAACCATCATGTAGCCATTTTCACTTCAAATTGTGTTCACTTTTGGCGCTAAATGTATTTTTTTTTCTGCAATGCGCATGTCTAAAATTGAAATATCTGTACATATCGGCTTATCATACTGTATACACACAGCAGTCAACTTGGCGAAAATCAGATCCGCAAAATTCTGAAACGTAAAATGGACATTTTTGAGAATACTTTTGTAAGAGGACCCTCGCCATCGTACTCCGACGAAGCAAACTCGGAAACTGCTTTATCCGTCACACTGCCGATTGGAGGTGCCGAAATGGACTTGGGTCGCAATGATTCGAAGTCGGACACTGTAAATTTCTTTGACGAGAAGTTTAATTCGGATTACGACAATGATAGCTTTTCGCACTTGCATCCCGGTCGCCAGAATCGTAAAAGTTATGCATTTTGGACCGCTGTCGTAGTCCTGCTAATGCTGACTATAGGCAACCTGATCTTGACGCTAACAATTATGAGCGTGTTGAGGTTGGGCAAGGGTGTGAAGGGCATGGAGCTGATTCCAGAAGTGGACTTGATTAAGTTCTATGATGAAACCGATTTGGATCGCATCCAAACAAATTCCATTGGAATACATGGCTTTTCCGATGTACCTGTATCGATCAGCAGCGACGGAGACGATAGCGGAGTGCATTTGCGAGTGTTTCGTAATCTGAATAGCGCCAGTGCCTTAAGTGAACGTGATCTGGTGGTGCTTGACAAGGCGGGCATTGCCATTGAAGCCAACATGTTTGAAATCAAAGATCCGTCTGACCAATCGACCCTCTTTACAACCCACCGCCCGCAGTACAACATACCAGATGGAGTGGAGGGCGTGCTGCAGACGAAGGTGGCCAGTGCGAGCCGCGTATCCAGTCCAATTGACGTGCCTTTAATTATGGATAGCGACGGCCACATTGCCATCAAGGGATCCGAGGGCGTTTTCGTCGATGGGGCCACCATAGAGGTGCAGGTCGAACATCACGTCTCCCTCAACTCAACTCAGGGTGCCACAATATTGGAGGCAGGCAAAGGAATCTTCCTAGACATGGATCGCATACCCGTTGTCAGCTCGGAGCTGGGTCTTCGCACTGGCAGCGTGCAGTACAAGATCTGCGTATGCATGCCAATCGGCGTACTCTTCCGCATAGCCATTCCTCGCGTGCACAACGGGCCCAAGATATCTTGCGCCCACTTCGACAGCCAGTTTGATCCCTGCGAGATCAACTAGGTGTGCAATCAAATAAATATGACAATATCTAATATAGTATGCCCTATTAGAAGTGTTACGTAGCAATTTTTTATTTGTATTTAAGAAAAATGTACAAGAACTTGGAAGGTTAGTTGGTATGCCTTAAGAGAACCCTACAATTTTTGAATTCGTTTGTTGAATAAAGAGATAAACCAACTAGATCCAAACGATATAATCATTTCAATTGTTTCGATTGTTGGATATAATACAGAAATGGTATTCAATTCGTTGAACGTGAATGTGAATGTACATAATGAGAGGCGAAAATTAAGAGAAAATTATAAATTGAATTCCATTCAAAGCTAATATTATAAGGTAGATCAAAGCTAGTCAAGTACACATGTAAATTCTACATTATGATTACTATAATCGTACTGCGGTTAGCCTTAGCCTTAGCCTAAACACCGGGCGGTGGGGGCTCTTCATGTCTAGTAGATTTCGTCGGCGTCAGATCCACCAGATTGTCCGGCACCATACTAAGAAGCTCTGCTTCACTTAGCTGCGCCAAGCGACTTTTAGTCTTTGTCGCACTCTCTGCGTTTTTACTTCCTAAAATATATGTTAAATATTAATAATTATTTTGCTTGAATTGTAAATAGTTTAAATATTCTATTTTACCCATATCATAAGAGCAGCTCGAGATTGCATCCTCAGGATTGTACTCGTCATCATCGTTTGATATTGGCCTGGCATTCGACTCTTTCTCCTTTATGCTGGCCAAAATCTTTGTCAGATTAGGAGGTATTGATATGCTGGCCAGCACATTTGATGAAGATGAGGGCTTGTCCAAAACCTGTTAAGGTAGACAAGGTAAAGTTAGTATAATGACAGCCTAGAATGATCCTTAAGCACTCACTGAAGGCTCTACATTTAGTAGACCTGCGATTTCCATGCGCTGCGCGGCGATTTGTTTATTAATTTCATCCACTTTGCGCTCCAGATCAAAATCCTTGTGTTCTGGGACCGATGTGGGCAAATCATCATTGTCGTCCGAGCTGCCACCAGGCGAATAGGGCGCGTTTGGATCGTCTATCAACGCCAACGGCTCTCTCGGAACGTTTTCTGAAATAAGACATTTTTTAAAAATTAGTTTTATGCCAGCTAATGAATATATTTGGGCAGTCTATACTCACTGATTTGCAGCTTTGCAATGGGCGCTTTGATAATGGCATCGATATCGAACTCATCATCCCTTGAGCTTGCCGAGTGCGTGCTTGGCTTGCGCTTCGGACTGCTCGGCGGCGTAAACGTTGTCCGAACGCGTGATTTGTTTGATACCTGTAAAGAAAACAGGAAATTATAGAGATCCATATTTATATATATATATAAATATCATCACTTACAGTCTTATTACTGGCAGTGGGCAATGGTATGGGCAACGAGTGGCTTAGGTTAACCGATCTTTTGCTCAGGCAGCGCACAATGATGCCCAGGAGTGTGTTGGGTCGTTGACTGTCCTCGTAGAAGGGCACAGTGTCCAACGTACGCAGCACAGGGGGCAGGTTATCACTGGTGCCCAAGGGAAATATATAAAAGTCTCGAATCTGTTCCGAATCCGCACCCAAAACACCAAGTCGTTGTCGGGAATCAAGGTATTCAAAGAAGCTGTCAAACTTGAGGGTGTTCGCGACGCTGGCTGGAAACAAGTTGACAATAACGATTTCCTTGGTCGGACTCTTCTTTATCTTCTTGAGGTACTCCCAGACATTCATGCGCGTTATGCGACCAATCACATCCAAATTGAGGGGCAGCAGCTTATCCAGTTGGCTTGTATTGCCGTGTACACCATGAATAACCACATCGAAATCCGTCACATCAACCATGTTCAGGTTGCCAGTCCAAATGGGAGGGCTGGACAAGCTCTGTAAATAGCGAGCGTATCTGTCCAAAGTAGGCGCGGGCACTTCAGCTTTCGCAGTTGTCTTGGACGCCACAGGCACAGACTTCAATGTTGGCCTAGTGGGTACCGTTAGGTTGGCGGCTTCCTCCACCGTTTTCTCTGACTCCAGGATTTGATCAATTAAATTAAAGGCGACTAAGGGCGTTTCAATTTTCTTTTCTGTTGGTTTCTTCTGCGCTGACGGCTGAGGTTTTTCCGCATGCTCTTTGCTCAGCTGCTTGTCCCGGGATGGCTGCTCCTTTTCCTTATCCTGATCATGCTCGTAGTGGTGCCTTTTGTGACTGCGCTTCTCCTGGCTGTGGCCGCGGCTGCTCGATCGACTGCGGCTTCTTTTGGAGCCACTTTGGTTATTATGGGACCTGTGACTCTTGTGCCGCTTCTCTCTGTCACGCTCCCGACTGTGATCCTTTTCCCGAGACTTTGAATGCTTTTCCTTAACAGTCGACGGTCGTTCGGAGTCATGATCCTTGCTGGAAACCTCTGTAGTGGCTGAGCTGTCGATAGACTGGGATCCTTTTTTGCTGTCGATGCTATCAATCTTTTCTTTGCTTGCTTCCAACTCTGCTGCCTCCTCCTCGGGCAGCGTGACATCCATCTTGGATTCGAAGAGTTCCTCACCTTTGTGCGTCTTTACCACATAGTTCTGTGCGCATGACAACAAATCCAGCTCCGATTTCTTAATCATATCCAGCTGATGGCGGTTCTCCTCCTCCCGCCACTTGGCCAACTCCTGACTGGCTAATTCAGCTGGCGTCATTCGCACCAGCTGCTTGGGATGCACTTGTTTGGCACAAATCTTTTCGAAGAGCGTCTTATTCTTACGATCCTTTATGTTAAACATTAGCGATCGATATTTCGACTTGTACTTAGCGCTCACATCCTGCCCAAATGAATTATACATTTCCGACTCCACTCGCTTCACAAAGTGCTCCACCTGCTCCGCCGTCAGCCACTCGGACTTTTCCGCTGGCTGCTCGGCTGCCTGCGCCTCTTTGATGCGCAGCAACAACTGCTCCTTAAGCGTTCGCCGCACATTGAGGCGTATGGGCTCAGGCTGGGATTTACTTATAGGCTTCTCCGCTGTGCCCTTTTCGGGTGAGCGCCTGACTGCAGTCGTGGCTTTAGCGGCAGGTTTCTCCTTTTTGGCTGTGTTAGGCACGGCGGGCAGCTGTTGTATGGATCTGTTGACAGTTTCTGATGACTTTTGTAATGGCAAGGACTGTGAAAGTTTTGATGTGGTTCCCTCCGGCGTGGATGGTTCCGACAGACGCTTGTTCTGACGTTTCTGTGGAGGGAATTGGATTAGCATTGATATGCTATATACTAAAGAAGCGATCATACCTCAATTTCCAGCGCCTGTTGACTGCCGGGCTGCACTACCTCAAAGCTTGGATTCTCCTGCAGCCATTTCTTTAGCTGGTGCGCAGTGGGCGCCAGATGTCCTGTGATGGCGCGTCCGCTTCGGCGCTCAAAGACATTAATCTGGTAAAAGTAAGTCGCAATAGCAATAATCATATATACTAAATAATTTAATGTACATACCCGCTCAACCTTAGACAAGGAGTCAGCCTGTCGCAGCACATCCTCAAACAGATCTTTCTTTTTGTTCTTTTTGGCCTCAAGCGCATTCCCAAGCTGTGAAGCTGGCAAAGCTGCTTGCTGCACTGGCTCAGGCGTCTTGGGCACGGTTTGGGCCTGGATTGCGTTGTGTGCATACCTTCGTATGCATTCGTCACTGCAATAAACCGAATTGGCACGCGCCGGACGCTTGCATACCACGCAGCTGGCATCTGTGGGCGAGATGACGCTGCTGGGTCCAAGTTTGATAAACTGAAGCTGTTGCTGCTGCATTTTTGGCTGTGGTCGTGTGGGCAACGGACGCTTCTGTTGCTTTACAAGTGGGCTGCTTGTGGCTGAAGGTAGCGATGTCGTCAATGAGCTGCCAACGGGCAGGGTTCGCCTGGGCGTAAGCGGCTGTTGCTCGACAATGGCTTTGGGTTCGCTTGGCTGTTTAGGCAACGTCACAAACTCTGGTGGCTCCAGGCTTTGCTTGGGGTACAACATGTCTGTAATACGTGGCTGACTCTGTGAAGACATGAATGCAATTAGAACGGGTAGAACGATTTGTAGACATATATCTAAGTTATCCAAGTGAAATTTGTTACCTTCTCCTCCTGTTTTTTAACGCATTTGGGACACTTCCAGTCAATGCCCTTCTGTTCCATTTCCAGGCCCATGGCCTTTGTTACGCTCACACACGTGCCGTGATACCAATCCTCGCATAGATCACAGCAGATCATGAATCTGTTGTTGTGCGGCTGCCGACAGATGCACCATAGTCTGGGACAAGTAGAATTTTAGTAATTTGTATAAGAAACTTAAGTTAAGTTAATTACTTATTGGGATCATCGTCATCCTCTTGAGATTCTGAGCCTTCCGGATCATTAGCTTCGCTGCTGATATTTAGTTTGTTTGATCTCCTGGGCCTTCTCCCACCGTCACTCGGATCTCTGCTTAGCTGTTTCCTGTCTGTTCCGGCCAATGACGACGAAAAGCTGTCACTATCCAAGCTGCTGCTGGTCAAGTGGCTCGTGTCATGCGTTGGCTCCATAAGCGACGTGGTGCTAACGTCTGACAACGTTGTGGCTGTCGCAGGAAAGTTCTGAGCTCGACGCTTGGCTCGGGTTGTAGGCGCTTCGATTGGTGGCAAATAAATGACACGTCCATTGCCGCGCACAACTTTCGTCTCGGGTGTCCGTGATGCTAAGGTTACCGTGCCCGTTGTACGCGATGGAGTGCTGGATGCCATGGGCAAATTGAGTAAACAATTTTCAGGAAAATCATTGGACAACGGCTGTAAAGATGCAAATATTAGCCTGTAATCTTTGTCAGTTAATATTGGAAGCTTACCTGGGAAACTGTTGGTAATTGGTCGAAGATTGGTGGCGCCACAACACTTGCAATTGCGTCCAGACCACCATTTTCTGTGCTGGCCAACACCTGTTTAACCACCTCGGCCTCGAATTGCTTGTCCTCCTCTATGAGACCGACCACATGTTGCAGGAACTCTGCAGTGATTGCATCCTCGTCCGCAGTTATATCGATATTATCTACAGGAGCATTGGCTATCAGTGCCGCATCAAAATTCTGTTGTTGTGGAACACTGAGAGGGTTTATCACTGTTGTTTCGGGCACTTGATTCAGTGCGGCGGCGCTGCTCTCTAGCATCTTCGCCAGTTTGGGGATCGTTTCGTCCAATGTTGCTGGCGGTTTCTCGATCAATGATGCCTTCGACAGTTCATCCTGCACAATGGAGTCAATGAGATCAAGCTGTTTGTCGTTTTCGGCTGCCAGCTCCGAGGAGCTCTGATGTGTTTCGATGATAATCTGGGCAGGTAATTTGTGTGAGGAAGCCGTCTCCACGCCGATGGGCATGAAACCCTTGCAAGACGGTGATGTCGACGTGGAAGGCGATGCCAAAGCTGATAGCGTGTTGTGACTGGACTTGAAAGTGATGGGCGTGTTCGCCGAGGGCTGTTTACTGTTATCCGATGTTGATGGCATCGTTGTCGTATTGTTATTATCAGCCAGCAAACTGTTCAGATTTGTGAATACACCTTTGGGGCTCGACAGATTCTTGTTTATGACAAACTCCTTGACCTCTTGAGGCGGCGTCACAAATCCGCCCGGTGGCGCATTCACCACACGACCCACTTGAACAATTGGCGTTCTGCGCAGCTTTGTGGTGACCGGAGAGCCACCTATTCTATTTACCTCAGGAGATAACGCGGTTGGTTTGGGCAGGGATTTGTGCATGGGGCGCATTTTGAGAAAGGACGTGCTAAACACTCCACGACCAAACGGAATCACTGAGGGTGGCGCTTTCGTATTGAGCTGCACAATCTGGCCGATTGCGGGAGCGCTCGAATTGCCATCGGGCTGCTCCTTTCGCCGTTTCAGATATGGAAATTGGGACTGTGCTGGTGGCTGTTGTGGAGGGGCCTTCGGTGTATTTAGAGTTTGCCCACGCGCAGATTGCGTATTGGACCGTCGTCTGGAGAACTTTTTAAGACGTTTGCGTTTGTTCGAGTTGCGGCTGTTGTTCATCTTGAAATCAATATCACTGTCTCGATCGTTGTCTGTTTCGCGGGAGGCATCACTTGGTTCGCTTAGCTCCTCAGTGTCAGCATTCTCATCATCTGCCGTGGCCGAGCTATTTGCATCGTCGTCATCCTCCACAAAGTCCTCGGCAGGCCTTATTATTTTAGCACTATTCCGCACCATTCGTGGGCCCGCCAGCATTATCTGCTGTTGTTTCGACGCTGCTGCTGGGGCTTGCTGCAGTTGATTAGGTAACTGCTGCCTGTGCAAATTCGTTGGTTGCTTGGGCAACGGCTGCGATAGCCTTTGTTGTTGCTGCTGCTGCTGCGACTGTGACTGCGGCTGTTGTTGCTTAGACAGCAGCTGTTGATGCCTGGGTGGTTGTGGCGTGGTGGTTGGCAACTGGCTGAAAGGCACTACTTGAACTCGCTTCTTGGCGTTTAACAGTCTCATATTGGATTGCGTCTGCACGATAAATTTACGTCCTTGCCGTTCTATAACCAGCTTCTCTGCCATCTTTTTCGCCTTCATTTGCTCAGGCGAGGTGAATGGAGTGTAGTTATGATCGTTTCGAATAATCTCCAACAGAGCATCTGATTCTGCTGTGCGCTTGAATACCGACAGTCCAGCTAGTTCTGTAAACATATATATAATATTCATCAGTTCTTCGAATACTTTAATATTCATATACATACTCAGAGCATTTTTTACCACCAAATCGGCTGTGTTTTCCGCGTAGAATTGCTCCACGCTCAGCCCGACAATTTGTGGGCGTTCTTTAGGTTTTCGTCGCTTTTTCTGCTTTTTTGGCGGTTTAGGTTTGCGACCGGGACGCTTCTTCACCTTCGGCACTTCGGCTTCGGTTTCCGTGGAGTCACCATTGTTTTCGCAACCGGTGTTGTCATTGTCATCGCCGGTAACATGATCCTTTTCGCTTATCAGCTCATCACAGCCGCTTTGGCCGCTCTCGTTGTCTGTATCCTTATCCGATTCTTCGCCATCTGATGTCATTTGCATAAAACGCTCCAGCTCTTCCAGGCGTTCGGTTTCCTCTTGATCGACCATGCTTGGCGTCGGTGATGTAAGCCGCACGACACTAATGCTCGCAATTGATTTTTCCTCTGAAAATATAGTACTTTTGTAATTGTACATTTGAAGTAGATTTCAAACAGTCTTACCCATGATATTTTCAATGGCACGCTCATCAAATGAAATGCCATTTTTGGCGTAAACCACAACCAGATTGGAATCTCCATCGGCGCCATTTGGTCGGGCACTGGGCGTCTCGCTAAATACCGAGCTAGACATGACAGTAATGATGCCTCATGGATCAGCTACTGTACATTGAGTCCAGATCAGATCCGATTTACCAATCGTTTTTGCGTGCTCTACTTCTACTTGTGAGCGTTGATATTAATTTGTTTGCTCATGCCGCGGCCGCGTTGTGACGCCGACATTGGAACTAGCGGGACTTTTTGCGAAGAGCAATTCAGTTCCAAATACCTAAAAATAGAGTTTGACTACAGTGAATTCGTCTGCTTCACACCAACAATAAAAAATCGCTCTATTTCACTTTAAATATGCTTTATTAAAATATATGAAAATAGAATTTGCAAAAAAATTTACTTCGACGAAAGAATGCAGTGTGACCAGCTGCGACCAAGAGCGATGCGTTAGTTGTATCACTGTGTGAACATGAACCAGTTTCAGCTAATAGCGGCACTTCATGTTCATGTTGTGTTTGTAAAACTTCTTTAATGTTTGCAATTCTTAAACATTTGAAAACCATTAAATTCTATAGTGTCTTATTTTACTGTACATAGATCAAAATTACCAATTGGTTGAATGTGGCATTGAAGTTTGAAATATCGATATACAAAAACACAAATATGATCAATTCTTTCTATCTCTTTTTCTGAAATATCGATATTTGTTGTATGAGTATCGACGTTATCATGTTCTTGCACTGTTATTTAAAAATTAAATGTTAAACAATTTTGTTTGCTTTTTATTAACTATAATATTTATAGGCTGTATTTATTTTCATTATTGAACCCGCTTTTGTATGAAGACAAGCATAATGCAACACTAATAACGAACAATTAGTGTTTTACCGCCACACTGAGCATAACATTGTTGCGAACTGTTAAGTTAACAGTGGAGGTAAACAAAGTCCAAACAAAAATAAACAAAAACACAAAAAGATATAGCCAGTGCCATTACACTGAAAGATTTGAACGAAAGCGTAAATTCAGGCCGGTTGCTGTGGGGATTACTACACGCCCAACACACATCAGTTCGGAAAACAAACAATACATATAAAACAGCGATAATAAAGCTCTTATTTATTGCTGCACTCAAGTATTATAGATATTGGCCAGCTAATCAGGAAAAAACACACCAGTTGCTCTCCGACTGCGATTAGCGTAACGTTCAACGATGGCTTGCTTTCAAATGGGATCCTGTCACGCGGTGCCGATGACTCTGTTTCGAAATAATAGAAACAAAGTCTGCAAGGCCATTTTAGACAATTCACAAGAGAGTCTCAAGCTGAGCTCCGGCCAATTAATTATCTTACTCGAGGGTGGAAAGGACCAGAGTCTGTACAATACCGATGTGGACTATGTGTTCCGGCAGGAGTCCTACTTCCAGTACATGTTCGGGGCCAAGGAACCGGGCTGCTACGGCATAGTTAGCATCGATGTCAAGACGGCTCAACCCACTTCGGTTCTGTTTGTGCCACGTTTGCCCGAGGAGTACGAGACCTGGATGGGTGAGCTGCTGAAGCCAGAGCAGTTCAAGGCCATGTACGAAGTGGACGAGGTATATTATGTCGATGAACTCGAAACTTATCTGGAGAAGACCGCACCCAAGCTTATACTGACGCTCAGCGGCACCAACAGCGATAGTGGCCTCACCATGCAGCCGCCGGAGTTTGCGGGCAAAGACAAATACGTGACGAACTGTGATCTGCTCTATCCCATCATCTCGGAGTGTCGCGTCATCAAGTCGAAGGAGGAGATCGAAGTCTTGCGCTATGTGGCTAGAGTATCGTCAGATGCACACATCAAGGTCATGCGGTTCATCCGTCCTGGTCGCATGGAGTACGAGGGCGAATCTGTGTTCCTGCATCACGCCTATGCGGTGGGCGGCTGCCGCCACGCCTCGTACACCTGCATCTGCGGCAGCGGCACCAATTCGGCCATATTGCACTATGGACACGCTGGTGCTCCCAACAACCGACCCATTCAGGACGGCGAAATGTGCCTCTTTGACATGGGCGCCAACTACTGTGGCTATGCTGCGGATATCACCTGCAGCTTCCCGGCTAACGGTAAATTCACAGAGGATCAGAAATTTATCTACAATGCGGTGCTGGCCGCTCGCAACGCTGTGATGGAAGCGGCGCGTGATGGCGTCTCCTGGGTGGACATGCACAAGCTGGCGGGGAAGGTGTTGCTGGAGCAGCTGAAAGCCGGTGGCATGCTTACAGGAGATGTGGATGAAATGGTTGAGGCCGGTGTATCGGGTGTGTTCCAGCCGCACGGCTTGGGCCATCTGATTGGTTTGGATGTGCATGACGTAGGCGGCTATTTACCCACGGAGCCGCGTCGTCCCAGCGAGGCCTGGCTGAGCAAGCTACGCTTTGCCCGCATCCTCAAAGCGGGCATGTACGTGACCATTGAGCCGGGCTGCTATTTCATCCGACAGCTAATGGACAAAGCACTTGCTGATCCGCAAATTCGTAAATATATCAATGTGGAAGTGTTCGAACGTTTCCGCAACTTTGGCGGAGTGCGTATTGAGGATGATGTCCTGATCACCAAGACGGGCGCCGAGAACTTTGCCATTGTGCCGCGCACTGTGGAGGAAATCGAGGCGACGATGACATGCAAATAAGTTGTTGAATAATATGAATATGATATATATTTACACATATGGATATATAATATAAAGATGAATTTATACTATATATATATGGATATGCAATTAAATTGCATGTCCTTAAAGCATGCATAATAAATGTTATATATTTTATACACTTTATGAGATGATATATATCTCAAAATATAAACATATACTATATAAATGTTCAAATTTTAATCAGTTACCATATGAATACTATCATTATATCTTTTAAATGGAAATTCTATTGATGGGAAATCTGAATAGTTTGTTTTTCAAATAATATAATTGTTCTCTTTTCTGGAAGTCTTCTAATATTCTTAATTCACCTCGAAAAAAAAAAACTATTTCTTTTTCAGGCTGAGAACTGAGATCATTTCAAAATTAAGCTGATGGATTACTGTTGAAGTGCTCTATGTGCCTGCTGTGGACTTTCCTTAAACTTTTGCATTTGAGCTGCTCTACAGGTAGATATAGGGTTCGTCCTTTGGAGCATCTTAAATCCGACAGCTATTTTTTCGGTCAATCTTTGTTCCGTGAAAGATTTAAATCTTAAATACTTCTACGTTTAATAATCCAAGACTCTTTAATCAAAAATAATTCCACTGGTAATAATCTTAGATTCTTTACTCAAGCAAAATACTAGACTTTCTTATAAACTTAATATACTTGTATACTCTACTTACCTTTAATGCCTTACATACTTCCAAATACAGACTTAAAAAAGCCCAACTTGAACATCTGCCATTATCATGTCTATAATTTATACTTCCATCTCATCTTAATCTTAACTATCCTCTCTACCCTGTTAATTGTCTCTAACACTTTTTTGTAACATCTTACACTATTTCTAGTAATATTTTTCTTCTTCAATATTTGTCTAACTTAAAAGTTCAGTTTTTTTTAATAAAACCCCTATAATAAACCGTAATATTTAGTCTTGCAGTCTAGAGCATGCCTAATGAGTTAGTCAAAGTAGAGGGAGAGCAACAAACTCATTCGTTTCAGTATAATCATTGGCATTTACTATAAAATTATATTGTAATTATATGAAACATTTAACCTATATACTATATAGATCTCTTGTAAAACTCACACGGAATATAGTTCAACAACTCAAAGTATTCGAGTTCCAATTGAGAATTCGAATGATTATAAAACTATATTCTAATTATATGAAACATTTTACATATATACTATATACATATAGATCCCTCATGAAACTCTATAGTTCAGCAATTCAAAGTATTCCAGCTCCAATTGAGAATTCGGATGATGATAAAACGACATTCCAATTATATAAAACATTTAACCTTTATACTACATACATATAGATCTCTTATGAAACTGACTCGGAATATAGTTAATATTTAATTTATTGGCTTTAAGCTAACAATTTAAACAGCTAACAATGTAAACCTGAAGTTACATGACGAATTCGAGTCACTCAAAAGATTTTCTCTTGCTATCCGCAAGTGGATCGTTTCGCATAGTGTGATTGAAGTTGTTTTGTGGGAACTACATGTACTTCTTGGTGTGGCCATTGCGCTGCTGTTGCTGCTTGGCGTGAGCATGTCCATTGCTGGCCGTTAGCTTGACATTTTTCAGATCTTCGCTGCTCTCGGAGTCCGGTATTTCGGAGATGTCAACAACACTGCGACGCGGAAACCAGCCACGTATGGGGCCATTTCGCTGAGGCTTCTTCTTTGCGCCGACTGCGTGTTGCTCCTGCTTGCTGGGCACGCGCTCGCCGAACAACCAGTGCCGTCGGAAGCGCGTCACCATGATGATGTCGTCCGGCCGTAGGCGTATGCGTGGCTCGTCTGTGCACGGCGCGTTGACGCAGACGCGCCAGCCCTGTGAGAAGATCGGCAGCCAGCGGCCCGTCACAGGGCTTATGCATATGCAGACGCGTGTCCGTGAGCGTTTCTCCTCCTTCTGTGCCAGTTGCTCGCGCTGTTGAGCAAGATTTTAGATGAGTTATAAAGTTATAGGAGATATCAACTGAGCACTCACGGTCAGCGTGTATTGATCGCAGCCCTTGACGACGGGCCACTCGATGCCGTCGCCGTTCTTTTGGCACTCCTCGTTGAACACCTGCCGCAGATTGAGCCGCCATCCCAAGTCGTATGGATAGACAAAGGGATCGTAGGTCATGGCCTTGTACCGCCGATAGATGGCCTTCTCCACAATCCAAATCTCAATGCCCGTCTGATTCGTGACAATTGTCTTTAGTTGAATGTAGAGCAACATGCTCAGGCCAATGACTACGCCAATGGCCAGGCCCATGCCCAGAATGCACATGACAATGCTGGTAACTGTGAACTGGACGCTGGCCAAGTGTGCCTGCCCGTGGGTCAGGTAGTAATAGCGGTAAATGCCGCGATAAAAGGAACAGATGAGCACCACCGACCCGTGCAGACTGCCCAGTATGGAGAAGAGCAGAAAGTAGCAGAAGTAGGCGTGGTTGGCCCAGCCAACACAGTGATTGATCCATGGGCAGTGATGATCCATTTTCTTTACGCAACGATTGCCTACAGAAGAATATGAATTATTATTATATCTTAGATTGTCTCTTAAGATTCGTTTTCACCCACATTTGTGACAATGATGCGAACGTGGCGCCTTGTAGCCCTCGCACTCCTTGCAGTACTGCAGCCATTCCGTGTCCTTGGGGTCCTGGCAACATTAAAAGAAGTATATAAAATATGCGTGATATTAAAAAGAACTACATCATATATAATATACATATAATGCCAGCGACGCCCGCAAAGCGCACAGCTCATTAGGGTGAACCAGCCCCAGGCCCAGTCTGGTCTACAAAACATTTATGCAAATTTTAGGTAATTGCATTAGCCGAGCTCGACTCCGTAGCGGCTGCGTTTCAGTTTGCGTGAGAGCCGGTTGGGCCATAAATTATTAGATGGGGGCTGAAGCGGCGCAACGGCCCTTAAATTATTGGTGTCGAAAAACTGCCAACGCCCCAAGCAGTCAACGGCCAGCCGGACTCCAGTCAGCAGTCAGTCTTGAGTATTTGTCTGGGCGGCGGACGATAAGAAGTCCGATTTTTGAACGACGTATTTGAGGCAAATTGCAGCGTTTAATTGCTGCATTACGCGCCAGTTGGCGATAAAGGATTGAGCACGCGATGCCGTCCACTTTGGCTGACCCATTTGTTGGCCCACAGATGCGTGTGCTGGCATTCAAACATGAATGAATGACTCGACCGATTGCATTCGGCCACACCAGAGATTTGCCTGGTCAGCGAGCACATGCGAACAAGTGGCTGACACGGAGTTTTTGTTGCGCTAAACAATTATTTCCGATACAGAAGTGACGCGGCACAAATGGACGGCCAGGCGAGAGAGCATGTCAGCAGCTAGCAGGAGTAGGTGGTCTGTTTGGAGAGGTGGGTATGAAGGATTTGTGGATTAGCTGGATATTAGATGGAAGGAGAAAGTTTACTGTTTATAGAAAGCGCAGAAGGATCCATGAATTAGTGAAGGATCCACGAAGGAGGAAGAGGTTTTTCTGGTTATAGAAATATCAGTGAATGATCGATAGATTAGAGGGTTTTCTGTTTATAGAAGCAGCTGTGAAGTATCCATGGATTAACTAGCTGATAGCTAAAAGGAGTTGTGAAGAAGTAATGTTGATAAGCATTAATTTAGATATCAGCTAGAAGAAGGAACTCCCCTATTTACAGTTCTTGAGAATTGTCCTTGAATTAGCTAGATATCAGCTAGAAGAAGAATCTTCATGTTTACAGATTTGAGAATTATCCATGGAATGGATATATCTGCTTGAAAGAGAAGTTGTAAAGGATCCATGAATTAGCTGGAATAAGATGTTTTTCTGTTTATAGAAATAGCTGCGAAGGATACATGGATTACCTATCTGATAGCTAGATTATTGGATTATCTAGATATCAGCTGGTAGCTAGATTAATGGATAATCTAGGTATCAGCTGATAGCGGATTAATGGATTATCTAGATATCAGCTGATAGCTAAATTAATGGATAATCTAGATATCAGCTAGAAGAAGGATCTCTCCTATTTACAGTACTTGGGAATTATCCATCAGTTAGCTAGATATCAGAAGATCGAAGGAGAATCTTTCATGTTTAAAGAAGTATCTGAGAATTATCGATGTTTTGGTTACATATCTGCTGGAAGGAGAAGTTATAAAGGATCCATGAATTAGATAGGTAGCAGCTGTAAGATTTAGATTTGTAAGATTTCTGTTTAGAAAAGTGTTTGAGAAGTATTCATGGATCAGCTGGATATCACTTGAAACGAGATCATACTATTTATAAAGAATCCACGAATTAGCTAGCAGCTGAAGGAAGAAGCTGTAAAGGATTATCGAGAAAAAGTGGATTTTCTTTGTATAGAAGCAACTCTGAGATCCGTGGATCAGCTAGCTATTAGCTGTATGGAGAAGTTGCAAAGGATTCATTAGCTGGCAGAAGAGGATTTTTTGTTTATAGAAGGAAGACAGCTATGAAAGATCCCTCGATTATCCATATTTCAGCTAGAAGAAGAATCTTTCCTCTTTACAGAATTATTTGAATACTGAATATTCATGGATTAGTTAAATATCTGCTGAAAGGCAAAGTTTTGAAGGATCCATGAATTAGCTAGATATCAGTTGAAGGCAGTTTTTCTGTTTATGGAAGCATTTGAGAAAGATCCTTGGATCAGATATCTATCAACTTGAAGAAAAAGTATTGAAGAATCCGTGGATTAGTTAGATATCCGATAGAATATGGTTTACCATTTTTAGAAACAGTTGTGAATCATCCATAGATTAGCTAGCTATCAACTAGAAGATTTCCTGTAAAGGATCCATGAACTACTTAGCTATCAGCTAGATATATGAAGTATCTATAGCTTAGCTAGCGAATCACGTCAAATATGGAATTACAACAGATAGATGTAATCGCATGATATTCAAGTCTAATACAATTATTAGCAAATTAGTATGATATATTATAGCCGGCTAGGCATTTCCTGCTAGTTGCCCAGCTCAAAGGAGTTCTACTTCATGTTGTACGCCCTGCAGCTGCCACGCCCTGGCCGCACATGCGACCGACCAGAGTTGACAAACATTTTCCATGCATGCCAATGTCACGACAAAATGTTTTATTGTTTGCTGCTTGTTTTGTCCCCGTTTTGGCTGGCTAATGGTGCGCGGGTTCGGTTTGGCTGGGATGGGGTGGGGTGGGGGGTGCTTTGAGGGCTTGGCTTGGTTTGTGTTACCTTTGGCTGCCATTGTTTGGGCAACAGACCCGGACCTGTCAGCGTGGCCATGATGTAATTGAATGTGGCCAGCGTAGAGAGCAGCAGGAACAGTGCCTGATGGGCGAACGCGGCGAACGATTCATTTGGTGGCCACCACATCGAGTTCATGTAGAGCGTTGTCAGAGTCACGCATTTAATGATGCCTGAAATGGAGAGGGAGAGGCGACAATTGAGAATGCCAACTCAAATATCTTATGCATGGTTAAACATTTACGGGTAATAAGAGATTTCTAATTGCATATTTTAAGGTATAAACAAACACACACACACACACACACACACACATACACACACACATACACATACATATCATATACAATATATAAACATTCACAGCTCGCTGTTTTGCGTGTCAAATGAAATTAAATACATTTATTTGTATATCCCAACTTGATTAAGCGTTAACACAAGGGTGGCAATTGTATTTTAGCTGAGTTGGCATAAGTGTGGGGGCCAAACATGGCCCCGGAGGGTATGCATATCCATCCACATCCACCCCAACTCCAGCTGTGGGAGCAGCAACAAGCGACGCGAAATTTAGTAATTAAGTTATGTACAATTATATCGCAGTTCAATATCAAGGTTGCCCTTTCCGTGAGCCGGATGCTTTATGGCCATATTACCGTCTGCCCAGATGGCCAAAATAGTCAAATCGCACGCTATTTTCGAGTGAACTAGTTATAAGGGTCGCGGTGCTCATCGCGCAAAGGATATTTCAATTGTGGCGGCAACTAAAATGCAATTAGCGCAGCATTTTGCGCGAATTAAATGACGGGCCACTCCTTAAGCACGGCGTTCATCACTTAACGATGGGGGCCGTGTGTGGGCGGTGGGCGGTGGGCGGCTCAATGGCGCCATCGTCGCGTTGACCGTCTCGAAATATGAAACACGATATTGCGCTGCAGACAAAACACACAAATGCTTTTGCACCCAAGTGGGCGTTAGGGTGGGCGTGGGTGGCGCTTAGCGTTTCACATTTGTTATTGGCCAATTGTTGGTTCGCTTTTGAAGCAGTTCATTCACTTTGCGCACATACTAATTTCCAACTGGTAATGTGATTGTCCTGATTGGGGTCTGATAAGCAAAGCCTCCGACAACACCCAATCATCAATCTCAATGGACACAAATTGCAATGGACACAGAATTGCGAATTTTACTTACTCAGCGCGATTATTGGACCCCAGTGTAAAAATCGTCGAAATCCTGATATTTCGGCGCTCATGATTTAATTATAGTTTTTGTGTTGACGTTCAGAATGGAAATAACGACGACGAGCTCTACAAGCGAGCAAGTAAACAAAAACAGCGACAGTGCTGCCACCTGGTCAAATGGCGAGACATTTTCCAGCTACTCATCGATACTATCGATAACTAAAACAGACTGCAGACTTTTTCAATTAAATATTTGTTGAAGTATTTAATTTTATTTGCAGTTAATATTGTTATATACAATAAAATATAACATTATTTGAAATTAACATTGTTATATACAATAAAACGTAACATTGTGATAAGGCTACATCCTACGTACATATATATATATTTATATATGTTTCGAGCATTTAAAATTGATTCGTAACATTTATTTGTTGGCCAGAATTTCAAATTTGATGCCATGTTCGTGCTTCTCCAGCTCGCTAATGAGGCTGGTCTTCGAGAATGCAGCTCCTGGAGGAAGTACACCGCCGTTGCCTGGCATCTTGTTGCTTTCTCGGAGAATGGTAACCGCTGTGGAGAGCAGGGCAACACAGGTGGAGCCATAGCCAGGATTCGGACCCGAAACTCTGACCATTAGCGTTTTTGTGGGTGGATCTGTGTACTGATCTGTGCCCTCGGCCAGGCGCTGCGAGCTGGGCCAGCCTGTCGCCTTCATGGTCATCTTGAAGTAGCTGCGTTCCATGCGTGATTCACTGGGACCGTCGGGCGAGACGAAACCGCCAGAAAAGAAGCTCGGATACTTGAGTAATAAGCTGCGGCCGAACTCAAACTTGCACATGAGACCAAAGAAGGTCGCAAATAGAGCCACGAAAATGGCTGCCAGCCACGAAGGGAACCCGACGTAGGCGTGCATCTGCACTGGCCGTTTCTTGTCGTGCTCGTAGAGGAAGCGCTGCGAACGCATCACCACTGAGCGATCCGAGCCAGGGAAAGGCAGACACACCTTGTTCACTTCTCTGGAACGGAATATCAACGGACGATGCTTCAGAATGGGGAAGAACTTGGGCAGACCGCTCCGGGTAGAGTTGCTGCCGTATACCACGCAGCTCGTCCGCGTGCGCCAATCCGTAAACAGCGCTCTGCCAGGTGCCAGTGTTGATGCCCGCCTTGCCATCTGATGCATTCTTCTCGCCCTTCACTCCAGTTACCAAAAACGTCTCCACGGAATTAACGACGCCATCGAAATTCTTCTCCACAAACACAACTCCCATGTCTGCGGGAATGGAATCGAAGCCGCATGCGCTGATCACATACACGCCGCGCTCCTTGGCCTGCTCGTTGTACTTCAGTTGCATCGTTTCCATATACTGTGGCTCGCCACTGACGTCCACGTGATGGGTGCCTGCGTTAATGCAGGCGCGGACCACGTTCTCGCCGTAGAAGCGGTACGGACCCGTGGTATTAACAACGATGCGACACGACTTGGCCATACTTAGCAGGGAGGCCTCATCATTGATGTCGGCAATGATAATGGGTGTCTGCGACAGATCCTTCTTGGCCTTGGCGCCCATCTCCTTTAGCACTGCCTGAAGCTTCTCCCGACTGCGGCCAGCTACGCCCCATTTCAGATCCTTCAGCACGGACACCGCCTCGTAGACAGTGTATTTGCCCGTGAAGCCTGACGCTCCGAATATTATCACATCTAAGCGCTCCGTTGCCATTTTATTTTCTCAAGGTCAATGTCGGACTTCGAAATGTGTGGAACGTGTCAGCGAACAGGAATAGTTTGTTATCAGAGTTCTGCACTCGGATGTTGCTGGAAGTAAGAACTTTGAACTACTGCGATTGATTTACTTGCAGAGGCATCGAAAGTACAAGTCACTTACCAAGCTAACTATATTGATAGACTAATGAAAATGTACTTTGCCCGCAGGTGTGTAATCATACCTCCGTAGCAATTAAGTGGTCAATTATAAATGACGGGGTGTTGGTTGAGCTTCAAACTGAAAACAGTAATTTTCACTTGTCGCATTTGATTATCAATGCGTGAATAATCGAATCAGTTCGATAGTCACATTGGTATGTCAATAAAACAATAAAAAATATTATTTATTAAATATCAATTTTTATCATTATTTATTATTTTATATCATTAATAATTAACTTTTTTTTAATTATGTTGTATTTTTATAGTATTCAGAAATTAATTAAATTAAAACGCAAAATAAGCTGTTGCTTTAGCGCCATTTTTTGGATCCTTCAAATTAAGCACAATTTGTCACGGCAATTTATCGATATGTTGTTTATTTTTTTTTGGCGATTGTTGGCAACAAACGGTACAAACATGGCAAGCGGTATAAATTTGTAAGCATTGCTCCAAATGAACAATCCGCGAGATCATCTGCATTGCAGCAGAAGAGGCTGTACCTACACCACGAACAGAGCGTACAACTTGGAGCGCCATGAACGGAACCATGACAAGGGCAAGGTGCCAATATCTCAGTGCCAGCCATGTCCACACTGCACATATGCCGCTGGATCTCTGCACAATTTGATGCGTCACATAAGTAAGAAACATGCAGGAACTACTGTTAAGACACAGCAACAAGTGATAACAAGTCAACCACCGCCGACACCACCACCACCTCCACCTCCTCCTCCTCCTCCGCCGCCTGAGACAAGCAAACAAAATGAACAGCCCGCCACAGAAAAGCCCAGTTCAACTGTGGCACCAAGTCCCGCGCCGGAACCGACTGTAAAACAGCCAGTGGATGTGCCGGACGTGGACGCGTCGCTCTGGCTTTGGACGACGCCGCAGCAACAAGAAAAGAATTTTATAAAGCGCAGTGGCCTCAAAGGCGATTGCCAGATATTAGAGCGCAGCGTCAATCTGTTCAAGTATGTCGGAATATCAAGGATACATTTATAAATAAGTGTTTAATTAATCGTTAATGCATCCCTTAAGATTGTACGCCTTGGTGCAAGCGCGTGGCGGAGCTCTTGATGTCGACGAATGGGACGATGTTGCGGCTGCACTCAGCCTACCTCCTGGTTCGGGCTGTAACGTCGGAGTCAAGTACATGGAGGTGTTATTCGAATTCGAGAAGAAAGAGGAAGAACGCCTACAGGAATGCCAAACTGTTCCAGGTGTTCCGCCTTGGTGGGACGACGGCGATTTCATCAGCGAGGATGCGTGCTGTCCATCCGAGGGCAACGAATTGTGCCCATGGTGGAAAGATATGAATCGACCCTTTGTAACTGTACAAAATGCTGTTATTAAATTGATTTACGATAAGTATTATAGTAATCACTTAAGCAACAGCAAGCCGTTTCAACGGTTCTGCGTAAAAGACTCTTGGCTTCGAGCCGCCATGATGAATTATCAAGAGCTAAAGTATCAACTACATTTCACACATAGTTCTGCCTCATGACTGTTTAATTTTATGAATTGTAGCATTATTCTTAATTTATGTAATATATATTTAACTAGATATCAAAAATGGCGCCCAAGACATATTTAATTTGGTTAGATTCAAAACAAAGTGAAGTTGGCGGCGTGCCTGTTTATATATGAAATTTGGAGGCAGCGTGTTAATCGAGTAAGTAATCGATATATTGTATTGATGTTCCCGATTATTCGTTGTGTATTCAACACATTATATATTCACCATTCTGACAGCAGCTCGATAGCTTTCTACCATCTCTGGAATATCGAATTCTTGAATCGCGCACAACATTGTGAATTCTGTTTTAAAGCTGGAAGGTCGTATGTGCGCAAAAATCGGTGGGCAAAGTAATTTTCAAAAGTAACTGAAAATACAGAAAAGTTTAAATTGCGATTTGTTTGAACTATCCACGACACCGAACTGTTTGTTAAAATTAAAATTAATCTGTTTGCGTGCGTGTTAAAAGTCAGTTAATTTTTGAGCACATTTGGGAAGCAGGACTGCGCAAAAAAGAAGAAGCATTTCGTGATTGGCGGCTGGTCGTTTGAGTGTGTGCGTGTTCCTCTCTTTGTGACTACTCTGTGTGTGTGTTTGTATGTGTATGCCAGCGGCTGTGCGGCGCGAGAGCAAAAGGAGAATTCGCAAGATAGAAGAGCCAAGAAGCGGCGTGTGAATCACGAGTGAGTGAGAGCACAAACTGAATCACATCAAATTCGATTGTTGGCATCTTTAGAAAGATACAAAAAAAAGAAGCCGAAAATATCAAAAGCACACACAAAACAAATATAAAGTAAAATACAAAATATAGAAAAAAACACGGGCAATTGATTATTGCAAAGGTTGAGAAGCAGCTGCTGCATCAGAATGGAACACGAGGATAACGCGCACTTCGATTTCTTGCAAAATCGCCTCGCGGAGAGTCTGCAAAGCGCTGGCAGCGCCGGCAACGCTGCAGACGTCGTTGCTGCTGAGCTGGTGCCCAGCATTGGCCCCAAGTCTGGTGAGCACGATGACGACGAAGAATGGAAGTACATAAAAGAAGTGCAGCAGAGCGAAAAGCAACAGCAACAACAACAACAACAACAGCAGCAGCAACACCAATTCTACGGCGAAAAGTTTAGCGACGCCGACGTTGACGCTGACGCTGACGTTGCTTTTGGCGTTGGCGTCGGCAATGGCA
The DNA here is from genome assembly GCA_035045185.1 of Drosophila meridiana. Taxonomy (NCBI): domain Eukaryota; kingdom Metazoa; phylum Arthropoda; class Insecta; order Diptera; family Drosophilidae; genus Drosophila; species Drosophila meridiana. The sequence continues at coordinate 9,291,117 of JAWNPF010000055.1, forward strand.
TTAGTATTGGTGTTGGCAACGGCAATGGCAACGGCATCGGCAGCGCGGTCGGCAGCAGCAGCGACGCGTACATGTCGCTTGGCATGGACTTGAGCCTGGGCAATGGCGTTGGCAGCGCAGCCGGCTTCAGGGCAGCAGCTGCTGCTGAAGAAGAAGAGGACGTCGAGGTGATTAAACATGATGGCGACTTTTCAAGCAACTCCAATACGACTACAACCTCGACCACGGGTGAGGTGGAGGCACAGCCTAAGGAGACGCCACTGCCAAAACCGGAGCAACTGCGCCAAGACGACGATGTGGATGTTGATGTGGACGAGGAGGATGAGCCCAGCTCAGTGGCAACCACCTACGGCACCAGCAGCCTGAGCGAACAACAACAGGAGCCAGAGCAATTGGGCAGCGATCCCCCAGTCAATCAGTTTGATAACAAGGAGAACGTGCATCCCACGGGCCAGGATCAGGCCGACGTAGATCTCGAGCTGGAGGCACACTCGCAGCTGAATCCCAATGCTGTCGAGTTCGTGCCGCACTTTGGCTCCCAACCCGCCTCGCCGCCACCCAGTGAGCCAATGCAGGCGCTGGGACGCCAGCTGCTGGTCGTTGGCGATGACCTGGTCGCGGAGAGTCCACGCAAGGGCGCACGCGACTGCAACATGGACACCATTGCGCTGCCCGATGAGTGCGAGTTCGACAATGGAGCTGCCAAGCGCCCGCACGAGCTGGAGCAGGAGGATGACACGTTCCCCGCCGAAGCGGAGCTCGCGACGGAGCAGCTGCAGAATGGCAGTGAGCTCTACCAGCAGGTGGAGCAGCGCCTCGATCATGGGCCAGAGACCAGCGTCGACCTGGATGCCGACTTGGAGTTGGCAGAGCCACAGATGGACTTTTTGGCTCCCCAGCTGCAGGACGATATCATGAAGCAGTCCATTTATGGAGAGACCAACTCGAATGCCTCCATCGAGGACATTCTCAACTCGGTGCAGACGCTGCCGCAGCAGACGCTCGCCGATGAGCCGCTCAAGGAAAAGGAGCTGCTCAACGTGGAGGAGAAAGAGCTCGTCTCCCAATCCCCATCCATTGAGGAACTGAATCAGCACCAGAATCAGCTGATCGATCCAATGCAGGCCTCCTTCTATCTGGAGCACACCTCCAGCGATGCATTCGCCCAGCAGGCGCCCGATCTCGACCAGAGTCTGTTGCTGGACACGAGTGCTCCTCTGTTCAGTCCCCTTGCAGACGAACCGGCTGTAACAGCCACAACCCTTGAGCTCCAGCCCGAGCAGGCGGACATTGTGGACATTACCCCATCCCCGCTCTCCTCCTCCACCGAGGAGAAGCATCTCGTGGAGGAAACCAAGGAGCAGCAGCAGGAGCCCTTCTTACTGTCGGACAACATAGAGAATGAATTCAATGCCGGTGCTCCGCGTCAGGTAAGAGCGCATAAAAACTAGAGATTATCTAGACATCTAATATTAACGGGATTCATTATATAAAATATCATTCATTGAATATCATGCTCATTAAACGTTAAGTTCCATTTTGAAATAATCTAATATAAAATTAATTTCATTGCATATAATTTTCATTTATCATTATGTTTGGCTAGGAAATACAACTAAGTTATATTTTCATATAAGATTAATTTCTAATGCGAATTGTCGGAGATTATTACACTGTAAATTGCCAACCATTGTTTAATTTCTAATAAGAATACATATATTTTTATATTTGAATTGAAACATTTATGATATATTTCATTTAATAAGAACCTAACAACAACTTCAAGTATTTGTGAAATTCGTAAGTCGTAAGAGAAGTTTTTCTAATAGAAAATATCATTCTCATTAAACTGTGAAATAATAAGAATATCCAATAAGAACGTGTAGATAACGAATGGCAATCAGAATTCCAATAAGATATGCAGTTCACAATTGTTAGAAAAGACTAATGATTGATGATTCCAATTGGAAGTTATGTGTAGAATTGCCGAAGAAACCCGTATAGATTTTCAGTAATGTGCAAAACTCCAATAAGAATAACACTGTTATATTTACATTAATACAATCCCGACATATTCCCTAACATCTCACACAGTATTAGAGACTGCAATTTTTAATCATTCCTGAAAATGACGTGAACTGACGTCGGACCGCGCCCATCCCCAGCTCCCAATGGCATGACTCATTCTCGAACATTTCGTATTTGTCAGAAATATGTCTTTATGCACTCGTCATTTGTCCTGCACCCTGTGTCCCTGTGCGGCTTTGTAAGCGTGTGTCTGTCCGCCTGTCTCAGTTTCCGCAGTGTTTCCTGATTGCTGTCGGCCGTTCCATATGCATGTCCTTGTGTCCATGTGTCTAACTGTTCACCTGGCCCACGAGAAATCATTAAATTTGTTGGTATACTTCATTGTTTCTGTGTGCACACAGCTGTCTGCATGCATTTCGGCGTTTCTCTCTACTCGGTTTTTCTCATTTCGCGCTCTCTTTTGCCCTCGCTCGGTCCCTCTCGCTCTTCAACTGCTAATGCAATTTTACAACATCAGCGCTGGGGTGTGTTCCGTTAACTCGCTCGCTCGCTCGCTACGCTCCTTTTTTTCTCCTCTCTCTTACTTTCTACACGTTTCCGTTCTGGCACACTCAACAGGACACGCAAGTGCTTTGCGGAGTGTGTGTGTGTGAGGTGTTTGGTGGCAAAGTTTAAGCGGCTCTTGGGTGGAGTTCTCATTATTACTACGGCATGAGCTGGTATATACAATATATGTGTGTGTATGTATGTGTATGTGTGTACTTTAAACTCCATTTTTAAATAATTAAGGGCAAACCAAGGGTTGTTGCTGCTATTTTTATTGTCTTTTTGCTTATGCCACTTCCTCTTTTGTATGGCAGCACTTTATGCTGTTGACCTCTTGGCTCTTAGATAAAATATTATTGTCACCATTTGGCTGGCCACTTGGCTGTTGTTGTTATTAGTGTTGCCAGCGTGTTGTATGTTTTGCTTTGCCTTATTTTTGTTGTCTTTGGTATGTGATTTCCGTTCCAATTGGATATAGTGTGCTGTTGGCAGTGCAGCTTGCGGTCAACGATTCGCTTTTATGCATTTCTTGTATGTGAGAGTGAGAGAGCGGGAGAGGAAAAACTTCCAAACTTCAACTCGCTCTCTGGCTGTGGCGCTCTCCCCACAGTCTGCAATCTGCATGACCAGCACTAACAACAACAACATCATCATCAGCAGCAGCAGCAGAAATGTTAACTGACAACAACAACTTCGGCAAGAGTGGCAACCTTTTCGCTTCGTTGCAAATTCCAGCTCCAATGCACACAAACACGCACACATACAAGCATACACACATATATGCAAGCATAAACACACAGACACAGCTTTCATAATTACACAAGCGCTTGGGTTCACTTAATTGGGTCATATACGGTTTTCGCTTGCATGGCACATACACACACACACACATATACACATTTACAATTTTTTATGATTTTTGTATATGCTTTGTCTTGCACCGCCGCCGCCGCCGCCGCCGACACTGCTGCCGCTGCTGCTGCTGCTGCAGTCGGCGCAACTGCTGCTGGGTATTGTTTGGGCTGCTATCGAACTTCCTGTGGGAGTTTCGTTGTGTGTATAATTTACGCCTGTAACAAAACGCTTTCTTCATGCTTCCGACCCACTCGCCCCACTCTACCTCTCAGCCCCGTTGACGTTTTCGTTTTCGCCGTTTTGCATACTTTTTTTTATCAACATGATTTGTGTCTGTTTCTTATTTGTTTTTACATATTTCGCTGTATTTTAGCCAAACAAATGTGTTGGACACGCAAGCTATATTCATTTACATGTAGAAAATTTTGTTTTCTCGTGTCTGACACAAATTTGTATTGTTTATTTGCCGCTTCGAACTAGAAGAGTACAAAAACCAATTAACGTAACAGACAGTCTGTCTCCAATTGGAATCACGGCGAATTCGTCAACGCAAAAGGGCTGCGTTTTTATCACAAACAATGTAAAGTGGCGACCGGTAGGCGGCGCTGTTAAATTGCCTGCTGTTAAATAACAGCGATAATCGAGTGATCAATTTTGTTGATTAATCAAATAAACAAACTGATTTTTTCCAAGCGCATTTAAGTTTATTTTTCGCTCTATGTCGCTGCCTTATCGCCAATTCTAATTATAATTCAGGCGACAAAATACCTACCTACATTTATATAGGTACATATATACATACATATATAATGTCTGTTCTTTAGGTGCATTTCGATTCTAGAGCACCGACGAAAACAAACTGATAATACAGTTCACGCGTCTGTAGTATGACTCAGTCCATGGGGCCTGCTCTCGCCAGTTCCCACACGTTATTCATAAAACTATTGAGAAAAAAAATAAATAAAAAATACAAAATGAGACATTTTATTGTTGCTACTTTTGTTTTGTTTTTGTTTGAAACTTTCGCCACAATTCGCATGACATTTGTTTAAACTTGTGTTTAATTAAAATTTATGCAATTTGCATAAATTAGCATCGCCAGCATCGCCATAACAATGCGAATTCCATTTATTATTACGATTTTTCCGACAATTGATGGATGCCACGAAAAAAAAAAAAACAAATAAAACTAAAGAATTTTTTTTATAATTGTAATTGAGCAGTCTATTCAAAAATATATAAAGCAAGGTATCACATATCTGATGTGATAGTAAAATATTACAAAAATATTGTCTGTTGTTTTTTGAGATATTCATAGAACATTTTTAGGTATTCGTGAAATTCGTATTTCATAGGAAGATAGTATGTATATTCTAATAGAGTTTACGATTTATTATAGCACTAACTAAAATGAATTAAAATTATGAATATAAAAAAGGTCTTATATAGTACTTGATCGCTTCTAATCCATTTATTAATATTTTAATATTTTTGATTTATTATATTATTATTATAATACTATATCATAAAATTCTTCCTTGATTATAATATTGAATCTTAAAATTAATTATTATACTTGAGAACTTTTGTCTAACGTATCCCAAGTGAAACTATATATGATTTTACTAACCTTTAAAACAAAATAGTTTATTATTTTATTTATTTTTTAATTTTTATAAAATTCCAAAGAAAAGATCACTGATTAAAGATAACATTGTTATAAATTATAATTGTTTAGTGAAGTTTTTAAATGCAAGCTAAAGATACAGATAAGATAAGACATATTTGCAGTCATCCATCTAAAAAGAAAGTTTTTCTGTGTATGTAAATGCAGCTGTTAGTAAAATCTCTGTTATTGTGCTTAACATTAACTTAACAGTGATCTGTTGGGCTGCTTGAGTTGCAACAGAAAATTGTGCCAAAAAATTGCTTAGACAAATTGAACGCGAAAGATAAAAGTAATAAAAATAATAGCAACAACAATAGCAAAAACTGTAATTAAGTCTGAAAATCCATTAAGATTATTAACTCAATTAAAATTGCTTGCTTCTTCGTGAATTTTTTAAAATATTTTTTTTGTAATTTAGTTCACAAACACAGTTGTCTGTTGCTGTCTGTTTTTTTTTTTTTCATTTTCTGTAAGCGCCACTTTTTGTTGTTGTTGGCGTTGCATGCAGTTTGGGCAACGGGTGGTCCAATTGGAGCTCAATGTAAGCGCATTTGGCGTCTATGCCAATCCTACGCCCAGCCTCGTCTGCCCACACGGACAAGTGCTTAGAGATACAGATACGACTAGCCATCGCTGTCTCTGTCTCTCTGCTTGTGTGTGTGTGTGTGTGTGTAAGGAGTGTGCTTATACATATCTTGTCTGCCCACCTAAGTACGAAAGTACGAGAAGCATATGTAGCTCGACTTACGCCCAAAATCAGCCTAAAAGCAAAAATAATATAAAAAAAAAGTAAAACAAAAAAAAATTCAGGCGTCAGACAGCGTTGGTAAATAATGTACAAGAGTTGGCCAACTGTGCATAAGTGTGTGTGTGTGTGTGCATGTGTGTGTGCAAAACGAGTTTCATTTTGCGGTCTCTCAACAAGGAGGAGGCCCCAAAAGCCAAAAGCAGAACAATTGCGAGACGTCGGCGACGGCCAGAAATCTTGCTGCAATATGATTGCTATTGCCATTGTGTGGGTTGACTGAAGTCTGATTGCCAAAATGGTAAGAGCACACGTCTGAAGATGTTGCAGAAGCTGAAGAAGAGGCTGTGGCTGTGGACTGGCTGGAGTCATGCCACTTGAAGCCGTTTGGCGGCGTCTAATTGCACCATTTTACATTTTGTTCAGTTCAAAAGAAATGAGGCTCTGTGGCACAGTCGCAGCAGCAGCAGCAGCAGCAGCTGAAGTACTTTTGTATCTTGCAGATACAATATCTCATTTTGCATGCGGCTGCCTTTGCTGCAATCGCATGGCCTTTCTTGCTCTCTCTCTCTTTTCACTCTTTATCTCTGTCTTGTTATATGCGTTATCTAAATTTACATTTGCCATATGGGCATATATATGTATATATATCTGTATATATGTATATTTGTATTTGTAGGCGACACTTTCGCTTGTAGATACTTTTTATATAGATACATATATATCTTTTTTTTTGCTTCCTGCTTCTTCATTTGCAATTTATGCATGTTCTCTGCATTTACGAGTTCAAATTTATTTTTAAAATTCAAACCCTGTGCCAAGTTCAATAGCTTCTCAAAAAGAAAAAGAAAAACTCTGAAAAACTGAAAAAATATGTAAAAATAATTACTAAAATGGGCGACAAAATGCCGCAATGCATTTTGTGGCCCCTGCAGCGTTGACGGCTGACTGCAGCACGGGAGCTGCTCTACCTCACTCTCTGCTTCTCTCTCTCCCCTTTCTCTGGAACAGACTGCCGCCGATCCGGCCCCTGGTCATATAAATAGGCTTTAATCGCTGTTGCTGGGGTGTCACAGCCAAGTGCGCCAAAAGTGTTTTTAATTGAAAGTCATTTCGGTGCTGGCCAGATTTGCACATTGCACGATCTCAAGCTGCTGCCAGTAGGTGATCCATCGTCAGGGTCCCAACCAACGGGTTTAGCTCCAGCAGCTCTGTTGCTGTCGCTGTCGCCTGCTCTCCAGTTGGATGAATGTGCCGCAGGAGCTAAACCAAGACGATGTTCAGCAATTTAGCTAACGTTAGGCTATTTGTATATTTAATAGGAACTGTGCGTCTACGACAGCCATTTAGCAGATATGCATAAGGCTTCCAGCGCTTTATGGAGAGCAGTCAACTTAGAGTAACTAACAGGAGTGGAATGTTTAGAAACAGAGTTTTAAGAATGACTCTCATTTCTTATAATAATATCTTGGAATATGCACAATATTCAATTTCTTTTTAAGCCCAAACTCAGCTAACTCAAATGAAATTATATTGAATAATATATATATCAGATTTTGAGTCAATAAACTTAAGTTTATAAAAATCATATCTGGGAAAAATTAAAATATTGTAATTTCATTTAAAACTAAACTCAACCAAATTTTGATTTTAAATTGTATTAAAGAATATCAATATCAAAGTTTCAGTAAATAATCTAAATATATTTATGTTTTTGAAAATGATATCTGGAAATATTGAAAATATTCAATTTCTATTTAAACCAAAGTCAACTAATCTATTTGAAATTATATTAAAGAAATTATATTGAAATTATATTAAGTTTATTAAAATATGTTATTCAAAATACTTAATTTCTATTTAAACTAAAATCAACTAAATTAATTGAATTTATATATAACAATATCCTAGTTCTAAATTTTTAGTTCATAAATTAGATCTCTATGAAACTCGTATATTAGTTTGAATACTTATCTAATATGACATGTTAATTTCATATGTCAGCTAACATATTCTCATAATAATATGACTAACTCAGATGACAGCACCATAATGAGCTCATGGCAGCAACAATTTCAAGTATTTAATCACTAGATATGAATCGCTAAGAACTGAACTTTCATATCTGCGAAAAAAAAAGAAGAAAACAAAAAAAAAAGAAAAATGAGCTCTTGGGCATTTAGCAGTTAAAATTCAATTAATCATAGTCGAGCCAGCGAACATTCCTTGATAAAATTGAACCATGATATAATGGGAATGGAAAGAAAGCAGCTCTAATTTTAGTCGACTTATCTAGCGAAATACCTTGCGAAAGCCACACACACACACACACACACACACACAGAGAGAGAGAGACAGGTTGATTGCAGAAAGTGGGCAGAGGCGGGTATCTATTAGTTGTGAAATATTCGCCATAAATATGGCGAACTGTTGACTTCCGTCCAGCCTGAGGTTCTTTTAGGCTTTAAAGCTCGGCTCATGTTGGCCATAAAAATCACACACATACACACACGCACACAGGTATAAATATGAAGAAAAGTGCAAAAATTTCTAGGAATGATGAATATGACGTGGAACCGGTTCTGTCTGTCGCACAACTCAACCTGCAGGTCAATTTAGTTTAATTAATCGTAAAAAAAACGTAAAACGAAACGTAACAAACAAACAAAAAGAAGTGGAATAGAAAGCCGAAGATCGTATACCCTAATAGTATAGACTAAGTTTGGTAGTGACTGAACAAATATCTATCTGTCTTTAATCCAATATATTCTCATCATCTTTATGCTACCTGACAGAAGGGATTTTTATACTTAAAAACTGTAATTATAAATTTTGTTTATATAACAGTTTAATTTAGTTGCAATATGTCAGCCAAAAACTAATTTTTTCAACTCGATTTAGATTCGATTTAGAATTTTGACTCGTTTATAATGTTATATATTGTATTATCTCCAATGGACTGTTTATATTATTATATTATTATTATTTGTTTATATTATTATTATCTCCAATGGACTGTATAAACTCAGATGGTTTTTCTTTTATTTAGTAGATATATAATATATTGAGCTAAAACCCTATTCTTAGTATAACAGTTTAATTTGCATAACTCCAATACCTCAGGGTGTAGTCTATGTTGCAGCTTCTACTGAAAGACGAATTTATTTAACTTAAATAGTTTGATTCAGTATTTTGAATCGTTTGCTCCATTATATACTTTATAATCTACAAGAGACTGTTATACTTATGTAATTATTTTATGTATATTAAATACCGAACTTAAGGCAGATTTGTAGTATAACAGTTTACTATATAAAGATAAAATATTTCTAATAAATTCTTCAAACTAATGCATTTCAGTTCAATATTTCAACTCTTTTCTTTTATATACTTTATAATCTCCAAGAGACTGTTGTACGTATAACAGTCAGATTATCAGTATAACAGTTTAATGACATATATGTACTTCCATTATGTCTCGGTATACCCATATATATGTTGCAGTCGAATTCATCCAACAAACAATGTTCGATTCAGTATTTTGACCCGTTTCTTTTGTTTTATATTTTATAATCCCCGCAAAACTGTTATACGTTACACATGTTGGCACTAACTCGTAATGCCCTCGCCGAGGATAGCAACGCAAGAGATATAACCGTTCGTCAAATAATATAATGGGAGTCTCGCCCATCGAGAGGCTGTGAAAAATATGGGCAAGGCATTGACAGTGTTTTGAGAGAGTTTTTGCGGCTCGAAACTAACTGCCTTTCAAATTGTCCAGAGCTGATTGCATTTGGTTTGCTGCAATTGCTGGATTTGGCCAAGAGTGTGTAAAGCACTTGGCCGAAAGACAGAGAGACAGAGAAGAGAGAGAGAGAGGGAGAGACGCTGGCCATTAGCCGCCGTCAGGCATTTGCCCAGCCTTTGTCTGCCGCGGGGCACGGCCAATGTTAAAGAACTCATAAAGCAAGCAGCGGCAGCAGCAGCAGCAGCAGCAGAAGAAGAAGACGTGGCGGTAATCGTGGCTCTATGGGAAGGCCTTTCGAGAGGGGCCCGTCGCAGGTCCAAGTCGTGTTGCCAAACCGAAACAATGTTCGTGTGTAAGCAGCAGCAGCAGCAGTATCTAACTTGGCCAGGTGTTTTTGTTTTTCTCTTCTCTTTTTTTTATTACCATTACCATTACCATTTGCGCTATTAACAATTTCTTTTGGCCTGCAAAACAGCCGTTGCCAGCCCCTATTGAAGTCTGTGTATATCACATTCTGCACTATGAAGTTTTTATGAAGTTTTTCTACATGCGTCTGATGTTTTAGTCTATCCATCTTGGTTTGGCTAATTCACTTTGCCGCCGCGTGAGTCAGCCAGCAATCAGCTAACTTGGCCAACAAAAGCAGTCAATTTCATGGCAACGGCGCGGCCGCCATTCTAATGTATCTCTCTACATATATATAGATTTATATATATACATATATATATCTAACCATTCATGTCGCTCGCCTGCAATGTGGTCTAGTGGTCTGGGCTAGCCACTCGTGGCCAAGTCATATTGTAATTGTATCTTTTGGTTCTTTCGTGCGCTACGTATCCGTTGGATACTTTCACAAAAGCGCAGCTGAATCTGCTTCATGGCGGCGCGCTAATATGCTTTTGTCTCTTTTGTTGCATTTCTTCTCTCTATGTATATAAATATATATTTATATATCTATGTAATGAACCTTTCAATGCATTTGCTTCTCCAGTCTCAAACGAATGGCTTTGATATTGTGGCTGCATCTTTATCACCATTGCCAATGGATTTATGAGCGCGCATCGATATCGGAAAGGGGCAAATTGAGCACAAATCGTTGCCCCCTTTGAGCGGGCCTTTCACTCGAGCCGAACGAACGCCTTTAACTTTTGTACTGCGCTTCCCAATTATCTGCTCGTCGTTTAAATAATAAATTTAACAGACCCGAAAGCAACTTCCTCCCATAGATTGCCCCAGTCATATTAATTGAATGAAACTCTTAAACATTTTAAATTAACTGAGGCCGCCCGCCCCCTGGATCTTATAAAGGGGCGCGTACACGAATAAGGCGCAACTATGGCGTCTCTCTATGACAGAAAACAGGAATAGTTCAGTGAGAACAGGCGAGTTCTTTGATAATTACTTTTATGACTTATCAAAATAATAAAATTTTAATTTTACGACTTTGGCTTGGCTCAAAATCAATGTCTTAAGTCTGGTCTTCATCCAAATATCCAATTAAAAACCCTAATTAATCACATAATGCTAAAAATGTATCTTTGTGGTTTAATCTATTCCTATATAAGCCCCATTCTGGGCTCTTGCTGAATAACGTTCGACTTGAAAACAAAGTCTGTAGCAAATATTTGTCTGTTGCAAGTTTTGTCTTGCGGTTTCTGTAGCAAATTACAATAGGTATTTTCTCATATTTATTTTGGACAAGCCTTTCACAAATTTTCCCCGAGCAGACAAACAGTCAATCTGCATATAACGAGAAAAGGCCCCCAAAACCCAACCGCAGAACAAACGACCTGGCCCAGCTCGTTCATCATCATCATCATCATCGTCATCATCATTACAAGCAACTGACGACAACGTCGCGTTGGGCTTTTCTTTTGAAACCTGCGAAAAGTCTGAAAAATAAACTCTCAAGAGCCCAAAGAGCAGCGGCGCGAAGTAAAACTTAATTAACTTTCTATTCTTTTGGTTTGTTAGATACCCTTGCAAAGGGCATAACTATTTTGAAGTGCACTTTGTAACTTTGTATTTAAAGTTTGAAGTTTTCGCTTTTGCTCATTTAAATAATTATATCTATTAGTTATAGATATAGATATATAATACTTATAAAGGTCGTGTGAAATGTCTAAAGACTAACAATTTTTACATATAACTTCGAAAAAGTTTTGATATAAACTATGATATAAACTTGTCTGAACAAATATCGTTTTGCACCTTGACAAAATCTTTTTTTTTAATATTTTGAAAAAATCCAACCAACTAACAATTTATATTATAATTGTTAAATATTTTTGTAAGGTTATATTAAGAACTGTGAAATTCTGAATATTCAGTTAAAAAGATTTTATGCTTTTTATTTTAGAAGTAGAAATAAAGCCAGATAGCTGAGGCATTTAATAATATATTCATCCTTTATAAGAGTAAAATATTTTTTTTAAATATTTTGAAGAAGCCGAAATAATTAATATTTTGTATTATCTTTTTGAACTTTATTTATAATATGTATTGTTTATTTAACTTTATTTATAATATCTATTAGAGATTTTATTATGTATGGTTCGAAAACTGCACAAAATTGGAATATTCAGTTATAAAGTTTTTTTTTTTTTTGGATAGCTCAAAAGATTAACAATCTTCTAAAACTGAGCTAAATATTAAGAGTAAAAGAATATTAATTATTTAAAGCTGTATTATCAGCTTGCTGAATGAATCATATTTCTGACCTTCTAAAATACCAAAATAAATATTCAACATATTTTGAGGAAGCCAAACTAATTAAGACTTTACATTTGTATTTGTATATATACCTTATATAGCTATATATATCATTTAGGAAGCAAGCCAAACAAATTAAGAATTTGCAATATTTTTATGAATTTTATTTATGTTCTCATATATCCTATACTTTTGTGGAGGACTAAAAATCTGAACCAATTTGTGGTATTCTATTAAAAATCTTTTATAAAGAATCTATCGAAATTGGGGCTAACTTAAAATGCGATCCATAAGTAAGAGTATTAAGTCTTTATTGTATCCAAAAACAGCTTTTGCTTCTTTGTTACACTGTACTTTTTTCTGGGCTTGCAACATTTGGTTGCGTGCCACGTTAGCTGTGCGCTGCCGTTGGTGACTTTGGCCCCAGTGAATTACTTTAGACGGGACACTTCGTAATCGTCGCACCATAATAAATATCATCCGTATAACGTGGTTTCGCAAAATTTCTGGCAGTTGCTGTTGGGTCTGCTCCATTTTTTTTTTTTTATTACTTTGTCTCGTCTTGTTTGCGAAAATCTGTTGCCATGGCCATTTGCCGGTTTTCCTACACAATTCGCGCTGTATCTGTTTTTTTTTTATTGCTTATTAATTCTTTCATTAATGGCGTCGCCATAATTCATTGAGTCAGTCGAGTCGAGTTGAGTTGAGTGAGTTGGCGTAACTGTCGCAGCTCTATTCACTAATTGCCCGTACTACGTATGTTTTGGCTTTCCCGGTCTGTTGGCCAACTTAGCGCTGCGCCAGCTGTGCCCAATTGATAGGAATTTGTCGCTGACTAAGCAATATATATCTTATTTGTAGTGAAGGCAAAAAAGAACTATATATAGAGCTGCATTTTTCTAGACTTGTCTCATTTCCGCTCTGCGAACAAAAGTTTAAAGAAGAAATCAATTATAAGTAAATGAAATAATAATGCAAAGAAACACAAAAAATAAAACACACATAAAGGGCGCCCCCTGGCGTTGGTTTCATGCCTCAGCTGCAGCACCTTTTTTATATTTTTTGTTGAATATGTGGAAAAATAATGAAAATAGCATAAAATTGTGCATTAATCAACATCGGGAGATTAATGATGTGCAGCATGAGCTGCTACCAAAAAACGAAGAAGAAGCGAGAAACAAAAACCATATTGTTAGACTGCTAACATTGGCAACATGTTGCGTGCTGCAGTTGCATGTGGCGCGCAGTCAGTGCTGCTGTTACACACACACTCAAGCGATTTCAACATCATTAGCATTATGTACCAAGAGTAACAGTTACAGTAACAGTAACAGAGCAGCGCACAGTGCTTATTATGATTGCACAGTTAAGTAGCCGCAACACAACAGTAGCGGCAGCAGCTGAAAAGAGAGACATTAAGTGGAAGAGAGGGAGGGCGAAGAGAGAGAGAGAGTGCAGTTTGCATATGCTCATTGAATAGTTTTCGGCTTCTTTGCCTGTGTCAACTACATTGAGTGTGTGCCTAAAGAGTTATAAATAGAAATTACATAGACGCACATTATTTTATTTGCATGTTTATTGTGTCTTGTGGTATGTGTGCGTTTGTGTTTGTGTGTGCGTTGATGAGAAGTCTTTTGCTGTCGCTTAATTTGGCATTGTTTTTGTAGTTTGTGGTCGGCCGCGCTGCTGTCTTTTGCCTCCGCCCAAGCGCGTGCTTAGTCATTGCGCTGCCTCGCAGTCATCTCTCTCTCTACCTCGCTTTCTGCCTTTCATTCTCTACGCATTATTGAGCATTTAGCTATTTTATTGTTATTATAATGTGCATAATGTAAGTGTGCGTATGGCCAAAAACAGTTAGACCCTGCCGCTGCCAACTAACTGCATGCCATATTTGTATGCGCTTAATGGCCACTGTCGTCTGTTTGGGTTGCCCAGTTTGGGTTTCTAACGAGCTATGTGAGACAACAGCACAACGGACGACGACTCAATACAAGTGATTTGTTGGCTTTGCGCAAAATTTGCGACTCTATAAATTGTCTTTGCATGTTGTCTGCGCTGTGTGCCATTTTGGATACGTTGAAATTTTACGGGCCACCCCAAACGCCACCTGCCCCTGGCCACTACTCACCACATCGCCCCATGGGCAGCCGAAATGCAAATGTGCGCCATCTGTTGAACTTGATTTGTATGTTCTGTTATTGTTATTATTATTGTTGATGTTGTTGTTTATGGCACAATTTTGTTCTGATTTTCAGCAATTTGCACGGCCACACACAAAACAAGAACAAGCTCAACTCTCCCCACAGCGTGCTGCTGATCTTGTTCACCTTGCCGCGCTCTACTCTTCTCACTCAATACTTCGCCCTCTTTCGCTCTGCCTATAGTTGACGTCAACGCCTGGCAACGCTCGTGCAATTTCTTCTTTTGCTGCGCACTTTTCACAATTATCATCAGTATTAAAATTCGCCGTGTGTGTGCATATGTATGAGAGAGTGTGTGTGTTTAGTATGTGAGAAGTGGAGACTGAAAATGTTGATGTCATCGTTGCGTTTTGTTTTGCTTTGTTATTGTTTTTGTTTCTTTTTTGTGTGTGCAAAAGCAACCAAGAAAGAGAGACAAGCAGAAACAACACACACATACACACATACATACGTGCGTATGTGTGTGTGCACACACACACACACATAAATCACCCACCAACAACGAGGCCCCCTTCAATGAATAAGTACCGTCCATTGTTATACTGGCTGCTGTGTAGATTTGCTCGGCGCCGTTGTTCGTCTTGAGTGTCAAAATCATTTGTCAATAATAGAAGAAATCATGCACTTAACTATGAAACCTAAATGCAAACATGCACACATATATACATATACAATAAAAGTTAGCAAAAATTGGTTATTTTGCACATGAGCAAAACAAGTCTGAACGTTTAGCAAACAAGCAGACCGGCCGGGCCGGCCGGCAAAGTTGGCAGCGACGCAGCAGCGTAGCGTTGCCAGCTCGTTCGAGACTGACGCATTATTGGACTGATAAAATGCCAAACAACCACAGCGCTTGGTAGGGAGAAAGAGAGAGAAAGAGATTGTGTGAAATGCAGGTTATTTATAAATGGCAATTGGCATTGCATAATTTAATGCTGCCACTGATTAATGAAATAATTAATTCTGTGGGCTGTCGCTGGATGAGTCATCTGAGCGCAAAAGCGTTGACTAAGCTGCGATTTAACCGGTTCACTTTTCTTTGTTTCTTTACCTTATTTTCATTTTGATTTCAACTTTTTCGGCTTCAGCTCACTTTTAGCCCCATTACGCTTGAGCAACAAAAGAAAGCCAGCAATTGCTAGCGAGTGGGCCAAAAGTGGGCAGCAAAACCGACAAAACACCGGCAACAAGCTACAGCGGCCCCAACTAGTGGCATTTGCTGGTCAATGACATTTTAAAGCGGCCACAAATGCGACAGCGGCTGCGACTTCGGCTGCGACTGCGGCTGTGACTGCGACTGCTACTTCGACGGTGACGTCGCGTCGGCAGCGACGATTGCTGTGGTGTTGCGTAGCGTGCTAGAAGAAAAGTGCCGGAAAAAATGTTAACGCTACATTTGTACCCTGTTGGACAGCGCCGCCAAAACTAATGCCGAGTCACAGTACACGCTTCCTGCCATCTGACTTTTTGCTTGCTGTTTCAGTGTGTGTGTGCGTGTGTGCGTGCGTTTGTCGCGCTATGTCATCGCTCTTTGCTGTAGTTTCTTTTCGCTGTTGTTGTTGTTGTTGTTGCTGCTGCTGCTGCGGCTGCTGGCAATGGCGGCAATTGTCATGACATTGCCAGCCGCTGCGACTCGCTGCTTTCTCACTTTCACAAGTTCGCCCCAGCGCTGCTGATGTCATTATTATAATTTGTATGCATTAGTAATTCGAGTTGTTCTACATGTGTGTGCGTGTTTGTACACACACACCCCCTTACAAACAGGCAGACACAGCTGACAGACCGCAAGCAGAATCTGCTATCTGCTGTGGCTCGTGCCTCATGCGAGGGATGTTGCACTGTGCCCTGCACATGCTCTCAATTTTTCTTTCGCTCTCTTTGCCCCGCTCTCTCCCAAAATTTACTTCTGCATATTTCTCTGTCTAACTCCTGGAACATTTTCAGCATTTACTTGTTTTTATTTTATAGCGCGCTTCTTGGGGTCGCCCGCAATTTGTTGGCAATATTTTTTATTGTATGACATAATGTTAATGTTAACATTCGCAGAAATGTTAATTTATAAGTTAAAAAATCTCTGTAAATAACAGAAACGTGCAAATTTTAACATTTAAGCGAGCGATTTAACATAGGTTACAAATTAAAAGAAGATATGTAAGTAATTTTAATAAACTACATTAGTTTAATGTTAGCAAGATATTGTTTTATTTATTTATTTATTTATTTTAGTCAGGAATTCATTTCTTATTCTTTCTTATAACTTAAATCAATATATGAGATAAGTTTATTATAATTAAGAGATTAAATTACATTTAAATTTCCTGAAACACTTTGTTTAATGTATTGAAAAGTGTATGGCTCATCGCTTACAAATGCTTCGAACTTGTACTTTACTTATCCTATATACATATATATATATATTTATACCCATGCGATATTTGGGGTAAAAAGGGGAAACTTTCGTTTATTTTGCTGGAAATTCATTCGTTTGGCTGCTGTATTTTCGCTGCTATTTGCCACGTCCATAAATACTTGTACTTATGTATATAGTATATGGATATGGGTATATATATAAACATATATACATATGTGTATATATATATATATAAAATCGTTTGTACTTTGTGGTCGCGGCTATTTTTACAGCTTGCACTCAGAGCTCACTTGGTAAGGCGACAGACTGACAGGCTGGAAAGGGGGGCCCGAACAGAGGGAGTACATATAACATATAACACCAGAAGTAACATTTTCTTGACGCACAATTGCAAACAAGCTGAAAAACTAAAAAATAAAAAAAAAACTGAAAAATAACGAAATGAGCACAAGAAATAACAAATCTTTACCATATTTTCCGAATGCAAAGACCGAAAAGCGAAGAAATTTCCAGGGATTTTAGCTCCATGTGCCGGCTCATTGCATTTATCGATTTAACAGGGGACAGCGGGGCGTCAACCAAAGCATTTGGGGGCAGGGGCTGGGGCAGGCCAGATGACGATGTCTATGTTGATGTCGACATTGTCTGTGCGTGAAGAAGACGACAGCCAGACAGAGGCCAAATGCTGTAGTAGTTGTTGTTGTTTTTATTGCTTAGTGCCTTTTGTTTTTGGGCAGATTATTGTTAGTCATCATTATCATCATCATCGTCATCAACATCATCGTCATTATCATCTGCTAAGGGTATTAACATTTCAAATTCATTGTGCATGATGCATTCCAAGTGCTGCTTTAAGAGATTTTCTCATTCTCATTCGTATTTATTATATCAAGTTTTTAATCCATAATTTCCTTTCCTCTTTTGTATTTGGCAGGTGGAGAATGCTGAATTGAGTACAGCTACCGGCTATGGCGTCCACAGTGAGGAGGAAACTGCTCCGGCTAGCAATCCAATTGCCTTGAACGATGCCTTGGAGCTGGAGCAACAGCCTAAGGGCGAAACGAACTATTTGAACGACGTGGAGGAACACTTTATGGAGCAACAGCAAGAGCAGCAGCCAGTCCAGCAGGAGCAACAGCAACAGTTCCAGGAGGAGACACAACAGCACTTCCAGGAGGAGACACAACAGCACTTCCAGGAGGAGCCTAAGGTGCACTTCCAAGAAGAACAGAAGCTGAACTTCCAGGAGGAGTATCAACAGCAACAGCATTTCCAGGAGGAGCAGCAGCAACAGCTCTTCCAGGAGGAGCAGCAACAACAGAACTTCCAGGAGGAACAACAGCAGCAGCACTTCCAGGAGGAGCAGCAGCAGCAGCTTCTGCAGGAGGAGCAGCTGCAGTACTTGCAGGAGGAGCGAGAGCAGCATTTGCACGAGGAGCAGCAGCAACAATTGCAGGACTCGCAGCCAGCCTTCCAGGCTGTATCGCAGCTGGACGACTTTGTGGCTCAACAACAAGAGCCACACTTCCAGGAGGAGCTGCAACAGGTGGCTGAACCAGCTTTTAAACAGAATATCCAAGCAAACTACAACGAACTGCAGCTGCAGGATGAGCTCGTCGAGGAGGTGTCCGTGGCGCATCAGCTTAACGCCGAGGCTGCACCCTACACAAATGGTCTGGCCAGCGTGGAGACACCCGAGCCCACACCTGAAGCAAGCAATGAGGAGGAGCTAAAGCCACTGGCTGAGCCGGAGCCAATTGTGGAGCAGACAATTCCAGCAGCAGCTCCAGCTGTGGAGCCGGAGGCGGCACCCGCCGTGCTCGTCAGCGAGCCCAGCGAGCAGCCAGTCGAGGTGGCGCCAGCAGCTGCTGATCCGCCAGCAGAGGAGACGCCAGTGGCTGAGATCGCCGCTGCTGCAGTCGCTGCCACAGCAGTAGCAGCTGCAGCAGGAGCAGCAGCAGCCACTGCTGCCGCCAAGCCCAAGATCAAGGCTAGCCCCAGCGATGCACAGAAGAAGGCGCCAGCCGGCAAGACTGGAGCAGCTACAGCAACAAGCGCCGCTGCCAAGAAGCCGTCTCCTGCGCCCATCACAAAGAGAACCACTCTGGGCGGCACCACAGCTGCACGCCCACGCACCGCTCCAACTGCCGGTGCAGCCAAGAGCAGTGCTTCCACAACAACCACGACAGCATCGAACACATCGGCAGCCGCCAAGACGAGCAGCACAGCCGCCCGCAAGCCGCTTACGGCCAGCAATACGGCCGGAAAGCCGGCTCCGCGCACCAGCACGCTGAGCAACGCTCGCCCGGCCACGGCTCCGGCCAGCAAGACGGCCAGCAGCTTGAGCAAGACCACAGCCAAGCCGGCAACGACAGCCTCGGCACGCTCCACCACTAGCACCACGACCACAGCCCGCAAAGTACCCAGCTCGACCGCAAGCAGCAATGGAACCGCAGCAGCCGCCACCAAGTCGCGTCTGCAGGTGACGGCCAGCAAGCCGGCCAGCACCACCAGCAGCAGCCTGGGCGCCACTGGCGCCGCTACCAAGCCGAAGACTCTCTCTCCGCGCAGCACTCTGTCCTCGACGCTGCGCAAGCCGCCAAGCACCACGGGCAGTTTGTCTGGGGCGCGCAGTCCCTCTAAGCCCTTGGCTAATGGCGTGGCCAAGGCCAGCAGCGGCACCACTAGCACCACCAGCACCACCCGCATCAAGTCGGCCACGGCCAACGGCAGCACTGCCAGCAGCGCAACAACTACAACAACAACAACCATTACTAAGACTTTCACGGCGCGTCCGGCGCCCAAGTTCACGCACTCGGCGCCCGCCGGTGGTGCGAGCAGCGCGCGTCGCCCCCAGCTGACCGTTGGAGGCGCCACCACTGCGGCTGCCCAGCGCAAGTCGTCGCCGCTGAAGAGCGCCTCCAGCTCGCCGCTGAAACCGAAAGCCAAAGAAGTCGCTAAGACGTCACCAGCTGCTGGCATGAGGATCAGGCGGCCAACGGGCACCACACCAGCCAAGACAGCAGCCGGAGCAGATCCAGCAGCACCAGCAGCAGTTCCAGCACCAGTTGATCCAGAGCCAACTCCCGCTGCCAATGGAACGGAAAACAAACTGGAACAGAATGGCAATGGATTGCACGATGCACTGGAGGCGGCGCAAGAGGCACTGGAGCCACAGCAGCAGCAGCAGAACCCAGAGGTCGCCCTGCTGGACTTCTAGGCGGATGAGTTGAACACCAATGGAGTTTAATAAAAAGAAAAGAAATGAAACTACTTTACTAATATTATAAACATATTATGAAAAAGTATTTTGCGCATGAAAAGCGATTTGCGAAATTTTGCGATTCCCGACCTCCTCTTCCATTTCCAAGTTGTGGCTCAGTGGAGCGTCCATTCATTTTTTAAATACACACACACACACATATATATATATATGTATATATATGTATATGTATGCGAACACATATATGCCTCCCTTTCCAAACATTATTTTGTGTGGCACAATTACGATTTTTCCAAGCCGCAAGTCGATTAGTTTTTTCTTTTCTGTGCTATTTTGTTAAGGTTTTTCCTTTTCTGTGTGCTCGCTTCTTTGGCTCATTTACATATTATTTTTGGCTCATTTTTTACGTTTTTTTTACGTTTTAAATATTATAATTGTTCCTCACGCTCGAGTTTTTTCTCTCTATATTTTTCTTTCCTTTGTTTGCTCATGTATTAAACGAACAATTTTTATGTGTCTATTTAAGTTCAAAAACGAGAAAGAATCTTTGGAGCGCAAAAACGAAACGAAAAAAAAAAAACAAAAACACAAAAAACTAAAAGTGTTTTATAAGAACCATACAAAAAAATTAAAAAAAAAAAGAAAATAACGAACAAAAAACATATATATATATATTATCACACTTATATAGGAGTGTATGTGACAGAGAGAAATGGAAAAGTTATAAATGTAGCTCGTAGTTGGCATTCTAACACGTAATATTTCAAATATCAAAACTAATCAACAAAAAAAAGATAAAACAAAAACAAAAATTTAGAAAAAAACATAAAATGATCAAAAGAAAAAAAAAGCGCAGCATCCAGAATTTGGTCAGCAGCATGCAGAACTGAACCCACTGTGCGCTATAAAAAAATTTCGATGATAGAACTTGATGTGTTTTTTACTGTCAACATTTTTTAGGGTGCTTCCTTTAAGTGCACTCCCCACACACACACACATGTTGTATACGCAGCATACATACATTTATACGTTCCTCCAATTTACTTAAAACTGAAAGTTTGTAGTGTAGTGTTTGCAGCTGTTTAGCCCCAGTGTTGAGCCAAGAGGAAATCCAGCATAGAGCTAAGCCCGAAACTTGAAATTTGCATTGATTTTAGACTATTCTGTTCCGCGCAAACACACAAACACACACTCACACAGAATTTGATTTGTATTGTATTATTAATTTTTAATTTGTTAATTATGCAGCGAAAAGATCAAGCACAAGCTGAACATTTAATGTAACTTTTGCACACTCTATACTTTATGTTTAAAACGATATTACCAATTAAAAATTAAAAAAAAAAAAACCAGCAAAAAAAATCTCAAACAAAAACATTATACAACTCTTTTTATTTTGTTTTATTTTCTTTTATTTTATTATTATTATAGTTTTGATTTATTTGCAAAAAAGTGCTTTAAATCCCCCATAGATTTGATTATTTTCAATATTATAAAGAGAAAGAGAGAGAGAGAGAGAGAGAGAGAGAGAGAGAGTTACCAAAAAGCGTCAACGATTCGAATTTATTGTACGTACTTATAATATGCATTGAGATACCAATTTTGCCTGCTTTTTTGTAAGAGTTTGAAGAGATTATTAGATTATTAAGTTGCTAGATTTGAAAGTTTTTCTATATATCTATAGATATACATAAATGAAATTTACATTGCGTACGCATGCCCGACTTAAATAGTTAATAATCGTACTTATTCAATTCGCGTTATGGTTTGCATAGTCCCGCCCCAGTGCCCTTCACTTTCGTTTGCCTTATTATAACTAAATTGCTAAGTCTAAAGCGTAAGCTAAATTATAATTACATTTATTGCTAAATACAAATATGGACAACAAATAAGTCGAAAGGAAAATTGAAATATAGATATATATATATGAATTGAGTTATAGAGTTGTAGACCCAATGCCCTGCCCCGGCCAGCCCACTCTCCATTGACAACCCCCCGGACGAAACCAGAAAGAAAAAAAAAACAACCAACATTCACGGCCGTAATTTGTTAAGCTTGACTTGGCACTGAGTCAAGTCCCGTCAAGTTCAGAGAGAGAGACTGATCCAAGTGATTCATTCAGTGGGCCAACCGCTGCCGTTGCCGTTTCGTATCGGGCTTTGGGGCAGGGTCGCTGTCTCTGGGCCCGTTTACCGTTAGCTGTCTGATTGTTTGCTAGACGATATCGAATCGAATCGAATCAACATTTTTGATGCATTTATACTAAACTGGGTTGCAGACAAACCGAAAGTACTATACATGTTGGTATATCCAACGAAACGACTTATATACGTAGCTCTAAATATTATCCATTAACAAAATATATATATAAATATAAATGTATTATTAACAAGTTGATCAAAACGGAAAACCGAATACTATTATTATCAATACACACACACAAATACATATTATCAAAAATATACAAGAGAAGCGCATTAACTGATACAATTCACCTACATACATAGATACATCGTATACCTATAACTATGGTACATAACATACATACATACTCGTACATCAAATATCAAGTCAACAAGTACATATTGTGAACGTGTCGCAGCAAATGGATAAACCAATTCGAAATGAAACCGATATTGCAACAACAATTTATTACTAATAAATGTTAAATATACAAAATCAACTAAAGATCGAACATGATATTTTCTTTGGGCAATTGGGTAGAGTTTAGTATTGAAATCGGGTATATATGTATATCAAACTAATAGTGATATATCACAAGTAGCAATAATGCGACTGTACAAGGGATTTGGAATCCGAAACCAGAAGAGCTTCAGATGTCTGGAGATATAATACTTTGGAGATGATCTATCTTAAAAGTGGTATAGAAGTTCCTTGAGCATTTTGACGACCTGCATTTAAATTGAATGTAAAACAGTCCAAAGAACATAATATAATACTTTATAGATTACATATATATGAACCTGTTTTTATATTTTAAGTGATGTAATATCTAGATATTATTTTCGAATCAATATCTTTTTATCTGATAGTCCTAGATAATCCTTTAGAATCCATATAGAATTTTTCTTTTTGTCAACTAGATATTCTTTACAGATCACTTTTTAAGCAAATATATACAGAATTAAGGTAGGAGACATCGCAACATCATTTATTGCAGTTCCAAGTTCCCAGTTCGAAGTTTCAGGCTGGAATAACTTCAGGTCGTCGAATCGAACCCAAAATATTGTGCAGCTCTGACCCGACTGAGTTTTTATGATCTCACATTTGGATTAAGCACGCCGTAAAGCTTTTTGTAAATAATATTTAATTGTGGGTTATTAAATCCTGTTTATCTGTTGAATTAGTCTTAATGCGTGCTTGATTAAGAGCTTAATTATCTTACAGCTGATGTGAATAACTTTTCCATTAGGATTAATAATTTAACACTCAACATTTCATAATTTATGTATGACAAGCTTAACTTCTCTTAAAATTAATGGGCTCTTAATAGACCCTCTATCAAGCATTATTAAGCAGTAGTACACTTTAAACAAATATTATTAAATTTTATAAAATATAAATATAAATAACTATATAATTTCTTTACTATTTCTATTTAAACACATTATGAATAATATAAAATTCATTGAGTGAATCATTATAATTTGCGAGTTACTATATAGAGTACATTTTTAGTAGGATGTGGTTAATTGAAAGCAATTAATATTTTTAAAATTTATATAGAATGGGACTATGAATGTAAAAGAATGAATGTAAATAGTCTTCGGATTTAGATTATTATAATATTTATAATAATTATATAAAAAATCTCAAATTAGCAAAAATAAGTAATATCTTAGTTAAGAAACAAATAACTAATCCCTATAAATAGTAGTGCATACCAAACTTGAATGAAAGAACAAATTTTTAAGCGAAATTAAGCATAATAAATAAAAATAAATAATTTAAATTACTTATTCAATTTAAATAAATAATAATAAATACTTTTTATATAAAAATAAATATTATTAATTAATTAAAAGTGAGGTTTAATAGGGAAGAACTAAATTTATTAAAATGAGAATTAGTTTGAAATCATTATAAATCATAAATACCAAAATTTATAAAGAATTTAATACTTTAAACTTACTCTATATAACTTTATATGATCAGGGTCTAAGATATGCATTTTCAAAATATAGATCTATAAGACTTTAATCAGAGTCTTATGGGCAAAGACATACTCATATATACTCATATAATTATATATATATACTTTATACCTAGATATGTGAGTTTCCCCTATAAAGACATCATGCCTAAATGTAGCTGAAAAGTAAGAAATGATAATAAAAAACGACAAAGCCTCGTCCATTCCCAGCTGGCTGCACGCGCGTAAGAATTATAAATAATTAAACTAAGTATGTTTATGCAATTAGCTCGCAGTTTTGTTATCATCGCCACAGCCAGGTGCAAGGAGCGGCGCCCTGAGCTGAGCTCCTTTTCGCTATGTGAGTCAGCCGCGCCCCATTGCTGACCCCTGAGTGCAGGATGGGAGCGCAATGAGCTAAGATGCGAGGACGAGGACGATGACGAGAGCGAGGACAACGACTGTGGTGCAATGGGAGCGCCACACTGCATGCGAGAGACAGAGAGAAATGATGTGTGGCTGGTTGCGTGTGAAATTGGTTAGCATGAATCACCCCGACGACGACGACAGCGTGCGCCAAGTGTAATGAATCATGTGCCAATGGGAGCCGGCAGGCAGCACTCAAAGTGGTTAAGCACAAACACTCGAAACACACACAAACACACATTGACATTCAAGTTTTCGTTTTGTTGTACGTGTTGGAAATTTGCAATTTATTTGTCGTTGGGGTCTTACAGGTTTTTATTTTTGGGCCGAGTCGACGCCGCCGCCCGTAAAGGCGCGTCAACAATTAGCGAAACTCGGACTTTATTAGCATCTCATAAAACATTCAAAAACACTAATCTTGAATAGGAATAGGCGCAGACACCTATTTGCCTGCTTACAGAACTAAAATCAATGCACTGTCGGATGCTGCATTGGGCTGTTTGTGGGGTTATGGTTACTTCCATAGACTTAAGACTAGGCACGTTTGGACACGTTAGACCTTCTTGGCCTTCTTAAAATGTTTCGGCGCGGCACCGTTGTCCTGCGCTGGGCGTTTGTTGAAAGGCTTGTTCTTCTGTTTGTTGGGGCTATTGAACTGCTTGGGTTTGGGTGGACCTCCAGCTGGTGCGGCACCAACAGGCTTTCCCTGAGGCCCAGCTTTCCTGTTGAACACTTTGAACTTTAGCGTAGAGTTTGGCTCCAGGAAAATTGGTTGGCCGTGCACCAGGCGTTCATTCAACAGGAAGGATTTGCAGAAGCCATCATCGGTGGCGTATTTAATAATCGCCCTGTGGGGCAGCATTTTAATGTTCTCGATTTCTCCAGCTTCTTCGAAGATTTCAGTTAGCTCATACTCTGGGACGTCTAAAGATATATTAAAACCATAATTTAGAAATTGATAAATGTTGAAGTGAAAGATGATTGCGCGTACCTTCAGCCAAATGCGTGACGAGCACAGTGCGGGGCGAGGAACTGTAATGATAGGGTTCCAATTTGATCTCCAGATCGCTGACAGTCTTGCCATTGAGCTGCTTCTGCGCCTTCTCGGCCTGTTCGGCTGTCTTGTATGTAACAAAGGCCAGAACCAATCGTGTGCACACAGTATCAATGTCTACAATCTCGCCGTGCTTCTTAAAGATCTTCTCGATAATGTCTTGTTTGAAGAATTCATAATTGCCCGTGTTCAGGACGGTCAATGTGCAAGCTGGAGTCTTGATCTGCTTCTTTTTGGCCCCCTCCTCACGAACTGTTATGAAGCGCTTGTGGAACTCGCTGCCGTTCAATTTCAGGGCATTCGGCACGGAGGTGATCGAACTGAAACGCACATATGCAGTGGGCAGTGCGCGATTGTTGGAGAAGTTGATGGATTCAATGGCACCGCAACCCTTGAAATGTTCCGCAAGTTGCTCCTTAGTGGCACTGGGTCCAATCAATCCCACGACAACAGTGCGCTCATTCAGTTCGCTCTTGTTGCGAGGACGAGACACAGACAAGACCTGGCCTTCAAATGTCAGTGCCTTCTCCTTGGCAGCCAGGGCAGCAGTAACAGCTTCAGGAGACTCGAAGGCAAGGATGACGTTGTTGCCGCCAGCTTTGGTCTTGATACGGTTGAGAACGGCAATGGGACCGAATTTGGTAAACAATCCAATCAGGTCCGTCTGCTTGTAGCCTGACAAAAGTAAAGCATGTTATTATTCCTAAATGTATACAATTTCGATAATCGATGACCTACCAACTGGGAGTCCAGCAACGAAGAGAATTTGGTCCTTGGGAGTATCAAGTGGAATACGACCAACGATTACTTTTGGAATGCCAGTCTTCTGGGCAGGAGTTGCTTTATTCTGCTTCTTGTCAATTGGCTCTTCATCGGGCTCATCGTCAGAATCTTCGTTATCGTCATCAGATTCTGCGGCTGACTTTGATATTTTTGATATCTCGCCAGGTTCGACATCGTCGTCGTCGTCATCCTCTTCATCATCATCATCATCATCCTCATTATCATCTTCTGCTTCCTCAGCTTCTGAGTCTATCAAGTCTGCTGCATCATTGACCTAGGAGATATTAGGAGCACGTGGCTTTGCCAGGGGACTGCTTAGATAATATTTTTAGTTTAATACTTACATCGGAATCGCTGCCATCTTCAGAGTTGACTCCATTTTGCTCCTCTTCGGCATCAGAGTCCTCTTCGTTGGCCTCAACTTCCATTTCGGGCTTCTCCTCTTCAACCTGCTTTGCCTTGGGGCCACGCTTGTTGTTGCCCGCAGCTTTCTTGGTAGCCAGTTTCTTTTGTGCCATTTTATTTTAGTTTATTTAAGAAATGTAAGCGGGAAACTGAGAATAACGCGTGCTTCGATATGCTCAGATGCACGTGGAAAAGAATGGAGAAAATGTGTGACCGCGCTGAGTAAAGAGAAAAATGTTAATTTACACGCAAGTGGCATCACTGTGTAGGCTGGTTAATGTCAATGTGAACTAGTTCCTTCGTGCATTATGCAACACTGTAAACACTAGATGGCGATAGAAGAAGTTGTGTGGCGCTGTTGCTCATTAAGTATACATAAAAAAAATTAAATTACTCACATATTTATTATTAAAAGTGCTTAAAAACAAAGAGAGCGCGTTAGCACAGACTAACAGCGACAGTAGCAGAACCAGCAACAGCAGCAGTGGCGGCACGCAGAGAGCAGCAGCGTTTACGAACACCAACGCAACAGAGACAGAGGCAGTAACAGAAGCAGCAGCAGAGCAGCAGCAGCAGCAGTATCACAACGTCCAGAACGACGTTGACGGTGACGGCGACGACGACAATGAACACACTGAGCGCTAACACGAACGGAAGCGGAGCTGGCTCAGCGGGGAATGGCAACGGAAATGGCAATGGCAACGGCAACGGCAACGGAGGCAGCTCCACAGCCAATGCCACAACAGCCGGCAGTGCTGGCAGCGGAGGTGGCGGTGGCGGCAGCGGAGGAATAGGTAACCTTGATGAACTTGGTGGCGATGCCAGTTCGCGCAGGCAGGCGACGCGAGTGTTCAAGAAGAGCTCGTCGAATGGCAAAATCACAGTCTATTTGGGCAAGCGAGACTTTGTGGACCATGTCACGCATGTGGATCCCATTGACGGTGTTGTTTTTATTGATCCGGAGTATGTGAAGGATCGCAAAGTGTTTGGCCAGGTGCTGGCCGCATTTCGATACGGACGCGAGGATCTGGACGTGCTGGGGCTAACGTTTCGCAAGGATTTGTACTTGGCCCACGAACAAATCTATCCGCCCATGCAAATGGAGCGGCCCATGACCAGGTTGCAGGAGCGGCTCATCAAGAAGCTGGGACCCAATGCACATCCATTCTACTTCGAAGTGCCGCCCTATTGCCCGGCCTCGGTGTCCTTGCAGCCAGCACCGGGCGACGTTGGCAAATCCTGTGGCGTGGACTACGAACTAAAGGCGTTTGTGGGTGAGTTTTTCGTGGAATTTCTGTGTGTGTGTGTGTGTGTGTGTGTGAGTGTGAGGTGAAAACCATAATAATTCTTGGCCAGCACATTATTTGTATGTGTATTACCCACATCATAGTAAATATTTGTATTATAAAAAAGGAATGTGTGGCTTTGTTAGTTGGCGCATGTGTCACGCGCGGGGTTAATTAATCCAACTGCGTCGACTGCGCAAAATGTCATTGTGTATGCCGTACGTTGATGACGCAGCGCAGCCACCTAATTGGAATTCGACGCTTCTAATTGGAATTCGACTCTATTGCTCTCGCCGTCGCAGTCGCAGTCGCAGTCGCAGTTGCTTTAATTAGGCGTCTTTCCGCTGACGTTCAATGTTTTTTCCTACATTCAGCACTTACATAAATGCTTCTTGGAAACTCGACGCAGCTGGGTATCTTTGTTTTTTTAGTGCTTAAGTAAGCTGAAAAAAAAACAAAACAAAAAATAAATAAAAAAATAAAATAAAATACAAAACTACAGCAGCAATGACCCAAAAGCGTAATTGTCGATCCCGCTCTACCGCGCTTACGCTCTCTCTCTCCCTTCTCTCCTTTGTGCTCATCTTGCGTTTTTCGCCTTGCGCCTTGCGCCTCTCATTCTCATTTTGCAACAGTAATGAAATTGACAACAACAAGAAACGTAGGAAGAAGCAGCGTATACAGCGTATTTAGCAGCGATTTATTGGGAGTTACGCGCGCATGTTTGCGTTTCGCACGCGCATTCGCATTTCTCAGTTGGGATCTCCGCTATGCTCTGTGTTGCAGTCTGTCTCGCTCTAGCGCCTCTTGCCTTTGCACTTTTGTTGTTTTTATTGCGCACATATTGCTATCTATGTACAGATGTGTGCGTGTGTCTGTGTGTATGCGTGTGTTTGTATTTAGTACTGTGGCCACTTTGCTTTGTCCGTTAATTTTTGGTGGTTTTATGGCCCGGCGTCGACATTCTTATCTGCCGCAACGCTGTCTCCGTCGGCGCCTCTGCTCCCGCCGCTGCCACTGCCGCTGCCAATTGGTGTGTAACCATAAAGAGATTATTGAAAGCAAACTTGAGCCAAATACCAATTGGGTGGGCTTGAACGGGCCACCCCCTAGCGCACAATGTATGCGAATTTGTAGCACGCTCCAGACATTAACGTTTTCTGAATAAAATTTACATACACACGCATATGCCATGTATGTATGTATTTATGTGTGTACATAGATATTTACATAAAAATCGGCTAATTAAAATTATAAATAAACAATTTTAGAATTTGCTCTAAAGATTGCTAGAACATCAGCAGAATTACTTTCACGATCGATCGTCTAGAAAATGTTGTATGAGAATTGTGCTCACAGATTTGCCCGGCGCAGCTGTTTATACAATAAAACAGCTGTACATCAATGGTTTAAACTGTATTTTTGTATTTTTATAAACCAATATCTAATGAACTTGCTATAATTTCAAAACTAACAATTCTCAAATATTTTAGAATCGAGCTCAAATAATTCGCTGACCCAAGCTGAAGGCAAAAAGTTCACTGAGTGCAAGGCAGAAATTTGATCAGTTCAAACAGTTTCAGTGGAATTTATAATATTATTTTTATTTACGATAATCAGAAACACAACAGATCCAATTTCTTTCATTTTAATAATAACACATTCATTAAAACAGACAAAGTTATTATATACATTTGATATCTCACAAATGAAACCATATTGGAATCATTTGAATAATTGTGATCGTTGTTAATTAATGTATAGATAGAGCTGTCATAGAACAGTCGGGGAGTCTATTGCTCGATCGGTTGTTAGGGCATTCATGATTCTGGCATGAGTACTCGATGTTTTTATTTACTTGGCATCTGTTGATTTGTTTATTTAATGTGCTCTGCTCTGGGCTGGAGCTGCCATGTTTTTGGCATAAACAATAAACCCTGCAGCAAGTCCACGCACCCCACTCCCCGAGAGACGCCAACAAGCGCTAATATTTATGATCTCAAAATGGAAAGTATTTTAAATTATTTTCATTTCATTTAAAATCGAGGCAAAGAGCAATGAGCAATTTTACCCAGTACCGAGATAATGGTGCGTCATTCATTTGTACATATTTTCTCTGGTATAATCCCATATGCTGATAGTTTGGCCAGTGAATCATCTGGTTGCTAAGCTGTGCTCAAATTGTGACGCACTCAAAATATAGTTTGACACACCCCCAACAAAAATATGCACGGATCTGTGAGTTATTATGAGTGTGTGTGTGTGGGTGATAAATATAATATGTAAATACGTCATGACAACGAAAACGAAAACGAAAAGTTGAGTCCAAAGCTAATGCTCTTTGTATATTTATCCAACGATAGGCGAGCACATTGAGGATAAACCACACAAGCGGAACTCGGTTCGCCTGACGATTCGGAAGGTGATGTACGCCCCGTCCAAGGCCGGAGAGCAGCCCTCGATTGAGGTGAGCAAGGAGTTTATGATGAAGCCCAACAAGATACATTTGGAAGCGAGCTTGGACAAGGAGCTGTACCACCATGGCGAGAAGATATCAATCAATGTTCACGTGGCGAACAACTCCAATCGCACAGTCAAAAAAATCAAGGTCTGTGTGCGCCAGTTTGCCGATATTTGCCTCTTCTCGACGGCCCAGTACAAGTCCGTGGTGGCCGAAACAGAGTCGGAGGATGGCTGCAATGTGGCGCCGGGCTTCACGCTCTCCAAGGTGTTCGAGCTGTGTCCCCTGCTCGCGAATAACAAGGACAAATGGGGACTGGCGCTGGATGGGCAGCTGAAGCACGAGGATACAAATCTGGCGTCGAGTACGCTTATCACCAATCCCGCACAGCGCGAAAGCTTGGGCATTTTGGTGCATTACAAGGTGAAGGTGAAGCTACTCATTGGCTCGCCACTGTTGGGCGGCGACCTGGTTGCTGAACTACCATTCACGCTGATGCATCCCAAGCCCGAGGAGGAGGAGCACCCGGTGCTGGGAGATCGGTCACCGCGCGCCAGTCTAGCTGCGCCGCTGCTTAGTCTCGGCGATTCAGTTGATGCGGGCGCCGGAGGATCCGCGGGCCAAACGGCTAAGGATGTGCCCACCACCACAAACCTCATACAGCTGGATGACGACGAGGCCCAAGACGATGATATTATCTTCGAGGATTTTGCGCGCCTGCGCCTAAAGGGTGCCGAAACAGAGGCCTAGACATTGTCAGCCCAATAGTGGATTGTGGTGTTGCTTCGAGCAGCTACAGTTTTAGATCCGTAGACATGCGTACGCGCAATATTTATTGTCCAGCTATATGTATATGTGCATGTACATATATATATATATACATATGTATATATATGTATTTATATATATATCCAAAAATATGGCATTTGTATCATACGATGTTTATGCGCAGCCTCTGATTGTAAACTTTGAATACATAGCCACGGTACATAGTTTTATATGGCTATTGGTATGTGTAGGCCATACGTTCTAGTATCTATAGTATTTAAGCTGAAAGTGTACGAATTTTTTGAAAATGTGAAATTGTTTAACAAATACACATACACAAACACACACACACACTCACACACATGCAAAACCCTCAAATCACTGACCAACTGAGACGCCGCTAGAAATGGCAATTGTGCACAAAAATTTGAAAACTTTTATTATTATTGTAATTGCTTACGCTAATGTTTATTACAAATAGAAAATGAGAAAACGCGCGCAAATCTTTGTTAAAAGTCATGAGAGTAAGCAGAAATGTATTTAGTTAGATTCTTTGAACATTTTTATAAACCCAAAATCGAGTGTCATCTGTTTTGTATTTAGTTTTGCAGATAAAAGAACAGTTTAACTATATGCCAAAATATACATGCTTACAGATATACATACAATGATAATCTAAATACGTTCATGTAATTTAATAATAAAACAATTACAATTTCGATTGCAATCAACACAAAACACCAATGAATCCAATTGCAAAAGGTTTTCCAAATAGTTGAGATAGAAGCAAAAATAAATACGAATATGCAAGAATCGATGTGGAATGCTGAATGCTGTATCTAATGCCGGCTAGTTGAATGCATTAAGTTCACTTAGAAATCAATAATTTAATAATTTCGTTTAACTGAGACTGAACCTCACCGAAACTGGGGACTTGGCTCCTCAAGCACACATATGTAAAGTAAACAATCTGTTAGTGGTTTCTGTTGATCTATTGATATCTGGCAATAAATTGATTAGGCTTCGGTTTGATTCCATATTGTATCAGTTGCG
This sequence comes from Drosophila meridiana, assembly GCA_035045185.1. Classification (NCBI taxonomy): domain Eukaryota; kingdom Metazoa; phylum Arthropoda; class Insecta; order Diptera; family Drosophilidae; genus Drosophila; species Drosophila meridiana. The sequence goes on from JAWNPF010000055.1 coordinate 9,323,604, forward strand.
CATTTACAATGTAATTTGCACCCAGCCATAGATAAGAGAATTAGTGCTATCAGGCAAATCGTATTATTATTATTAGATAACTGGAAATCTTATCGGGGAGCACACCGCATGTCTGTGGAAAGTGTGTGTATTGCTCGGCGAGCCGATTATTATTTTTAATTATTTAACATTCCAGCACGCGATTTTTTAATTTAGAATGTTGGATGGTGGGGCTGAGGAGGGATCGCAACCCTATATGATATCACGTATATGATTGTGTACTCGAATAAATGTCAATGTGTAACAGAATGGCTTAGTGAATCGAAATTGAGGAAACGAAATTGAACTCGAATACGAAAAGCAATTTTTAACTAGAAAATTTATATATATATACATACATAAACTATATTAAATATTTAGCTATCTATCTATCAGAGGCGCACTAACATATAATTTACACAACATATTGAATTGTAAAAAACAAAAACAAAACCAACAGAACAGAATATATATATATATATACATATATATTTTTGACATTATTTCATACATCATGTGAATATTATTAATACAAGGCAGTGTACAATTTAGTTCCTTTTTGATTGTTTGGCGCTTAGCAATGAGGGGATTATTGTATTGCCCTAGCTCTAAATACTATTAACGTATTTGTAAGATTGATTAAAATAGTATCTGTTTCTCCAGACATGAGTTCGCTTAAGGCTTTTAAATAACATTCGCGATTGTGAAAATTAGCTCGAATTTGTTTTCAGTGCCCCAAAAGCAGCAGAATTGTTGTAACGATAATAGTGAAAAAAACAAAAACAAAAACAAAAACCAATTGAAAATATATTTTAAATTGCATTTTTTTATAACGCGTATATTTAGATAAACACACATACATACATAGCATAAGTTTGTTAGAATGTTTTTTATCACAAAAAAAAAAGAAAAGCAAAAACAAAGAAAACAAAAAGAAAAAGAAATATACAAACTTATAATATATTAACATAAATGTGCATTACAAACTGGTAAAATGGATACAATATAGAACAATTCAAAAAAACAATTTAAGTAGATAAGTCTATAAATGTGAACAAAAAATAAATTATACATATATAAATATATATATACACACACATAGCTTTAGTAAATGTATATGAATATGTTTTAAATATGAATACGTATGTCCCAACATATTTAGCGCAAATATAAAAGCATTTATGTATGTATGTCTAAAATATTATGAAATAATATATATATTTAAATGAATGTCCCACTAAATCAGCTTATCAAGAATTTTTCATAATTATTTTTAAACCTTTTTATAATACATTTTATATTTATACAAAATGAACAAAATGAATGGAAAAAAGAAACAAAAACAAAGCAAAACCTGTTTGTAGCTGCACAAAATAAGGAAATTAATTGTATTTTTTAAGTACATTTTTGTCTGGTACCAAAATGCATTCAATTTGATAATTGTTAATGTTTAATGTATAAGTACATACGGCATATAAATATTAGCTATTAGATATGTGAAGAGAAGTGAATAGAAGTGAAGAGAAGAGTATTATGAGCTGTTACCTAGCCCACACAGAAGCCCCCACGTTTACATAACTATATATGTGTATATGGATATATATAACTAACCAGAAACTATTAACATTCACAAATATATATGCGTATATATTTACATAAATACACACACACACACACACTCTCTATGTACAATATCATTGATGAACGAATCGAAAATTGGTTGAATCTATTGAATCTAAACTAACCCACGCGTCTCACGAAGCATACAGTTTATATACTCAATATGTAGAATGGACAAGAAATAAAATATCATATAGGTATATGATATATAAGGAAGTATTCCTCTAACATGGGGACATTCAATGTTGTGTTAAGAGTAACGAGTGTAATTGTGAAAGTGTGAAAACACATTTAAGTGTCAGCAGCATTTCATAATATATGTAAACTGTTATCGATTTTCTGTATGCTTAACTGGTCCGACTAATTAATACATTTATGTAATTGCTATAACGACATTTCAGAAAAGAAAAAAAAGAGAGAAAATTATAAACAGCTCGGCTCGGCCAGCGCTAATCTATAAATTACATTACATCTATAGTTTTATATATTTAAACTGTCATCGTTGTTGCACCTTTTAGAATATGTAATGAATTATGAAATATTTATGATGTACTTCGGCCAGAGAGCACCACAGCGCGACGATTTGCAAATTGAATAATAATAATAATAATTTGCATTTGGTTTTTGCTTCATAAGTAGCCATATGTGAAAGTAGACAAAAAAAAAATACATAAATAAAAAAAAAGAGTGCAGCAATAATAGTATTGCGCGATTAAATGTGGGTCATGGAAGCAAATGAATTGAAATTGAATGAAATTATGAATAAATACTACAGCATATAAACAAAATATTTGCTAATTGTGAAAAAAACGAACGAAATGCAAGCTGATTAAATAAATACATAAAAAAATAAATGATGTTCTTTATGAGTGCAAAGTTAATAGGAAATCAAATGGTCAGATGGTTAGACGGTTGGTCAGACATTTGACTGATACGCAGTCACTAATTAAAAAAAAAACAAGTAAGAGTGCTCTAGTCGAGACTGCTCGACTAGGGGATACCCTGAGCCCTGTAAAGAGCCAAATATCAAATCATTCTACGCAACTGCGCTTGGGCAGCAATGTGGGCATTACTATGGGAACTTAATTGTTTAATAACTTAGCGATGGACTAATTTCATCTAACTTTCACAACTTATTAATGGCATTTATATGTATGTATTTGCCAAAGCACAAATCTCTAGTATTTGATTTTACAAATAGGGGGCTATCGGGGACGAATGGGGCGTGGCATCCAAAATCTAAGATTACGAAATCTCCGTATTCATTAGACGTAACTACATAGCAAATTTGAAATCTCTAGCTCAAACGATGTACAAACCACACCTTAAAAACACATTAAAATTATCGATAAATGCACATAAAATCGAAATGGAATGCGTTATCGGAAAAATTTTATAAACTTGTGCAGCGTATGGTATTATCGAGTATTCATGTTAAATTTCAAGTCCCTATGTTGCGTACTTTAAAATATTTCAGCGTTCAAACGGACGGACAGACGGACGGACGGACGGACAGGGCTATATCGACTCGTCTTCTCGCGCTGATTAAGAATATATATAATTTATGGGGTGTGGCACGCCTCCTTCTGCCTGTTACATACATATTCACAAGACCATTATACCCTGATTTTCCATTTTCAATGGGCTCAGGGTATACAAATTAAGTATGCATATTATATGCTATTAAAAATTATTAAAGCAAGTCAATTGAAATGCTCTAATAGAGCTCACGCAAATGAAGCCCATAATTTGGCCAAACATTAGCTTAGTTCCCAGTCAGCCAAAAATGTTTTAGACTTTTGGGCCGATGGAAGAAATTATAATTTATGCACTTCACATTACACAACAATAATTTATTAATGCACAATGGACCTGAAAAGCGGCCTTGCGGCTTAGACTGTGCACCGGAAGCAGACAGACGGAGACGGAGACGGAGACGGAGTCGGAACTGGGTGACTGATGATGAACCCGTCATGCCCTGAGGCCACGAGGACTCATGGGCGTGTGGGCGTATAAACCAAAGAACGGAAAACCGCAATACGAAAAAGCCATTTACTGTTTGCTGTTTGTTTAGTCCGCGCTATTATGAGCACTTAAAACTGGCTGCAGCAATAACAATAACGGGGCTTTGGTAGGGCACCTCAAATTTCGGTTGATTCACGGCATCTTTGTCTTGGGGACTGTGTGTCAGGTAGCGACCATTGAAACTGTCACAGGGACTCGAGCGACTCGAACAATTCTTCATTTCCGGTGCAGCTTAAGAGCCGTGCTTCCTTCCCATTGCCTCGATGCCCTCTCATATCCATGAGGACGCGTCGTCGCACGAGTCTACAAGGACGACGAGCATATCGCCAGGTTCAAGCAAAGAGTCGACCAGTTTCGCCAGCTTCACTGAGCGGAAGTTGTCCGCCAGCCCAGCCGAACCGAAGCCGTCTGTGCCCCCATGCTACACACCATGTGCTTTACACACTGTATAGTTTTCATTTCCGGTTTCCGTTGTTGCTGAGTTACTTAAGCGGATTACAGCATCAGCAGTAGCAGCAGGAGCAGCATCAGTGAAGAAAGTGACTAAAAAACAACCAGGTCCAGTTCCTCTATTTAAGTAGCTTTTGAGGACAAGGACGCCTGTTCCACTTAGATTGTCCAGCAGATACTGATGAATATTTACAGGTGACTTATATGGCCCCCGATTACACTATAATTAATCGAAAGATGTGATTTGAATTTCCTCAATATATTTATTTTAAAACAACTCCATGTTCTTAGGCAGAAGCATTGCAGTTTTCACTGCTCCACGACTTGGCGGTGTTCTCGAAGAAGGTGGTGAGCTGAGTCATGCTGAGGGCGGAGAGCATATCGTTGACTGGAGGAACCACATACTCGGCCACCAGTTTATCCATGCTGGGCTGAATCTGCTTAGCCAGGAATGCAATCATATCACTGGAGATGCGATCGTAGAAGTTGTTGCCCGCAACACTCCACAGGGTGTCCCAGTTGTCGATTCTCACTTCGCCAATGTAAAAGTGCAGCTTGACATTGGTAACGCGCAGTCCATTGGGATTGGTCAGGCTCTGGGCAAAGGTGTACTCGCCCACAATGCGCAGCTGCTCCAGGCGTTCGTTCAGCAGCGTGTTCTGCTTCGTGGGGAAAGAGAAACCCAACATGTTGAAAACACCTTCCATTATGGTGGATCCCAGAATTTGAAGCTCTGGGAACAGGATGTCGAAGTTGACGTGGGACGTGCTGGGATCGTACTCGCCGTTCAGGACAATGACATTGCTAAGGCCGGAGATGCGGATGTTGCTCGCATTGCCCACAATGCTTGTCTCTCCTCTGGTGTAGTTGAAGGTGGAGAATTGGTTGGTGAGTGGGTCCAGGACGGGAATGCCTTCGGAAGCACAGCCGTTGGGTGCCATCGCCTTGAAGGCCTCGATCATCATCTCAAAGGCCTCGGTATAGTTGATCGTGCTCGTCAAGGGCGAGGCACAAGTGGCGGCCACTAGAAGACCCACGAGGAATACTTTTGCTATCATTTTGTTCGATTGTTTCGGAAACTCTGTGAAAATGTTCTGGCTCAGCTACGCTTTTATAGCTGTATCTCTATCTATGTATCGCACAATTGGGGACATGATTGATTACATGTTGCTTAGTTCGGCCATTCGCCGTTGACCGTTACGGGCTTTTTTTCGAATGGTTTTAAAAAGACGAATTGCTGCGGGTTTTCAAATGAGTAAATGAATCACAGTCATGATATTAATATTTATCGGGATTCCTCCATTGTGAATACAGTTTTTACAATACGAAATGCTTCCACGTAGTCTACAGAGAGCCAATAAAGTCTAAATGAATATTAGATAATCGCATCCATATATTCCTCAAAAGTTTAATCAGGTTTGGTCTTGTGGCATATAATATCTATATAGCTAAGATTTGGAATAAACATGTGTTGGTATAATCTCAGCAATACGAACATTTACTGAGAAATTAATCATTTCAGCAGATGGTATATTCATCCCAATTTTAAACGAGCTTTACAGATTGATTGATCAAATAATTGTATTGCGACTAATGAAAATTATATCCATAAATCTAAACTTAAGGCAATTTTGCAAGTTGCATAATTCCTACACAGATTTCACTTATCGAACACCGTTCTCACTTGTTTTAATCTTTTTAGATAATTATGTCAATTGCCTTAATCGATTAATTGAAATGTCAGTTCAGCATTAATCGATAAGCTCTCGCCCGCTTGAGTACCAAAAATATATATTTAGCATATCAGTAATTCGAAAATAAGTATTTCTTAGAATGTAAAATTTAGAATTCGCTGAAAACAAATAAAGATATAGAAAATTTAAGAGTATTTTCCAAGGAATACAAATAATACACGTAAACGATCAATAACAAATTTAATTTCCTCGAAAACTTAAAGAGTATGTTAGTTGTGTGCAATGTCCATCTTGATGTGCGATAAACGCTAGAGAGTTGACATTGCAAATATATAATTCCAGTTACCTTAGTCTGATAAAGTGTTAAGTAAATAGGGAATTATTAGATCTGGTGTCTCAAAAATTCAACTACTTAAGCTTGTAATATACACTCACATTGACAGCCCAACAAAAAAATATATAGTGGATATATGTATATACGTCCATACGATACGTAGCATATGGCAAAGATCTATATCATCGCTATAGACGACCAAAAAACAAAATTTTAAGTCCGTATTTGCAAAGCTTTTGATGCTTTTTCTATGCTACCAACATCACACTTCAAATGATATTTACTGTCATGAAATTTCAAAGGGCTTATAAGCCAAGTATATTCCAAATGCCAACTATTTAGCTATCATAAAGACAGACGATCAAATCTGACAAAGAATCAAACTTTATACAAAAGCAAATACTTTTTATCATTATGTCAGCGAGTATAAAAAATTGATTAAACTTTCGAATAATATATTTATTATTATTATTTCTTATATTTCATATTTTTATTTGATTAGCTATATGAAGACTATTAACAAGCATTTCGTATTGTAAAAACTGCATTAACAATGGAGGAATCCCGATATTATTAATACCAAGACTGTGATTCATTTACTCATTTGCAAACTGGCAGCAATAAGTCTTTTTAAAACCTTTTCCAAAAAAAAGCCCGTAACGGCCAACCGCCAACAGACAACGGCCGAACTAAGCGACATGTAATCAATCAAATCCCCAATTGTGCGATACATAGATAAAGATACAGCTATAAAAGCGTAGCTGAGCCAGAACATTTTCACAGAGTTTCCGAAACAATCGAACAAAATGATAGCAAAAGTATTCCTGGTGGGTCTTCTAGTGGCCGCCACTTATGCCTCGCCCTTGACGAGCACGATCAACTATACCGAGGCCTTTGAGATGATGATCGAGGCCTTCAAGGCGATGGCACCCAACGGCTGTGCTTCCGAAGGCATTCCCGTGCTGGACCCGCTCACCAACGAATTCTCCACCTTCAACTACACCAGGGGAGAGACAAGCATTGTGGGCAACGCGAGCAACATCCGCATCTCCGGCCTTAGCAATGTCATTGTCCTGCACGGCGAGTACGACGCCAGCACGTCCCAAGTCAACTTCGACATCCTGTTCCCAGAGCTTCAAATTCTGGGATCCACCATAATGGAAGGTGTTTTCAACATGTTGGGTTTCTCTTTCCCCACGAAGCAGAACACACTGCTGAACGAACGCCTGGAGCAACTGCGCATTGTGGGCGAGTACACCTTTGCCCAGAGCCTTACCAATCCCAATGGACTGCGCGTTACCAATGTCAAGCTGCACTTTTACATTGGCGAAGTGAGAATCGACAACTGGGACACCCTATGGAGTGTTGCGGGCAACAACTTCTACGATCGCATCTCCAGTGATATGATTGCATTCCTGGCTAAGCAGATTCAGCCCAGCATGGATAAACTGGTGGCCGAGTATGTGGTTCCTCCAGTCAACGATATGCTCTCCGCCCTCAGCATGACTCAGCTCATCACCTTCTTCGAGAACACCGCCAAGTCGTGGAGCAGTGAAAACTGCAACGCTTCTTCCTAAAAACATTGTTTTAAATTAAATATATTGTTTTAAAATAAATATATTGTGTACATCTAAATCACGCCTTGGAATAATTGAACCCATATAAACCACCTGTAAATAGTTCCTATTAAGTTCAGTTAGTCTTTCGCCTGCATATCTAATATTTTCACTAGTGCAAATTGCTATAATATAATGCTTTGATTCAAATAACTTTCTATTGATCTACTACTTTTTTTTTTTTTTTTTTTTTTTTTTTTTTTTAAATAATATTTATTAAGCCATACGGGGTAATCAATAACCCCTTTGTGAGCTTGATATCTATTAATTCTGCCCATATGGGCGCGCCGGCTAACTTGCGTTAGCTTTAACATTAATAATATTTACATATATTTACAATACAATAATAATACAGTAATGGCTGCCGTGTGTCAACGTCTGTTGATCATCGTCATAGGAGATCTGAGAATCAAGTCTCTGGGTTGCCTTCGGTTCAGTCTCCTAGGAGTTCGCTGTGTAGTGAGCATGTTTGCTAGCTGGTTTCTGTGCCGCTCCAATCTGTCATTGTACCGACTCGAGTGTTGGTTGATTTGGTCAAAGACTGTGGCCAATTTCAGGTCTCGATGCAACGTGGTGTTTCTAACATACCATTCGCAGCCGGTAATCAGTCTCATGGTTTTGTTCTGGGCAACCTGGACTCTGCGAATTTGGCTGTCACAAGCCAAGCCCCAAATTTGACATCCATACTTCCACACTGGCGCAATAACCTGTTTATAAATTGTCATCTTATTTGACAGAGACAATTTGCTACGCGAGCAGAGGAGCCAATAATGCTTTTTCACGGCCGCACGTAAGCGCACTGTAATGGCCGATCTACTACTATATTTACTCTACTACTATTTTAGAGTTTATATAATATTGTATAGCATACTTTCAGGCATATTCTACAATTGGGTTCTGTCTCACCTAAAAATTAGACATTAAATAACTAAAATGGTATGCATTGTGCCTAAAGACAAGCTGTCTGGAAAGTATAAAAAAAATTACGATAAGAAAAGTAAATAAACCGTGATGGAAGAATGATGTGAATATAATTTCAAATTGTGTTGAGTTTCTGAGTTATTTTATATATTTAATATATATCTATTTAGGCATAATTTATATTTTCTCATATTTTCGTTATAATCCCTCATTCTAAGGAATACATTTAGTACATTTTTTTTATTTCCCTTACTAATTGTTATCTTTCATATTTATTTTCAAAATTCCTTATCATTATATACGTATGGTTAAATTATCTTAAAAGTTTTTTTTTGAAGTCGATAAAAATAAATACGAGTTGAGTAAGCAAGATTTAAAGAAAGAAAACGATAAGGGGGGCTTTGGGAGAAGCTAAATTTAAACTGTTGAAAATGAACATAAAAGCCTTACTGATAAAAATCAACATTTAATTGATAATTTCAGCACCTTGTTGATAGGTGCAATAAAAAGTAATTTTCTTTCAAATCTAGATATGACGCTAGTACACAGCCTATATTCATCATTCACACAAATTATCACTTGGCAGATGAAGTTTGATCTATCATACCAATCCACACAATAAAAGTGTTCATAAATAATGTGCTTCGTTGATTTATTATTATTCGTTATACAAATTTTTAAGCTTTAACAGTGCAATCAGCACTGTTCCACAGTTCGGCTTGCATGGCAAAGTAGTTGCTCAGCTCGGTCATATCCAGGTTGGAGAGCAGACTGTTGATGGAGGGCAGCACATACTTTGCAAACAGGGGGTTGACATAAGGCTGGATCTCCTCAGTGAACAACATAGAGAATGAGTTGATGAAGTTGTTCAAATAGTTGTTTGTGGCAACATCCATATACTGATTCCAGTTAGCTGCCTGCACACCTCCCACAAGGTACTGCAATTTGAAGTCCTTGATGCGGAGTCCATTGGGGTTGGTCAGGCTCTGGCCAAAGGTGTATTCGCCTACGTAGCGCCAGTCTGTGATCTTCTTGTTGACAAGAACGTTCTGACGAAGGGGCATTAGCAGACCACCAATGCTTACAACACCTTCCACGGCATAGGATCCCACGATTTGGAGAGCGGGGTACATAACGTCAAAGGTGGCGCGCGAAGTGTTCTGGTCATAGCTGCCGCTGAGCACCTGGAAGTTGTTGAGGCCAGTAATGCGGATGTTGCTCACGTTGCCCACCAGGTGAGTCTCTCCATTCACGTAGTCGAAAGCATAGAAATCGACTGTCAGTGGCGCCATGGCTGGAATGTGTTCGGCAGCAAAGCCACAGGGCAACATCTTTTTCCAGGCGTCGAGGAACATGTCGAGGGCTTCACGATAGTTGACCAGGCCATTGTCTTGGGTGACGGGTGAGGCACTGGCGAAGGTGACCAGGAGCGCTAGAAGAACACACTTTGCAATCATTTTGCTTGGTTAACGGCAGAAAGAACTGTGAGGAATTGGTTTCGTTCGCTGCCTTTTATAGTCCGTTATCTTTGCATTAGTTTCGCGGCGCTTTGATCGATCGCATTTGAATTGGCCGTTTTGGCAATTAGATACCGCGTTGCATAATGTCTTATCATGTTAAACTAGCCAATTTATTGTATGACTCAACACGATAAACTCATTCGACTTAGAGGACTTAGAGGATTTAGTTTAAAGAAAGGCAGTTTGAATGTGACTCAACAACTTTACTGTGGGTTGTAGTCTATTTTCTGGATGCGAAATTAAAAAAAAATAATTAACTGTTGAAATTATTAGCTTATTTAGGAATATTTATCGATTAAGTTATAATACGTAATAAGTAGTAAATAAAATAAATTATAAATGAAAAGAAGGAAATAAAATGAGTTCAATTTTTTAGCACTGACTTAGAATTAAATTATTTTAATTTAAATGTAATATTTCGAGTGTGTTGATACTAAAATGGAATGAAATTCAGAATTTTATGTCAGGTCGAACAATATTTTCAATTTTAATATCATGGCTCAACATAAGAAAGTATGAGAAGTTACATTATATCCCTACATTCCATAAAAATCAAATGGGAAATTTTGTGGTTTTAAATCTCGAAGTCTATATCAACTTTAATTAGTATAAATTTAGTGTGATATCTACACAGATCAAAGATATGACTTTAGAGAACTATTAGATAATTTAACATTTCACTTAGTTATATTAAAAATATAAAAATTAGTTTAAAAAAATATTGTTGATAATTTATTATTTTTATTTATATGATTTTTTATTATAATTATTATTTTATTATAATTAAGCCATATTTTTAGCAATATTAAAAAAAAATAAATGTATAAAATATGTAGGAATATCTGAATTCTATACATTCCATATTTTTAATATTTTTCTATACATGGAATATATTATAAGTTGTAACCATGAATCACAATACAATCATAATCGCTTACTATAATATTAAGGTATCCGCACAATAGCTAAAACGACTAGCTTGAATTTACTGCAATCTATCAAAGGCGCCTTAAAAGAAACTCAGAGATAACGATACGAGTATAAAAGACAACGCGTGCAAATCATTCCTCACAAAGTTCTTTCAACCAACGAACTAACCAAGCAAAATGATTGCAAAGTGTGTTCTTCTAGCGCTCCTGGTCGGCTTCGCCAGTGCTTCACCCGTCACCCAGGACAATGGCCTGGTCAACTATCGTGAAGCCCTCGACATGTTCCTCGACGCCTGGAAGAAGATGTTGCCCTGTGGCTTTGCTGCCGACAACATTCCAGTCATGGCGCCACTGACAGTCGATTTCTACTCCTTCGACTATGTGAATGGAGAGACTCACCTGGTGGGCAACGTGAGCAACATCCGTATTACTGGCCACAACAACTTCCAGGTCCTGAGTGGCAGCTACGACGAGAGTTCTCTGACCGCCACCTTCGACGTTATGTTCCCCGCTTTTCAAATTCTGGGATCGTATGCCGTGGACGGTGTTGTAGACATTGGTGGTCTGCTAATGCCCCTTCGACAGAACGTCCTGGTTAACAAGAAGATCACAGACTGGCGCTTCGTGGGAGAATACACCTTTGGCCAGAGCTTGACCAACTCCGATGGACTGCGCATCAAGGACTTCAACCTGCAATACCTTGTGGGTGGTGTGCAGGCCGCCAACTGGAATCAGTACATGGATGTTGCCACAAACAACTATCTGAACGATTTCATCAACTCCTTCTCCATGTTGTTCACTGAGGAGGTGCAGCCTTATGTCAACCCCCTGTTTGCAAAGTATGTGCTGCCCTCCATCAATAGTCTGCTCTCCAACTTGGATATGACCGAGCTAACTAGCTACTTTGCCGTGCAAGCCGAACTGTGGAATAATGCTGCTTGCACTGTTCAAGCTTAAATGTCAAATTTATTTTAAAAAAAATATAAATATATTATATTTTGAAGCATACTTAATATGAGACTTTCACCAAAACATAAATAGTTTGAACTTTTTTGGTAAAATTCCAATGGATACATCATCATACAGATCTGGAGGAATACATTGAAAATACCATTGATTAGGATGAAGAGCTGAAAGGTTGTAATTATTCCCGTCTGTGTCTTTCTTAATCTGATACTATCATGTCATCAATATTGAAAATTATCAGAAAAATAATTAATAATAATTACTTAGGAGCTAGTAATTCATTTCGTATGTTTTAGCTATTGAAAAAATAGTTTTATTGACATTTGTTCTACATTTTTCATATATATGCTTATAGAAATAAATATTTTGCAATTATAGAGTGAGGGCTGGCTGGTCTTAATGTGCGACACTCTGGTATAACATTTTCAACAACTTACGAAACTTTAATATTTTATTTATTTTTTGTTCATTCATAGACGTTATGCCTTAAATATATTATTAAGCTCGAATTGTACGGCTTAGTATCGAAAGTATTTATATTCTGAATAAATATTAAAAAAAAAAAACATTATTTAGTATACATTTTCAATACGTGCAGCTTATCAGAATATCTAAGTATATACACTATATAAATTCAGTAGAATGTGAGCCTCTATGCGTATGTATGCTCCTGCAGAAATTACAATGCATAAATATTATATAATGTATGTTAAAACAAGTAAGAGTGCTCTAGTCGAGACTGCTCGACTAGGGGATACCCTGAGCCCTGTGAAGAGCCAAATATCAAATAATTCTACGATTTTGTATGCACACATACAAACAACACATACACCCATACATATGCACGCACGCATAAGCGCGCTCTGCCAACTGCGCAGTTGACGCAGCGACTGCGCTTGGGCTGCAATGTGGGCATTACTATGGAAACTTAATTGTTTAATAACTTTTCTTAGCGATGGACTAAGTGCATCAAACTTTCTCAACTTATTTATGACATTCATATGTGTGTATGTGCCAAAGCACAAATCTCTAGTATTTGATTTGCGCTTTTTACAAATAGGGGGCTTGGCATTTAAAATCTAAAGATAACGTTATCTCCGTATTCATTACACGCAACTACACAGCAAATTTGAAGTCTTTAGCTCAAAAGATGTACAAACCAAGCCTTAAAAACACATTAAAATTATCGATAAATGCTCATAAAATCGAAATGGATTGAGTTATCGGAAAAATTTTATAAACTTGTGCAGCGTATGGTATTATCGAGTATTCATGTAAAATTTCAAGTCTCTACGTTGCGTACTTAAAAATATCTCAGCGATCACACGGACGGACAGACGGACAGACGGACAAGGCTATATCGACTCGTCTTGTATATATTTTATTTATTTTTTGTTCATTCATAGACGTTATGCCTTAAATATATTATTAAGCTCGAATTGTACGGCTTAGTATCGAAAGTTTTTATATTCTGAATAAATATTAAAAAAAAAAAAAACATTATTTAGTATACATTTTCAATACGTGCAGCTTATCAGAATATCTAAGTATATACACTATATAAATTCAGTAGAATGTGAGCCTCTATGCGTATGTATGCTCCTGCAGAAATTACAATTCATAAATATTATATAATGTATGTTAAAACAAGTAAGAGTGCTCTAGTCGAGACTGCTCGACTAGGGGATACCCTGAGCCCTGTGAAGAGCCAAATATCAAATAATTCTACGATTTTGTATGCACACATACAAACAACACATACACCCATACATATGCACGCACGCATAAGCGCGCGCTCTGCCAACTGCGCAGTTGACGCAGCGACTGCGCTTGGGCTGCAATGTGGGCATTACTATGGAAACTTAATTGTTTAATAACTTTTCTTAGCGATGGACTAAGTGCATCAAACTTTCACAACTTATTTATGACATTCATATGTGTGTATGTGCCAAAGCACAAATCTCTAGTATTTGATTTGCGCTTTTTACAAATAGGGGGCTTGGCATTTAAAATCTAAAGATAACGTTATCTCCGTATTCATTACACGCAACTACACAGCAAATTTGAAGTCTTTAGCTCAAAAGATGTACAAACCAAGCCTTAAAAACACATTAAAATTATCGATAAATGCTCATAAAATCGAAATGGATTGAGTTATCGGAAAAATTTTATAAACTTGTGCAGCGTATGGTATTATCGAGTATTCATGTAAAATTTCAAGTCTCTACGTTGCGTACTTAAAAATATCTCAGCGTTCACACGGACGGACAGACGGACAGACGGACAAGGCTATATCGACTCGTCTTGTAGCGCTGATTAAGAATATATATACTTTATGGGGTGTGGCACGCCTCCTTCTGCCTGTTACATACATTTTCACAAAACCATTATACCCTGATTTCCTATTTTCAATGGGCTCAGGGTATAAAAATTAACTTATTTTCGTATTTTGCCATGGTGTTTGGGCTTAGACTGGTACTCTAAGCCCTGCGATCATATTTAATACTTTCTGCGCTTCTTTTATATAGAAATAAAACATATATAGTAAATGGGTATAAGATAAGATTATAGAAAACAAATATTTATAATTTTGCATACAACTTTTATTTATTTATTTTATCTTGGAATTCAAAATAAACCAAAATAAAACTCGCTTTAAGCCTGAACTGAGCAGGCAGCGTTGTTCCACGTCTCAGCTTGTGAGCTCAAATAATTAGTCAATTGAGTCATATCCAGGTTGGAGAGCAGGCCATTGATGGAGGGCAGCACATACTTTGCAAACAAGGGGTTGACAGAAGGCTGGATCTCCTCCGAGAACAACATGGAGAAGGAGTTGATGAAGTTGTTCAAATAGTTGTTTGTGGCAACATCCATGTACTGATTCCAGTTGGCGGCCTGCACACCTCCCACAAGGTATTGCAATTTGAAGTCCGTGATGCGGAGTCCATTGGAGTTGGTCAAGCTCTGGCCAAAGGTGTATTCTCCCACGAAGCGCCAGTCTGTGATCTTCTTGTTGACCAGGACGTTCTGGCGAAGAGTCAATGGAAGACCACCAATGTCTACAACACCATCTACGGCATAGGATCCCAGGATTTGCAGGGCGGGGAACATAACGTCGAAGGTGGCGGTCAGAGAACTCTCGTCGTAGCTGCCGCTGAGCACCTGGAAGTTGTTGAGGCCAGTAATACGGATGTTGCTCACGTTGCCCACCAGGTGAGTCTGTCCATTCACATAGTCGAAGGCGTAGAAGTCGGTTGTCAGTGGGGCCATGACTGGAATGTTGTCGGCAGCAAAGCCACAGGGCAACATCTTCTTCCAGGCGTCGAGGAACATGTCGAGGGCTTCACGATAGTTGACCAGGCCATTGTCCTGGGTGACGGATGAGGCACTGGCGAAGGCGACCAGGAACGCTAGAAGAATACACTTTGCGATCATTTTGCTTGGTTAGTTCGTTGGTTGAAAGAACTCTGTGAGGATTGGTTCGCACGCGTTGGCTTTTATAGTCGACTCACTATCTGTAAATGTTTTGTGGCGCATATTGATTGATCGAATTATAATTGGATCCACATTACATAAGTTGTTTTCTTGCATAATGGTTGGTCGAAATCGATCTATTTTTTGAGTAATGGATTAGACTTAGTATGCTTCGCAGTAATTGGAAAATGGAGCCACACCTCTGATACTTTGTAAGAGAAGATATTTGTAAATATCAAATCTACTTCTATTTTTTTTTTTAATATTACATTTAAATATATAATAATTAGATGTATGATGTAATGAAATTCGTAATTTAAAAAAAAAAAATGTAGAAAATAGTATAAAAATAAAAATAAAAATAATATGATATTAAAACAAAATATATTAAATTATAAGTTTTTATATAATTTGTAAAACATAATAATCAAATATTAAAGTATAATAGCTTTTGGTGGAAACAATATATGAAATCAAGGAGAACAGGCAGAAGAAGCACTGGGAGCGTAAGCACATGTAGAGCAATATTCCCTTTTACATATCCCAATTTAATAAATATCATATATTAAAACCATTTTATTGTTGAAGATTTGCTTTTTACTCTTTACTTTTAAAATTGCAAGTAACTATTTTGCCTTAATACAAAACTAGGACGTTTGGCAGCGCTGACTCATTTTCATTCCAGCCATCTTGATGTTAAATCCTATAAATCAAATTGACTTACGCTGTTGACTCATGCAGTAGATCGTTTAGTTTAATACGATAAGACTTCGTGATACAACACGACTAGTGCCAAAACAGCCTATTATAATGTGATCGATCAAAGCCCCCTTGAACAGTTCATAGATAATGATAACAATTCACCTATAAAAGACAACGCGTGCGAACCATTCTTCACACAGTTCTTTCAACCAACGAACTAACCAAGCAAAATGATTGCAAAGTGTGTTCTTCTAGCGCTCCTGGTCACCTTCGCCAGTGCCTCACCCGTCACCCAGGACAATGGCCTGGTCAACTATCGTGATGCCCTCGACATGTTCCTCGACGCCTGGAAGAAGATGTTGCCCTGTGGCTTTGCTGCCGACAACATTCCAGTCATGGCGCCACTGACAGTCGACTTCTACGCCTTCGACTATGTGAATGGAGAGACTCACCTGGTGGGCAACGTGAGCAACATCCGTATTACTGGCCTCAACAACTTCCAGGTGCTCAGCGGCAGCTACGACGAGAACACTACGCGCGCCACCTTTGACGTTATGTTCCCCGCTCTTCAAATCGTGGGATCCTATGTCGTGGATGGTGTTGTGAGCATTGGTGGTCTGCTAATGCCCCTTCGACAGAACGTCCTGGTCAACAAGAAGATCACGGACTGGCGCTTCGTGGGAGAATACACCTATGGCCAGAGCTTGACCAACTCCTATGGACTGCGCATCAAGGACTTCAATCTGCAATACCTTGTGGGTGGTGTGCAGGCCGCCAACTGGAATCAGTACATGGATGTTGCCACAAACAACTATCTGAACGATTTCATCAACTCCTTCTCCATGTTGTTCACTAAGGAGATCCAGCCTTATGTCAACCCCCTGTTTGCAAAGTATGTGCTGCCCTCCATCAACAGTCTGCTCTCCAACCTGGATATGACCGAGCTGAGCAACTATTTCGTCATGCAAGCCGGCATATGGAACAATGTTGATTGCAAAGTCCAGGTTTAAAAATATTTAATAAGAGTTTTTCAATTGTGCTCTTAATAAAACTTGATTATTGCAATTAGTGTGCTTGTTTCTGTATACTATCATTAATTCTTAAACAAAATATTTAAACAGAGGTGAACTTAACTGAACTGATTGAAATTAGTACATAATCAGCTGAAGGAGTTTAGCTAACTCTATAAAGTCATGACAAAGATCTGACTGTGGAGGCTAAACCATTTTTATATTTTTTTGTGAGTCAATTCATAAATAACTTTAAGTCTAACTTATACGAAAATCTTACATAGCAGCTTAAAATTAGTTTAGTCTGTTTCAGAGAGACGAGTATGGATAAAAAGAACTTATTAGCTTAAATCAATTGCGTGGAACAGTGAGGGGATGTTTCTTTCATGTCAAATTTTTAAATATTTTTTGTTTGCTGTAATGCTGTAATGAGTTAGAAGGGAAAGTCAAAGTGCTAGTAGGACTTGACTGACGAAAAAATAGCCTTAACGCAGATACGGACTGCTAAAGTCCTTGATATTTGTACATATGAAGACTTGCTTAGCATTTTTTAAATTATCGTTATAAAAATTAATAATATTTAAATTTAAAATATATTATATTTACATTAAATAAACATTAAAAATATAACTTTTACATTTTCGCTTAACATACTTAACTATTTTAATACTTACCAAAAGACAGAAGAAGAGGAGAAGCACCGCGATTCACTGGACGACTGACCACCAGAAGATAAAGAATTCGACTGAAGCTGCGCTGTAGCAGGCTAGCCTTTATATAGGGCAGCGACAGCTTCACTCAAGTCAAGCTCAACTCTTGAGTCTCTTTCTGAGTCAGTCTTCATACTCGATCATTAGGCGACCAACCATGCTGCTGATGCTGCAAGAAGCATCTCCTCTGAAAAAGAGTTAATGTTCTGAAGAGGAGATGTTAGTTTGCATATGTACATATGTAGCAGAGGCAGCAGAAAATACTCTGATTGGTCGTTAGCTGATAGAGAGTTTAGCTTACGCTAACTCAGCGAGAGTCTTAACAGTTGAGCTTGACTTCGAGTGGTAGTTTCGCTGCCCTATATAAAGACAGCTGAAGATCAGAAGAGCTGCTCCTTGCAGCAGCAGCAGCAGCAGCAGAAAGTGCTCTGATTGGTCGCCTAATGATCAAGTGTGAAGACTGACTCAGAAAGAGGCTCAAGAGCTGAGCTTGACTTGAGTGGAGCTGTCGCTGCCTTATATAAAGACAAGAAAGTTGCAGCGCAGCTTCGGTCGTATTCTTCATCTCTTGGTGGTCAGTCGTTCAGTGCAGCGCGGTGCTTCTCCTCTTCTTCCGTCTGTTGTTAAGTATTAAAATTGTTAGGTATGTTAAGCGAAAATGTAAAAGGTATACTTTTAATGTTTATTTAATGTAAATATTATATATATATATATATATATATATTTATATATATATATATTTATATATATATATATATATTTTAAATTTAAATGTTATTAATTATTATAACGATCATTTAGCAAATGCAAAGCAAGTTTTCATATGTACAAATATTAAGGACTTTGGCAGTCCCTATCTGCGTTTAGGTTATTTTTTTATTTAGACAAGCCTGACTAGCACTTCGACTTCTAACTCCGAGTTGTTAAAATGTAGCTGTGTTTTTCGTAATTTATAGTTAGTTATATAATTTGTATACATTAACTAGAAAACATAACAAAAGGCTATTTACATAGCGAACTTTCGTGTAATGCATACGGAGATTACGTAATCTTTAGATTTTGGATGCCACGCCCCATTCGCTTCACAAGGCTCAGGGTATCTCCTAGTCGAGCAGTTTCGACTAGAGCACTCTTACTTGTTTTTGGAAAAAGTAGCTCAATGTAAAATTTAACTTTTAGTTATTGTAAATTTTTACTTCATAAGTAAAAATTCAAATATAATTTCAGTCTTTTAATGTCTCCTTTGTTCAAAATAGTCTTATGTTCAATATAACCTCATTACGAAGTTTAAATGAAGGAGCTATAACATTTCGTTTCATTTTACACACACATAAAACTAACATAAACAATTAATGACATAATTCTCCTCGTTCCTTCACATTAATGATCATTATTCATTAAACTACGTCATTTTGTACATTTTATTAACTTTTGCAGCTTTCTCTGAGTTTATAATCTTCAAATTTAGTTTGTAAAAAATATTTGTAGGATCTTGTATACTGATAGTATTATATAATATATTATATAATATGCTTAAATTATAGTTTGTATCTGCATCTAATGGCATCATATTAATTGAGGATTCATGAACATGTTTCAAATTATAATTTTTCTTAGCGGGTTTTTTATATTCACTCTGTATAACAGATATATCTGTATCATCACCGAATGTACTGTCAAGTATTATATTTTCTGATTTTCGTAAGGAAATGCTTTCACTTAAGCTATAAGACAATACATCCCTATCGTTTCACTATCGAACTTTAGAGCCGGGCAGGAGGCAATTGACAATATAGCTTATGCTGTAATCAACACTTGGATTGTACTGAAACTTCAGATGATTATATTGGAGATTTAAATATCTTCTGTTTTGTGTAATCAACCTCTTCTCACCCTAATTTTAGAAAGTTCCATTAAGAACAAATCAAATCTATGAAACTCAAAAATCGTTTATTCTCATGCCTGGTTGATCGTTTTTTTTGGTTAAATGTCCTGGGAATACCCACTCTTCCTCAGTCGTATTCGAAATCGATATTCAATTTGCCTGACAAGTGCACCATTTTGCAAGGCAATATTTCATTAATGATCTAAAAATATGTATGCGTTTATTACAATTCCTAGAATGCAATATAAAACTAAAGACTAAGAACTGAAAGCACTAAACAGTTGAGGAGCCTAATATAATACGACAAATGTAGTTCAATATTTTCCCTAGGGTTGAAGAACCACACAAACATTTTTATAATGCAAATTTAATTTATTTTATTTTCGTTTAAGTAGGAACTTTAAGCCTGAACATTGCAATCAGCATTGTTCCACAACTGGGCTTGCATGACGAAGTAGTTGCTCAGCTCAGTCATATCCAGGTTGGAGAGCAGGCCATTGATGGTTGGCAAGGCATACTTTGCAAACAAGGGGTTGACAGAAGGTTGGATCTCCTCAGTGAACAACATGGAGAAGGAGTTGATGAAATCGTTCAGATAGTTGTTTGTGGCAACATCCATGTACTGATTCCAGTTGGCGGCCTGCACACCACCCACAAGGTATTGCAGATTGAAGTCTTTGATGCGCAGTCCATTGGAGTTGGTCAAGCTCTGGCCAAAGGTGTATTCTCCCACGAAGCGCCAGTCCGTGATCTTCTTGTTGACCAGGACGTTCTGTCGAAGGGGCATTAGCAGACCACCAATGCTCACAACACCATCCACGACATAGGATCCCACGATTTGAAGAGCGGGGTACATAACGTCAAAGGTGGCGCGCGTAGTGTTCTCGTCGTAGCTGCCGCTGAGCACCTGGAAGTTGTTGAGGCCAGTAATACGGATGTTGCTCACGTTGCCCACCAGGTGAGTCTCTCCATTCACATAGTCGAAGGCGTAGAAGTCGACTGTCAGTGGCGCCATGACTGGAATGTTGTCGGCAGCAAAGCCACAGGGCAACATCTTCTTCCAGGCGTCGAGGAACATGTCCAGGGCTTCACGATAGTTGACCAAGCCATTGTCCTGGGTGACGGGTGAGGCACTGGCGAAGGTGACCAGGAGCGCTAGAAGAACACACTTTGCAATCATTTTGCTTGCTTAGTTCGTTGGTTGAAAGAACTGTGTGAAGAATGGTTCGCACGCGTTGTCTTTTATAGGTGAATTGTTATCATTATCTATGAACTGTTCAAGGGGGCTTTGATCGATCACATTATAATAGGCTGTTTTGGCACTAGTCGTGTTGTATCACGAAGTCTTATCGTATTAAACTAAACGATCTACTGCATGAGTCAACAGCGTAAGTCAATTTGATTTATAGGATTTAACATCAAGATGGCTGGAATGAAAATGAGTCAGCGCTGCCAAACGTCCTAGTTTTGTATTAAGGCAAAATAGTTAATTCTAATTTGAAAAGTAAAGAGTAAAAAGCAAATCTTCAACAATTAAATGATTTTAATATATGATATTTATATAATAATATGTAGTAATAGTTTGAAATTGGGATATGTAAGAGGGGGAATATCACTCTCCCTGTGCTGGCCCTCCCTGAACTTGTTCCGCTTGTATTCGTTCTCCTCGTACTCGTTCTGCCTGTGTTCGCTGGTTGTATATGTCTTCGTTCTCCCCGTGCTCGCTCTCTCTATGCTCAGTCTTCTTGCGCTCAATCATTCGATGGTCGATCGCCCTGTGTTTCGTCTTTGTGTGTGCTTTATGCAGCTGAGCAACTGACGAACAAAGTCAGTGTTAAATTGAAACCCAAAGCGAGCGAATGGACTTTTGTCGGGGATCCCGTTAACAAAGCAGCCGCAAGTTGGAAATTCTATATTTAATATTTTATATACTTAAAATTGTAATGTAAAATATTAGTTGAATTGGGGTATAATTCCCATAATTAAAATATATACATACATACATATATACATACATACATATATATATTATTGATATTGAAATTTTTTAGTTTTATATGTTTCAGTAAGTCATTTGAACTTGCCTACTAGGAAGGGATAATATCATTATTATTTTTCGGAAATATATTTTTGTATTGCTCATATATTCAATAGTTAATCATAAAAGCTTTTATTATTATTTTTATTGTTCGTTACTCCGATTTAAATTGGTAAAATTTCTACTATGAAAATTTTATAGACATCAAAAACCAATGAACTAATTAGAATATGTTTGCATATAAAAATAATAATTAATTTAAATTAGGCTCATACGATTTCTATAAATAGCTTTTCTTGGTAATAATTATCGATATGGCACCACTTTTCTATTAACACAAGACACATTAAGTCTAATCCATTACTCAAATAATAGATCACCGTCGAGCACCTCTTATAATGTAAACTAATGTAAAGAGCCGATTCAATCATAATTCGATCAATCAATGTGCGCCACAAGCGACTTACAGATAATGAATAGACTATAAAAGGCAATGCGTGCGACCCATTCTTCACACAGTTCTTTCTGTCATTAACCAAGCAATATGTTTGCAAAGTATATTCTTCTAGCGCTCCTGGTCACCTTCGCCAGTGCCTCACCCGTCACCCAGGACAATGGCCTGGTCAACTATCGTGAAGCCCTCGACATGTTCCTCGACGCCTGGAAGAAGATGTTGCCCTGTGGCTTTGCTGCCGACAACATTCCAGTCATGGCGCCACTGACAGTCGACTTCTACGCCTTCGACTATGTGAATGGAGAGACTCACCTGGTGGGCAACGTGAGCAACATCCGTATTACTGGCCTCAACAACTTCCAGGTGCTCAGCGGCAGCTACGACGAGAACACTACGCGCGCCACCTTTGACGTTATGTACCCCGCTCTCCAAATCGTGGGATCCTATGCCGTGGATGGTGTTGTAGAGTATTGGTGGTCTTCCATTGACTCTTCGACAGAACGTCCTGGTCAACAAGAAGATCACAGACTGGCGCTTCGTGGGAGAATACACCTTTGGCCAGAGCTTGACCAACTCCAATGGACTGCGCATCAAGGACTTCAACCTGCAATACCTTGTGGGTGGTGTGCAGGCCGCCAACTGGAATCAGTACATGGATGTTGCCACAAACAACTATTTGAACAACTTCATCAACTCCTTCTCCATGTTGTTCACGGAGGAGATCCAGCCTTCTGTCAACCCCTTGTTTGCAAAGTATGCGCTTGCCAACCATCAATGGCCTGCTCTCCAACCTGGATATGACTGAGTTGAGCAACTACTTGGTCATGCAAGCCCAGTTGTGGAACAATGCTGATTGCAATGTTCAGGCTTAAAGTTCCTAATAAAACGAAAATAGAATAAATTAATTTGCAATATATTAAAATATGTTTTTATACATTTCTTAAAATACACGTATATATTTAAAGATCGATACATTAAAACCAAAATATTGAGAATGATAATGTATGTGCTCCATTAACCGTCAATCCATTAAAATTACAAGATGTTGAGATCCAAGCTTTAATTTCTATGGAAAAATTTAAAAGAAACTGGAAAGATAATCTTGTCCAAAACTAGGCAGCGGCTGCATCAATATTAATATCAATATATATAATTATAATGTCGGCCTCCTTCACCCTTGTAGAAACATTTCCTTTAAGTTTATGTCGTCTTTTAGCAATTCACATAGTAAACTTATTCAACATTATGTGAGTGTATTTTACAATGTTCGCTATATTCCCTTTGGAACATTAAGTTGAACAAATTATATTAAATTGGTATTCCAGTCAATAGCAAGTGATACTGTTCTATACAAAGGGTGTACGGTCCAGTCCAAGCAGGGTCCAGAATATATTATTGCAATTATTGTGATCTCTTCATGCATTTGCTCACTCAAGTAGCTTTACTTTTGTATTGCTTTTTTCTTTCAAAGTTAACATAAAATGCAGCTTGCTGCTTTATACAGTAAGTAACCTTTAGATTCTGCTATTTGAAATTCATTATTTTTAGTTCAAAACACATTTCTACTTAGCATATTTATAACTATATTTGATATACCATATTTATGAATATATATGATGTACCAAAAAATTTATATCTTAGGGTTTGTACTAAATAATAAACTTGTATTGAATTCGGTTTGCAAGAAATTTTAGTTTTATTTACAGAGTATTACAATTTATTAAAATGTTATCGTTTCAAGCCTGGACTTTGCAATCAGCATTGTTCCATATGCCGGCTTGCATGACGAAGTAGTTGCTCAGCTCGGTCATATCCAGGTTGGAGAGCAGACTGTTGATGGAGGGCAGCACATACTTTGCAAACAGGGGGTTGACATAAGGCTGGACCTCCTCGGTGAACAACATTGAGAAGGAATTGATGAAGTTGTTCAGATAGTTGTTTGTGGCAACATCCATGTACTGATTCCAGTTGGCGGCCTGCACACCACCCACAAGGTATTGCAGATTGAAGTCCTTGATGCGCAGTCCATTGGAGTTGGTCAAGCTCTGGCCAAAGGTGTATTCGCCCACGAAGCGCCAGTCTGTGATCTTCTTGTTGACCAGGACGTTCTGTCGAAGAGTCATTAGAAGACCACCAATGCTCACAACACCATCCACGGCATAGGATCCCACGATTTGAAGAGCGGGGAACATAACGTCGAAGGTGGCGCGCGTAGTATTCTCGTTGTAACTTCCACTCAGCACCTGGAAGTTGTTGAGGCCAGTAATGCGGATGTTGCTCACGTTGCCCACTAGGTGAGTCTCTCCATTCACGTAGTCGAAGGCGTAGAAATCGACTGTCAGTGGCGCCATGACTGGAATGTTGTCGGCAGCAAAGCCACAGGGCAACATATTCTTCCAGGCGTCGAGGAACATGTCGAGGGCTTCACGATAGTTGACCAGCCCATTGTCCTGGGTGACGGGTGAGGCACTGGCGAAGGTGACCAGGAGCGCTAGAAGAACACACTTTGCAAACATATTGCTTGGTTATTGGCAGAAAGAACTTTGTGAGGAATGGGTCGCACGCGTTGTCTTTTATAGTCGAATCGTTATCTATGGATTGTTAATTCGTGGCTTTGATTGATCACATTGCAATTCATTGGGTCAAATATGTCTTATCGAATTTAAGTTATCTACCACACCGTGACTCAAAAAGTTCGCACCATTTTAAAATATGTTTGCTGGGGCTCTTCAGCGTGATTCATCGACGAGAACCACTTTAATTTGAATCAAGTATTTGAGTAATGAAGTGCTTAAGTCGGCTCGATTATTAATTGCTGGCGCTTTGTTGGCGCTGATAAGATCTTGTGTTCTTAGATTTATTTATATGTTAGCTAATAAGGGTTAATAACTTAAATTACAATTGAAATGTTTCTGCTCTGTTGTTGTTTTCCGAGCACGATTAGGGCTCTTGCTTATCAATTGCATATGTTTGCTTTGTATACCTAAGCCTGTTTGTCTCTGTGTGTAAGCAATTGGATAATAACTCATCTTAGCTGGTAGGAGCTTGCCTATTGTCAGTGGAAATCAGGAACTCATTCGCTTTTTGGCAGGAGGAATTCTCTGGGTTTACATTTTTTTTTTTTTTTTTTTTGAGAGAGATTGTATTAGTTGGCTGCTATTGTTTCAAAATTTTCATTTGGTTGGGCTCTGGCTGTTCATTCTGCATGTTTGGCTATTGTTAGAGCTTGTTCTTGCTTTGTATGAGCTTTTCACTTGAAATGCAAAAGTTCAATTCACTGCAGGCGCCATTTTGCTTTCCTTAGTCGTGTTGTTTTACGTGCCGTGCCGGAAACAAGCTGTGTTCCTACCTCCGTCTATTCACGTACTCCCACGCAAACACACACACCCTCGCACACACACACACACACACAGGCACACACACATGCACACACCAACACAAATGAAACAAAGCAACAGAAGCTTCTGCAGCGGACAGTTGTTACCGCTGGGCAAAGACGTCCACATCAAGAATGTATAGCTGGCTGGCTGGACGACTGGCCCACTGGTTGGATGGTCAGTTTGCAGGTAGATCCTGGTGCTGTCTCCTTTGTGCCTTGCATGTGTGTGATTGAATGGACTTTGAATGTTAGGCAGCACTCAGCACGACGATGACCGTGACGACGCTGGTCGTTCGTTTTTCCATGCAAATGCCAAAAACAAAACAAAAAGAAAAAAGAAAACAATTTTCATACACAAATCTGAAGGTGGCTGCGACCAGGGGATGATGTGTGCGTCATGAATCGGACGAGGATTGGTAGTTGGACCACAACAGCTGCTGTTGCTGCCGCTGCCGCCGCTGCTGCTGCTGCCCCGAGGCCTTGATGATGTTGTGCGCCGGACGCAGCGAGTCTGGAGAGATGCAGTCGGTATGCTAATTCCCAGCAGGAAGACCTCGCTTATCTATGTACATACAAATGCACAGTGTGTGTGTGAGTGTGAGTGTGGCACTGTGAACGTGGATGCGAGGATGAGTGGAAAGTGAGCCCGCGGCTAAACAAGTGTTGCCAACATTTTTCGGGTACATCAAAGTGACAACTGACCGAATTATTTTTATATACAAATACAAAGTAACTGCACGTCTGTGTGTTTGTGTGCGTGTATCTGTGTGTGTGTGCGGCGAGGTACTTGATGCCACTCCACGGAATGTGGCCACAACAAAGCATTGCCCACAGCCAATTGCGTTAGAGACAATGCTAATTGGGCCAAGGGTTTGTGGGTGGGTAAGTTGAGTTGGCAAGTCTTGGGGTCAGGCCACGACCTCTTGAATATATATATGTATATGTATGTGCAACAGCAACTTGCCAAATAGAAATTACGCCACAAAAGCCACATTATGCCGGCGCGTTGTCGCTTTAAACTCCTGCTTCTGGCCCTGGTCCTGGTCCTGGCCCAGTACCTGAGCTGTTAAGCTGCTGCTGGCGCTTGGCCTCTTTGGATTTGTGCTCTGTGTGTTACCGCAAAAGTTTTTAACGTTTGTTTGGGTTTTGTTGTGGCTGCCACTTCGTCGTCTTTGCGCATTTCGCCCACATGTATTGACTAAATTAATATTCTCAATTGAAAACTTTTCAACAATAGTTGGCGCTGAAAGTTTTTCAAAGCTATTACACTGCGAGAAACTGTCGAGCAGCTGAGCAAGTTTCAGTTTTTAGCTAATCAACTATGAAATAGCAGTCAAAAAGCTTTTATTTTGGGTGATAAGTTTTAAACTTCTGAGAGAAAATATGGTTTGATTTTTCAAGAATCCTTAAATCTGTTATTATTAAACTTAATTGTTTATTGGTTTTAGAATGAAGAGGGTTAAATTTAAGTATAGAATCTGTTGTAAACTGTTATAAAATAATGCTTCAACTTCAATCTTTTGATTGGTTTATTTAAATTGAACTTTTCTATGTATAGAAATAAAGCTACTTGTATATATATATTTCCGAATGTGGATGTTCTTTTATAAGAAACAAGTAAAAACGTTGCATTCGGATGTAACTGAATGCTTAATACTCTTTTCCTATATTGATATCTGTTATATTAAATTTAGTAATATATCATTTTGTAATTTATTAATATATTTTAAGTTTCCCTTGGAGAACAGAGTATAAAAATTAATTTCTCTGCTATTCGTATGTTTATAGTGCTTGATACTCTTTTCCTATATTGATATCTGTTATATTAAATTTAGTAATATATCATTTTGTAATTTAATGTATGTTTATAGTGTGCTTATTTGTATCTGAATATACTTCCATAATGTTAACGAGTCTGATTTTTTTTCTATAGTTCGCACGTACCTTATTTATTTAATATTTAATATGATCAGCTTGTACAGAGTTCGATCTTCGTTTTATATTGTCTAAAAAAATTGTTTTTATGATTTAATATAATTATAATTTAATTTTATTTATATTAAAATTTAAATTATTAATTAAATTTATATTAAAAAAATTATTTTAATAAAATAGTATATTAATATTTATTTTCTATTTTTTAGAATATTTTTAAAGTTATTAACTCAAATAAAAAATAAATTAAATAAAATAAATCAAAACATTTTATATTAATATTTATACCGTATTTAATCAGTTCTAGTTTAATTTTTTCTTGAACGTTAATGAAGTTTAATTAAATTAATAAATTGTTTACAGTGCTTTGCGTTAATACCGCAAAACTTTTCAGCATTCCGTAAATGAAGCTACGTTTGTGTGTGTGTGTGTGTGTGTGTGAGTGTGTGTGTTGAGCGGTTTCAAGGGGGGTTTCCCCTTCTAATAAGTAGCAAGCTATCTGACATTCAAATCTTAGAAAATTTGAAATTCAATTTGCTGTTGAAGAACAACAAAAGCTGATGCCCCCTAGACGCCAAGACCGCAGGGTAAAGGCAAAAGGAAACTCGACCACGCCTCCAAAGCTGCATTGCGGCCGAGCTTGGCTCCAGTTCCAGTTCGTCACCTGACTAGCCAGCCAGAGAAGTGAACAAACATTTTTTTGGAAAACTTACTTGAATAGATTATTAGGAATTATAAAAACTTAATTTAGCTTAAGCCCAGCTCACCTCAGCTTCAGCCTTGTGAAAGGCGCCACAGCTGAGCGACATGCGGGCGGCAGCTCGGCGTGGGTTAGGATGAAAGAGGCTGGGCTTGGGGGCAGGTACACGTGCGGTGCTTCTGTTAATGAATGTCTGAATGGATAACTTGAAATCAGGTGGCAAACAATCAGTGCACACCACTTGAAGGCGGCTTTTGAAGTGGTTGCAAAACTTTTGACTGTTCCTTAAAGCCCATTGATCTTGCCGAGTCTTTGTTGTCATCGCTGCTTAAGCCCCCCGTCCTAAGCAGCTTAACGGGCAGCCCCATCAGTGCCGGGCACTTAAAAGTTTAACACATGCGATTTGTGCCGTAAAGGAAATAACAAAATCTGAGCCATTCCCATCCCCAGGGGCAACGTTTATTTACTGGACATGGCGACATTGACATCACATTGATCTAATGAGGCCGCCAGCTGGCTGAAGACGCTGTCTGGCCTGGCATATCCAGCTGTGTAATTGACTTCAATTAAATAAAGCCAACGACACCGACAATTGCACGTTGCCTTTGTGCCGTGGCCGGGCCGGGCTGTGTTGGGCTGGGCTGGGCGCACGCGAATAATGGAAGTGCGCTGGCAGAGCTTACGCTAAAGCCAGAGTCAGATCTAATGCGCCAGACGTGCCTCCAGAGAAAGAGAGAAAGGAACAGCGAGAGAAAGCAACAAATAGTAGATGAATCCATTGCCTGAATTGTAGCTCGGGTCTTTATTTCTTTATGCTCGGCCCGGGCGACCTTTTAGCGTCGCTTCCTGGCGCCCACGCAGCGCCGTGCCCGGCACTCAAAGTGGCGTTAATAACGTGGCACAAATTTACAGCAGTTAAATAGAAATACTTAGCTTACCTTGGGGCCCGTGCCATTGCCGATAATCGCACGGAAAACGGATGTCCAATTAGTTGTGTGCCAGCTTCCGGCAGCCGCCGCCGCCGCCGTCGTCATCGCTGCGTTTTCCATCAATGCGTATCGTTTGCCTGTCAATTGCAGTTCGACTCGATTTTTTCCCTATTCATTACGTGCTGCTGACTGATGGACCCAACTAGCCCTATTGTAACCATTTTGTGGAATGCCAATGGCATAATTTTCATATTTGCGTGGATCGTCAAATTGCCAGCGATTTGCATAGCGTGGCTCACATATTGATGTATATATATCTGATTTATATGTGGGTATATGCCCATTGGCAGCCAGGCTTCATTCAACTTAATCAAGGCGCATTTATGCCTTAAAATCCTTGGGCTTTGTTTGTGACGCGCTTATCGTGCTGCATACTTTTAGGCGTTCATGGCTAAAATTGAATAAAGGATTTACGGTCTTCAATTGAGGCAGCGCCCAGCAAATGTCATGTCAAATGCGTGCGTGCTGGTGTGGGTGCGAGTGTGCGAGTGTGTGACAGGAAGCCAAACAAAGGCAACATGTGTAACTTGTACGGGCTGCCAACGTCTACGTAGCCATCAAAAGGCGAGAGGCTGGAAATCTATTAGAACGTGTTTCGCCTGCCAACCCGATTGCTGCTTGCCAGCGAGCTCTGCTCCTGCATGCCTCTTTATATATTTTACCCGAGGGCATAATAAGCTCGCTACTGACTGCTACTTGTGATCCTTGCGCTCCTTGCGCGCGCCTTACGCGTCTTGCACTCCCTTTTATTTCACGAGTCGCATGCGTGTGTGCCTGTGTAATATTTACTTATGATTGAGTTGCGTGGCGGTAGCGCTAGTGACACCCTTACACATACACACACATACACACGCATACACCCACACACGCGCACACATGCATACGGCACAACAATTTGGTAAAAGATTGCGGTTGCTTTACTGATTTTCTCACCCATTTTGTGTTTTTTTATTTTTCCCTATAAGTGTGCGTGTGTGCGTGTGTGCGTATGTATGCAGCAGTGTGAGATGAAAATTTAAATTGATTTTGCATTGTTTGACTGTCATTGTTGTTGCTTTTTTTTTGTGTTGGCCTCATCCTCGGGGTGGTTTCGCTTTATTTTTATACATTTCGTTTTTTTGTTGTTTTTATTTGTGGCCCTGATAAACTGCGTCCCCCACCTCCGCAATATTCTTATAAATTTCAATTTGTGCGCTATAAATGCGGGCAGAACAGATTATGGAGTGAGTAGCGTTAGCATGCTAAGTGTGTCCTATTGGACACCTTGCCAAGTATCGGTAAAAATATATAAGATCTAAGACGACTGTAGATCAGTTTCAAAGGTCGTCTACAGAATTTAGGTAGATATTTGATGAATACAAATTCCATAAATGAGTAAATAACTAGAGAACTATCGATTCATTATCTAATTTCTTAACTTCCACAAAGAAACGAGAATTATAAATACTATATAATAAAAATAAATAATTTCGATATTTACTATCTTATATTTCATAAAGAAATAATAATAAATACTATTATAATTTAATGATAATAATAACAATATTAATAATAAGAATAATAAGCATATATAATAATAATATACTAGCATCATATATATCATTACCATATAATTTTTTTTACTCAAAGTAACTCCTATGATCTATTTACGATAACAACAAATTTTGTTAGTTAAAGCTGCCACATAAAAATAAAAATGTTTGGTTTATATCTTAGGTTATATTTTAAGACAATATAGTTTTATTTTCGAGCTTTCCATTTTATCTTTGGCTCATTTATGCCAACGTTTAAATTCTACTCAACTCTTTTCGGCCATAAACGATTGCCGTGGCGCAAGGTGCACCCTCTGCGACCCGAACATTATTTGGTTTTATATGAAATTGTTTTACGCCTTTTACCCGTGCATCCCTTTGGCTGTTTTGGCTTACGGCTGGACGACTGTTACCGCCTTCTTCTTGCCAACTAAAAACTTTCTTTTTTTTTGTTGTTGCCTTTATTTCATTTTCTTGGGGGTTTTCTTACCCCGACTACGGCTTTCTGTTCGTACGAATGTTTATCGACTTGTGCGTTGATTTTCCGCTTGCTTTGGTTTAACAGAACCCGCTCCTTGCGAGATTTTCGGGGTATCCATGGCTGTGGCCGTGGCTGTAGCCATAGCCGTAGCACGTGCACGGTAGGGTTAAGCATCACCGACACTGACATGTGGGCCCATCCGGGATGGGGCATGGGGCATGGGGCTGTACGATGTCAGCGAGGGCGGGGCTCAGTGCCCCTGAACGCATGTGTATTGGTAATTGAATTTATTGTTTGACATTCAAAGTACCGTTGAGTCAATTACGCTGGAAAATTGGTATCAAAATATTTACGAGCTGTTTATTGCATTACGCAAGTTGATGCTCGGGGCCCACGCACCCAAAGGTAATGCAATTTACATGCTGATGCGGCAGCCCGATTACGTATATCACAAATGGTATACCATCCCGAGCACGCTTCATCTGTATGAAAAGACAAATAGCAGCGAGATGATTTGCTGAAGTGTAAATTGCACAAATACCTCAATTAGGTGAGAGCTCGCTGCTCTCGTTTCGCGCAGACTAAACCCATCCTCAGCTGATTGTGGCTCACTTAATGATATTGCTCCACAGCCCGAGCCAAGTGCATAAATCGATTTTAGTTTATCTAATACAGTTTATACAGCGTGATATGGGTCAATCTTATACAGAGAACAGCGGCTATTATAGGAGTTAGATTTAAGCTGATTTTTATACTATTTTATGAGTTTTGGCTTTAACGCTACTGCTATTGAATCTAGGGATTTAAAATTTGGAATATATTCTTTTGTCTTTTATTAAGCTTTGTGCGAAGAATCGCCTTTGGGGGGTATGACATATCGAAAATACCCTGTTGGCAGTTGTACTACTCTTTAGGATCTTTACAGTCATTATGTATGTCCACGCCTACTGGGAGTCTGGGAAATAGGAATAATATCTGTTACAGTTTTAAAGTTAAAAATTTAACAACTAAATTATTGTTCATCTTCTCTATTTAAACTATAACTTCTTGTATGTTATATAGTAGAACAATAATAACAATTTTTGTTAAAAATAAATTTGACTATGGATTATTATGGATTAATATTGTTATTAAGATTTTTCTGCTTAAGAGTGTCTTAATTACAATGAAGTAAATTAATAATAAGTCCAAGATATAAATATGTTAGATAATTCCTTACATTCTTCCACTTGTTTATGTATTATGTATTTACATTTATTCAATAAGCCAACAATGATTTAAAAATAAACTCTACACAGGCTTCAGGGCATCATCTAGTGAAACACTTTCGACTAGAGTCACTCCTACTCCCATCGAGTAACTTCATATGCCATCCATAACGTCTCATGTTAAGCATTTCAGTGCATGACAGCGCTGTCAACGTTTGTCATCTTTGCTGAGAAATGGATTCAAACTGAGTGTGGTGTCGAGTGTCTCGACTCGATAAATGGCTGACCGACAGCTGCAACATAAGATAAACGAGCCGAGGCGTAGCAGTTAATTAGCGCGACTTTATCAAAACCACAAAATGTCCGGATGACCTTACAACGAGCATGCATAGATCAGCGGACACATCTCTGTCTGCATCTCTATCTCTATCTCTATCTGTATCTGTATATGTGTGAGGGGCAACAACAATAATGGGAAGCAAACCATGCAATTAAATGCAAACAATTTGCTATAATTTATGTGCGGCGACATTGGCGACTGCGCCGCAAAATGTTGCATGAAGCGACTAATGCACAACGGAAGCGGAAATATGTGTGGCCGCCATGACTGAAAGCAGCAACGGTACATAGTTATAGCTAGATGTATATGCATGTATATATACATATATATATAAATTTAATATATATATATATATATATATATATATATATGTGTATAGATTTACGTGTGTTTGTGTTAATTGGCTGAACCCAAACTGAGAAATTTACTGATGCGTCTCTGTTAAAAAATTAGCTTTTTAAATTTAGCATAAGCGCGTCTGCCGCTGCAAGCGTAAACAAGTAAGAGTGCTTTAGGTGAGACTGCTCGACTAGGAGATACACTGAACCACATGAGGAACCAATATTCTATAAACAAGATACACATACACATACATACCTAAAATCTAAAGATAACTTAATCTCCGTATTCATTACACGCAACTGCAGAGCAACGATCTTTAAGCCACGCTAAAAAATATTAGTTAAAATTATCGATAAATGACGTTACAAAAGAAATCGAATGAGGTATCGAACAAATATGATTAACTCTTACTGCATATGGTATACACGAGTATACATGTAAAATTTCAAGTCTCTAGCTTTTGTACTTTCGAAGATCTCAACGTTCACATAGACAGACGGACATCATTATATCGACTGGTCTTGTTGCGCTGGTCAAGAATATATAAACTTTATGGGGTCTGATAAGTCACCTTCTGCCTGTTACATAATTTTTCATATAACCATTATACCCTCATTTCCCATTTTCAATGGGTTGAGCGTATACAAAGGTAAAATTCCCTCCAAAGCAGTGGGAAAACACCCAAAAATTTGCATATGTTGCTACGGGTAGGGTATTGGCAATGTAGATTAATGCAATTATGTGATGCGCTTAATGCATCATAAACAAGCCAAAACGAGCAATACGAAAATAATCAAATTTTATTGTTTGTTGGGGCAAAACATGCAGTATTATTAACTGCATTTTATGGTTCATTAGCCGGGTTAGTTGGTATTTCCCGTCGATGGGCTTCAAATGCCGAATTTGCAATTTTCACGGTTCGCCTGACAATGGGCAGTCCAATCGCTAAACCGATTGTAAAATGATTAGCACACAGGTGAGGCCAAGCGTACGAGCCATTATGGCATTATTGTTGGCCCCGCAAGCTTGGCCATAAGCTAGCTGCCAGGGCCCGACCGGACAGCGCCATGCAAATTGATGATGCTTCGACCATGTCGCTGCTTGGGCCGCTTTCGCCAGCATCTGTCTAATTTAAATTAATATTATGCTGCAAGCTGCAGCTGTATGCACACGGCATATGGCATTATACGGCGTACAGCATACGGCATACGGCATACGGCAGACAGCATATAGAATACGGAATACGGAATATGGAACATAGTACATGGCATATGCCGTGCCCTTTGGCCCCACGCTTCGGTTCTTTGTGCGCCATGGCCACGGCAAATTGAAATTGAAACTGCAACCGGATGTAATTGGGGTTGCATATGGTCGGACCATCGGCCGTCCGTTCCTTCCATTCCGCCCGTGGTCGCACTGATAATATCAATGATAGCTTTTGCCACAATTTGTAACCACAATAAGTTGTAGCTGAGGCAAAAAAGGCCAGAATTGTGGCCCATGCACCGGATTCCTCCTGCCACGGCAATTGCATTCAGACAGTTCTCTCATTTACGGGCCGGGGTTGGGGCCGTAAGCTCGAATTGTGCGTTCTTAGGTTTCATTTGGTCACAGCCTTTATGAGGCTTTAGTGCCTGCAGTCGATTATTGTGGCTGTCGTCTATTTCATTGTTGAAATTGTAGAAATTCATTTACCGAATAGTTGACTGTGTGCACTAAAGAAACTGCACGTTCGTAATGAATATTGTAATCTCCAATAGATGGGCTATTGTGCTATGCCGATAATCCGATATAGTACTGGCCGAATAGCTCTAATTGTAGTTACATTTATGGCTTGGGATGCTTAAGAATTAATATTTATGCTGCAGCAGTCAATGGTAATTTACTTATCTTTAGCCCATCTCTGGGGTCCCCTATTCATAAAGTTAAATAAACTGTGTTTTTATTTTGTGCAAGCAGACACAAGTACACAAAAAGTTAAGGCTAGAAAAACATAAATCATATATATACAGTGAAAGGCAGCGAGTTGGAAAGGCAAAAAACTATTGCAGTTGCTGTGACTTGTAACTGTTTACAGTTGTTTAACTTTGGCCAATAATATCACCTGCGTCGCCAGGCAGCCAAGCAGTCGAGGCAGTCGAGCAGCCAACAGCTAAACTAAGCTGCATTTAGCTTTCGGTTTGCACTGACTGCACAGACAATGGGCCAACAATGAGGGCCGAGCGCCAGGCAGCAAAGCAACAAGTAAAAGCGTATTTGCTATTTACTAAGTATGACTTTGTGGGATTGTTTTTGCAGCTGTTAGGGCTTTTTAGAGATTTACTCGAGCATTAAATAAGTCAAAGCGTGCACAGTGGGCCAGGCGCAAAGGTGAGCATTGAGGATTGGCCTGGCCAACGGCAAAGGGGTGGGTGGACGCAACAATAGCCAGCTGCTCGACGCGCTTGGAACAATTGTCAACAGTGGGCATTGTTGTTCACAACGGGAAACTTTTTATTTTTTATTTTTATTTTGTTTTCTACAGTTTTACTTTTGACTTCAGGTAATTTTCTTGGTCAGTTGAACCATGTAAACAGGGCTTGCTTTTAATAGTTTATTATTTCAATGCCTCAGTTGAAATGTCATCGAAAGCCAGAGTTTAATTGCATGCGGTTTCTGCACGTTAATTGGCATGCCAAAATATGTCAAAGAAATTGACAAATTTACTCATGGAACACGGGTTGGGAGAGGCAGCAATTGCGGCTAAAGTTTTACAAAAAATTTTAATTGAAATTTTAATCGATTTAAAGTTTTTTTCTGTGAATTTAAAATTTATTCAAACTATATAAGGAAGAAACTGTTGATTGTTTGTTTGTATAGAATAGATTGTTAAACTACTTGGCTAATTAAAAAATTTTAATTTGTTTTAGAATAGCAATACTAGAATACTGTTTATATTATATCTGATCAACGCCTATATTATATAGAATATATGATAAATATTTTAGCTATGAGAATCTTTCATTATGTTTGATGATGAGAAGCAATAAAATATTTGTAAAAAACGTTTGAGATTCATATGAAAATTTCAATAATTTCAAACAACTTAAAAATGCTAATAAAATATATATTCTAAGCTAAATTTAAAATTTATATTCTTAATTTACGTTTATAATTTGATTATATATATTATATTGGTTGATTAAACCATTTTTCTTTAAAAATAAAATTAAAGATAATTTTTGTATCACTTTAAAATGCTCAAAATATTAATCTCTCAGCTACCTCGAAGTAGATTCCAGATTATATCATTCATAATATGTCATATTAAAAAATCTTCCTAGGAAACAGAAAAAGTCTTGCAAGTCAACAACTAGACGGGTTTTAATTCCATTTGAGTGAGTTGAGTATTGAGCTATCGCATCGGTTACTGCACTATAAAAACCTCTCAGGTTCGCGTTTTCATCGTCTTTGATATCAGAGAAAAGTTCAACAGCAGTCGGCGACTAAAATGCTCAATTAAATTTAAATCACAGTAACAGATCCCTCTTTTAGAGACATTACACAAATTGATGATGCTCCACAGTCTTTCGGAGCAATCGAATAAGATCTGGAGATTATCATGATTTTTGGCAGAACACTTATGGTATGTACTGTATTTCTGGACAAGTTATTCTTCCTAATGCATATTAGCCACCCTAAGAAATCAAAAGTCGTTTGCTCAATCACTATCTGGACATAATTCAACCATTATAGCACCTTTTTGAAATGAATTAGAACAGATGAAATTCTTGAAACAGAATGCTAAAATGTAATATCTTATAGATGGTCGTTTCTCATCATCAGACCAAAATCCGTATAAAGGATTATAGTAGTATATTCTATAATATTATTCTACATAGTAGGACTTTATAGAGTAGTATTTTATATAGTAGTATTTTATTTAATAGTATTTTATATAGTAGTTATTCTATAGTAGTATTTTATATAGTAATATATTATATAGTAGTATTTTATATTGTAGTATTTTATTTATAAGTATGTTGAATACTATTTTATTTATTAGTATTTAATATACCAGTTATATTTTAAAAGTTTCGACAATAATATTAGTTACTTCATCCATGTTCTCAACGGCATATTGACCTCACACTAAATCAGCTCGAATTCAAACTAAAATTGCCCCGATTTTGGCTTCTGTGAAAACTTTGCGCATGCCAATTATTTCCGTTATTTGTGGGCCTCTGGAGCTGTGCAATAAATTGTCATAAACATAACTTTTCATGGCGCCACAATCAAAATTAATGTTTAAGTTAATTCGTAACTTAAATCGAAGCATTTACAAAACAATATGCCTAACGTAGCGTGAACGCAGCGACCCCAAAAAAGCAAATAACAATATTTTGAAAACGATAACTGTCAGACCAATTCAAAAGGGGTGTGTGAGTGTGGGTGTGCGAGAGTGTGCGTGTATGTGTGTATGTAAGGGGCGTGCCGGTCGCATGTCATTAAAATGTTTCCGACGCTGGGACACTGCCATTGTCAGCTGGCGTTGCTAATCAGCGGCGCAGCTAAAAGGTATTCATATGCAAAAGAGTCGCGATGGAGAAGGACGACGATATTATTCATTGCAAATGGCAAACGGAAGGGATCAGCTATAGCCAGGACTAAGCGAGTGTGGTGTGTGTGTGAGTATATATACAGCAAAAACTTAAGCGCCGCTCAAGGTAAAATATAATCAAAAGCCGTGAAAAACATTTTTACACGTCATTAAACTCAAATTCAGCAAACCATGGCATCGCATGTTACAGCATCTAGGGACGACACACACACTCACATACAGACAGGCAAACAAACAACCACACACACTCACCCACACACACACACTCTCATTCACGGCTGGCATATGGTAAATCTAAGAAGCTGCACAAGATTGATGTGTCTCGGCTTCATAAATAAATTAAACCGCCTCGGAACAATCAAATTGTTAGAAATTCAGAAATGCCATGAGCACAGGGTGTTTAGAGCACAAGGTGCACCTCCCCCTGCCAATAGCCGCACAGCTGGCTGCGTGGAGTAGTTTGTTGAAAACTTCTAATTACTGTGTAATGATTGCGATTTACATGCGTGTGTGTGAGGGTGTGTGTGTGTGTTTGCCGGTGCCACGCCCACTACAAATGTTATGGAAATCTAGTGGCTGCCACTTATGAATAATAGCTTTTATGACAAGTTAGGCAAACGTCAAAGTTGTCAGTGTTGCCAAAAGTTGTCTTGAGATTGTGGCATATGAAATATGCAAATCTCAACCGATTGTGCACCTGTACACCTACACCTATGTATATATATATATGTACATATATATGTACTTATGTATATATGCATGTATATTTGCTTGTCGATGTCTGTCTTTGTGTAGTTTGCGCAAATTGAATTTAATTAAAATGTATTTGCAAGCAGCAAACTAATTAAATTTGTTATGAACTAGTCACATTTGATATTTCAATTGAAGTAATCAATGGAAAATGATTTGGCTCGGCCAGCACTAAATTCCTCGCTTTGAAAGGCCAGTTAGCTCTTGAACTGTAAACCTTTGAATTATTAATTTTTAAGCCACATGAGTGTGTGTGAGAGTGAGTGTGTGTGTGAGTGTGTATGGGGCTGGGTTGAGTGGTTAAAAAGGGCAGCCAAGTTGTGTGTGTGTGTTTGGGGGTCACATTGATTTAGCCTCTGGGTCATCGAAGCACAAGTAATGAAGGATGCGGCCTCTAAGCTTAACAGGACGATTTAGCTCCCATATCATGTGCGCTTCTTCGCTTGAATGCACATTATTAAATTTAAGTAGCTGCCGCAGGGGGTATTTGCCGGAGTATAAAAAATCAGGGCTCACTTCCTCTCACTCCTTTTTTTTAGCTTCATTTGATAAGTCTGTTGCGTAACTTGCATTGATTTCTTTTATTTTATTTTTATTTTTTTATAACCATAGACATACACATACATAATTCATGAATACTGTACAGTGGAGCATATTTGTTTCGACTGACATGCGATCCAACCGATTTCGCTTGTATTTCAAAGCGAAAAGCTCATTACATTTTTTTTCGGCTTGGCAATTTTCAGAGCTGTCACAAGCAGATAGCCTCAACCATATCTGCTGCTGCTGCTGCCTCCCAATTGCATCGGGCGGAGCTATCAATGCTGCCCATGGCATTATATATTCTATGAATGAAACTCCAAAGATATGCAACGATTCTTAACAACTGTCAGCTTATGCGGCTGCCCGAAATGAATTCGCTTTTGCCCAGGTAAGTCCAGCCCCAATAGCTTAAGGCAGGACACGCGGCAAATTACATTAGCGAGAGAGAGCGAGAGAGAGAGAGAGAGAGAAAAACAAAAACAAATTAGTCACCTGCCCGCGGCGACTGCAGCTGGCTGCGGCCACGCCCACTGACAGATTGTTTCGCATCGCATAATTGGACGAATTGGCCGCGTCGAGCGAAATGTTACCAAAATTAATTTACATGCTCGAAATGTTCATGTTACGTTTTTCATTAGCTAATTAAAATTGACTATATCATTTGGTAACCAAATTGCCTTGTTATCGTAATTGCTGCTGTCGCTTGTTGTTGCTGTTGTTGTTGTTGCATGTCTCTTGTTGCTGTTGCTGTTGCTGTTGTTGCGGCTGTTACATTGTTGTAACATGCTTTTGTGCGCTGCTCGCCAGCGGCAATGTTCGATGTTTATTTTTACCTACCAAAATGATAACGAAATTAACAACAACAAAAAAAGAAGAAGAAGAAGAAGCTTTCTACAAATCATTTAATTAATTTCATTTGAGCCATGTTTCGAGATGCTTGTGTCCAT
Organism: Drosophila meridiana; assembly: GCA_035045185.1. Lineage (NCBI taxonomy): Eukaryota > Metazoa > Arthropoda > Insecta > Diptera > Drosophilidae > Drosophila > Drosophila meridiana. The sequence continues at coordinate 9,363,716 of JAWNPF010000055.1, forward strand.
GTTAAAAGCATTAATGAATGCGGCTTTGTGTAGTTTTCCCTTTGAAATGCTGAAAGGGACACAGATGGTAGCTCCAGTTAGGATAGGCGACTTATCTCTTAATCGGTGTGTAGTTGTTTTAGCTGTTAATATCTTGTTAGTAATTTGAGAATTCTGTTTAACTTTTGTATTCTGACTCTTTCTCTCTCTCTCTCTCTCTAATATAAATAAGTAGGCATTCAACTGGTAAGGTCTTAACCTGTTTAAAGCTAGGTAAGCTCTGATATCTGTTTTGTCTTAAGGCAATATATTTAACATTAAATCAATCTGTACCATTTTGATTTTGCATATGTATTGGAACATTTTTATTGCTAATTTGGCAGCTAAAATAAGTTTATTTTCTCAAGCAAATTTCTATATGTATTTTTATGCGAATTAAATGAATGTATGGAAAATTCTAAATATTAAAAATATTGAAAAAATTTGGAAAATTTTGGGGGGGGGGGGTGGGGGGGGGGGGGGTTTTAGGAATAGTTAGTTTGTTTTTTTGGGTTTTAGGGGGTGGGGTGTTTTTTTTTGGGGGGGTTTTTTTGGGGGGTTTGGGGGGAAATTAATAAATTTTGAATTTCTAAATAACTGAACTTTTCTCTAATTTAAAAACTGCATATTAAAAACTAAGTTATTTTTAAATATAAAATATGCTATTATATTAATTGAATTATTTCTAACTAATACAGATCTCTGCTGCACTCCGATGAGTAAGCTCCAACAAAAATGAAGAGAAGAGCAGCGCTTTTTCTTAAAATTGTTTATAAAATTACGAATATTCATTCCCATGGTTACATACATACGATACTTTGGAAGTTCGGTAAGTTTCTTTATACTCCCCCTTAGTTATCTCAATGGCTTCACCAGATGGCCGTCATGCTCGATCAGTTACCTCAGTCAGTTTAAAAATCTGTTTCAAAACCATTAAGTATTCAAAATTCCGAACACAAAAGTCAACTCACACACACTCATGGACACACACACACACACGTAGCCACAATTGCGATTACCATAAGAATGAAACACTTCTGTGAAAGACAGCCACAAAATTGTCTATATTTTTAATCACTGTTGCAAATTGTGCAATTTGGGTGGCCGAAAATTAACTTAAATGTTGCTTTTTTCTGCATGCACAATTGCACACGAATCTTGTGTGGATCTGACTACACTTTCACAGTGGCAACGAGCGTATGACTTCGTTGTGGGGCTGCAGGGGGGTGGTGGTAGGTAGGATTCGAAAGCTGGCACAAGCATAAGCTTTCCCAGTGTGCGCCGGTGCCCGGTCTCTGAGCGCTACGGCCTAAACCATTGAAAGCCCGAAAATGTATGGCAATTAGAGCGACCATTGTGTGCTGGTCAGTCGTTAGCAAGGGCAAGGGAGTGGGAGGGAGGCCGTTGTAGCCGGGCAAACTATTAGATAGCAATCCCGGGACTGTGTCGTTCCGTGCTGTTCATTTGGTCGCATTTTGTGGCAGCTACAAATGGCCCTTTGCTGTTTTGGTCGTGCAGAGTAATTTTTCAAAAAGTCGCCATTGCATTGTCATGCAGCCTTATTGTTATTGCATAAAAATGGCGACTCTCGTTTTTTTCGCTCTCTCTTTCAGTCACTCTCACTCTCTCTCTTTCACTCTCTCTCTCACGTCACACATGCAACAGTTGCAAATTGCGCGCAATTAAGCGCCGCAATTAACGTGTTGCAGTGTTTAACCTGTTACAAAGCGCATTCTTTCCTACGTGCCGCCCATTTGAATGGGGGATTTTCTAAATTTTAATGCTGGCCATTTCAGCAGCTGTTCATGTGTGTGTGTGTATGTGTGTACCTGCAATCGACGTCCATTTGTGTGCCCACAATTGTCGCCATTGCCATTTCCATTGCCATCGCTTGCAGTTAAGCGCCCACATATTTCATGTGCTCATTTCTTTTTTTTTGAGCTCTTCTTAACTTTCAAACGCATTATTTTTAACGCCAATTATGTACACACTGGCCCGGGCACACACCGTCAGCGGCTGTAAATTGGCAACAAATGCAGCGTCCTCTTGATTACGCCTATTATGTTAATTGCCGTACGTGTTGGCTGCACTTTCCTAGCCGCGTAATCATTTTCCATTCAACAAACATTTCAGCCACACCCTTTGTAATGCATCCACTCTAGAGCCCTTGACAGCTGGTTAGCTTTGGTTTATTCATTTGACAGCGGCACTAAAATGGAATTAAATATAGTATGCCAATTGCAGTGGCAATAGGTCATAGGTAGGTATATATATATGAAACTGTAAAGTTAAAAACTGGAGCAAAAGAAAATTAAGCAGATTTTGATTGCGCGCAAAGAACTGCTTAACACTCGTGTTCAATTGCTGACAAAATATCTTAGTGTGTTAAGATAATCAAATTTATTTTGTCCATGTTCATAAATTATTTTATACAAAAAAATTATGTAATACACAAAAATTTTTAAGAATTAAAATGATATTTCCTTATTCAAATTAAGAAGATATAGTTTGAAGAAATATTTTCGCGATGTTAGTCACGAATTAAAAAAAATGTTTATGTATAAAAATATCTCGTATGTTATGCGTCTGAACCTTATTAACAATCACAAATTATATAAATTAAATATATACAATACTTATATATTTTATTTTATATTATTTATAGTAGTTAAGTATAATTATAGTAAAAGCACTAGCTGTCTGAGCATTCGGCTTATAAAAAATAGAACAATAAATAATATAATATCAAATATATTGTCTATATACATTTTATTTAGAATTTAATTTAACTTTCAACGACTTCAAATAGAGCTGTTTAAATCATCCGTAGCACCGTCGATAATATCGATGGGCATTCATTTTATGTGGTAGATTGATAGATATTGTTCGATGTTGATTTATCGTTTCACTAAGGGAATTGCTGAAAGAGTGCTTATGAATTAACTCATCCGCTAGTGAACTGGTAATTATTTATTTATATCATCAAATCTAACTTTTAACTCCCGTTAATGAACTGGAACATATATTCAATGTTCAAATTCATCTTTTGACTCTGGTTTACCTTTCTTCATTTCTACCAGCTGTTATAGACATGCACACAGAACCCATATACCCTACTATATATATTTACAATTGGCTCAATGCAGAGAAAATGTTACTCTTGCAAAACAATTTGCTAGAACTTTTTCAGCTTTATTAGATACTTTTTATCCTTCTATTGATTGTTGAAATTTCGTACAAATTAATAAAAATGAATTATAAATAAAATTTAATTGCTCAAACAAATATTTGTGCTCAATTAGTTCTACAAAATTAATAAATTTAATAAATATTTCACTGTTTTAGTCGTAATAAAAGTTTGATTTATTTAGTTAGTTTCTAATTTCATATAATTTGTAATAATAATTATAAGTATTTTTCGTAATAACTTTGAAACTAAAAATTCTCTTTTAGTCATTATTATGTATTATTTATGGAATTTAAAATTTGTTTGAAAATCTACAAAATGGTTTTTTTATCTAAGCTGTATATGAAACCATTAACAATTAACAATATTTATGGTTGAAGCCATCGATGGTTTACAGCTCCAACATGTAACATATAAAAGGCTATATATATATTCAAATTTAATTTAATATAAATGTAATTCAGTTAATTATTTATATTTGTAAATACTTTATTTTACTCCTTCTCTCTTTGATTTGTTTAGTTTTGATGATAAGATGTAAAATTTTTTTGTTTTTTTTTTGTATAAAAAAAAAAAGTGTAAAAACAAACTATCTATTTAATATTTAAATAGATATATTTTCTAGCAAAGTATTTATGGGTGTTATTTAAGTTTGTAGTAATAAGTTGATTTTTCATTGTTTATGAAATCTCCAACTAAAAGTATGTAGAAGTGTGTATATATAATATAATAATTATAACAATATCATGTTTCCCAAACCCCTTTACATTTATTATCATTTCTAAGAGCTTCTCTATGCCAATTCCAAACATACCAGCAACTTATTGCCGCTATGTCAGATTAATTAATTAATGTAATACAATTACCACACAGACACTCAATAAAACTCACCGCATTGTTCTAAAATACTTAATCTTATGCAAATTCGTGCATATTTGTGCCTTTAAACCTTTATGAATGTTTTGGCCACTCGGTAAGCGATACGCAAATTGAGGTATTTTCGGAAAATGTTTAGGCAGCTGCGTCTGCCGTAATATGATTTTGCGATTAATTAATTTCGCATGTCATAGATCAAGTAACAGTAACATGTGTGCAAATTTTTGAGCTTGTTACAGCTGCGATTGTATTTCTAATAATTCCAGCGGCAGCCGCATGTGCACGTTGGTGAGTTTCGCATTCAACGTGATTTAATTATGAGGCAAGACCATCAGTGAGGCGATAGGTGGGGGGTTGTGTGTGTGTTGCTGTACGGGGCACATAGCAGGGGAATATCAGTGTCCAGGGGCTGGGGGAATGGCCACTACATTGCTGATATAACCGCAGACGCAGTTCGGGCTCTGCATGCATGTATGCCTAGTATTCATTGTATTCATTTCATAGCATACTTCTGTGCGCTCGTGCATATTTGAAATGCGAATTTCGACATATCTTAATTATGTGCACATTACAGCCGCACGCATTAAATATTAACCATGTTTTACGACCGCTGGCCAAATACATTTTTATGCAACTTTTTATTAATATATACCATATACATAAAAAGGTAAACATATATTATTTTGGCTTTTGCAGCACTTTAATTTTATGCAATTTGAAATGGGTAACCAAAATAAACTATTCTATTATATTATTTTTGAATGTCCGGCGGGCAATCATAAAAATGCATAACCCACAAGAATACACTTGAGTGGAGCTCCACACACACTCACACACTGTCAGCCATTTGTCCATTTCAATTATCTGTCCACATGTCCACATGGCCCAGAACGTTTCGACCCATAACAAAACCTCATCAATTGCACAATTTTGTGTGTAGGCAGATAAAAATCAAAATTAAATCGAGCGAATTCATGCGTAAGAATTAATAATTTCCGTTTGGTTCGATGTTTTGCCCAAGGTATTATGAATATGCATATATGGTCATGTATACGTATGTGTGAGTGCGTGTGTGTGTGTGTTTATATATATAAATGTATTCGTGCATTTATGCACCGGAAATTAGAGAGCTATTGAGCAAAATAATTGCATTCCATTTCCACAATGACATCCTAATAGAGTGCACATATATTGTAGTGCCATATATGACTCAATATCTGTGTTATTTTATATTTCATATAACTAGTCATTCTTCTTGCTACACTTTTACTTCATTGAACGAGTTGATAAGTTGTTTTCGAGTGGCTGTCGTTGGCAATTGCATACATGAATGCAGCCATATTCACTCGTCTCTAGCAGCTAAACCGTAAAAGATTAGATTCTGTGCAAACGTGCGCATCCAAATTGATTTAAAATTTGTTGGGCTTTTAAGTACTTGCAATGCTTTAAATGAATTCAGAATTATATAATAATATTTAATTGCTTATTTATTTAATTCAATATAATATTATATTAAAACTGACTTTCTATTTTTGAATGTTTCTCAAGAAAAGTAGCGCATTCAGAAACTTGCCAACCTATATTCACTGTATATTCTCCTACTCTAACTGAAGCTGTCTGAAAAAAGTGCTGGGCTTAGTGTTAGGCATAGTCAATATTCTTGCCTACTCTATGCCCTTGCCACGCCCTCTGGCCCTCTGGATATATATTGTGTTTGCCTGTATCATTTTTTCTTTACTCACTGGTGAGTGCTTGGGTATTGGTTATTGACTTTTTACGCCGTTTGTTGTTTTAAAATTGCTCATTTCATGCACATGACTGGGCGCACGTACCCCATTTTTTTCCAGCACTCGACTAGTGTACACACACATACGCACACACACTTGTCAACCCCAAAGCGGGGGAGGTGGCGAACGCACTTGAGAGGGGCATGACAGCCCTTTGACTGCTGCTTTGTATTGCAGTTGACTTTTGAAGTGTTTTTATAAAATGGACAGCCGGCTGATTACAAAATTGTGGCCATCGTCAGGCTACTTAGCTATGCAGCAGACAGCACAAAGGCGCTAAGTGCAGACCATGGCCAGCGCATATAGATGAGGTGTGTGGCAAGCGGACCGATTACGTGGCGTCGCAGGTGCATGAAATTGCACATGAAATTGAGTTATGACACATGTCTTAAGTGGGTTGCTGCTGGGCGCTGGTTTGCCTTGATTGCGTGTAAATGATGCGGCCAAAAAAAAAAAAAAAAGAAATAAAATAAAACAAACAAAGGAAAAAAATCCAACACCTGCTCGGGGCACGTATAAACGCTGCTTAAATCGCAGCTGCTCGGCGCCTTGATTAACGACCAAGTGCCAAAAGAATTAAAAACTTTCAGCCAACAACTTGCAGTTTGATTGGCACATCTCTTATGGTGCCGTTGGTATCCACCGGTACCGTTACATCAACGAGACCCTTAATAAATGAACACAATTTACTTTCTAATTAGTGCAACCGCTGGCAACTACCTCGGCGATATTTCTGATTGATATCCCAACATTCAGGCGTAAATTTCGTTATTTTAATCCAGGCGAGCGGCGTGTTTCGGGGCCAACCTCTTTTCGCTGGCAAATTAATTCAAGTGCGTAAATTACTTGGCGCTACCTCAGGTGACTGCCACCGCCCACTCCGCCTACTCCGCCCACTTTCTCCCACGCCCCGTGCTCCAAATTGTGTGGCTGCCTGTAAGCCAGGCCTTAATTGAAATTGTTGCCAGCTGGCTTGAGTCTCCCCGTCTATAGGTCCTAGGAGTGTTTCTGATTTGTGGTTTAAAAAAGAAGTGTTCCGTATTTCAGCTCACTAAAGTCGTTTGGTATGGGCAGAATTTTAACCTGAAAACACCTGAGCTATTTCAGTGATGGGGTTATATATTTTCATTAGGCTGAAAGAAATAAATGAGCTCGATTTTGCGCGAATATCTCAAATGATTTCAATTTTTGGTATCGAAGATGCAAAGATTTGATCTTTCTAAAGTCAAAACAATACAACTAAGAATGTTGCAATCGGGTAGTACCGACCGCATAATACGCATTATGCAATACGCATGGTCGAAATGCTGTAGCTTCAAAAATGTATGACTTATTGTTTCGACACGAACTATATATGTATGAAAATATTTTTCAGTAAATAACGGATGGACATAGTAAAATAATCACTGAATATTTTGATTATTTCTGCTAAATTGTGGAACCTGCATCTTCTTGATTTGGCGCGGATATATTTATAGTTTAGGCAAATTCGTATGAAGAAATCTAGATTAATTATAGTTATGCTCAAAATTTTTTTGAAAATACAGTGTATTCTCTATATAAAATATCACTTAAAGGGACGTGATAATTACTATTTGTTTTAATGATTGAGGATTTAATTATAACTCATTTTATTTTTCAAATTTTTGACTTAAAAAATTTAAAGGATATAAGCTAAGATGGTTTGTCACTCCTGTTTAGGGCGTATATACATATGTTCGTCATATATTTTTAATCTTGGGTTATCCACGTAAGTCAATATTCCAAACTTTAACTGTTTAGCATTTTAAATAGTACGGTCCCCGAGATATCACTTCAGGCATATCTGAATTCAAAGCGTTTAATAGTTGACTTTCTGAGATACCACACAAATTATTCAATCAATCCATTTGCCACTCCCCTAGTGTCCGAGAAAACTATTATTTAATCAAAATGTGCAAGGATTATTAATTTCGCATACAATATGCTCTTCATTGCAGCGTCCTTTAACCGTTTCCGTGACAACAAATGAAAGCTTTGTCTATTGTGAATAGCCATCTTTTGACAAAACACACAATACCTTTGATAGGTGTTGTCCTTTATTGCATTCCAAAGCTTTTGTTCTCCGATTTTGTCAAAGGCATATTTCGCCGTGCAAGAATGAACCGCAGTTTTTAATAAAGACGTCGAAGTCAACTGCATTCCTTTGTGTTGAATACCGTGCATTCCGGCGAGTGGGAAAATCTGCTTGAAGTGAAACTGCGCTTGCTAATTTTAATCAAATTAACTTCGCCAAAAATCAAAACGAAAATAACGAAAGATTTAGTGCTTATTTATTTATATAAAAACAGTTATCGGTCTGGGATTGGAAAGAATGGCCACCCAATTAGCTCTGGATACTTGCAATCTGTTCGTGTGCCGGATTTAGAAAAGGCTTACCAGCATCAAGATGACTAACATGTGTTCCCGTTGGCTTTTGCTACGCAAGCGGCAAAGGTTACTTTATTATTGCATTAGCCCGGCAACTGCTGCAACTGCTGTTGCTGTTGCTGTTGCTGTTGCTCTAGCTGGCGACCCTGTGGCGGAGAGTGCTGCACCATTGAGCCCCAACACAATGGGGCTGACATGCTGGCCCTTTGGCCACTAGCCCTTTTGGCAGCGTTTGCTTTGAACTAGCTGCATTGTTCACTATATTGCCTCATGGTAGATGCGTTGCAGTCATCAAATTGCGAGTGAGTTCAGCTAATACCCTAGAAAGGTCATATGAATTGTTCACAATTGAACTCTTTTATATGTAGGCTTCATTGGGATTGAAAGCTTAGTGACATTTAACAATTGGTTTATATTTATCAGGTATACGTATATGCTGATTAAGTATACTTTTAAAATTAACCTATTTTTTCCTCATTGTTTTTAATTTGATTAATATTTTAATAATTTAAACTTTAGTGTTTGAAGCCTATTACTTAAGTTTGGTTACATTTAACAGATTCTGTTCATTTTATATATTTGGTTGTCCGGAAAGAAATTTAAAAAAAACATTTTTATTAAAACTTTGAATGAACTTTAATCAATTATATATTTTCCATTTTGTTCGATAGCCTTTTGCCATCTTTAACCATCTTTAATTTTTAATCTTTAATAAATCACGCATACTTCGTGTTGCTTTTCATTTCATTTCAAGTATAGATATATATTGATTTTATTTAGCATTTTTAAAGAAGTTTTACTGGTTTGCTTGATTACTCAGAGTAATATTTTATTTTAAAAGACTATTAAAAATTAAAAAAATATTTTTGTTTGATAATTTTAAGCTCCAAAATGTTCAGATACTTCAAAATCTACCAAAATTCTCTTTTAGATCTATGTCAATTGTTAATTTATCATACAGCGGCTTTATAGTTTCACATTGAAATGAAACCCTTAGTGAAATTTTCAACAGTCTTATCAAAAAAAAAAAAATAAATAAAATAAAAAAATATTTATATATGTTCTTAAAGTAGAAAAAAATATGAATATATATATTTTATTTTAAAGATCAGCTCAATGAGCTCTGAATGTTGATTTGAATAAATGTATTCCAATCGGTAATCTAGCCTAATATTCGCCATTACATCATATATTCAAATTCGATATCAATGTTTCATGCTACCCCATTTCATATACTCTATTCGTACAGGGTAAATAAAAGCTGGCCAAATTGACAACATGATTCAAGTATTATGACAACAATTGAGTTCATGCTGGCAGCTTGGTTGCATTTTAATTAGCGAGCTGCCCGCAAATGAATACAGTAAATTAGTGTGCTTTAAAAATGTTTGCCAATAAATTCTTAATGCTTTTAAAATTATATTCAATTCGCAATTTGTGCTGCCTGCTAATTGGCGAGCAGAAGCTGTTTAATATATTTATTTAATATGCAATTTTCAATATGTTGGCATTATTTTCTAGCTATGTAATTGTTGTAAAGTAGTAAAAGTAATTAAACATTCTGTTTGTTGCGTTAAATGCTGCAATTAAAAAACAAAAAAAGAATAAAAAGGAAAAAAAAACACTAACATGAATTAAAATGGCTTACAAAATTCACAGCCAGACAAAAGCGAAGAGAGCACCAAAACATACACACACACAAATATATATATATATATGTATATATATTTATATATATTTATATATATTGTTTATTCATATATGTACATAGAGGAATGTGTGTGTGTGTGTGTGCGTACAGACAAAAGTGGCGACAGGCTGAATGCCACACCCCCAGCGATGCGATGCTTGTGGGCGCTGGCGCCGGAGCAGGGCAGGATTTGGCGGTGGCAACAAACGTAAATACAAAACTGATTAAATATGCACTTTGCAGCACGGAAAACGCGGAATAAATTAAAGTGTTAATTTAACATGACACATTAGTGCTGCCCACCCTCACACACACACACACACACACACACACACACACACACACACAAACACACACATAGATCCAATAAGCGCACTCTGAGACAAGAGTTAGCTTTGGCTTGGGTTTTAGTCTGTCTGCCATTGCTGTCTGATTTGTGTGTGTGTATATCTCTCTCTGTGTGTGTGTGTGTGTGTGTGTGTGTGGGTCTGTGTCTGTGTGTATTTTTGGGGACGCTTTTGCGCTGCTAATGAGCTACGTTGCAGCCACTGGTTTGAGGCCGTGTGGCATGGTTACACAGCACTGGGATTAAGCAGGACGAACGGCCATGCCATGCTCTTGCTGCTGCCGTGTGGCAAGGTGTTTGAAGTAATTACGCGTACGCTGATGTATTAGCATTTGCAAACGTAATTATTGTTGTTCTTGTTGCTGCTGCATTTAAAATGTCAAAGCTGAGAGTTGGAGTGCATAGCAAAAAATTGAATAAAAAACAATGAAATCAAAAGCGAAACCCTGAAGTGGTTTTAATTGAATTTGCGGTTTTTTTAAGGGCCATATGTTTCGTGAGTGCTTTGCTGGCGTGGCACAATTCGCTCAGTTAAGTGCTGTAAGTGTGCGGAATAATTTGGAATTTAGTCTAGGGAAGTTAATTTACCTGCGCTCGCATATTACTGTAATATTTCGAAATACTAGGGCAGTTGGTGACAGGCATCAGAATGCAATTAGATGACTGTGTAAAGAAATAAAAGAATGAATATGAATGTTCAACACGAGCATAAATTCATCAGATTATCAAATGCTTTCCGTAGCAAATAGTATCAGACTTCTGAAGAGCTTGACTTAGGATTGAAGATTCATCTGACTACGTTATACATATTTATACCCATTTACGAAATGAAAGATTATATTGATTTTTAGCACTGTCGCTCTGTCCCTAAACAATTTCATTGATAGTGAAGCTAGAGATACCCTAGTATCCTCTGTTGATTTTCCCGTCCAATAGGCGGTGTCTGATAAAGTTTTTGTTAAATATTATTTAAGGTGCTCGAGACTGAAAGTTTCAATTAAGAGTAAGTGCTCTAATATGTGACTCCTTCTTGACTTATCTACCTATTAACTATTAACTATTGCTCCGAACTGTATCATTTTTACATGTTCGTTTTGCTGTTTTCCCTTTTAGTTAATGTTATGCAGGTATTATATATATTATTATATTAATTTTTATACCCTGAGCCCATTGAAAATGGGAAATAGGGTATAATGGTTTTGTTGAATGTATGTAAAGGGAGAAGGAGGGTGAACCCCAAAAATATATATTTTGGAGGGGGGGGGTTGGGGGGGGGGGGGGTGTGGGGGGGGGGGGGGGGGTTGTTTTTTTTTTGTTGGGGGGGGGGGGGGGGGGGGTGTAAAAAAAAAATGTGTTGTTTTTTTGTTGTTTTTTTTTATATTTTATATGAAATATATTTATATTTTCCTGCACTTTATTTTTTATTTAATTTTATTTTTTTTTTTTTTTTTTTTTTTTTTTTTTTTTGGGTCCCCCCCCCCCCAAAGGTGGGGTGGTAAAAATAAAATGGAATAAAATTATAATTTTATAAAAATAAAATAATAGATGGGTTAAGTGGTAATTAAAAAGGGAGGGGGGGAAAAAAAAAAGGGGGGGGTTGAATATTTTTTTTTTTTGTTGTTGTTTTTTTCTTTGTTTGTTTTGGGTGTGTGTTTTGTTTTTTTTTTGGTTGTTGTTTGTTTTGGTTATTTATTAGTGTTGTTGTTGTTTTGTTTTTTTTTTTTTGGTGGTTTGGGGGGGGGGGGGGGGGGGGGGGGGGGGGGGGGGGGGGGTGGAAAGAGTATTTTATTTTTTTTTTTTTTTTTTTTTGGGGGGGGGGGGGGGGGGGGGTGTTGTTGGGGGTGGGGGGGGGGGGGGGTGTGTGTTTTTTTTTTTTTTTTTTTTTTTTTTTTTTTTTTTTTTTTTTTTTTTTTTTTTTTTTTTTTTTTTTTTTATTAAATTTAATTAATAATTTTTTATTATTTTTATTTTATTTTGTTATTTTATTGGGGGGGGGGGGGGGTTTTTTTTTGGTGTTTCTCCTTTTGTTTTTTTTTTTTTTTTTTTTATTTTATTTTACACATATTAATGTAAAATATTAAGCTTGATTAGTTCTGAAATTTATACAAAGCTATTCTTGTAGCTGTCGACAACTATGAACATTTAGGGACGAGATTTGTAAATATATTTATAATAGATGCAGAATTGCGTCATGATGTCTGAGTGAGACACAATTTACCAATTTCACGTTACTAATTAATAAAAAAATATTATATAAAATTAGTAAATATTTGAATATTGATGGGTAAAATTACTTTGATAAAACAATTTTCCGCTTTAATCCCATTTTTAGCTGTGCCTTTCTGAAGAAAAGTTTATTTAAGCTAACTTTAATTTTGCTCTACTATTCATTTATATTAGATGTAGATTTATAATAGTTGCAACATGGAATACAAATATATATATAAATGTGGGAAAAATATATGATAATGCATTTAATGCTATGTTAGCTTTAGGTCAAATTCAAATTACTAAGTCTTTAATTTATAATTTTTAACTCGAGCGACATCGACTGTCGTTCAATTCGATAATATGCTTAAGTATATATGTATGTATGTATGTAAATGTGTATATGTAAGTAGCTAATTTGCAGAGAGTCGACACATGAGTATCCGCATTAGTCGACTGATAGTCAGTCTCTCCTTATGCTAGATCCACGAGCATCGGCATTTATTCAAACCGATGCTTAGCATCATCGAAGCCGATGCTCTGAGAAAGCGAATACGAATATTCTTCAGTCATTTGCATCTATCAGAAGTTGCATTTGTATGAGAATATCGTTCACTCTGTGCTCGCTCTCTTGGTGCTGCTTCTCCTTGTGTTTGGCCTGCCTGTGTCTGTTTCGCCTGTATTCGTTCTCCTCGCACTCGCTCTGCCTGTGCTTGCTCTCTTACTTCTCGATCTTTCTGTGCGCTTGCTGCAGCTGAGCAAATGAAGATTAAAGGCATTGTTAAATTGAACTCCGAAGCGAGCAGTTGTATTTTTTCCGCAAGCATAGACGTCGCGCTCTGAAAATCAAATTATATATATAAAATGGAGTAAAACATAACGACTGATCGCAATCTTATTACATATATCGAAATTTCTTACAAAGCTCTACAATGTAAAGGTGCTGGGCCAATAATTCCAGTCATAATATAATATAGATTTCACTTGTTATTTATTTTAAAAAAATTTTTTTCGTTGAATATGATTTTTAAACCACGTTTTAAATATATTTAAATAATGTTTACTTATGCTTATTTAGATTTATATATTTATTAATTTATTCCCTAAAACATAACAATAGTTTACCTGAACTATTCTCGGAAGACGAAATAAAGACTCGTGATAAGTATTCCTTCACAGTAGTAAATTGCAGACATAATCTATGGCTGAGTATAATCTCAGCTAAGCCTTGCTTGGAACTTGTAATATATGAAGTTGTCGATGCTGCGATGCAACAACGAACTAAACAAAGTAAAGCCCTCAGAGATCGAGTAGGTTGTGTGTGTGTGCGTGTGGATTTTAGCTGGACTGTGATTAAATGTTGCCGTTTTCGTTTTATGTGAGCAGCGAGATGCCATAAACATGGAAGCCGAAAGGTGATGGAGCAATTGGTCACGCTTAATCGCCCGCCTGACGGGTGGCAGCGGCAACAGTTGCAATTTCTAGAGTCAGAGCAGCGAAATCAAGTATACGCGTCGTTCACATAATTCTACGCAATGCCAACGACAATAGCTGATATACCAGCGACCAGGGATTGATTCAGGCAAGAGCCACGCACACATTTACACATATCGCACCTTGTGTTTGTGCGACAGTTCAATGGAAATAATGAAAAGCGAAAGCACCCTGGGAGTTTTATTACAATTGATCACCTGTTACGTTCATTGGTAATTGCACCCAGAGCCATACTAAATAGACACATACACACACAAACACACACGCATGTGAGGTGATCTGAGCGGGTGGGCAAACGAAGCGCATGATGTGCCAAACCCAAACCCAAACCAATCCTCACTTCAAGCGCCGGAACGAATGCAGTCGCCGCTGCTCTTACGTTTGGCTTTGGACTTTGGTACATGAGGTCAGCTTTTGTGTCTGAGCTACCTGCTCGCTGTTGGCCTCGCATCATTCCGATGGCTGTGTGCTTGCAAATGGCATACGGACTGCTTATACGGGAGTCCTCGACTGGCAGTTGGCAATTGAGTGCGCCTGTTCCACTGCCAGTTCCAGTGCCTCCTCCACCTCCCCCGCTGCATCCATTCGCTGTGCGCTGTTTTACAATTGCCGTGTGCTCTCAATATGGCCCCGGGACATTTGTTACAGTTGAAATGCGCTCGTAAAATGTTTTTCGACTGCTCTGCTGGTTCTGGTCCGGCAGCGGGTAAAAAATGCACGGCATGAGCAAAGTGTTGTCCGCAGCGTGTGGGCTCTAGTATAGTAGGAGTTACTGTTGCTGTTGTTCTTGTTGTTGCGATTGCCAACAAGTAAAATAAATTGTTGCATTTTAATGTGCTGCTCGCCCTGCATACTTCAGGCGTGTGTGTGTGTGTGTGTGTGTGTGTGTGTGTGTGCCAGTGTACTGTTACGGGATTTATTGAATTTTCAATTTTAATTTGCTTATTCAAAATGATCGAAACAATGAGACTCTGGTCGATTGAAACGCAGCGCTGTATCGTAAGCAAACGTATGGACGACTGCAGCATTTTGTCTTAGATGAAGAGACACAACTTATATGTTAAAAAAAAAAAATGGTGGGAAAATTGTTAAAATCAGTCAGTAACAAAAATATAATGCAAATCATGGAAAAAAAAACTAAATAATAAATCAATAAAATTAATTAATAAATAATTAATAAAGAATTGTTTAAGCAAAAAAATGCTGAAATCATTCGATGTTGAGAAGTCAATAACAAAATTATAATACAAATAATAATAAAATAAATAAATAAATAAATCAATAAAAATAAATAACAGTAATATATCAATAAAAAAATATAAATCGTCAATAAAAATTTATTAAACAAATTTATTAAAAATAAATAAAGAAAAAAATATCAATTAAAAGTTATATCATATTATTACAGTAATATCACATCATAAATAAAGTTAAACTATTTTATCATAATTAATTATAATATAAATACAAATTTGTTGTACATTAAACAAAATAATATCAAGTTATTATAGTAATAGAGTCGTACTATTATATCATATTTTATTATAATATAAATAAAAATTTTATCATAAAAAAAAAAATAAAAGTAATTTGAAATTATCATAATAATATAGTTATACTATTATATCATATTTTATTAAAATATAAATAAAAATGTTCATAGAAAATAAAAAATAAAAGTAATAGCAATTATCATAGTAACATCATACCATATTTGTTTATAAAAAAAATCATTTTATAATTAAAAGCTATATTTAACTTACAACAAAAAAAAAAGAAAATAATTAAAAATAAATAAATAAAAAAATTAATATATAAAAAAAAAACATTAAAATCACCTTAATTCAAGAATTTTTTATTTTATTTTTTATTACTATATTAAAATATTTAAATGTTACACTCTAAAATGTGTTCTGCCTGTCTCTTTTTTACAATTCTGCATTCCTAATACTTGCTTTTATATTACAATTGTTCGAATGTACCTAAATTTAGATTTGTACTATTTCAAAAAAAAATATCTCGAGTTCAGTCTGCCTGTAGATTGGGTTTCAGATACGGATTCTTCAAATCATCATATTCTGTAGAATTGAAAATTATAATAATAAATTGATAGTACAATAGAATTGGAATATAAGATCATCACTCGGTTCAGGGCATTCCTAGTCATGAGGTCCCACTATTATTATTTTTTCTTTGCTTTTAGTATTTTTATTGCTTTACCCCAACTAATTTTATACTTTTGAAACATTTTAATACCATGAAAACATTTTAATACTTATTCTAATTAAAAATATTTGGAAAAATATATTAAATTTTATTATTTAAAATACAATTTATAGGGAGTCAATTTTGTCTGTTTGTCTGTTTAAGTTTAACAACTCTGTATAAAAATCCTGCAAGTCTTCAAAGCCCCGATATCCAATAATTGCAGTATTGTGGAATATGGCAACTGGCATGTTGTCTTTTGGTTTGCACATCACTTTGCTGCCACGGCGCTAATTAGCCCAGTCTACTGCAGCTATTGGCCAACTGTCAATTGTCAACATTGTTGCGCCGCTTTGTAGTTCGATGTGGCCACTGCAGCAGTGCCTGCCATCTTCATTAGCTGATTTGGAGCGAAATCAATTTCAGCAAATTTTGGCACGCGCGACCCTTGCAGCAAAAAGACGCAACAACATAACAACGTGCATAACTTTTAATGAAATACAACGCATTTGGCTGTTAATAATAAAATGCGACGGCAAAGGCCGGCGAAATTATGTTTATTATTTTATATAACTCGGCCGGAATTTTACTTATTGCTGGAAGGGAAGGAGTCGCACCTTTGCCAGCCAGCCATCCAGTCAGCCTGTTACGCAAATCAGTTGCCCCTGGGCGGGCAACCGAATGGCAAATGCTTGTCAACTTTGCAGCCCCAGCCCCGCCTACCCGAGTCCCGCCTGCGCTTAAGCAAATCTGTTTGCCGCATAAGGCAGATTTTTCATAAAAAAAAAGAAGAAGGAGAAGAGGAAGAAGCAAAGCTGCGGCAACCCCTCGGCGCATTGTATTATTCTTTTATGCGTTTCTAATTTCATTTAGCGACATTCGACATTCGCCCTCGTCGTGTCGCCCGTGCAGGTAGCTCGAACTTTGATAAACATTTCTTTGCCTCATCTTTGGCTCGCCTGCATTGTTGTTATTCGTTTTACTTTTATTTTTGTTCTCTTCATTTTTTATGTGTGTGCTGGGCGTGCCGAGTATTTTCTTTTAATTTTTTTTTTTTTGTGTTCCCATTACGTCCGTCGACTTTGGCAAAATTAGATTAGAAATATTGCTACCAGCATTTTGCTTTGCATTTCCCATTTGAGTTCTCTTTCTTTCTTTTCTTTTTGTAATTTTATTTCATTTATTTATTTTTTTTTGCATACCCTGTGCCTATAGAAAAATGAGTAAAGAATGTCATTATGTGATTTTTTCTCTGTATGTAAAAGAAATTGGCATTTCCTGGTAAGGGTGTTGGTCAAGAGTCGTTCTAGGCTAATCATTATATGGGTCTACATTTGAGTGCTTGTGGGATCCAGAGAATTCACGTTTTCAAATTAGATTATGAATTTTAAATTTATAGAACAATTTTTAACAACTGAATAGGTATTGAGGATAAGTTATTATTATTAAATTAAAATATATTTCCAGATTTTATAGCTGATTTTAGAAAATTTAGAAATTTGTAGGATATGCCCAAGTCAGGCACTGCCACACTAGAGCACCCCTACTTGATTTCCCATCGTTTTGTGTGCGTTATTAATACGCATGTTTTACTTGCGTTGTTTTGCATGCGCCGACAACTACGACAACAACAACAACAAAAACAACAATAATAATAAATTTGTTTTTTTATGTTTGTTTAATATTTGAGATTTCTTTCAGCACACAGGGCTGCTAAGTGGAGTGCTCCGGAACGGTCTGTTTCAGCTCAAATTATGTTTTAATTTAGTTGGCCTCGTTAACGTTTCTCATTTGGCTGCCGGCTACACATAGCTGGCCAACAACTGTCGAGCCCAACCTGATCATCCCAATTTGACATCCAATGCTAATGCTAGAGCTTCTGTTCCAGATACCTAGAATTACGGCACTTAATTATATGTTTCAATTGTAATTTGCGCTTACGCAGACGATGCTACAGTCAGAACACCTGAATATTCATTTGCGTAAATATTAGTTTCTAGTGCATAATTAAGCATTAATTGAAGGCGTTCTGCCCTATATAATTAAAGGAGCAACAGCAGCAATAACAGTCTCGGCACGCCCTCACATACCTGCTGTGGGTTTTAATTGTTTGCATACGATTGTTGCTCATTCGATAAGTTGGGGTAGTTGCAGAGTGAGTTTCATTGAGATATCATAAGACTTTGCTCCGTTTATTGTAATTAGGTAATTTCAAATATTAAAGAAATTTAAAGGAGTTACTGATTATGCAAATGCAGACTCCCTCCCTCTCTCTCTCTCTCTTTCTGACATGCTCACACTCATACACAGATATCGTATTAGACTTACTCATTAGTAAAATTTAATGCAATTTACGTCTCAATTATCATGCATATACAATGCAATATTAATTTCAGCCTGCGTAGTTCTTGCTAATGTAATTTCAGTTTTGCATTGGATCTCAACTAGCTCGACTATGCACTGCTGCTTAATAAATGGTTAATTTTGACCGACATCCTGTGCAGCAGGAGTAACATTGGCTGCCACACGAAAATCAACAAGAACATAACACCACACTTAGCTGTCATTGCGTAAACTAATATCGGATAACGTCTGCAATCCGTTGGGTGCTTCATCAAAGTCGATAGATGCGCAGGATACGACGATGCGATGTCTTCGTGGTTTCAGTCAGTGGCTGCGGCGGCGGTGACTGTGGCGGTGTAATGAGTGTACTTTACGGACATGAACATTTGTAGACTGCTAAGCAGCTCGTCGTCATATTGATATCAATATGTAGCTCTTGTGGTCATCCTGGAGTAGTGAAGCAAACTCTGTTCTGGCTCCGTTGGCTGGAGGCGTACCCGAATGAATCTCCCAGCCGCTCAGCCAGGCAGCAGCTATCGTTGTTCAATTCTAATTAATTTGGTTTTGGTTTTGATTACATTTAAAGCTTAAACTGATTTATGTGTATAATTTTTCAGCTGTATGCAAATTACAGAGTCATTCGGGGACGAAGGGTTAAATTGCTGTTGGGCATTTGTGCGAATGCGAATTAGTCACGGCATGGGCAATACCTTATATCATTTGAAAGAGGTGGGAGTCTTGGCTGCATATGTATATTGTAGAAATATAAAAGTTAAGAGAAATGTTTAGAGTAACATTACATTTTAAACATAACTTTATTAAAACAAAACAAATAGTTGAGCATGATGATAAGCCTGGAAATGCTCAAAAGATATTTTTTTAAATATACTAAAACAAATCAAATAAAATAAATATAAAAGAATTATAATAATAAAAATTAAAACTTAAACAAAAATATTTTATTAAATAAAAAAATTAAAATTAAATAAAATAAATATATGATAATTATAATACTAATTAAAAATTATAGAAAAATAAATAAAGTAAATAAAAAAAATAAAATAAATAATAACAATAAATAAAAATTATAATAATAATTAAAAATTAAAGAAAATATAAAAAAAAAATAGTGAGAAAAATGTATATTCAAAATTTAATTAAATAAAATTCTAAAACCTTTCACTTTGTCTATCAAATCCAAGACCAAACATATCAGCATAGTTAGTTAGGTTATCCATTAACTGATGTTCAAATTGCTTTCGACTGACCCTTTTTATGACCATTTGGCTCGTTGTTAGCCACATACATTAAACTTCATTTAAAATGCTCGTATTTATATAAATTAATTAAGAACTCCTCCACTCTAATCCATCAAGTGTAAAAAGAATTTTATGCTTCAATTAATTCTCATCATAGAACGAGCCGTAATCAATTTGGAATAAAAGTCCCAAGCCACTTTTCCGGTCTCTTAGCTAAAGGCTTCTGCATGGCCAAAAACTTCGCAAAAAAAAGGTTTAAGCGCCTGTATATGTGTATATGTGTATATGTGTATATGTGGGGGAATGTGTGAGAGTTTCAACTTTGAAAAGAAATAAATTCACACACAGAGAAAAAGTGCTCGGTGTAAAAAACAACAATGCAAATTGAATACCGGGTCCGCCTTGCCAGTTTGTTTCTTTTCAGTCAGGCTGGCTGTTGGGCAGTCACGCCCCCAGCTCACACACACATACACACACATATCCATATGGTGTATTCACACGAACATTAATTTAAAGTAAAATTAAAAGGTTCGTGCTTGTTTTTTCTTACCATGCCATAACTACACATACTCGCACATACGCATATCATATTTATAAATGAAAGTTCATAAATAAGAATACACAGTCGGCGCATGCTACGAGCCGGAGTGGTCTGGATGTACAGCTTAAAATCGTGAGCCCATCCTCAGACCACTGTCCATTTGGCAAATTGAACTCGTGTCCAAGTTTTAAGCAGATTACAGACCATTAAGCATTTTTTATATAATTTCCCGAGAGCAGACTGGGGTGAACAATTTCTGCGCTTAACATATACGGAGTCATATAAATGTTTTGATAAGGGTTGCCTGGTCAACGGCCTGCGAACATATTTTGCTGACGGCCATATGATTGTGGGTGCAAAGGGTTGGCTGCTCGCTGAATACACATCATGACTTTTAAGTTATCTCCTTTTAAATTAAAAACGACGAGCATACCAGGGAAAAAAAAAACAAAATGAATCAAAATAAATATATTTCCAAAAATTGTATAATACGACCGACCAGCAACGGCAGAGACTTCAAAGTATTTTCTTATACCTACATTTAGTTGTGACCTTTTCGCAAATCCCTAAAGTGCCTCACTGAAAACGTTGTCATATTTTGTTGACAAATTGAATGCATGTAGAATGGGGCGCTGTGAGCTGGAGCACTACCTGTCATTCGCATTTTATGCTAATTCATCTCATTAAAATACAAAACAAATGGCACAAAATGTGACATATATTTTAAGCTTCTGTCTCTGGGTCTCTGGCTCTGCCTCTGCCTCAAGTCGTACACATTTTGCATATTAAAGTGAAATTTTAATGCAGTCCGAATTGGTAGCAAGCTTTTAATAAGCTGCTTGACAGACGGGTCTACCCATCCAACTTTAAGTGCTAAATGCTAAATGGTAAATGGTAAAATGCCACGCCCACACTCACTGCGCCTCGTCACAAATTGCATATGTCAGTTACAAGAGTCAGCAGTCGCGTTGCACAAAGTTGAATTTCATTTCGAGTTATCAAAAAAATAAAACAAAATAAAAGAAACAACAAAATTTAATTCGCAAAATGTAAGCAAATAAACGGAATTCATGCAATTTGTATTTGTGTTTGTGAAGGATGTCAAAGTGGGCAGTGGATGGGCGTGGCCCTGTTGTTCTCTGCGGTTGGCAAATCACAGTTGCAAAAACTGTTGAAAATTCCATTAAACTTCGCGCAAATAACCGAAGGCGTTCAATTCTAACCGACATCGTTTATATAATTTTGTTGTTTGCCATAACAAAAACAAAAACACGAACAAAATTGAAAACAAAACCAAGAGCAATGCCAACGACAACGGCAGCGGCAGAGGCAGAGGCAGAGGCAGAGGCAGAGTCTGCAGCAGCAGCAGCGGCAACAGCAAACCAGCAAATGGGGGCCAAGAGTTGCGACCAGCAGGTTATGGGCTTGGGTAGGCAAAGAAAAAGTTATACGCCAAACTTAAAACAAGTAACAATTGCAGTTTGCACCAGATCGAATTTGGAATGCCCTAAAATGGATTGAGGATGCCAGGGGCTTATTTCATGTATTCAATATTTTCATGGATTATATTTGCTTTAATGCATCAGCATATGCTGTGAATATGTTTCTATAAGGTTTGATCTAAGGCATTTAGAGACAAGATATTGTTGTTTGAATTCTATAAAGTACTTATTTAGTCATTATATTTGTAGGAGTATATATTATTTATAGACACTATATTGCAGTTCGAATTCTGTAAACTACTTGTTTAGTCATGATATTTTGGGAGGACTAAATTTATTGCAGTCTCAAGTCTTGTTAGACTTAAGTTTTGCCAGACTTGAACATGCATTCAAACAAGATTCTTTGAGTTATATCAATTTTCTATACGAGCTATCACCTAATTATTAGCCCTAATTCGAGCTTTAATACTACAGCAAGGTAATATATATTTTTTGCTATATGCATCAAATTTGCATATTTATTATATAAAAATTATTTAAATAAATCTTTTTAAGAAAATTATATTCAAGAATTTTTTATTTGTATTTTTATTTGTATTTTTACTTTATTTATTTTTATTTTTATTTTATTTTTATTTTATTTTTATTTTATTTTTATTTAATTTTTATTTTATTTTTATTTTATTTTTATTTTATTTTTATTTTATTTTTATTTTATTTTTATTTTATTTTTATTTTATTTTATTTTATTTTATTTTATTTTATTTTATTTTTATTTTATTTTTATTTTATTTTTATTTTATTTTTATTTTATTTTTATTTTATTTTTATTTTATTTTTATTTTATTTTTATTTTATTTTATTTTATTTTATTTTTATTTTTATTTTATTTTTATTTTATTTTTATTTTATTTTTATTTTATTTTTATTTTATTTTTATTTTATTTTATTTTATTTTTATTTTATTTTTATTTTATTTTATTTTATTTTTATTTTGTTTTTATTTTATTTTTATTTTATTTTTATTTTATTTTTATTTTATTTTTATTTTCTTTTTATTTTATTTTTATTTTTATTTTTATTTTTATTTTATTTTTATTTTATTTTTATTTTATTTTTATTTTATTTATATTTTATTTTAATTTTATTTTTCTTTTTCTTTTTTTTTAAATTTTTATTTTATTTATGTTTTTATTTGTTTATTTATATTTTATTTCATTTTAATTTGATTTTATTTTATTAGATATGCTGTGAATTGCTTACTATCTACAGTCAATCCAAAATATATGATAATAATAATATCAAAATAAATACATTAATAGTTTTGTGTAGCACAGCTCTTGATATAGCCATATTACCCGCTGCCTGAGTATATCACGGATAGATGCGTATGAAGTACGGCGAGTTGCCAAAAGTTGAACATGTCTGACGTACGCGACGCGCTCTTTTTTCAGTGTGTTTCAGCGCTGCCAAAATCCAGATAAATTAACTAGAGCATACTTAATAATAATGGCTGAGCTACGGTACTCTCGGCACTGCATCTATCTATCCAGAGCATGCACGTACCGTACACACACTCACACACACACACACACACACATACAAGGGCGCCTTGTTGCATTCGCTGTTGTTGTTGCCATTCAACATGTTGCACTTGTTGGGCCCAAGGCATTTCGTTTTTCCTTTTTTTCATTCAGCCAGGATGTCCTGGTGCAAGTGGCATGCAACGTATTAAAATATATGTGGTAGTTATTGTTTCATGAGCCCAAAAGCTTACAAAATAATTTCATATTATTTTCGAAATAAAGTTTTCGAAGAACGTCAAAGTGAATTTCACTAACTAACTTAGCAGTCGATTACATGTAGTTGTTGCTGCTCTTGAGTATGTTCTTTGTTCTGACAGGTTGGGTAATTTACTTTATTAAGAAGTTTTTACACAGCTTTAAGTGAGTTTGCATATTTAGTTCCTTTGAGAGCAGACAGACAGACATATTGATTAAACAACTACAGAGTCGTTCCAGGAATGGAAGTAATTAAATATGATGAGAAATTGGGATTTTGGCAAAAGGTGTAATAAACAAAGCATCGATGTTCTATTGAAATCAAGGCTTTGATTTATATTTTTGAAAGAGATTTGGCAGTCATGCATATCTTGGCTAAATCAATTGTCTTGAACATTTCAATGTATTTGTGATTTACCTTAATATCAATTATAATTTACGGAAATATGCTTTGCCATTGTTAAGCTTGTAAATTCCGGAATAAAGTAAACTTTGGGCTAAGTAGACAATTGGTTCAGGCCATTTACAATTTATATTTCTTTGTTATATGCTGAACTCGAAGCTTGACTACACAATTTATTTATTTTGTGTTGGGTGTGAAATGAATTTCACAAATATGTTAATATTCGCCTACATATTCAATAGACTAATTGAATCTTGATGCAGCCAACTGAATGCTGCAATATTCGATTCTTTATTGGATTGAATGCATAGCTCTCGAAAATTGATTTGAATGCAAATTAAGTTCAGTTCTCCTTTGAAATAATTATTAGAAAATTGTTCCATCATTTCTGCACATGGCCAGTTGCTAAGTAAACTCTTCAGTAAGACGATTATGAAGTTGTTTTGTGAATGATTTTGAGACCGGTGGTTGTGCTTATTGTGGCGCGCTGTCATAGATTTGAGTCTCTGTAAATTGTAATTTCAATTGAATGATAATTAATTGCATACTACGCACATGATTATACATACAGACTAAGGCAAAACTGATAATCAACACAAGAACAAGCAAATACAATGCTTGGCCCTTAAACTGAAGAACAACACAAGGATTAGTTGCACTTCGAATGCGTTAAAGCAAGTATGTTTATAGCATTAGTGTGTGTGTGTCTCTCTCTCTCTCTCTCTCTCTCTCTCTGTGTGTGGCTTAAGTATATTTTGAGGGGATTGCTCCTCAATAGCAGCTGCAATTCAAATGTCTGCTGTCCGCTTACATATCTTGCGGCAGCATCTGCAACAGCTGCAACAACTTTTTCAATTATTTAGCTCTGAGAATTATATGGCAGTCAAGTGCACTCGAAAGTTTTGTTTGTGCCATCGTTTTCTCGCTTTTGTCTATGGTATACAATTAAGGCTATTTACTGGCTAAGTTATGCAGCAACAATGGCGAAGCGCCACCTGATGAGCTTTGCATTTCATTTAGTTGTTACTTATTTATCTTTTGCTGTCGACGGCGCACTCGGCGTATACGCAACGTGTTATCATTTCATCATTTTTCCGCTCCTCTGCGCTTCATCAAATACTTAATTTCATTTCACGCTCTTAATTGTCATTTCATTTCTTATTGTTTTAACAATTTTTTTCCTTACTTTTTATTTAATTTCAGTTTTTTCTTTTTTTTTTTCGTCTCAACAGTTGTAACAGTTGCTCCTTCGGCTTCAGCAAACTTGAGCAGCTGCTGGTTTCGTTGTTTCCGTCTTCTTTTGGACAATCCGCTCGCGGGCATTGCTCCCCTGCGCATTTAGTTTGCTTCAATGTTGAACGTTGCTGTAATTGAAATAAAATGTTTCAAATCAAATATTATTCTAATTACCCTCAAACGAAAATAATGGCAAAAACTTTTGTAGATGCCCCAGCCACGGTGTGGCCAAGCAGCATTCGCTCCACCCACTGCCAAGTGCGGACCTCATGCATATAGTTTCATGTGGACCATTTTCTTTTGTCTTGAGAACTTTATTTCAACATGCGTGCAAATACTGCTCTGTGGAAGTTGACGTAGTGATATATACATACATATGTGTATATACATACATATATGCATACATGTGAGTAGCCTACGTTCAATTTAACGAATTATGGCTATTCTCTACAAAACACTTAAATTTATTTCTTGAAATTCAATAGATACGGCTTAAAGACTTATTTTACATAATTGATTGGTATATATTCTTGATCAGGGTGACGAGCTGAGTCGATTTAGCCCTGTCCGTCTGTCAGTCCGTCCGTCTGTCCGTATGTTTGAATGTGTCGATTGAAGCATCTAGGCTGGATCTTTTTTTTGGTTAGATATAAATAGACCAGAAAGAAGAACATTTTAAAAAGAGTTCAGGTTCTGAAGAGGAGATGTTAGTTTGCATATGTATGCAGCAGAGGCAGCAGAAAATACTCTGATTGGTCGCTAACTGATAGAGAGTTTAGTTTACGCTAACTCAGCGAAAGTCTTAACAGTTGAAGTCTCGCTGCCCTATATAAAGGCAGCTGAAGATCAGAAGAGCTGCTCCTTGCAGCAAAAGCAGCAGCAGAAAGTGCTCTGATTGGTCGCCTAATGATCGAGTGTGAAGACTGACTCAGAAAGAGGCTCAAGAGATGAGCTTGCCTATATAAAGGCAATCCAGTTGCAGCGCACCTTCAGTCGTTTTCTTCATCTTCTGGTGGTCAGTCGTCCAGTGCAGCGCGGTGCTTCTTCTCTTCTTTTGTCTGTTGGTAAGTATTAAAACAGTTAAGTATGTTAAGCGAAAATGTCAAAGTTATACTTTTAATGTTTATTTAATGTAAATATAATACATTTTAAATTGATATATTATTAATTTTTATAATGATCATTAAGATAACGATAGTTTAGCAAATGCTAATTACCTTTGGCAGTCCGTCTCTGCGTTAAGCTGTTTAAATATAGCTGTGTTTTTAGTAATTTATAGTTGGGTATATAATAATTTGTATACATTAAAACATAATAAAATGCTCTTTACATAGCGAAGTTTCGTGTAATGCATACGGAGATTACGCAACTATAGATTGGATAATTCTTCACAGAGATCAGGGTATCTCCTAGTCGAGCAGTCTCGACTAGAGCACTCGTACTTGTTTATTATTAAGTTTTATATTTATTTTTTATTTTAATTATCATATTTCTTTTTTTTATAAAAGGTTAAGTATGTTTTTAATGTAAATTTTTTTATTTTTTTTTTTTTTTTTTTTTTTTTTTTTTTTTTTTTTTTTTTTTTTTTTTTATGTCTCAAGGTTAAGTATTTCACATAAATTTCATTGTCAATGAACACGATAAATTTGCGAAATTCATGTCCATTCATGGATTACTATATATAAATATGCTCTTAATGAAGTCTTCTATCTTCTGGCTGAACTATGTTAATTTAAACCAAATTCTGTGTCTTCTTCACTATTAAATTTTACGCATAACTTTTTACGATGAAAATTAAATTAAATTATTATAAATTGCTTGTAAAGTTGGCGCTTATGCCTCAAGCTTATTATTACGCTCTTACTATATTCTGCGCACACGTCGCTCGTATTAGCCATATACAAAAGGCCATTTTACAGGCAAATAAAATTGAATTTGCTCGCACTTTACGGCGCCGGTTCGCACTTAAGGCAAATTAAAAAATTCGCACGCTGCCAGCCACGCCCACTTCTGCTGCTGCTGGCATGCGAAATATGCCATTAAGTTTAATTCAATTACAATTTTATATGGCAGAATTTTGAAAACGCATCTTTGTTGGACCTCCCCAGGGCGGCAGCCGCGACTGCCGTCGGGCCATTCAATTGAATTCAATTTGCCATTAACCCATTATGGTTGAGCGCGCAATCATAAGCAAAGGCATATGTGAGCGAATATGCAATAAGACATAAAATGCTTACGTTTTTGTACTGCCAGCGACTTGGCCAACTATTGAATACTAATACACGCCTGTACGACCACACACAAAGCGGCCCTTTGAGAGCGGCGCGCTGTCGTTGTCATCAGCTTGGCAGGTTGGCTGTCGGGGTAGATTGCCAGGGTGAAGGCAACTCCAACAACAACAACGACTCTGAAAGGTGTGATGCGCATTAAAAAAAGAGGGCGAGGCAGTGCAGAATTTTTCAATTTTCCAGCTTTTGTGTGTCAATAAACGTTCAATTCACGAGCATCCGCAAAGTGCCTACAACTGCCAAAGCACACGCACAACCACACACACACCCACACACCCACACACACCCTTTCACATCCGTGTTGGTACGTTCACACACGTTGGCAGTTTTTGCTCACTAACATTGCTTTCATAATCATTGCATCATCTCTTGGCGCTTCTTGGCTGCCGGCAACCATCAGCAAAACAGCAACAGCAGCAACAGCAGCAGCAGCAGCAGCCACAACCACCAACAATGCCAACAAAAAGCGGCATCGTTAGTGGCTTTGCGCTATTTTTTGCCTGACATTCAAAGGCTGCCATCATTTTGTTTCCTTTTTTTTCCTTCCCTATAATCCTTTTCTATGCCTGCGCTCTCATCATCATACTTGATGCTTTGTAGGCGTCGCCGTTCGCTGCTCGCTGTAATAAGCTGTTTCTGAGGCGTCCGGCTGCAAATAAAAAGCGAGTAAAACAATAACAAGCAGTCGCATCAGAAGAATCGTAATTGGTCCTTTGCGGGCATTGTTGGCAAATTGGACATGGTCAACGTCGAGCTTTACTAACGTCCAGAGCACGGCACACAACAAAAGTTAATTAATTTTTGCTCTAACGCCTTTGCTGGTTCTTTCTTCAAAGTACTCAACCAGGTGATGGCTTTTGATACATCAGTCTGATCGAATTTTCTTTTGTGTGTCAAGTAACGAGAATCTACAGCATCGCTACGTGTTCATCAAAGAGACCACATAGTTTGTTGCTGAGAAAAAATGGGATTAACCAGTAATACTTTGGGTATAGCACTTAGTTCATATATGTCCCAAACTGATCTAAGTGAGAGTAGAAACTATATAATACAAAGTCTAAAAACTCTTCTATGTATAAATAGAAAACTGAATAATTGAATTGTTTTTCATTTATACCCTGAACCCATTCAAAATGAAAAATCTGGATATACTGTTTTTGGTAAATGTATGTAACAGGCAGAAGAAGTATATTCTTAATCAGGAGACGAGCTGAGTCGAAATACCCCTATCCCACTGTCGGTCGGTGCGTCCGTCCATCTCTCCTCGTGGTATGTTGAGACTTGAAATTTGTTAATGTATTATTATATTGTATTATTGGACGCTCAGATCAAATTTGTCTTAAAAGTTCGATAACTATTTCTAATATAATGGTATCGATTAAACAACCTCCGAAAATGTAGCTACAAAATTATAAATCCTACATTTATAGACCTAGAGTCGTCAAATTTTAAGCTTATATTCATATTTATTTTATGCAATTTTGATTTTTATTATATTTTTGATACGGGCCTCATATCAAACTTTCCGTTTACTATGCAGTTAGATGAGCGTATGCTTATGTTTATTACATAAGAAAAGAATAGAACGGTATAGTTTCAACTTGTGCACTCGTATCTCTCCCTATTCCATTTAATAATATTCTTTACTGCAACATTTATCCATTTAATGTAACACGAAGCCAACTTGACAGCGCAAGAATAGAGAATATGGCTAAAAAGCCTTTGAGCGCTTTGTGACTGCTTCAATTCTAGTAGGAAATGTTATGAAATATGAGAAAGAAACGACAGCTGCGCTCTGCGGCTGTAACTATGACTACAAAATACCCTTGAAACTATGAAGTTGGCGTGAGCAACTTGAAAGAAACTTAAAAATGGGAAAATTTGTTGCTGTTGCAAGGACTATATTAACTATTTGCGGGTATTTAGCAGCTGCTCATGTTGTTTTGCCTTATTAGTATTAGAGACTTTATATTTTTATACCCTGAGCCCATTGAAAATGGGAAATAGGGTATAATGGTTTTGGAAAAGGAGGGGGGGGGGGCCCAAAAATTGGGGGGGGGGGGGGGGGGGGGGGGGGGGGGGGGGTTTTGGGGGGGGTTTTTAGAAATATGGGGATTATAATTTTTTGTTTTTTTTTTTTTTTTTGGTTTGTATTTTTTTTGTGTTTTTTGGGGGGGGTGTTTTTTGGGGGTTGTTTGTGGGGGGGGGGGGGGGGTTTTTTTGGGGGGCGTTAAGGGTGGTGTGTTGTGGTGGTGGTATTTATTTGAAAATATGGGGGGGGGGGGGGGGGGGGGGGGGGGGGGGGGGGGGTGTGTGGTGTGTGTGTTTTTTTGTTTTTTTGTGTGTTTTGTTTGTGTGTATGTATTGTTTTTGTTTGTTTTTTTTTTGGGCGGGGGCTCGGGGTCTTTTAGGTAATATACCTGATAGATCTGCCATTAGCACAGCATATATTACCTCACCCAAGTGTATTTAGTAGGGCAACTATAGTGCACTTTTGTGCCTGGCGCCCAACGCTCTGTGCCGTCTTTGACTAAAATATAACAACAATAATTTTATTTTGTAGCTGCTGAAAGCAGCGCTCAATGTGTATAGGGCTTGTGACCTATGCTGACATATCAATCAGGCTTTAACAACTAAATTTATGCACTTGAGCTGCAAACGCACACCCACACACACACACACACACCCACACTCAAGGCCCTTGGCGTTTGTTCTCTGTTGAATTGTGTTTTGCATATTTGAATAGTTTTTATTTACTTGAACTCACAATTGCACTTTTGCCATTATTTTAGCTATTACACTGACGCTTTTAGCGGCGACATACAACATGTGTGTGTGTGAGTGTGTGTGTGCGTGTGTGAGTGTGTGTGTATATGCTCATTATTTATGCATAGGTGTTAGCATACCTGGGTGGCTTTCTTAGCACTGCTGAGCAGTGTCTTATGTGCGGAGCTTTCTTTGCATACATATTTAAGCCATGGAAAAGCCCTGCCTCGTCCTCTCGTCCTGCACTGTGCATGTATTACCGTTGATGCTATTTATCCTGTTTTTGCATGCAACAAAGAGTTAGGAGCAACTGAAAAGTGTGTAATGAAATTTTAATATGTTGTGTGTTTTGCTTTGCTCGCCGGTAAAAATGTCATTTAAATTAATGTTAGAGAAATCTGTGAGATCTGCGAGATATAGACATTAATAAGTCTGCGTTGCGATCATAACTCAGGGGCAGGTCGCTAATTGCACAGCGGCAAACGGAACTTTTTTAATTAAATGCTGTTGCTGCAAACCTTGACTAATGCGTCGCGTCTCGGCCATGGCTGGCCACAAATCTTGGTTAATGTCAGCCGACACTTGCTGCGGTTCGTCTTGACAAATACCCACAGCAGCAATATTTAGCCCAACACTTTACAATTTCTAAGCAATTTATACGAGTAGCCGAGGCTGCACTTGGCCGTTATCTGGCGTAATTACGCTTTTGCTCTCCGGCAGCGCAGACGGACGGGCAGGCGGGCAGGAGGTATAGAAAAAATTGTTTATTGTTGCTGCAGCTAGCGTTGAAGCAGCAAAAAGTTAATTGAGTTTACTTTGGCTAACGGTAAAAACGTTGACAAAGTTGTAAAATTACAGCAAGCGGCAGAGCGGTATTGCATCGCAGCAGGAGTGCAAAACTCTGTTAATTTATATGAAAAAGTGCATAACAAGCGGCTCTTAAGTGCCGCCCCCTCTCGTAGCCCCCTCTTGAACCCCCGCCACTGCCCAGCTCTACCCTCGTCGGTTCATTTCAATATTCAGCATTCCCGCAATTTCGTTTGCCACGGCCGTCCCATTAATGATATTGCAAACTACATTTGCCATCGGTTGTTTGATGAGCTCGATGCAAGCTGCCATTGCCGCGGGTCCTGAATAATCGAACGACAGTTGCAAAATAATTAAAATGTTTAAAAGAATACTGCCTGCCCTCGGTTTACCTCGCTGGCTGGTTGCCCTCGTCCCACCCCCCCTTCCCAACTGCTCCTCCCTCTGCCTAGCAACCTCGCATGCACCTGATGTGCCAGCTAATTGCGGTTGCGTTTGTGTGGGCCTTGAGGGCCCGTTTGCCATTGACGTTGCGAAATTTGCTACAAATTATTCTTTCATTTTTAAAGGGGACCCAAAAAGGCGCTTTTTATTTCCAAATTTACAAAGTTTTGGGCGCTTGGGGCGTGCAAAGGGTTGAGCCGAGTAGCCGGGAAGTCGAAATATAAAAAGTCTTTATGTTCGTAACAGAAATCCTCATAGTAATGTGGATCTATTCATATTTTGCGGGCTTTTTGTTGCATATAAAAAGTGAATTCAAATTATCAATTATTATTATAATATCTATAATAAATAATAACATAAATTACTCAAACATTACATTAAATTATTCGATTGTATTGCAGTTTACTTTATCGAACAAAATATTACATATTTATTTTAAAATTAAAATTTAAAATAAATTGTAATGTAAAATTAAAATATATATGTTATATATTCCGAATGAGTTCACATTCACAGTCTCTAGATTTGGTACCTTTAAATGATCGTACTGATCAAATATACCTACTTTGTTTCGTTCTGCCTATTGGACCTCACTGCTTAAATACCAGCTGCTAATATTCAGCTGTTGCCGAATATGGTATTAACATTACATCAGAACTTTTCGATATTACACATTTGAAGACTAATTGTCAAAATCACAATCTTGGTTTCATTCCAAATACAAAAATTATTTTTTCCTTTCCCTATAGCCGTCTTTTAGATTAAACATGTACGTTCAATATATGACTATGGATGAAACCAAAATTAAAACAATCGTCATTTGATCTAAATTGGTGAAGAGTGCGGAAAATGCACCGTGTCACAAATCAATTAAAACGATGGCAAAAGTACACGAATTGCTTCAGCATTACACGCGTTCATTAGACCTGGCCCTAGCGACTGCTCCTGAGATCCTGTTCCTCAGAGTTCAAGAATGTCTCACGCCTGAATAAAGACAAATAGTTCTATAGCCATCAAGGCTAACTGAATTGAAATATTTTAAAAGATACATATATTTTAATTAACTAAAATATATATACATATATATTTTTACGTCAAAAATAAAATTGTTGTGGGCCTCTCAAAATCCCTGGCCAAGCAAAAATTTACAAATATTTTGAAAAATTAAAAAAAAAAAATAAATAAATATATATATTCATTAATAATTTTAAGAAACTCCTTAAATTTTGTAGATAAGCAAAAATGTAATAATATATTGACAATTCAACTTTAAAAGAAAATGTAACAATTTGACTTTATAACAAAAACATTACATTCTTTTTGTTTGAATATAAAATTATTGTAAACACCCTTACAATTTTGTAGTTTAGCAAAAATGTAAAAATATATTGAAAAATAAATTCATATTTACAAAAAATATATATTTTAATTTTTGCTTAACTGTAAAACTTGTGTAAACCTAATGTCTAATTCGCCAGCCAAGCTATATTTTACATTTATTTAACTTACAGTAAATAGTGAAAGTACATATTTATAATATTACATTATAATAATTCGGCATTATACAATTTAATCAACTCAATTCAATAAAATATTATACATTTATTTTAAAATTCAATCAGCTCTGCTCAAAATAAATATTCTGCTCCGATTTTCTAATTGATTTCATATTCGAAGTTTCACATAAGTTTTAGTGCAATTCAGTTTTCCTTTTCCATCTTAGCTAAAAAGTCGAAATGTATAGATCCTTTATAATCAAAGGCAGTAAGTCTCACATTCATATGGAATCCCTACAAATAAATGTGCTCTCTGTATGCTTTCCCCTGCTACTTACTAATTGTTGCAGCTTGTTAGTTTGAATTTCTTGTAAGCAGCTTGTAAATTTGCGTTTGAAAAGTAAGAAAATGTTTGAAAACTCTAAGCTTACCTGAGCGCCTTTTGCATTTTTCGATTGAGTCTAGTTGCGTCCAGGCAGCAGCAGCTGATGGCATGTTGCGTGCAACTTGTAACTTGCAACTTGCACAGCAATTGATAAAAATAAATGTAATACTTTTCGAATAGCCAAGCTAGTGGAACGTAGTCAAGGTAGCAGCTAGAACTATTGACTGCCAGGCGGTTGAATATTGAGCACACACATTCCATTGGAGCTGCTGACATGCGACAGGCTTCCTGCAGCGCCATACGGATCGCTTTGATGACGCACAACGGGTAATGTGCTTTGTGCTAACGGTTATTGCACATAGACCGAAATCAATTTAGTATAAATGGAACAGCTTGCGGGATTCAATTAAATTGCGGGCGCCAACCAACGATAGATGGCGCCAGCAGCAGTTACTGACGCATTTCTTTAAACATTCTATAGTCTTATCATGAACTGAATGAAGTTGATTGGCTTTATGCAGTGCCACTTTTTGGCTGCGGGTCTTTAAGCTGTTCAATGGTGGTTTTCTTTGTACTGAAGGTTTCTTATTTTTTACTGCGAAACTATTATTTTTAAAGTTTGCAATAACTATGTGTGTGGACTGGGAAAACTATTACTTTTGAAGTTTTTAAAGCTTTTGGCTTGAAATTCTCAATATAACTTTGTGTTTAGACTGGGAAAACAATTATTTTTTGAAGTTCTTAATGGTAAGATTTGAAATTTTCAATAAATATGTGTATAGACTGTAATATAATATTGTAATATAATAAAATAATATAATATAACATATAAAAAATATATTAGAATTATGTATTATGCGTTTACATAAACTGATTAAAACTTTCATATTTTCGAATCTAAAAATATTAATACGATTTCCAGAGCAATCCTTAATGAAGCTCTTTGCTTTAATTATATGACTCTCCTGTTAGAAGCGAAACACCTTATATGTTGATTTACTGTGAAACTAAAATCAGAAATTATTTAAAACTTCTGATTTAAGTTAAAAATCATTTAAGACTTCTCATTTAATTATCCAGAAATCATTTACGATTTCGGACTTTAGTTTTCCAGCTTCCCAAAATATCTAACAATCACATTAAGTCGCAAAATTTCCAATAAAACAAACTATTATGAGCGAGTATTACGAAATCAGTTACGCTCGATTGTTGTCTGTTTTTATTGTAAATATTTTTGGTGGCTTACACAGTTCTTCTTCTGTTGGCAATGAATCGAAGCAAAAAACACACACACAACAAAAAGGAACAACAAGGACAAGGACAACAGCAAAAGCAGAAATAACAGCATAAATAATAATAACAATAACAATAACAACAACTAAAGTCATCTGGAGCTCAGCAATAGTTACGTAAATCCAGAGCAGCGCTTGACTGCCAGAGACTCTATATCCGGCTTGGCTTTGCGTGTGTGTGTGTGGGTATTAGTGTGTGTGTACATACATACATATATGTTTATCTATGTCTTAAGCTGCATGTGTGTTTGTAGTCGATCTTTGTGCATTTTTCTTGGATTTGGTTATCTGCTCCTGTTTGTTATTTACATACATTTAATCATATTTTTGCAAGTCCATTATCTAGCATTGCTCAGTTTTTGATTGTTGTTGCTTCGAGTGGTCATCGGCTAGCAAAGCCACGAAGTAATTTATGTTGCAAGAAGCACTACTGGCACTTGGGCGACACTCAGCTGAGATAAAGAGGATAACAAATCGCGCTCATGCAACAGATTTCCATCCCAAAACGTTTACCCAAACACCAACACACACAGACAGTCACATATACACTCACACACCCACTCAGACACACTCATACATCTGCACTCCCTCAACAACGCTTAGACAGCTGTGCTGTCTGAGAGAGCGAAAGAGCGCTAAAGCAAAAAGGCGCGAGAGCGTGTTTGACAAAGAGCGTGCGCGAATACGCTCTTCAAGCAATTGGCAGACATTTTATTCGATTTACAGACAAATTAATTCTGTACAATACAAAGCATTTAATGAGCTTCAATTATAAATGCATTAGTTCTTCAAATATTTAACACTTCACAGCTAATTGCTACTGCTTATATTCACATTAAGTCGAGTCCTATTTGAAATTCATAAATGCCGCCAACAGCTGTTGTGCTGTTCGACTGGCACACGCTCTCGGCAGGAACTCACCACGCAGCCGAGAAATCAACGAGTGTGCGCTGCGCTCACGGCCTGTGGGCAACTCTCGCTGTGAGTTGAGTTTAGTAACGAATAGTCAAGGTGCGAACAAATCAACGCGGTTAGCACGCAGCACAAAGCCTGACATTAAAAATAAATTCTAAAAATTACCAAACTAAACGCGAAATCTCTCAAATTATAGCCAGTGATAGCCCAAGTGTATTGACCACCAAGTGCGTTGGCCAAATCCGAGTTCAAGCGCTGCTCCAGCTCTCTGCGGGCATTGGAAATTACGGCATCGGCCAAGATATACGCCAGGAACGCGTCCTACGCTACACTCTTTGGCAAGGTGTGCGTGTGAGTGTGTCTATGTGTGTTCGTGTGTGTGTGTGCTTTGAGTGAGAGCACGCGAGAGTCGAACGCATTGGTATTGGTGCCTACGACAACGTGCTACGTGGCGCGTGGCAAAACATTCGACTTGTTTAATAAATAATACCCTTATAAAGCCAAACTGACAACAACAACAAAAGTGTGACACTATTTACAAACAACAATATCAACAGGATTTGAATAGGCTCGCGTTAATTGAACACCCAACACTCCGTACCCGTATCCGTGTAGTCGTCTCCCTCTCCGTCTCCGTTTCCGTGTCCGTCTCCCCCTCTCTAAGCCGCGCTATCAAATCAATTTCCTTTTGGCGACATCGTTATTACTCATACGCCGCCGCGGCCGCGCTGTCGAAATGTTAGCATGTGGCGTCGCCGCCGTCGTCGACGTCATCGTACTAATGGGTCAGTCTCGCCATATGCGAGAGCTTGCATAATTTAGCATGCATCATCGTGCTAGTCAACTATGCACTCTGAACTTAATTACTCAACTCAATTCCAACTAAATGCACCCAAAAACTCTGCCGAAGCCAACGATGCGCCGCGTCCTGCAACGTTTATAGCAAGAAACGAGGAAAATTAAAAAACAAAAAAAAAAAGCTGAAAACTTTTTCGAGTGCCTCGAATGGGTAGTCATTGTCTGTCTTAAGCCCAGCAACAACATTCGCTCGCATTGTTTCAAGGCTGCTGCTCGTGTCGCTTATCTGTGTGTGTGCACCTGTGAACAAAATTCATACTTACAACGCTGCCAAGTGGCACTTGGCTGGCAGCGCCACATCTAGCGCCAGCGCCAGCGCCAGCGTCGGCGTCAACGCGCACGTGCAACGTGCACGCAGGCACCCGCAAGGAAAGTGAAAACACTCGAAAGTGACTTTTCAGCACGTCAGGCTGACTAGTGAAGCGTAGGTAAGCTACGGCGCTGTCGTCATTGCCGTAGTCATCTGCAATATTCTCACACAGCCAACGACATTGCTAGCAATCAGGCCGAGCGCCTACATTCTTGCCTTACTCCGCCTCCTCCCCAACGCCCCCCCGACGAGAGCGCAGTCGAGCAAACACAAACAGTATAAAACCCAGCCAACCCACCTGACCCACTCCAGGCTCCGTTAACCGCCAACTAGCGCTTGCAACTGCAGCTCGCCAGGACAACAACCACAACAAGCGACAATAGCAACAAAACCCACAATAACAACAACAACAACAACTATCCGCACATAGCGTGAAACACAAAAGAGGTGAGCTAAGTTATGCCGAGTCGTTTAGCTGTTTGCCACGCATATTGATATACGGCTATGCATAACTGTAAATATGTTTATGCATGTGTATGTGTGCGTGCGCACTACCGCAACACTACACTGAGCGAAAAGAGTTGGTTATGGAGCAGTAATGAATTCATATTGAAACATTGTTTATTATATATTAATTTGGGATGTCTTTATTATAATAATATTATATATTATATTTAATATATTATTTATTATTTATGATGTTTCTAGACAACCGTTTAGATTGTTTCGTATGATCTATCAAGAATTTATTTATTGAGGAGGTAACTATGATCTTTCAGACAAGTTTTTATCTAGTTTATGATGATCTTTAAATCATTCAGGTATTATTTGGTCTATATGAACTAAACTATCTATAAATCTCAATTATTATGATCTTGTTTCAAGTCAACTTTTAGCTTGTTTAGTATGATCTTCAAATAATTTATTTAGAATATTATTATAACCTTTCAAGATAAGTTTTTATATAGTTTTGACAATCTTTAAATCATTTAGATATACATATATATCTATCTCACTTATTATTCTACTAACACTTGTTTAAACTCTAACTCACTATCACAGTAATCCTATCAGTGTTTTGGGTGTTACAGAACGTATATAATTCATAATAATTCATAATAAATAATATTAGAATCAGAATAGAATTCCTACAAATTTTCTTTTTGCTACAAAACAATCCTGGAACAGTATTCAGCTAACTATATCTGAACCGATCTAGAATATCTCTAAAATCATTTAGATAATTTAAATGTTTATTACGATCGATTCTCTATTATTAAAATGAAAAAAAAAAACAAAACATAAATTCAAATAAATAGTATATTTGAATAATATAAAGCCATTATAACGTTTAATAATAATTATATAACTGAATAGAAGTCAACGCCAAAAATGCTCTCATTTGAATAGCTAAAAATATTATTACGTTGTTTCTGCTCTGTTAAAAAATAAAAATAATAAAAAATAAAAAAATAAATAGACTACATAATAAAAAAATAAAAGAACACAAATCAAATATAACTTCTAATAATAATTATATTGTTGAATTGAAAATATATAAAAACCAAAAATTCTATTAATAAAATTGATGGAAATTTAAGCTTATTAAAAAAAATCAAAAAGTCAAAAATTAATTTTTTTTTATTTTTTAGACATTTTTTATTAAATGATCAATTTTTATAAATTACTTTAAATAAAAAATAATAAATATATATAATTTTATTTTTTTCCTAAGTAGCTTATGGTATTTGAATTATTATTCTCATGAGTCTGCCACTCAATTCGTGACAGCTGTCGTGATTACTTCTAAGTTGCTGTTGCTTAAATATAAATTGGTTAACATTTACTATATATCGATACATATATATAAATATATACATTCATATATATCCTAGACTAAGCTACATTGGTCAAGGCAACGAATTTTGCCATTTTTTTTTTGCATTGGTGTAGATTTTCTTGCCCATGTCCTGCTATTCATTTCCCTTTCCGAGTGCTACATCCGGTTACCCATTGTTATGCTAGTCGCTTGGTCGCAGATATCCATCTTCATTATATGGGCGCGGGCGTAGCTTTCTGAAGGCTTGCGGTTACTTGCACTTGCCAACAGCAGCAGTAGCAGGACGAGCAGCAGCAGCAGCAGCACGAGCAGCTGCGACATCTCTCTGCCCATCATTTGGGGCATCCGCTGAGGCAGCACTCGTGGCATTTCTTCAGCTTCACTTCACGCTGCCTAGCTGGTTGGCTGGTTGGCTGCTTGACTGGCTGACTGGCTGGTTGACTGGCTGGCTGACTGTCTGTTACCCAAATGTCATGTCTTGCTGTCAAATCAAATCAACTGTCGTGGTCGGGGCTGTCTGCCTCGCTGGCTTGCCAGTCAACGACCACTTGTTAGTCTGTAATTTGCGCTCACACCAAACCACACACACACAAACACACATACTCACCCACACACACACACTCACACACACACACATACGCATGTCAAATACAGCGCCCAGTCACTGAGGCACAAAGCGCTTACGCTTTTTGCTGGCTGGCTGAAGCTGTTCTCGTTCCCGCTACTTTTTTGCTATTCTGCTGCTCCCTCGCCTTCTGCTCTTGGCGGCGCTCTGTTGCTCTGTTGCTTGGCCCGTGGCTTCTGTCATTCGTTGAATCTTCGCGAACTTTGCCTTAGTCATTCAGCGCGCAAAGCATGCGTTATATTATAGGTGTTTTTTTTTTTTGTTGCTTTTGCTTTTGCTACTAGAACTTCAACGAGTTTTCGTGCTAAGCCGCGTGGGTTTCTTTGTTTTGATGTCGGCACTCGCTCTCGTGGGCTCAACATTTGCCTTTTGCTTTGCGCTCTTCGCTTGTGTGCGGCCCCCACAAGGAAACTCACCACGGCCTATACAGTTATGTTCAGTTCAGTTCAGTTCAGTTAGCTGAGTTTGAGTGCGACTCAGTTCGCCTCACTTTTTACAAATATTCTCTGGTTCTATGTAGGATTGTGATTGCCATTGCCATTGCTATTGCGATTGCGATTACATGGCAAATTCAATTTTGATTTCCTGCTTCGACATTTGCCTTCCGCAATTTGATAATGTATCATGCAGCTGCTACAGCTGGCCATTGGCTAATGGATTTCGCCTGCTCTGCCATTAATATGCGTTGATGCCCTTTCGAAAGGGTGTTCTAAGTTTGATATGACATGTATTATTTATTAATTACTATTATTATTATTATTATTATTATTATCATTATTATTATTTTTTTATTTTTATTATTATTCATAATTATTATTATTATTAATATTATTATTATTATTATTGATTTTGTTTTTAATTTTTTTTTTTGTTTATTTTCAGGATAACGTACTCCGTCCTGTTAGGAATACATATCATCTATAAGCCATTCAATATTCTATGATAAAATACATTTCTAGGGTAAGACAGAGATTTTAGGATGCAGTATAGGCAAGATAGGTCTTAAAGGGAGAACACTATTATATCTGGCTTTTGCCTGTTTGCCCCGAAAACTATGCTTCGATTTGCTATTTTTAGATCTGTCTTAAACTCATTTCTATAGAAAGAGTATTTGCTTTGCGTCATAATATTCATCTCTAGTTATTTTACTTATTTTTTTTGCCATTGAATGTATGATTGGATGATTGGTGCGTCATTGTCTGCACGTGACTGGAATTCAATTTGTCCCATAACAGTTTTTCGCAGCTCATTTGACAAACTCTTCTAATGACTGTTTTATGCATCCAGCAATTCCACTGAACACACACACACATATAAACTCACTTAGGTCAGAAGGTGGCGTCAAACTATCGACAAAGACGCCCACATGGTGACACCTAGTGGAAGGCGATGCCGATGTGCCGAGCTAAATTCATGCTGGCCGGGAGCTGATAGCATTGTGCGCGATGCCGGCAAAAGGGCCTACAAATATTGCCAGCCGCCTGCTGTTTGTATTGTTTTTATCAGCATATGTGTGTGTGTGAGTGTGTGTGTGTGTGTGTGGTGTCTGGTCATGGCGTCGTCTCCTGTTGCGCCTTGTGCTCGCGCACAGCAGGCGATGGCAGTTCAATGATTCCATTGAAGGCATCGGTTCGAAAAATGGCGCGCAATGGGCGCGCGTGCGATTGCGATTGCCGCGGCTGCCATTGCCACGACAGCGACTGTGGGCGCGGCTGCTGCTCTTCTTATAGTCAGCTCTGGAAACTTCAATGTGAATTGAATTTTATGTGGGTCGTCTGCCTGCTGCCAGCTGCCAGCTGCCAGAGCCCAAAAAATAAAAAAAAATCAGCAATAGTAAAAAAAAAAAATAAAAAAAAAGAATGTTTCTCAACGTTTGTCTGACATTTCAATTGTGGTTTCATTTCAATTCGATTTTGATGACACAGTCAAGACGACTTCGGCGTGGCTGCCGCAAGCCGCAACAACAGCGCCATCTACAATGGCAGCAGCGCCAGCAATAATAACAATACGCTAGTGTCGTTCGTAATATGCCAGCAATTTCGTTGTGCTGCAGTTGGCGGTAAAAACAACAACAACAACAGCGACAACAACAACAATAACAATACCAACATCGACAAAGACGACAGCAACATTGCAAATTGAGTTAAGTGCCGAGCCACATGCAACGGCTCTGGCGGCTGGCAAATGGCACGGCTCATGTTTTAGCCATTTCTTGTTGTTGTTGTTGTTGCTGTTGTTGTTGTTGTTGTTGGCCTTCTACTAAGTGGGTCAAATTTTTTGGCGCCAGCGGCACTTGAGCACTGAGCACTGAGCAGTAAGCGCTATGCTGACGCTTAAATGCCTGACAGCTGTGTATGAAAATGAATTTCATTTAGTTTCTCTATATATCAATAAGCCTCGGCCCGAAGACGTGCGATGACGTCACAGCGTCAGTTCATTTAGACGAATTCTAGTATGCGGGCGAAGGAGTGTTGAGCAGCGGCACAAAGACGAGAAATATATACTAACCCACTTGGTATATATATATATATAGATGTGTGAGTGTGTTTTGTGTGTGTTTGCTGTGTGTGTGTGTGAGTATATGAATCCATCTGCTATTACCTGTCGCCGGGTGGTAAGGCCAATAAACTTAATAAGCCACAATGGAAGCTGATGAAGGATATGAGCTGAAAAATATAAAAACCGAAGTTAGAGGTTGATCAAGATATAGTATACAGTTAAATTATAAAATAATTATAATAGAAATAAATTAAATAAAAATGTGTATGATTTATATATAAATTATATATATATTATCAATAAAAAATTTTATAAATATTTGATAGCCATATATAAGCTAATATATGATTAACTAAGCTAACAGCATTTGTCTGATAATAAGCAACTCTACGCCGTGCTTTAGTGTATGAATACCTTCACATAGCTAATTATTTACGCTCAGCTTAAAAAGTATTTTGAGATCTCTTTTAGCATATTTTTTATAAAACTATTTATTTATTAAAAGTATCCACAGTTTATTTATTGTATATATTCCTATCTAGATAAGTAGAATTGTGACAGATGATATAGTATATAATTAATTACATTCTATTTCCTATAAATAAAATAAGAACTAAAATATATTTTTACTTTATTTTTAAATATTAATTTTAATTATTTTTATAAATTTAATTTTTTATTAACTTTTTTTTGTATCTACATTTTAATTATTTAAAAAAATATATAAATTAATCTATAATGAAATATAAAATTAATTTATAATTAAATTAATTCAAAGAAATGAATTATAATATTAATTCGATAATAATAAATCAATTAATTTTATATTTAAATTTTAAATTTTTATTTAATTTTTTATAATAATACTAATGATTTGTATATCATATTTTTAATTATTTATAAAATTATTTGTTATTATATTATTTAATTTAATTTATAATTATTATATTAATATTTATTATTTTTATATTATATTATTAATTAATAGAACAATTTGTTTATAATAATATTTATTTTACATCTTATTATTATCATTAAAATTATAATAATATTTTTTAATTTCTACTAAATTATTCATTAATTTTATATAATTATTAATATAAATTATATTTAATTGTTAAAACAATTGTCTGAGATATTTGAAGTTTTGTAGATTCTATTGCAAAAAATTAAAATTAAGTTTTAGCAGAAGTTTTTCATTTAAGATTCGTAAATATTACAAATTTCTTTACACTTCTTTACAAAAATTCTAACAATATATCTTTACTTTACTTTACTTTACTTATATTTGTATATAATATTCTAGTCATCGGGCTCAAGTCTGATTCAATCTACTATGCATGACTGTACTAAATATGCATGATATATATATATATTCGAAAAAAACATTCTGTATTCAGACATAAAAACATGTATGTTCACAATAAGCTTACAGGCTCTTCAAATGTATGCACATGGACATCAATAGTTTTCGCAAATTTGTAAACTTTCGTAAGCTTAACTTTGCACAATTGAAAGAACAGAAGAGGAAGAGGAAAAGAAAAAAGAAAAAGGAAAAGACAACAACAACACAAGGTGAACGAAAATGTTAAAGTTCTCAGTTGTCTTTCGTTTCCTCATGAATAACTTAAATGCCCTTGACAGGGACTCGAACAGTTTCCAAATTTTCCAACATGGTCGAACCCAGTCTAGCGGCTGGGAAAAATCTGCAGCGAAAGTAAACGCTCGAACAGAGTCTGAATAAATATTTGGTCTAAAAAGAACGCTTATTGGTAATCGAAACAGCGAAATGCAAATTATTATCAGACTATGAAAAAGTTTGCATTTTAAGCCGTTATTATTGTGCCTCAACCATTGTGCTTTGCTCGCTTTCCACTTTCATTATAATGCGGCTGCTGCTGCTACGGCTGCTCCGGCTGCTCCGGCTGCTGCTGCTGATGATGAGCGCCCGCTGCGTTTGAGTATTTTGGCGCAAGTTTCTCAGCAGCTCTACATCCATTGCCATTCAGGACGCCCCAGTTGTGCGGCGCCGCGAGTGGGAGGCAGCGCGTGCTCATTATATACAGCTGCCTCTGCCTTGTCGGCGGCTGCTGTGCACTCGCTCAGTGTGTTTTGTGAAGCGGCGCAGCAAAGTATGCAACAAATTTGGTTAACTTTGACTAGTGTTAACTTTTTAAACGCCGCCCACATCGCTTGCCGCGCCTACCGTCCCACAGCCACAGCCACAGCCAAGTGAAACTTATGTTTTGCATAAAAACGTTGCTGCCTAGGTAAGTTGGGCCAGGCGAAATAGAACCATAAGCAAACCCACCTTCCTCCTCCTCCTCTTCACCTGCTTTCATGTCAATTGTGTGCTCGGCTGCTGCTGACATGCGCTCGCCACTGACACACTTCAAACCGCAATCGCCATGCGCCTAATTAAGCTACCTGTCACTTATTTGTCAGGGCGTGTAATAAAAATAGACACGAATTGTTCTTTGCTTTTTTCTCTGCGACAGTTCTTAAATTTGGTTATAGTTAAGTATAACAGAGCGAGACTTATTGAAAGGAAATATTATGCTCTTAAAATTATTGTAACCTGCTTATACTTAGACTGAGTCTTGTCATAAGAAGTTGTAGCATAAAGTATAAAAATGATGTAGCATAAATGTGATAGAAGAGTAGACCGACTCAGATAGAGCTGAAAGAAGAACAGCTTAAAAAAAATTCAGGTTCCAAAGAGGAGATGTTAGTTTTCATATGTATGCAGCAGAGGCAGCAGAAAATACTCTGATTGGCCGCTTACTGATAGAGAGTTTAGCTTACGATAACTCAGCGAGAGTCTTAACAATTGAGCTCGACTTCAAGTGATAGTCTCGCTGCCCTATATAAAGGCAGCTGAAGATCAGAAGAGCTGCTTCTTGCAGCAGCAGCAGCAGCAGCAGCAGAAAGTGCTCTGATTGGTCGCCCAATGATCGAGTGTGAAGACTGATTCAGAAAGAGGCTCAAGAGTTGAGCTTGACTTGAGTGTAGCTATCGCTGCCCTATATAAAGGCAAGCCTGCTGCAGCGCAGCTTCAGTCGAATTCTTCATTTTCTGGTGGTCAGTCGTCCAGTGCAGCGCGGTGCTTCTCCTCTGCTTCTGTTTATTGGTAAATATTAAAATAGTTAAGTATATAAAGCGAAAATGTCAAAGTTGTATTTTAATGTTTATTTAATGTAAATATAATATATTTTAAA
Organism: Drosophila meridiana; assembly: GCA_035045185.1. Lineage (NCBI taxonomy): Eukaryota > Metazoa > Arthropoda > Insecta > Diptera > Drosophilidae > Drosophila > Drosophila meridiana. The sequence continues at coordinate 9,408,684 of JAWNPF010000055.1, forward strand.
ATTAAATATTATTAATTATTATAACGATAATTTAGCAAATGCAAAGCTAGTCTTCATATGTGCAAATATCAAGGACTTTAGCTGTCCGTATCTGCGTTAAGGCTATTTTTTAGTAAGGCAAGTCCGACTAGCACTTCGACTTCCCTTTCAACTCTGAGTTGTGTACATTAACTACATTACATTAACTAGAAAACATAATAAAAGGCTATTAACATAGCGAAGTGTTGTGTAATGATAAAATTAGTAATTTTAGATTTTGGATGTTACGCCCCATTCGCTTCACAGGGCTCGGGGTATCTCCTAGTCGAGCAGTCTCGACTTGTTTATTACTTGTTTACTTATTTATTTATTTATTTTTTATTTTTTTATATTTTCTTTTCAGACTCCATTCCATTAAAATTTTGGAGTCTCACCAACACAATGTGTTTTGTATAAATATTGAAATATTGACTTATTGGCCACAAGAAACAATTTCTTAAATAACTACACAACTTCCAGTTCCAGAGTATGGTTGCGTCGTACCCTCCACTAAATCGCCTTTGCATTTGTAATGAATTTGCGTAACGAATTCATTAAGCCCCAAGGTGTTACAAAACAGTTAGACGCGGCGCACGCGACCGTGTTTTCAACACTAATCAGTTGCAATTGACGAGGCAGCTGTGTAGTTGTTATTAAGGGAGGGGTTTAGTTTTCACAAAGGGTCGTGGCTATTTGGTTTGGTCGCTGTCCGTGCCGAGGTCCGTGTCGGTGTCCGTGCCTGTGTCCGTACCCCTACCCGTGACCGTGCCCGTTCCGCTGCCTGTCAATACAGTTAACCGGCGGCTTGTCAATTTGGGCGTTTTAAATTTCGTGCGCGCCGTTTTGCCTATTGTTGCGGTCGAAAGTTTTTCTGCTACTTGACACTGCTGGGCCCCGTTCGGGGCCATGGCAGCTCAACAATTGGATATTGCGCACAATTTCCGCTACACGGCCGGATGTAAGGGTAATCAATTGATTGTTTTATTGTAAATTAATTGTGGACATGCACATGAGCAGTGCGTTGGCTACAATGGTAGGCGGAGTTCATTTACCAGCCATCTCTCAAGTCCCACCGCCCCACCGATCCACCGCCCCACCGCCCCACCGTCCCCTTCAAAGCACCCCTACAAGTGCACTTGATTGCTGTTGATGTTGCCAGCATTGTTTATTGTTTTTACGCAATTGTTTGTCTGCTGGCCTGAGCGACTTCTGTTTCTGTTGCTGTTGCTGTTGATTTAAAACAACCAAAAATGCGAAATGAGTTTTCAAACGGAAATTGAGTTTTTGGTTAACATTACCAAAGGCTGGTTATTTGTGCTGTGCTGTTTCCATTTATACATACATATATTTTTGGCCAACAAGCTTCTCTGCCCAGCTAGAGGCTAAGTGAAACAATTTTTGTTTTTCAGGTGGTCAGAGCCAAGAACATAAGAGATTGTTCATGAGTATTTACTGAATACGTATTACTTGCCAAAATTATCCAGAATTCTTTTAGACAGCAGCTATAATTCCCTTAGAGCAGTATCTGTTGGTTCGATATGTGCATCATTTTGGTTGGAATATTTATAGCTAAACCAGGCCGAGAATTTCCGTTGGCATTTTTAATGATCGGCGCTTTGTATTATTTTATTCTGCTAGTAAATATTTCCATGTTTGATATACAAATTCTATTGCAATGCAAATATTTGTGAATTTCAATCAAAATAGTTTTAATGGAATTTCAAATATTTTTGCTATTTTCTATTTGCATAATGAAAACGGATTAATACAAAGTTTTGGTTTGGCCCAAATGGAGTCGTTTTCTTTCATTTCTTTAATATGATGTGAAAAAGTTTGTAGATGTGTTTTTGGCTTTCATCATATCCCCAAAGCTCCAATCAATTATAACAAAACAATTTATCACAATTATCCGTAAATCTTTTCTTAGTTAATTACGCTGCATTAGCCCAACAAAGTGTTTAATAAATATAATTTTTACGTAACATAAGATCCCACAAATATTGAGCTAATACAATAGAAAAAAAAAAGTTCTAATCTGCTTGAGTTCATTTTTGGCATATCTATGCCCATGACAAATGACAAAGTCGTTGCGAACTTTGGCCATAAAATCAAAAGCATTACCAACGGCACCACCACCACCGACACCACCACCACCGTCACCACCATCGACACCACCACTAACACCTCCAACAGCAGCACAGGCATCCTGAGTTAACAAGCAGTAGCTCGCCATGCCTCAGACGCGAACGTTTGACATTTTGTTTGTTTGTGCTCGTGTGTGTGTGTGTATGTGTCTATGTGTGTGTGTGTCTATGTGTGTGTGTGTGTGTTTGTATTTGTGTATTCCCCATCATCATTAACTCATCAATGTCAAAGTTTATCAATGAAGTCTCGTCTAAAACAGATTTAGCGTAAAATTAACACAATCTAACGTGGCAAGCTGCTTATTGGAAATCAATTTCGTGCCTGTCTGCCACTCAGCTGACAATCTGAACTGTCGCGGAACATCAGCTATTTCACAGATGGGATACGCATACATATACATATCTGTATGTGTGTGTGTGTATACTTAAATCAATTATATGCTCGGTTTATCATATGCCGCTGTTTCCGTTACGCCATTGACAGCTGTATTTATTTTGTTGACTGTTTGCTTAATTTTTATACCCTGTACGAAATGAGAACTATTCATAAAGGTATGTGTGAATAGAATAGAAAATAAGTATTATCACCTAATGAAGAAATCGGAATTAGAGCTCAGCTTTAAAAATAGATTCAAACATTCTTTGTCTACTCAACTATCTCAAAATTTATAAGATCTAACCTCTTCACATTGAGCATCTTCGCGTCGTTGATGGCCGTTTAGAGCACACTTATTGGGTTTTCCCCACTGCTTGTTAATTAAATTAGGCGATTTATTGGAGTTTGTCATTGGCCCTGTTTATTGGTGGCCCAAAAAGTAATTGTCAACAGCAAACATGGCGTGTTTACAAGCCCAACCAATAATGACATTTAACAGTTCTTTTCTGTTGGCTATTAGAGGGCTTTATTTATGCCTGTGTGCATTTATTTATTTGCAGCACTGTTGCTCTGGCTTTGCCACACTGACAGCTGCTCTTGTCACGTTCGCTACATTTCGATACCCTTGCCAGGGGTGGGGGAGGGGGTGTTAGGGTATTGAAGGACTCACTTGCTGAATGCTAATGCAATGCTCCGTTGTAGTTTTCTATGCATAAATAACTATTGTAACTTTGTGTTTGACAACAGACCTGTAGATGATATATACATAGAACAACTGAAACATTCTACTCTCACTTGTTATTTAGATTGCTTTAACAATCTCCGCTTAGTATTTGAATCATTTTGCATGCAGTTGCTACAACAAAAATTATCCTTAAATTGCATTTTTTTATAGACAAAACATTTTCATGAATAGAATTTTAGCATACACCTGATATATTTTTGTATTTACGTATATATTTATCAAAGAGTATTTAATCTTCGCTGCACTAGATTTGTTTATTATTTATTTTTTAGTTCGGTTTACTTTGTGCTGCATTTACAGTTGCACAAACATCGTACACACACACAGTGGCATGTGTATATTTGTGTGACACATATCTCTATTGCACTCACAATACACAGAATATTTTCTATCGATTTTTGTCTTTATTGTTTCACTTGTCGAACTGGCAACAACACTTGTTTTGCAGCTGTTCGCAATAGTTGCATTTCTTTTTTTAATTATACAACATATATGAGCTTTTGTTTTTATTTATATTTTTTTTGCTTCTCATGATTATATACATTTTTTACAGTTGCCATAAAACTATAAAAACATATTTTTAAAATTTTATTTTCTTTATAAATTGATTGCGCTTGCGGGCACAATGAAAAGTCAATCGACGGAGTGTGACCAAATTATTTAAATGAAATACATATATATATTTGTATAAGCCTCAAGGCATTTGCTCTTTTGACAAATTGAGCTACTGATAACAATCTGATGTGCATCGTTAGTGTTATAAGTTCAATTATCAAAATTAAGACAAGTTTAATGAAATTTCAGTCACGCCATCAATGGGAGTCGCAAATTAATTGGCATATATGTATGTGTCATTTATATTAATTATGCATCAAAGTAAGATTTTTTAGAATAATGAATACAACAAATTCCGACAATAAGGCAAAGGCAAAGACAAAGGCAAGGGCAAAGGCAAAGGCAAAGGCAAAGGCAAAGGCAAAGGCAAAGGCAAAGGCAAAGGCAAAGGCAAAGGCAAAGGCAAAGGCAAAGGCAAAGAGCAAAGGCAAAGGCAAAGGCAAAAGCAAAGGCAAAGGCAAAGGCAAAGGCAAAGGCAAAAGCAAAGGCAAAGGCAAAGGCAAAGGCAAAGGCAAAGGCAAAGGCAAAGGCAAAGGCAAAGGCAAAGGCAAAGGCAAAGGCAAAGGCAAAGGCAAAGGCAAAGGCAAAGGCAAAGGCAAAGGCAAAGGCAAAGGCAAAGGCAAAGGCAAAGGCAAAGGCAAAGGCAAAGGCAAAGGCAAAGGCAAAGGCGAAGGCAAAGGCTGAGTATTACATATGTATGTATGTACATATATTAGGCTTGCTTAAGTGTAAGAGTGTAAGAGTGTTAAGGTAAGTTTGCACCTCTAAAAATACTAACTTATATAGAAAACTCATTATAAGTATGTTTTTTATCTGGTGCAACAAACAGTTTATGCCTTGTGGACCTTTGATAACTCTTCTGCGTATTATTTACATGTAACACCTATGAAAAGTGCATAATTAAAATTTATTAATACTTAAAGCTGTTGTCGGTTCCGGCTTATATGCCTCTCTCCCGCCTCTTAATTTACCTTTATTGAATTATTTATCATCTGCTTAATCAACTTTTGCATTACATTTAGTTGAAGCTTCAGTTGTAATTAGCTTCTACAAATATTCAATTAATGCTTTTGAAATTAAATTTCGAATCTGCTCAATTGGCATTTATGTCAATGGAAACTTATTCATGTATTGATATTTCTTGTGGATTTTCCTTAATGGAACTAATTGGCAAGCTTATCAATACTGTTTCCTGGCAATCAAAAGAGATCAAAATTAATCTATGCCCTGCTAAGCAGCTCTCTCTCTCTCTCTCTCTCTCTTGTGTCTTGAAATGAATTCATAAATAAAATGCAAATAACACAATCAATTTTTAATTAAAATATATGTATTTCGTGCACAATTGGGCCCACTAATTTGCAGCATAAATATTTATATATATATATATATATATATATATATATATATATATATATATATATATATATATATATATATATATATATATATATATACATACATATTGACATATGTACAGTATGCTTATGTATATAATACGAAATCGAATATCCGCTTAACAGCTTAGAGCTGGAACGTCATTAGCAGCTGCGGCAACTGCCGGCGTCAACGTCATCATGAGGCACAATAATATTTGGAATAATTGTTTCAATATCGAGCTGCTTAAGCCTAAGCCGCAAATTGGCTATGACCGTTGCTGCGACGACAGATGGCCGAGCCAAATTATTAAAGCTTTCGACAGCCTGGCCGAGTCATCAGTTGTTGTCTTGGCAACGGGCGGCTGGAAACGTAGATTTTCGGTACTATTGACGTCAGTTTCGTTTTTAACGCTAATTAATTTAATTCATTCCCAATTAACGTACAAAAAATAAGTAAGAGTGCTCTAGTCGAGACTGCTCGACTGGGAGATACCCTGAGCTCTATGAAGGGGCAAATATCAAATCATTCTACTCTTTTTTTAAGCATGTATAAAAAGAACATATACACACACACATATCCACGAACGCATAAGCGCGCGCTCTGCCAACTGCGCAGCTGGCGCAACGACTGCAATGTGGGCATTACTATGGGACCTTAATTGATTAATAAATTTTCTTAGCAATGTACTAACTTCATCAAATTTTAACAACTTATTAATGGCATTCGTATGTGTGCATATGCCAAAGCCCAAGTCTCTAGTATTTGATTTGCGCTTTTTACAAAGGGGGCTATTGTGGACGAATGGGGCGTGGCATCCAAAATCTAAAGATAACGAATTATTACACGCAACTACACATCAAAATTGAAGTCTCTAGCTCAAACAATGTACAAACTACGCCATAAAAATGTATTTTCGATAAGCATTAAAATCGATAACATTACAACAAAAATAGTAATCGAACATATGAAGCAAACTTGCGCGTGCTATCCACGGACATACAACAAAAATTTCAGATGTCTAGCTCGCCTAGTTCATGAAATCGACGCGTTCAAACATACGGACAGACATACGGACGGACGGACAGACAGACGGACAGGCCTAAGTCTACTCAGCTCGTTGCCCTGATCAAGAATATATATACTTTGTGGGGTCTGACACGCCTCCTTCTCCCTGTTACATACATTTAACAAAACCATTATACCCTGATTTCCCATTTTCAATGGACTTAGGGTATATAAATAAAGGAAAAAAACGAATCCCTGAATTCTGGCTTTGCTTTTTGAGCAGCTCTTTGTGCCCCGCACACTGTCGAGCTTTAATTACCAATTTTTGTGCGCTGTTGTGTTTTGTGATTTTCGCTTTGGCACTCCACTCGTAAATAGAATGGAAAAACTGATTAACATTTGGTGTTCATGCGGCTGCTGCTTAATGAGCATTGAGTGAATTCTAGCCACGGTCACGGACAGCATCCATCCGCTGCCTTGTGATTGTCTGTGTGGGTGTGAGGGGATTTCGGGCTCTGGCTGGACCAACTGGCATTCATATTTTGCTTGTAATTCATTTAAATGAAATGCACTCAACTGCAGTTAATGCGCCCAGCCAGTCGGGCGATTAGCGTGAAATGCGTTCTTAATTGGTCCGACGAAACTGTGTAGCTGCCGAGTGGCTGATGCTGCTGCTGCGGCTGCTGCTGTTAGTGCTCCGGGGATTAGGTTTTCGTGGTCATTGGCCAAAGTTTGCGAATCACTTTGTTTCAACCATAATGGCAACTGTTGCTCAGCGCTCAACTTGTGCCCCGAACTGTGGCAGCTTGGCGCTAATCGCATTATTTGTTAAGTAGAAAAGTTAATGTGATTATCTGGTACAGCTTGAGGTTTGCAAATGCACTCGGCTTAATGGCTGGCCGTCGTTCCACTTAGCGTATACTTGATGAACATCAGTGCATTAATCAAATTTATTAATAAATTAACAAGCCGTATCTATCTGACTGGCCGACACAAGCAGACCCAGCTCCCAGCGCCCAGCGCACGGTTGCCTGCCCCTGGCACTTGTAATACATATCTCAATTAATTATTACCGTGCGGTTAATGAGTGCCTTGCCAGCTGCAATAACATCTGCTGCAGCCACAGCAGCCAGAGCGGTCCGAGCAGCCCCAGCAGCGGAAGTGCGGCCATGTCCCCACGATGTTATCTGCCACATTTTAATTACCCATTACACACTGTGCCCAACGACCCACGAAAATGAGTGCAAAACTAGCATTTTACTCGTTCTCGTCCCGGCTTGATAACTACGTCAGGTCCACGCAAACAACAAAACTGAAGGAAGTACAAAAAAAAACTGCATTACGAAATGTTAGCCATTGCTAACAACGATACGATAAATACCCTGCTAATACAATAAATATTGGAAAAAATTCTAGAAATATTTTTAAATAAATAAATTAATTAAATAATTTTTTTTTTGCTGGTTTTATTTATTATTTATTTTTCGATTTACGTGGTTAATAAACTATATTTATATATAAGTCAATTAATTGAATCATTTATATTTATTTATTTCCACCCAAGTTGAATTTTTATGAATTTAAATCAATAAATATTTTGCAATCTAAAAGCAAATGGGTTAACATATTTTTCTCCCTCTCTATATCTATATATTGCACTCTCTTTTTGTCTGTCTCTGGCTCTCTGAATTCTATGTCTGTTTTTTCTCTCTCTCTCTCTCTCTCTCTCTCTCTCTCTCTCTCTCTCTCTTTCTCTCTCTCTCTCTCTCTCTCTCTCTCTCTCTCTATCTCTCTCTCTCTCTCAATCTCTCTCTCTCTTTCTCTCTCTCTCTCTCAATCTCTCGCTCTCTCTTTCTCTCTCTTTCTCTCTCTCTCTCTTCGACTCTGTCTCTCTCTCTCTCCCTATCTAAATAAATATATAAAAAAATAAATATATTTGTATTTGTATGCTTAAGCTTTCGATTCCTTCATTCATACAATTTCCATTTAATTTCCTCTTTCATTTATCATATTTTACACTTTCTCTTCATTACAATTCTCCGTCATTGTTTTTGTCTTACAATGGGTATAAAGTTTTGTTTTTTTTTTTTTTTTTTTTTTTTTTTTTAATAAATCTTTATTGCAGCTAGGTATAAAGTTAATTTACAATGATACAAATTTTAATAACGTTATTGTCTTATCAAACTCTAAAATATTAATTTGCCCAGTTTTAGAAATTAGCTTTGTTCAAGTAATTTGCTTGAATACAAAACAATGCAGCTAACGGGTTTCTGCCACTCATAAATGCATTTCAAATTTCTTAACAAGGATCTTACACTTTTAATTGCAATTTAACAGTGCTTTTGTTTAGTAAATAAGTAGTTCAGTAAGAGAACGTAGGTAGAACGAGCACAGGGATCTCGCACTCCCTACTACTCCTACTCTTAAAACTCCAACTTCAAATGCTGCTCTTTCAAAAAAGATTACTATTTACATAGATAGATAATAGTAATATTTAGATTATTTATCTTTAGATAAAAGATTACTATATAACTATTTAAGATATATGCATATAATTTAACAGTCTTGCAGAGAAAAAAATATATAAAATATTCAATTTATAAAATCAACTTAAATATTTGTTCAAATTTTACAATATTAATATGATGATGTATAATACTTTTCGTCATTCTACTCCCTCGGAGTACATTAAAATTGGTGTGTGATAGACAGAGCTATTCAAAGAATTAAAAGTATTACATGAGTGAGTCTAATAACATTTTCCCTACAAAAATAAAATACATCCTTTTGCTAAAAAAAAATAATAAAATATCTCGATCATTGGCTCATAAATCCCATTAAATTAATAAATATATATAAAAATATACTTTGAATAGAATGTGGAACATTCTAAAAACAAACATTTAAAACATTTTTTATGTCAGCTGCTTAAGTTATCCTTGGGCCATTCATAAGCTGATTCAAATTGGGCCCTTTGGTCAACTATACCCATAGATAGTTAGGCAAAGCGATTAAAAATGTTTTGCGACTTTTTTTTTTTTGACGCTGTGGGTAAATAAAAAGTTGCGTATGATTATTGTTTTTGTGAACAAACAAAAGTTTTGTTAAATAATTAATATTATACAATGCCAAGCTTAACGTGTAATTGTTGTGCATTTCGCCAAATGCATTTTAATTAGCTGCGACACAGCAGCGGTCAAATGTAAACTAATTAAAATAAATTCATCAATAAAGCAATTTGATATACAAAGACACCGCATTTGTCCGGGGACATTTTTGCATGTCATTTGGGCAAAATATTTGAAATATTTGTGTTTTGTATCCTTTTTTTTTTGTATTTTTGGGTGAGTCATACCAACAAAACAAATGACAGGGTGTAAAGTTGCAGCAAATAGGGCAATGCGGCGTATGCGTAATTTGACTTTTGCATTGAAATGCGAGTATTTAATTATTATTCTTTCTGTACCTTGCACAGACACATTTATAAATGCTTTATTATGATTTTCATTTGGTTACGTTTGAAGCTCGCCCGGGCAAATAGTTTCTGGGCGGTTTTTAAAAGTTTCACCGCCTGTTTGTTTGCATTGGTAATGAGTTTACTTTGGCTGTAAGTTGCGCAAACAGACCACCAAACACCGCCGGCTAGGGGACTGACTGCATGCTCAGAGCTAAGCATTGCCGGGCAAAAACCAAAAACTTGTGCATTCAACTTTCGTTTTATTGTAAAGTTCTGTCAACAAAATCTTTTTGCCCGCAAACATTTCTGTGTATGCGAAATATGGGCGTTGGCGTTGACGTTGGCGTTTCGGTTTCGGTTTGGATCTGGGATCTGGTTGGGGTTTGTGTTCGGGTTCGGGTTATGTCCATATGCGTGTGCCTGCCGCATATGTTTTTAGTTTCGTCGGCAAATGGCTTTGCTGCCAGTGGCGCTCTGCTACAACTTTGATAAATATACAATTTTTAATTAGTAAAAAAAATATGTGTATAAAAATGCCAGCGTAAATAAGAGCCAAGGCCCGTGTCAGGAATAAAATATTTTTTTTTTTTTTCTTTTTATGAATGCATATAAAAGTCAGCAGAATTTGAGAAATTGTGAACACTTAAAAATGCGCTTTAAATAAACAAAATAAATCACAGCGGCGAGTCAACAGTTGTTGCTGCTGTCGTTGCCTTATCAAAAGGTTTGCAGCAACATCATGATTTAGCGATAGGCACAACAAGTGCTCGACTGTTCCTGAGATACGCATCAGGCGCTGCCACATAAATTACGCACACCTCCACAGCGCCAAGTTTGTTTGATGACCGAAAAACATAAAGAAAACAATTCACAATAACAGCAACGATAACAAAAATGTACAAAAAGAAAAGCAAATCAATTCATTAGAGTGGCGAGTGGGCAAGCTTAGCCAAATCAGTATTACACACACACACACACATAAATATATTAGTTTAGAACTTCCATTGCGCTGACAAGCGCTCGTTATGTAGGCAACACACCTATTCAACGAATTCAAAGAACTTCAAACACCGCCAAGGTCTTAATGCAGTCCCACGCCGCGGCACTTGGGGTAAGACAGTTTGCTATAAAAACAAAATCCGCCACTAAGTAGCGGTGCTTATGACATAATAGCTATGGCGCACAGTGGTGTGAGGACAATAAAAATGATCATCAAAATAAATTGTAAAAAAATTATATATATATTTTTAATAATTTTTTTGAAAACTTTGACTTATTTGTTGTTAGAATAATAAAATTTTTAAGATTAAAAAAATTTTTTAAAATTTTAATTCGAAAATGAAGGGTAATAAATAAGCATGTTAAAAAAAATAAGGATAACACTTACTTTTCTTCTAGCTACTCTTCAATATTGAAGACGAAATTATAATTTTGAAATTATGAATTTGGTTAAATTTCATTTTATTTATTAAAATAATTTTCCACGCGTTTCCATTGCAGCAATAAATGTTTGCATTAGACGATCTTTGTCATCTTATCCACGAAAGTTCCATATTCCACTTTAATAATGCTATATGCAACTTCCCAGATCCCCTCTGCTGGCGTTTATATGTCTGCCATGTTTCACACTCTTCATTCCACTGTCCATTTGCCATATTATTATTTTAGCTGTTTGTATTTGGCCACATTAATGGCTGCTCTGCCTGTGTGTTGGTAGCATTTTAGGTAAATTAAAAAATAACATCCATTTTCTTCCACCTGAAGAGGGTAATACAATTTTCTCAAGAAATATGTGACAGAGTAGACTGCGAAGTTTAGATATGAGTGAAGAGCTCATCTGTTAGCAGCTAGAGGATTAAAGTGGATTGATATATTGCAGAGCAACTACACGATGCTAATTACTGCCGGGATTATTTATTTCTTAAATATGTATATATAATATATAGCAAGAAGAACAACTTTATTGGCTTTGTAATAAGTTTTAGTTTTTAAAAGAATTTTAAAAAGTTTTTCTTTAATCGTTCAATATATTGGGTTGCAGTTTAGTACCTATAACTCTTCCTATATATATTTTATTTTATTTTATTTTATTTTATTTTTTATTTTTTATTTATTTTATTATTTATTAATATGTAATAATTATTATATTTTTTTAGATATTTTCTATTGTCCTCTTAACTATGTAATGAGTTTTTAAATAATTAGTATATACCACATTATATTTTTTAGTATAGTATATACCATACATACATTTAAAATATTCGTAATTCTTTAATTTTTGATGAGAATATATTGATTTTAGTATATTATCATACAGATAAAATAGTTTTATATAACCTTCTCTATAAACCCTCAATACGTTGATTAACAGCATAAGAATTTTCTTTATATAGATTAACATAGTTTTATGAATTTTTACTAGATATTTTCAATTGCTCTATTAACTGTTTTAAGTTTTCATTAAATTGAACTTTTCATTTTTAAAATAATCAAATAAATAAAAGTTGTTCTTAAATATAAATGATCATTCTCTTCTTATAAATATATCTTTTTCTTTAATCCTTTAAAATGTTGATCAACAAAATAAGATCTTGTTATTCTCTTTGTATAGAATAACATTTTCTGTTATATATATTTTTTTAATATATTTTCATTTATTTTATTAGCTATGTAATAATTTATAGAATTTTATTTTTATAAAATGAAAGTATAAAATTTTTGATTAATAAAATGAATTATAATTTGTTTAATATTTTTATTATGCAAGAAGTTAAATATTTTATCACTCTCTTCACATAGAGCTAGAGGAGTTTTATGTATCTTTTTTCTATATGTTGATTTATAAGACCTTAGCAAACTCTTCCTATAGAGCTAACATCGTTTTATATATATTTTTATACCCTCTTTTATACTGCAATTTTTTTATCTTCCAAGTCATATAAGCACGATTTTATCAATTCATTTCACATTTTACTTTTCTCACTTTAATTCATTTTACTTTATACTTTTCCTTATACAACTTCCAAACCAATTATCTTAGGGTATTTCCTTATTGGCGTGTTCAACATTCTCTTTCCTGTTTAGTTAGTATTTCTTTTTTACTTTCTTTCTTTTTTTTTGGTTGGCAGTCGGATCTATTTGCTAAGTGTTCTGTTGTTGTTCATATTTATTTATTTATTTTCATTTTCGGACATACATCTTGTTGGTTTAGTTTGTCAAAACAACAACAAGGAATCATATGTAAAGTTCGCCAATGTGTGCTAATATCTTTAAAAGCTTTGACTTCGTGTCGACTTGCATTGATCAAGTGGCAATAAGCCAAATAACTGAATACTTTAAGCCCGAGCTGTTATGGCTCTTATGCCAATCGAAGTGCTACAGACACAACTGGCCATGGTTACATATCATTAGCAAGCATGAAGATTGCTGACAATGGCCAGTGGCATTGATGGCCTGTAAAACCTTCGAGCTTTAGACTCGCATGCTGAGTTGGAGCTGGAGCTGGAGCTGGAGCTGGCAGTGACAAAGCAAATGTCAAATTAATTTGATACCTTACTTACACATGAACACCTTTCGCCCACCTGTGCCGCCTCTTTCAACAATGCTACGGATGCGGCTCTATTGGCAACATCAAAGGGCTGACTGCACGCACTAATGGAGGCTGGTCACCTGGCTGTCAATTTCATTTATGTTTTCAATCGATTGTGCTCGGCGATAGCATTCACAGCTACGCCTCCTGGCGCACACCCACACACAAACACACACACGCACATTCACACACGCAGCCAATATTGGTTAGATTTTTGACAGCTAAAATTGAATTTTCCTTTGGCTTTGCCTTTGCCTTTTAGCTGTCCAGCTCGCGTCCAGGTGAATTTTTGTTTGCTTGACCTGGCATGTTGTAAATGTATGTGTGCGTGTGTGTGTGTGAGGGTGTGTGGAGGGTGTTTGTAATCTGGGTATGGTCGGCAGTCCGTCACGCTGTGAATACATTTGACTTTTGTTTATTGTACAATGACAATGGCATGATGATTTGTCTAATTTTTTGATCGATTGTTTATCTCGCCCTGTGCTGTGTTTGCCCGGCATCAACAGCCTTAACAATGCCCGAGACAGCGCCAAGGGCTACACCCAAAATCATATTTGTCACTTAAACAAATGGCTTTGGCTGCTCAAGTAAAGAAATCACAGATATCTTGACATGATTGCCAATTTATACAAACCGAAGGCATTTATTTGTATTTACATTGCGTGTGTGTACTTTGTCTTAGCGTCAATTTGACGGATTACAACTGCTGTTGCGCATTATCCAGCATTCAGTATTCGCTTTGAATATCTAGGCTGTGCAAAGGATTGTCTGAAAGCATTCGCAAATCGTCTTATTTGCTGTTCAGTTGACAAAAGGATAGAGCAGTCGCATGTATCCCACTGCCTCCTGGTTGCGCATCAGCAACAGCAGCAGGAGCAGCAGCAGCAGCAGGAGCCGCAGCAACAGCAACAGCAATCGGCTAACGGGCAGTTTGAGCAGCTGCTGAAAAGTCTTCGGGGCTTTTGAAGCGTTTTGTTCGCGTGTTGTGGCTCTAGGCCTGTGGTCAGTTTGGTCACTTGGTCTAGATAAACCAGCTGCACATTCAGCGTGCATCGCTATTTTCGCACCTCAAGCAACTCCTATGATAGCCTTGCCAGCAAACCTTGTTCAATGCATTTAACAGCAGCTTTACTCTATGTAGATATCTAACTCTCTATCTAGATCTAGGTGTTCTAATATTTTCTTCTTAATATCATAATTTTGAATTTAATGTTTACAATAGTTTATCAAACCAGAAGGAATTCATAATGAATTGCTCTTCTTCATTTGAAAATGAACTTAGCCTAAAGTATATAATGAAATTTGGAGTTCTGTCGCTCAAAGCAGCGGTAGAACGGGAGTACATAGCATCCCATATGTATTTGTATATTTGGGACCGAACGGTCAATGAACGTCGTAGTGCTTATGCTGCAGATCTCACGCTGCATGCCAGTCCACATATAAGTGGCTGATCATATTACGGCATATTCATTGGCGGTCAATGCGCTTGATACTCTAACTTTGAGATTGAGCATATAACGACTTTACATATTGTATACACTACAATGGGCAAATGCTTATTTACATGTAACATGCTACAATATGATATTTATCAGTCTTGTTATCATTCATGTATTTTACTACATTTCATTATTATAATTGGAAAAATAAAATGATTTTATACAAAACATTTATAATTGAAGTTAAACTAAAAATTATTGATTATAATAATTTTTATAGATATATAATTTATATTTAATACATAATCTTAATATATTATAGATAATGAATATATTTTATTATATATATAAACATAATATAATAAATAAATTATTAACATATTTTTTTATATTTTTCTTATAGCTATTGTTATAGATATGCAATTTATATTTAATATATAATTTTAATATATTATAGATAATAAATATATTTTAATAAATACATATAAACATAATATAATAAATAAATTATTAACATCTTGTTTATATTTTTTTTATAAGTATAGTTATAGATATATAATTTATATTTAATATATAATAATAATATATATTATGGATAATGTTTTATTGTTATATACAAATAATATAATATAAATTAATCACATATTTATTTTTTTTTTTTGCCAATAATCAGGGTTACTTTTACAGGTTGGGTTTTTTTTCCAAAAAAATATTCATAAAAATATTTAACAATATAAAACAGATTCCAGTCCTATTTTTTTTGAAGAAGTAGAAAACAAAATCCAATAAAAATATAGGATTATAGCCCTAATAATACAGAAAATATTTTATATTAACAGAAAATACGAAGAGTGTTGCTGATGTCTATATATACTGTATATAGGTCACAATTTATTAATTAATTTACTTATATATGTATATGTTTAAAATAAATAATTTATAATAAATATTTACATAATATACTGCATAATATTAGTATACAATAATAATATTCACTTATATAATAAATATCATTATATTAATATATAATAATAATAATATTCATTTATTTACTTACAGCTTAAATTGAATTCCAGTAAAGACGGTGAGTGCAGCATGCCTTCAGTTCCATTCCAGCATAATCAAGAGCTTAAGTAATCATTTAGAAGTACATTTTTCTTATTTTATGTCAGCATCTATTTTATCTTTACTTCATTTGCTTTTTGTTATCCACCCAACTTGTCAGATTTGATGTGCCCGGGCCTATTAGCATACTCAATGTGTAGTTAAATGTCACTCTGGCGTAGTCCATGCGGCACTCGCTAACGATAGTCCCCACTGTTGCTCGATAAATGGGCATTTTATGTTGTCCGCTGGCTAAGGAAACGCTTTGCACATTATCCGCACGCCACACGCTGACCAAATGGCCGTGCAACATGTGGCATGAGATTGTTCTGCGGCCTCTCCTTTGTCTTCGTCGTCGTCGTCGTCTTCCACTTGGCTGTTTTGTTGCTTCTAATTTGATTTATATTTATAAAGCCGAGAATCATTTGCTTTCGATTGCCGTAATAATAAAGCGTCGTTACATTTAAATAATGACCGGGCCAACAAGAACGATGAGGACGTCGTCGTCGTCGCCGTCGACGTCTGGTAATGGCTATGAAAATTCAATTATAACCCGCAGCCGCAGCATGATGGCCACAGTGGCGGTGGTACGGCGGTGTCTCCGTCGCAAGGAGCCATATAAAACACGTTGCAAGATTAATTGTGCACGCTGTCGTACATTACGACGCGCATACGCCGTGTTGTACATGTGTAAATAAGCGCAGAGGCACAACAACATTGTCGGCTGCTGCGACTGCTTTTTTGGTCATCATATTTAATTCAAGCATAAATTTTTGCACGCATATAAAATAAAAAGGACACGGCGCGCGACGGGCAACCGGGCAGGCAGGCCAAATAAAAAGAATTAATACGTTTCGGTTAATTTATGTGGGCCGTGGCCAACAACAACAGCACAGCGCGCTGCCTGCCGACGGATGGAGCCATGAAAAATTGCCCGGCCAGACCTCGGCTCGAACCAATGAGCCACAAACGGCCGTGACGAACGCCAAGCGACACGCACCCTTGCCCAAGTCCAGGCCCAGACCAGGTCCAGGCCCAGGCCTGTGCCTCTGCCTTGGCTATGCCAACGGGCTTTTGTTTCGTCACCCTTTTTGGCCATTCGCTGGCTTCGCTTCAGCTTGGCCATTTGGCTGCCTTTTGTTATTGCACTGGCCATGGGTAATTACGGACGTGTGCGCATGTGTTCGCTGCCCGCCCGTGCCACCTGTCATTGTTGTAGAATGTGCCACGGTCCCAGCCCCAGCCTGGCTGCATTTTAATTTGTCATAATTCTGCTCGTTCACTGACTAATTAGCTAGTCAGCAGCGGCCCTCTGCTGCCGGCGCCTCGGCACACACAATCAATGCCCAGTTCAGCTGCCCGAATGGGGGACGGCTTTTGATTACCTAGCTAACTTGACTGGAATCTGGCACGGAATGGAGTCTAGCCGCATAGCTTCGTTTGCAAGTGCACCAAGACATGGCTGTAATCTAACTATTGTAAATTATTGTACAGTGCTGTATATTATAAAAAAAGATAAAAAAAAAAACTAACAGAGATCAATTTTGATTTAGCTTGTCATTATAAGAGTGATTCGTTGATTGAAGCGATATTTTATAATAATAGAATTTTTTATTGATATAATTCATAGTCTAAATTAATTTTTTCTTAGTCTCGATAAGCGCCAGTGGAAACTCAGCTCGATTTCCAGTTTAGTGTATCAGATCTAATTTGCTTTAGTTTTGCATCTGAGCATTTCAGCAATGAAGTAACAGTGTTGGTTGGGGCAGCATGCAAGTTATCACATATCACTCCGCGGAATTCTTATTGGAAACATAAACAATTTCTATTTAACTTTCAAAGTAGTTCGATATACTTCCATCCCTCTAATTCAATCATAATTCCCAGATGCAGCATAAAAACAATTTTTGTAAATTAGTTATAGTTTCGATTCTAAATAAAGTGTTTGATCTCTAGATCCACAACCAAAATTATTTTTTTTTAACATTTGTTCGGCACAACTGATTAATTTGTATGGTCAAGGAATCATAGGTTTGCTATTGCTGTAAAAATTTTTTTTTTTAATTTTTGCATGTGCATAACGTGACGGTGTTTGGTAGACTTGATGTACGTTGCCGAATATATCCCGTTAGAGTTATAATATCCTGAAATCGACTTAACACCATTTTTCCCCTCTTTTTGACAATCGTATTATATATCGAAAATTATTTAAAACAATAATGGGACAGATTTTAGGATATCTCTAGCTAGACCAAATATTTAAGCGAAGTAATATTTTTTCTCTAAATATTTATATTAAAATGTTATTTTATATACATAAAGAATATTAAGAATATTAGGAATTCAGAATATTAATATTTTGCTTGGCATCTGATTAGTTCAAAGTGTTTGGATAATATTTTTTTTATTATTTAATTTTTTTTTTCTTAAGGTAAATACAGAGAATTTTTGCACAGTCAGTCCGGTCCGTCACCCTTTCTTGGGCTACTTATCTACTTAGAAAGCAGGTGTTATCCTTTAATCTTCATGGTGGAGCGCTTCCATATACTTTAGCTGAACACTGTAGTCAATGTTATTGTGTCTAGGTTCCACTTGCGTTCCAGCTACGCTGCAAGCACTTTTCAGGAAATGCATAGACCTTTTTCCAAGCAACTTCGTTATGTATGACACATTTGCTCTATCATAATATACATATATTTCAACTTCAGCGATAATTTCTGCATTGTCAGCCCTTTTCCTCTATCTGGCTTTTGAGATTAAAAAAAAGCGGATAGTATGCATTATATGATTATTCAAAAAAGATTTTATTTATTTATGCATATTCTAGTTTATTAAATTATAATGCGAAAACAGTGCTGTGTCAGACTACGTTACTCAGGCAGGTTCTTCTCGCAGTCCAAGGAAAGTATTGTCTATGGAATTTATATATTGCTTAGATTAAATATCTGACTGAAATGAAATGTAGTTACTCAAGCACTCGTATGCCCCTTGCTTGGCATAATTCTTACAGGTATTCCCCTTTAATTCAACCCAAAACTACTTTAAAGTCTACAATCCGATATTCAATCGTATTTAGCTCTCAATATCCGCTCGATCAACTTGTTGGTATGCAGCACAACAGAGTTGCCCTTTGGCACCTTGGCCAATACGGTAAATCCCCTCTGCACATCAGAAATCATGAGCAACAGTTCGGGAGTGATGCATGCATGAAACCATAATCTTGATTCCTCATCACTTCCGCCACGCTCAACACTTGCCAGCAGCAACTTAATTTTTCAGCCAATAAACCATTCGAGCCCTCTTTACACACAAAATATACTCAAAGCAACAACATCTAACAGGGCCGCTAAAACCACATAAATCAATGTCTAAATGAACCCAACAACCCACAATATAACCGGAGCCAAAACTGTGTTCAACCCGGGCCCCAGCAGCGAACGCTCAAAGCTTGTGTGGGCGGGGCCGGGGCTGGGCTGGGGCTGGGGCTGGCCATGCCCATTTCGATTTCCATTCGTACATGCAGAGCCATTGCCATGGCAATGGCATGCAGTGACAGAAATTGCAAAATATTTGATTTGTGCTTATTTAATTTGAAATCTTGTACACGAAAGCGAGCCCACATCCCAGAGGATGGAGCACAAAAGCCCGACTCACAGCCAAATCC
This sequence comes from Drosophila meridiana, assembly GCA_035045185.1. NCBI lineage: Eukaryota > Metazoa > Arthropoda > Insecta > Diptera > Drosophilidae > Drosophila > Drosophila meridiana. The sequence continues at coordinate 9,428,217 of JAWNPF010000055.1, forward strand.
AAAAACCGCAGACCACACATACACACAGAGAGAGACATATGTGTATGTGTGTGTGTGTTCTGGCTACTTTGGCTCGGATGTGCACTGATTTAGATGGATGACACCAGTGCCGGAGCATTGAGCTGCCTAAGGCGCAACATCAGCTTTCAAGTACGCTGTGCTGTGTTTTCAAGTGCTGTCAGCTGCACTTAGTCAACATTGGAATTCGTGCTGATGAATTTTGGGTAGCATACAAAGCGCTCTTCTCGGAGTCGACGACGACGAATGCTAGATAGACGTCCATGGCCAATACGCTTAACTGGAGGACGTGAATAATGGCGATGATGACGATGTTTGTGGTCGAAGGCAACGGCTGCAGAATGCCATTTCATGTTCAATTAGTGCAGGCAAGCAGGCCTATTCAGGCTGTAGTAGTAGTATATAAAATGCCTGCGAGTCTAATTAATTACGGGCTACTGGCAATCGGCAATGGGTAATGGGTAATGGGATCTCAGCATTGTGGTTGCAACAAGCAGCACTCCACCCACTCTCGAACCCATCAACAACATCATTATCAGTGTCAAGCAACACTGCAGCCAGCTAATAAGGAAATCTCTTGATATCCAAATGGATATTTGGTTGGCGGCTAAATATTAACGATTGAATGAATGCCACCAATTGCAGTGCGCGACATCGCATGACAAACTGTATAATCAGGCAGGGAACAGTAGATACCAGCTGGACTATCATGGAAAAAAAGAGTCAGAAAGACAGAGAGGGAGAGAAAAAAAAGAGAGTAGAAAATGTCTGTCAGCAATTTGCATATTGAATTACATTCATTGTTGATGCTCGCGTGCGTTAAAAATCCTTTTGCAGCTCCTGCTCCTCCTGGCTATGGCATGTGGGCTGAGCCAGGCTCCTTGTTCACATTTTGATGCCTTTGAGTGACGCTGACAATGCTGCCAATTGGCAGCCGCCACGCAAAGGCAAGTCTTATAAAATATTCAGTTATTACAAACTCACACACACAAGACAGAAACGAACTGCTGCTCCACATTTACAGAATTGTTTATGAATGCTGAATATATTCTTTTCACTTCAATTCCCGCATTCAAACAAAATTCAACTAAATATTCTATGGACAGACATATTGAGTATTCCGCACACAGGTCTCAGCGAATGGTTCAGTTCGACTTCGTATGGGGTTATTAGTTGGAATATAATAATCTAATTCTTTATTCCTTCCTTGTAATATAGAATTTTATATTAAGACAGCGACATTATAGAGTGAAAGGCTTTCAACTTAATTATGTATACTGGATGTTATGTCAATGCAAATGCATTTGAGTTATAGATAAAGTTTAGTTGTATATGCATTATATATACATATATTATGGATCAATGCGACTAACTATTTTCAATAGTAAAAGCTATTATGCAGAAAGTCTTCATTAATTTAATTATTAATTATTAATAATTATTCCACTTCCAATAGAGAAATTACATACAATATATATTATATAGATATTATAGATATTATACAATAGATACAGTTTTGTTGTATATACATATACTATATATATTACGGATCAATGCAACAAGCTGTTGTTTGTCTTTGAAAAAGAATAATAGCTAAATATTTGTTATAAGAACTCTCGATATATATATTTAACGACTTTTATATGTCCATATTTTCTACTTCCATATTTCGTAGATCAAAAGCGACTTTAAAATTTTAAGTTTTTAACATCAATAAAACATTTTGGCTGCTAAAATAGTTTAATCTAAATTTATCTAAACTCTATTAAAATGAACATACAAATAAGGAATATTTTAATTTTTTTAAATTTATAAAAAATTTAAAGTTAATTTTATAAAAATATATAAGGAAATTTAAGTCTACTTAAACCTTTTACTTTTTAATAAATTTAATATTAAAGTACAAATTTTTTAAATTTCCAAACCAAAACAAAACATTTCACTTCATTATCGATCGCTTTATTGCTCAATCAGTCGATCCTTTATGAGGGATTCTTATACACTGAGCCCATTGAAAATGGGAAATCAGGGATGCCACGCCCCTATTTGTAAAAAGCGCAAATCAAATACTAGACACTTGTTTACTGCGACTAGAGCACTCTTAATTGTTTCATTTTGAAAATGGTTACACTTCGAATGTAAATTTGCGTTCGTATTTTGCTAAGGTTTCAGCTGCTATATACCCTTGTAGGACTAGGAATATATAAAAATGGAAAGGATTCATGGCTACCATTGATATTTTTTGTATTCTCTGTGCATCTAGTTGTTTCTTTAGGAACTCATCCCTCAATCTAATAATCATTTATATTTCAATTTCAATTTATTTCACTCTGTTATAATTACAGATTTTTTGTGAATGGTATCTTACAATAATTTAAGAGTTTAGACTAAGAACTAGGCGTTTTCTGCTTAAATATTTATTTAGAAATATGACATATGGCATACATATATAAATATATATATATATATATATATATATATATATATATATATATATATATATATATATATATATATATATTTATGTATATATACTCAGCTGAATATACAATATAATAATATAAATCCCAAATATAAAGTTTCAAGTAGAATCTTTCTACTTTATGTTTGCTCAACTTCAAATTCCTTCTTTATTTTCAGCATCAATTTCATACTTAGTCTTATTCTTTATATCTCTTATGAATTTCAATTAAAATCAAGTTTGCCAGCTAACTGTTTTTTCATTAATTAAGCGTAAATTGAGTGAGTTTAGTAAAATCTAATTTATAAATATATATTTGATCATTCATTAGCTTTGCTCTGCCAATTAGTTACAAATTTGCCAGATGCATCGCAAAACAGTTTTTGTGCATTTCTGGCCAATTTGCCAATAACGAAATAATTAAAACAATTAAAATTTCATTTTCAACTATTTCTGTTGCACATTTCCGGCTCACCAGATGTCATTTGCACTTGGCCACTTGGCCGTGTCCGAAGTCCAAGTCCAAGTCGAAGTCGACTCTGACTCTGATTCTGGTCAAAGGAATTACAACGATTTAATTTAAAAGTTTACACACTCTGCATGACGCGAGGGGGCGTGGCAGGAAGAACTAAGAGCTGAGAGCTGAGAGCTGAGAGCTGGCTTCTGGCTTTGAATGCTGGCAACATGCAGTAAATTAAATTTTTAACTTAATATATAGAAAACGTTTCGCATTGGCCTGGCTGAGATTTTGATTGCCTGAGAGTTGTTGCCTGCCAAATTGGCAAGTATTTTGGCATTTTGTTTCATTTTACTTTTGCCAGTCGCAACTAACGCTAAAAGGTAAGCCTTCCCCCCCCCTCCCCCCTCTCAGCAGGCTGCTTGTTGTTTCTGTTTTCACGGCAAACTTTTGAGCGCACATTAATTAGAAGCTGCCACGCTTGGCAGACACGCGCTCGCTCCGTCGCCAGAAAGTTGCCAGCGCCTGCCCCGAAAAGTGCAACATGTACGCACGAAGTTTTGGGATGGAGTTTGAATTGAAGTTTTTATTTTCGCTCTATGCATAGGGTATACACCTATTGTGTTGTCATTAAGCTGTCAGACAATATTCATGTGTGTATGTGGACTATATGCTTATTAAGTATATGCTCTCTGAGCCTATAAATATTCTAGTAGTATGTCAATAAATCAACTGGATTGCCAATAAGATCGAGGTTTAGAGCATATATGAGATATTAATATAAGAAAGAGCATACACAAATCTATCAAACCTTTCCAGATATATTGCTATAGATATGTATTGAATTTACATATATTTTTCCTTTACTAAGACAGATCTATAAACAATATTACTTGATGATAAAGTGTATCAGTTTTTCCTAGATATATAGCTATAGCTATATGGATATTATTCCTTGTTTTACGACAGATCGATACACATCTTTTCTTAGCTATAACTTGAGCTGCTTTTATCAGTTTTTCCCAGATATATAGCTATAGATATATGGATATTTATTTCTTTTATAATACAGATCTAAAAACAACTTTACTTAATGATGTCTTGAACTGTTCTTATCAGTATTTTCTAGTTATATATCTAATGATATATAGTTATATTTATCTATTCTAAGACAGGTCTGAAAATAACCTTAGTTCATGGGAACTTTAACTGTTTTTTTTTTTCTAGATGTATTGCTATAGATATATATAGTTATCTTTCCGTTTCTATGACAAATCTATACACAACTTTACATTTTTTTCTCGATATAGATCTGTCTTGAAATACGATAAATATGTATATATTAATAGCTTATATCGAGAAAAAAAACTAATAAAAGATCTATAAACAGACATATAAACAACTTTACTTAATGATAGCTTGTGCTGATTTTATTGTTTTTTTTTTTAGTTATATATATCTGAAGATATATAGCTATTTTTCCTTTTCTAAGACATCTAGACACAGCTTTACTTCATGATGTCTTCAATCAGTTATCAGTTTTTCTCTAGATATATAGATATTTATCTTTTTCTAAAACATAGCTCCAAACAACTTTACTTAATGATAACTTCAATTGCTTTTAGCTGTATTTTTTAGACATATGTATAGCAATAGATAGCAATGGATATAAATCCTTTTAGCTACATATATGCAGATACTTTTTCTTTTCTAAATCTCACTTATCATCTACAGAACACATTCCATAGTATAACCATAAAAGAAACAAAAAGAAGAACAAGTAGCAGAGTATTTCCTAGTCAGGCACTGCCCTTAGCCACTCCAACTTGTGCTTTGTGCCGTTTTCGGCAAATGCTCGGCTAGATGCTTTTAATTAAGGCACCCGACAGCGTCATGCCCCATGCATTTTGGGCTAAGCAGCTGCTGCAGCGGAGCCAGCGTCTGCTAAGGTCGTGGCGCCGCCAGTTGCATTATGCTGGCTGCCACTTGCCGTTGGGCGATTGCCTCGGTGGCGGCAACAAGGTGTTAACATTTTAAAGTTGCCTTTAATTTTGTTAAAAGTGCAGACAAACATATGCCCGCACGGAAGATGGCGTACGGAGGATGGCGGATGGCAATTGGCGGATAACGGTTGGTGGGGCAAGATGAGGAACTGTTATAAATAACGCAATCTTCACGCACGTAATTCAAATGGCAACTAATGGGCGTCGGTGTGGGCGCTGCTCAGCACTGCGTCGCGTCTCATTTAGCGCACGTATCCAAATAATGACCCAAAATGATGGCGTTTAATTCAAATGAAGCGTCTGCGCTGATGACCAGCAAAAAAACGCATGTTGTTTGAGTTAGGGAAATGTGACAGACCAAGAAATACCCTGTTTGTATTTGAGGCAATCAAGGAGTATACTTGAATAAGGATCAAATGCCGAAATAAGTTTTGAGATGTCAAGAAGGAAAAGAAAATTTAAAAAAAATATAAAATAAAAATAAGCTATTACGCAACAAAATCTATTGGTATTTCATAATTATAATAATCACTATTTCATTATAATAATTACTATTGATAATTTTTATTGTTTTTATTATTATTTTTATTTATTTTTTATATTACTTTTTGGTATTATTTTGCAATATTATTACCATAAATTTTATTATTATTTTTATTACTATTTTCTGACTATGTTTAATTTTATTTTTATTATTATTATTATATTTGTATTTTTTTTGTATTATTTTCCATTATATATTATTTTTATTACTATTTTCTTACTATGATTAATTTTATTTTTATTATTATTATTATATTTGTATTTTTTTTGTATTATTTTCCATTACTATTATTACTTTTATTTTTATTATTATTATTATTTTTTTATTATTGTTATATTATTTATTTTTTATATATAATTTTTATTATTATTTTACATTGTTATTACCATTTTTTATTATTCTTATTAATATTTTTACTATTATTACATTTATTTTTATTATTATTATTATGTTTTTATTATTATTTTTCTTTATTATTTTTTTTGTAATATTTTGCATTATTATTATTACCATTTTTTTTATTATTCTTCTTACTATTTTTAATATTATTATTATTCTTATTTTTATTATATTTAATTTATTTTTAATTTTTAATTTTTTTTTGCTCTTTTTATTTTTTATTTATTTATTTTTATTTCTTAGTTCTAAATCTTTACTATATACCTCCGTTCTATAATATTTGAAGTTAATCAAATTCCACTGCGGTTCACATACGTAGTCCTCTTAGCCTTCGCTTGATCTTATTAATACTCCAATTAGATTCGCACTAATTTTGATTCTATCAGTTTATGGCCGTCTCTGAAGCTATAGCAGTCGCTAAAATTCCATTTATTTTATTCACTTCTTCACTATCCAGTCAGCTCTCGTACATCTTTATTTTTTTAAATATACAAATTAATTAGCTGAAACATGACAGACATACATATATACCTATTTAATATAGGAATGTAATGGCGCCATTGTTGTTCAAAGATATTTTTCAGAAGACTCTAAGTACAAGCTTAGCACCTGACTTATATAGATATTTATAATTAGGTTTCGACCGCACTATAAATGAAATACTAAAACATTGAAATTTCCCGCTCAAATTCCGACCTATGCATTGAGCTCTTTCTGTCATTTTATAATGTCTATCAAAATTTAAGAAAGTTTTTAAATGTATTAATTATTAATTATTTAAAATTTCACATATCTAATATTAAGTTAATCTATATCGTTCAATAAACTAAGAAGTAGAGTAACTAATATTGGGTATAGAGAAGAAAAGATTTCAAACCTTTTTCTATCAAAGTCAGCTTGAGTTGAAATCTCAATTTTCAATAAAATCTCTAGAAAATTAAAAATTAAAAAATATACGTTAATATACCTCACCCTCCTCATACTTTACAGGGTACACAAAACTGCGTGAGTTTTGTAAATAAAATGAAATGAAATGAAATGTTTTATCAACGTGCCAGGCGCTCTAAACAGGATTCCCCGCCGGCTGGCGAGGACCAAGCCACTCTCTCTCTCTCTCTCTCTCTCTCTCTCTCTCTCTCTCTCTCTGAATGATGGTCTTTTGACCACGTGAATGCTTTGTGGGCAACTGAGTCGCTAGGGGATGGGGGATGGGCGGATGGGGGATGGGCCCACTGACTGATAGACGGGGATGCAGCGGTACAGGCAACGCTTATTATCGCTGCGCCCCCATGTGATATTTGTTGTTGTAATTGTTTTGTTGTCGTAAATGCGAAGATAGATTGCAATTGCCACAGGCCATTACCAATGGAAATTACGTAGTATACGAAAACAAATACGAGTGCCGTGGACACGGCCAGCAGCCGCTTCAAAATGCTTGTCATTAAATTAAAAATAAACGACAATATTTTATGCGCCTATAAATATGCAACGCAACAAAATGTTGCCCCGGCATACGGAAAGTGAGCAGCTGCTATTTTATTCGTTCTTCTTCTTGTTGTTGTTGTTGTTGTTGTTGTTGTTGTTGTTGTAGTTGGTTGAATTGTTGTTTTTATGTCTTCTTTATGTAAGGCATCGTTAGAGTTAAAGTTTGCTGCCCGCATCTGTCTGGGACACAGGTGTGACCAGAGCACAGATTGAGTGCCACAACGAAATGAATGACTGAGTGTGTCTGTGTGTGTGTGTGTGTGTGTGTGTGTGTGTGTGTGGCCAGTGTCACTGATTTGCCCAAGTCCTGCCTACTCGGCCATAAACCATAAATTGTAAAAACAAAACAAGAGCTATTTTCTAATCTCTCGATTTGAATAAAATATTTATTATAAAATTCACTTAGTTGAAGGATTTGGACAATTTTCTTTGGGCATCAATTTATGTAAAGTATTCAAATAAAACATTATACTTTAGCCTATTTTAAGTGTGTATTAATTTAATTGAAAAGATTTATGTTTTTTAAGAGATTTAGAGTTTGTATGAATTATAAATATTTGCTGTATTATTTCAGTTAGAATATACCCAAAAATTTATATGTATCTTATGCTAATTGACTCCAAAAATCATCAGATTTAAAGTCCTCTGTAGATTTATACATTTTATATTTTATGTAATTTTTATAAATAAAAATATAAAAGATTATAAAAATATTATAATGTATTTTTAATATATTTTTATTTATAAAAATTTCACTTCTTTTGAATATTAGAAATATTAATTATATATTTTGTAGCACTGAATTAAATCAATTATTTTAAGTTTAAAATTACATCAAATTAACCTTATAAGCCAATATTAATAATTTTGTAGAATTTGAAATTCAAAATATTTGATTAAATGCAGAGATTTGAAAGCAAAAAAAAAATACATAAAACTCTTCTAATGAAATGCCTTGAAGGTTAACTGGTAAATTAGCTGCATTACAAATGTTGTTTGAACCAAAGGAGTGTGTTGAAGTCAGGAGGGTTCGACTAGGAGATACCCGAACTTACTTAAAAAATATTGAATACTTACTATATCTGATTGTCACATTGAAATCTGGATGGATTCGTATGTTGTCCCATGGAGCTTACATTTGAAATTTTATAGCTATAGTTTTTATAGCTTTATGATGTTAAAAATACTTTATATATATTTTATATATATTTTGTATTTCAATTTATAAAAAAAAATGAATAAAGAAAATTATAAAAATCCGGTATTTTCTAATATTTTTAACTTTTTAATTTAATTTAATTTTTTTTTATTTTAATTTTTGAATTCTATATGTAAATTTTTTGTTTTATACCAAATTTTAATTTGAACAATTTTAAAAGCCTCCTATTTTATTTTTAAAAATTATAAATTAATTAATTCATAAAAAAAATCAATAATAATAATTAAATAAATTAAAACAAATCAAACTTTTAAAAACTCTTTTACTTTTATTTCAAATATATTTTTTTTAATTATAAAAATTTATTTTATATGAATTTATTTATAATAACAACTGGATCATTTTATTTGTAAATTTTTTTTTTAACTATAAAAAATTTGTCTATTGTTTATAAACATTTATTTGTGAATTTCTAAAACTGATGTTAGTTTTTACATTAATATTTTTCTGAATTTAAAAAAATTGTTTATTTAATTACCTATTATATAGACTTTTCTTTTTGTGAGGCTTTACTCTATATTATTTATTAGACTTAGCAAAATTTAGTGTAATATCATTGATTGAAATAGAAAAATTGCTTATTTAACTTATTTAGGAACTTTCTATAAGCAGATATAAATATTTGTATATATACAAATTTATATAAAAATATAATTTATATATATAAATATCCATTAGGAAACTTTATTAAACAATTTGGACATATAAATAGTAGATAAGCGTGAAAGGGCTTAAAGACTTATCGAACCTATGCGAAATTAGTTTAAGTTTTGGCTTTTAGAATACGGTCCTACGTCCGAATGGCATATGTTAAGTAACTAGGCCGAAGTTCGTGTCTTTTCGTAAGCGGGCTCCGCCGATATCTGCAGCTTGGCATCCTCGAACTCGCTGTCCGTCTCGCTCCTCGTGTCATTGTCGTTCCAGGGCTGCGTTTCGGCCGTGCCCCAAATGAGGTAGATGATGTTGCCGGCGAATAGCACGGTCGCAGCGATGCTGAAGACAACCTGCCACTCTCTGCGCTCCGTGGGATGCGTCACCAGCACGCCCACCACGAGGGGCGTCAGCATGGCCACCAGATTGGTGAAGGTGCTCAGGATGCCGGAGAGAATGCTGGCATGGACAGGCGATAGATCAATTGTGTTCAGCTCGCTGCCAATCGTCGCCGCGCTGCTGACGCCCACGCTGAGCGTGACGAGGGCCAGGGCCAGCGGCTTCTGTGTGGCGTCCACAAAGCCCAGGGCCATCATGATGGCAGCCGGTGTCCAGAGCGCAATGCTGTTGTAGGTCTTACGCAACGCCGTCAGACTGAGCCGACGGCGCTGCAGCAACACGTCCGCAATGATCAGATAGACATAGCACATGGCCCACATGAGCAGGAAGGGCAGCGCCGAGAAGAACGCATTGCTGTGCATCTGCAGGCCCAGGACGCCGTTCAGGTAGGCGGGCAGCTCCGCCTGCATGGTGGCCAGGCCCCAGGTGTCCGCGCAGCGGGCGCAGAGCAGCGCATAAAACGGCGCCGACGTGAAGATGCCGCGCCATGGTATGGCCATCTTGCGCTCCCGCCTCACACTGCGCTGCAGGTCGCCAATGATGTAGCGCTGCTCAGCGCGGCCAATGCAGCGCGCCTCGTTCGCCCGGTTGGCGCCCAGCAGCAGCCACAGCATGCACCAGGTCAGGCCGACGGCAGCCGAGGCGTAGCTGATGCCCGGCCAGCCCCAGCTGGAGCTGGCCAGCATTCCGGCCGCATACATGGCCAGCACGTTGCCGCAATCGAAGCCCGTGTAGGCGAAGGCGCCGAGCCGCGTCCGCTCCACCGCCGGCGCCCAGTTGGCCAGATGCTGATGGATGCAGGGCAGCGTCAGGCCCTGGCACAGGCCCTGCATCAGCCGGATGCTGCAGTAGGCGCGCCAGCCGGCCATATAGATGCCAGTGGGTGTCAGCGCACTCAGCAGCGCCGAGCCGAAGCTGCCCAAGAAGAGCACAGACTTGGCGCCGAAGCGCTTGCAAAGATAACCGCCGGCGAACTGGGTCAGAGCCGAGCCCCAGTAAAAGCTGGAAAGGACGTAGGATTTCTCTGGCTCCGTCCAGTTGTAGTGCTGCAAGTGGAAATTTCATAGTGGTTAGTTGGAAAGGGGGCGTGGCACATTGTACACTACTTACGGGCAGATCTGGGTTAGAGGATGTGGCATTTGTCATGGCCACCACGGCCACGCCCACATTGAACTGGAGTGTGGTATTGACGACCAGACCGAGAAACAGCAGCAAAGCCTGCAGATGACGCAGCCCCAGGCGCGGCACTAAAATGCAAATTGGACACAGAGATAGATACTTCCTCTCCATTTCCCCCATTTCCACTTCAGTCTCCCCACTCACCTTTCTCCAGGTCCACATCCGTGTCAGTCATGCTGCTTGAGCGGCTTCGTCGTTGTTGCTCTTGTTGCTGCCTTTTGGTTTCGCTGGAAAAACAATTCGAGCACTAGGCGAAAAAAGGAAATCGGAAAATCTGGAATCCCCCCAATTCCAAAATGCAACAGTTTTCAGTTTAGTTTAGCCTTGGCGACTCTCGATTTGTCCTTTTGTCTTAGCTATAAAGTAAGAAAAGTTGGGAGGCATTAAAAATGTTGTTTGAACCAAGGGAGTGTGTTGAAGTCAGGAGGGCTCGACTAGGAAATACCCGAACTTACTTTAAAAATATTGAATATTTTCTATATTTGATTGTCACATCGAAATCTGGATGGATTCGTATGTTGTCCAATGGAACTTACATTTTAAATTTTATAGCTATAGTTTTTATAGTTTATGGTGTTAAAAATACTGTCATGTATCCGACTGGGAAATAACCAAAATCACTTCAAATGAATCTAAATGAATACTAACTACCTAATAGTTAAAATTCTGAAATAATTCATATATTTTCCATGGAACTTTTATTGTAGATTTCAAATCTTTAGCTTTGATAGTTTTAAAGTATTAAAAATGTTGGGTTATCCGATTAGGATCTATTCGGTTAACATCCCGAAGCGATTTAAAAGGAAATATCTACTAGTTGGCATATCAAAGTATACGAAATTTGAAATATTTCGTGTGTCTATCTATGGAGCTTACATAGTAAATTCAATATCTGTTGCTATTACGGTGTTATTGCATTAGAAAAGTTCGAGTCACTATCCTTGGAACTTTTATAGTATATGTTGAATCTTTGATCTTATGCTGTCAAAATATCAATTTTTATTTATTATAATTATTAATAATAATAGATTATCAATAAAATGATTAATGAAATAATAAACAATATGTTGGAAATAATAAGTTGTATGCTCTAGGAGTACGCTGAATCTAGACGAAACAACAGTCGTACAAGCGAACAGATAATAATCTCTTGATGGACTAACTCAGTCACTAAATAAGTCAACTCGTTATAGCCAAGACTATATATAAATATATATATAACTATATCGCGTTTTAGCCTCTCTTATACATATTTTCTATCCTATCCTATTACATAAATTTGGAAAATAAAATATAATACCCTTTTTGCTTCACATAATTTCATTCAGATTATTTCAAATAAATATATGAGCACTCACAAAAAGTTTAATTGAGTTGACAAAAGCTTAAAAAATCGGTCATAAATAATTCATGTGCGCCATAAAAAAAGCCAACTCATTGTTCGAGCAATTATCACCTAATAATTGATATATTTGACTTTATATAGAGCAGAGTAATATTTTTTGATAGCTTCGCGATCATTTTAGGGTTTCACACAAATTAAACTCGTTTTAAATTGTACAAAAAAAATATTTTGTTTCATTCTTTTTTATTTAATTTTTGGTAGTTTGTTAATTTATGTGCTAACAAAAATGGCTTTGTCTATCAATTATTTGATTTGAAATGATATTTGCGAATACTCCGGTTTAAGGTTTGTCCAAAATCATAAAGCAAATGCTCAAGTGAATAAAACAATAAAGTGCTTTCAATCATTTTTATGAAAAATAAATTTTGTTGAATTTAAAAATTTAATATAATAGAAAGGAATATACTAGTATCTCTGAAAATATAATTTTGAATTAATATATATAAAACAATTGAAGTGTTATGAAAGTAGGAATAGCAAATTTATTGATATTATTTATATATATGTATATATATTATATATTATATTATATATTATTTTCATGTAATGATTTCGGGTTAGAAGATATTTGAAGCTGAGTTGTATCAGACAAAAAAAAAAGTTACTTATACCATAGCTTAAATAATTTTTTTATTGTTTGATACTAATTTTTTGCCCTTTGGAATATATTTTTAAATTTTTCAAAATTCTTCATTTGATCCCGAAATATTGAGTATGAAAAAGGTTTACGAAAAATGGGATAGCACTTAGGGCCTGATACAGAGAGCGAAAGAGAGAGAAAGTAAGGGCCATGGTGGATGCATGGAAGCAGTTTAGTAAATTTAGCTGAAAGGAGGTGTAACTTTGAAATTTGAACTTCTTTTTTTTATAGATCTAAGTCAATATTGTTGACTTTAGGTTAAGATATTTATATATATATATATATATACATACATAGTATATACAATGGTAGCATTACTTTACAGTATGTCAAGTTTATGTGTGTTTATTACACTAATAGCTTAGAAATTCTTAAAAATTCCGATTTCTCAAATAGATTCAGCATGTCAACAACCTTTGGAAAACTATTCTGTTAATTTTTCGTTTTTTTTTTTAATATATATAACTAAGTCTAGTTGATCTATTTTACTTATATAATCGCAGCAGACCCAAAAAATGGCAATATCAACAATCATAAAAAAATTTAAGTAATGTCGTAAATTATATATATATATATATATATATATATATATATATATATATATATATATATATATATATATATATACATATATATATATATATATATATATATATATATATATATATATATAAGTTAATGATGTCGCCGCCACTGATACATAGTGGCGGCCACATCTCAGGGTTACTTACATGAGAAGCTCCTTCAGCATGCACATAATGAGAGTATGAGAGTAGTATAAAACACAAGGACTCGTTCTAATACGTTATAAGTTTATTACAATGATTATTCTGACAAAGTATATCCCGATTGGGCAGAGAGGTTTATGTCTGGATTGATCCGCTGTTCCGTGAGAACTGCCCGCTCTCGTCCAAGTCGTCCGTTGCGCCGTTGGAGTCGCGGCTGCGACGTCCATATAGTGGTGGCGCAGCGGCAGCGGCGGGGGCAGCGGCGGCTGCAGCGTCAGCGGCGTCTGCATGGTCGCTGTTGGGCCCGCGGCGATATAACGGCTCCATCGGCGGTAGCGGCAGCAGCGACGTCTGCCGCGTCAGCGGTTTCGGTTTGGCCGCCGTTGAACCCGCGACGGCAGCAGCGGCTCCGGCGGCGGCAGCGCGTAAACAACGTCAAAGGTTTCGTATGACTGTTGCTGAGGCCGCGCATCGGTTTCCGGTGACAACTCCGCATTCCGGCTCTTGAGCGTGTCAGCGTAACTGCAACTGTGTTGCAATAGCTGGGCGCTCATGTTCAAGTGGCGGAGTGCGGGGTTGAACGGCCGGGCTGAGCGTGTCAGCATAAATACAACTTTGTTGTATTAGCTGGCCGCGCATGGCAAAGTGGCGAGAGGCCAGAATGGTTATGGGCAGAGCGGCGGGAACGTTATGGTAAGGCAATAATGTGATAGAGAGCAGCTGGGGTTGAGTGGAAAATGGAGACGTCCAGTCGGGGCAGGGGAGAAGAGGAGGTACTGCGTACTGGCTGGTGTTAACTCCTCCCCCTCAAATATCTGCGTCCCGCAGATCAGTTGGTCTTCTGGTCGACCGATGTAGCGACTTCCATTTGTATGGTATGAGCCTCTTCAGTATCGGTGTTCTTCACAGGTGTTCGTTGACGTGTTGTTCTCCACCATATTATGATAATGGCGAATACCACTACTATGATTGTGATGATTTCTGTTGCCATGGAAGTTGTGAGCCTTCCCCGCATTGTCCGAAGTAGGTCCAGGTTGCGTGTGCTAAGGCTGTGCACTAGTTCCAAGTTGAGATGAAATCCCTTGTTGGTTAAGTTGGTGATCACTGATGGCATCGCAACCAGGTGAGCATGCGAATGGCTATGGAACGTCTTGTTGTCCGCAGTTATGGATTCGTTTGCAAACTGAACTAGGAACGTTCCTTCAAGGCTGTAGTTCCTGCCTTGAGCAGTGACAGTCCCGTTGTAGTTAGTGAGGAATAGAGTTCCATCCTCTAGTAGCTCAACTACGCGGCGGTTGGACGCCACGTAATGACATTCCGCGTTGCCTCCCTTTATTATCCTTGGTACGCAGTCGGCTTCGTTTAGTGGAACTAGGTGCTCTTCTGCGCACACGCTAGTGTTGCCGATCGTCAGGCAGCTCTTCGTTATTGCGAAGGTTTCATCTGGCGCCACTAGTACTTTCCCATAGTTGACGTCGATTTGCTTCCCTGAACAGATCGCTGGTCGGATGACCAACATTTGATATTCCTTAGCGACGACCTTTGGTAGCGCTAGGATATAGAGCAGCGTGGTGCCGTTCGTCGCGATTATTGGTTTTGCGAACTCCGTGGCTTCCACAGCGCTCTGGTAGGGCAACGAGTCCATTTCCTTAAGAAGAGCTCGTATTTCCGTTTCGTCCAGTAAGTTGCTATTCACCAGTCCGGCTTTCGCAAACTGGCAGGCTCTACTCAGCTCATTAACCTGATTCTCTAGTAGGAGTGCCTTGTGCAAGGCAACGGTGGCAGCTTGTTCGTTGTTATCAATGGTGTTGACTCTCTCAATCATAGCATCGAGTCTCTCCAGAGACTGTTTCGATGCTTCAAAGAGTCTGTCGTTGATCCGATATTGTCGATTGCTATTCTCGACAAGATTGTCTCGCATGTTCAAAATCGCGTTCCAATCTGAGGCGTCGGGCGATCCCGCAACCCATTTCCACGCCGATCCCAGCCAGTCAATTGACCGTGCCTTTCTTACTCTCGTCAACTTTGAGAGCATTTTCTGAGCCTGTTCTAAGTGATAGAACGTTAAGACTCGGGTCTGTCCTTCATCCAGTTCCCGTGCTTCCGCTCGTGTTGCTTCGATGGTTGCCTCTATTTCGTCCAGCTTCACTAAGTGGATTAGGTTGAAATATCCATCCACTCTCCAACCACTGCCCTGCCTCAATGTTACCAATGGCCCGTCATATTTAAAGACGTGGAACGTTAGTGTCGGCTTTAGCCAGAGTAATGTGAATAATGAGGTGCTGATGATGTGAAGATATGTTAGTTTACAATTTTTGTGCTTAATACTTAACAATTTGTTCTTAGATTTATATGAATGAATGAAGGCAAACAATTGTCATTAAATTTTTAATTATGATTTTTTCTTCTTTTTTTTTTTTATTCTTATTATCTAATGATAGTGTGTGAATGAAATAACGCTGGTAAGGACACGAAGTCCTCCACTTGGCTTGTATATAAAGAGAATGGTTCTGATAGTATGGGGGTTTCTTGCGAAAGCAAACTGCGTTAGGGACAGGCGGCTGTTCTTCATTTCCTCACATGTGATTTGTGAAGAACTTTGCCTGATCGAGTCCTTACTGTCACGTTCCTATCTTCTTCTACAACTTCTTTATTGAAGCGTTTTTTCTCCTTGCCCTTAATCTGTTTATTCTTCACAAATATTTCCTGTCCGGATGGATAGGCCACCGGTGCCGACCTATTCTTATTCTTGCTGTTATTCGAGATCTGTTGTTTACGTTGTAACAGACCTCGAATATCTTCATGTTCCTTTCGTTTTATTTCTATCGTTTTTTCTAGGTCTAAGGTTGTCTCTCGGTTAAAGAATATTTCCGCGGGTTTCCTCTGCGTAACAGAGTGAATGGAATTATTATACCTATCAACCGAGATAGCGACAAGCTCATCGACCGTGCAGGTCGGATACTCATGCTTTAGACAACGGTATATTTCCAAGAATGTGGAATGAAACCGTTCTACTTGGCCGTTTACTTCACTCTTTTGTGAAGGCGCGTGATAGACCTCTATACCCAAAGTTTTGAGAAAATTCAAAACCGTCGGGCAGAGCAAACCTCGCTCATTATCGGATACCATTGTCTTTGGTGCAGTGAAGTAATGTAAAACCTTGACCAATTCTTCGCGCAAATGCAACGCAGATTTTGACTCTATTGGGAATAGTTTGGCGTATTTTGAGAATTTGTCCAGACAGCTGAGGTATTTTTTTCCTTCCAACATGAAGATGTCTATGTGTAGTATTTCACATGGACGGGTCGGAATCGGTGTAGGCTGTAAAAGTGGTTTATTGGGGTGACGATCGTATTTTTGGTATTTACAAATCTGACACGCGGCCGTGAAGGCTCTGATGCGACTGGCCATTTTCAGGAAATAACAGCTGTCTAGAAGTTGTAGCCTAACCTCTCGTGAATTTCTATGCGCCCGAGAATGTTCTCGCTCTATGACCGCCGATATCTCATCTTCGTCATTAATATCTCTCACGAGTTTCTGGGCTATTCTTGTTTTGAAAAGAGAGAATGACCCTCGATAGCACTCTTGGAAAGATTGCAAATAATCATCAGGAATTTTTACTCCATTTATAATTATTGGGCGCAAGTGTTTCCCCAACACGTCAGTTAAGGATTTAACCGTTTCGTTTGTTAAGGGAATAACGTGTCTAGTGTAGCCAGGGAAAGGTGTTTCGAGAGAATAGTTCCTCGCTTCGGAGGCAAACACAATTTGATTTCTGAAGACATTAATTGGTGCTTCCACATGTGGCACGAGGTCTGTTGCGTCTTGGAGTGCGCTATGTACCGTGGCTACGGAATCTGAATCCGCGTGCGAAACACCAACGGCGAGAGAATCTGTTTCAAGGGCATTTAGTTGGGGTGGTAGGCGTGAAAGTGCGTCTGCCACGACGTTTGACTTTCCTGGCTTGTACAACAATTCACAGTTGTATTCTTCGATACGCGCCTTCCACCTTTTCAGTTTTGCGTTATAATTACGATTTCCTAAGGAATACGTAAGAGGTTGATGATCTGTAAAGATCTTAATGCAACCAGCACCGTAAAGGTACGAGCGCAAATTATCCAAAGCCCAAATGATCGCCAGCATTTCTTTTTCATTGGCGGCGTAGCTCTCTTCAGTTTTGTTAAGTGATCTGGATATATAGGCTATCGGTCTGTCTTTCCCATCTTGAATTTGGGACAAAACTGCTCCTAGAGCGTATCTGGACGCATCAGTTGTCAAATGGAAAGGTTTGTGAAAGTCTGGGAAAGCTAATACCTCAGAGGACGAGAGAAGAGTTTTTAGTTCTTCGAACGCCTTTAAAGATGACTCATCTAATTTAATGGAAACTTTCCTGGATTGAGAAGCCTTGACTCCTGCACCTTCGCCTCGCGTCAGATTGGTAAGAGGCTTCGCGATTTTCGCATAATCTTGGATAAACTTCCTATAGTAGGAAGTCATGCCAAGGAAGCTCTTTAATTCTTTGACATTGGAGGGTGGTGCTAGTTTCCTAATAGCTTCCACCTTCTTGACGTCTGGTCTTATACCGTCGGAGGCTACGATGTAACCTAAGAATTCGACCTGGGCGGACAAGAAATGCGTCTTCTCAAGATTAACCTTCAAGTCTACTTCACGAAGCGTCTTGAAGATCCGTCGCAAGTGTTCCCAGTGGTTTTCATAGCTATGCTGAAGACGATTATATCGTCTACGTAAACGTAGCATATTTTACCTATGAATGGCCTAAGCACATCATCAATCATGCGCTGAAATATGGCGGGAGCATTCCGCAGGCCGAAAGGCAATCTGGTGAACTCGTACTTGCCGTTCAAGGTTGAGAATGCCGTCTTGGGCATGTCAGCTTCTTTCATTAGCACTTGATGGAATCCTGAAGTCAGGTCAAGCGTCGTGAAATACTTTGCTGTTCCAAGACTAGCCAAGGTGGAAGAAATGTCCGGTATGGGGTAGGTATCCGGTATTGTTACCGCATTGAGGCGTTTGAAATCAACCACCATGCGATACTGTTTTTCTCCATTAGGTTTGGGTTTCTTAGGGACTACCCAAATCGGAGAGTTATATGGACTCTTAGAAGGTCTAATTATTCCCTCCTTTTCCAACTCTTTGACTTGTCGTTCGACCTCTTCTCTCATATGAGCTGGATATGGGTAGATTTTTGAATAAATGGGCTCTTGAGTCGTGGTCCGAATCTCAGCTCTCACTGTCGTCTTAACTGCACGACCTGGGACGAGAGGTTGGAAAACGTCTGCGAATTCCGTGAGTAAAAGGTTGAGTGTCTTTCGCACTTCGTCTGGGTGAGATTCGTCAAGCAGCATGTTAACAGGTTCTGATTTTTTTGCAAGTAATGGGATTCGTATCCCGGGTTCTATGGTAAGAAGATCGTGTTTCCTGTCTATTATCGCTTTCAGCTCCCTCAGGCTATCGTCGCCAATGATACCATCGAACGCTTCTAGCCCTGGGAGTACATAAAATGTAAGGGGCGTGTTGTTTCCTACCGATTCGAAAAATAGTCCTGTCAGGTATTGTGTTATTTCAATGGCTCCGCAGCTGACCGTACCAAAAATGGTTTTGATAAATCAGTGCAACCTGCGGCCACTTTGGGACAGATAAAGTTCTTATTGGCTCCAGTGTCAATTAAGAACTGGAGTCCTGCCCCATCCCCCGTACCATACTCTATATATGGTACGCTAGAGAGGCGTTCGTCATAAAATTTACCTGTCCCTCGTCTAGCTCTACCAACTTTTCTCCGGTCTGGTTCGACTCATCCTCTTGTGATGAGTGTTCGGCCAGATCGGACCCGTGTACATGGTCGGTTGGCTCATAAGACGCGGTCACCTCTGTGTAACCTCCTTCTTCCTGAATTCCTTCTCTACCGACCGAGCACGGTGCGGTGCTTGGGCCCTCAAGGTGATAAAGTCTCTGTGACTTTCTGAATGGATTAGCGTTTCCGCTGGGGGCTCTCTTGAAACCACCTGATGGAGAAGTATTCGACCTATAAGATTGCCCAGACTGGTTGGACTCCATCTTCAAGGAAGGCCTTGGCGGCTGAACTCCATATCTTGGAGTGAATGGTGGCCGAGTGTTAGCATTAGCGTTCGCGTACCCTTGATGCGGCATTGCGTGGCTATTGTTGTTAGAATTCAAGAAGGGGCGAGGGGGGCGGAATGGTGAATGATTCGGCCATGGAGTCATTGCACGTGGGTTTCCAGGGGAAGCGTTCCTGGGTGCAAATGTGGGGCCAGCTCTCATACAGATATTTTGGAATTCGTTACACAAGGAGTATGCCTCAGGGAGGTCCTTCGGCCCACGCATCATAAGGAATCCAGGCAAGTCGCCACTTAGGCCGCCTATGAAAGCGTCCAACGCCTTCTTCCTATAAATGTCCATTAAGGCAGTTGCTACCTCCGTTGTGTAGGACCCAGTCCTCAACTTCCTCAATATCAAAGAAACGTGGTTATTAACCTTGTTGAAAAAAACGTCGACGCTGTCAGTTCCTTGAAACATTTTTCCCAACTGATTTTCCAGCGTACCTAAATCACGTTTGTCGGCATAATGCATGGTTAAGACGCGTTTGGTTTCTGGCCAATCGTCATCTAACACACCATAAGAAGTTAGAGCTATGTCCGCGGGACCTCTTATCTTCTGCCTGATGTACATTACTATTGCCCTATACTGGGGCTTCTCCCTGATCAGCTCATAGTCGGCCAGGATGTTTTCAACCCTGTTGGACCATGATTCGAACTCAGAGACATTTCCCTCGAAGACCTGTAGATCTTTCACGTAATCAGGTATTTTACTGCATTCGGTTAAGTCAAAGAGATTACGGGGTCGGGCTAAAGGTCTTGGTTCTGCTACCGTTGGATTGCGAGCCTCTCGCTCTGCAGCGAGGTCGTTCTCTAGAGACTGGATTTTGACAAGTGCCTGTCTCAATTCTTCTTTCTGAGCGGAGTTTTGGTTCGTCAGCAACGACAATGTTGCCTCGAATCTATCCATGGATTCTCTAATGACGGACAAATTTTGCTCGGACACGGACATTTTTCTATCTTTTTTCTTTCTTGGCTTACTAAAGTGACAGTGAATGAAATCTTAACACAAGCTTCTCGCAAGAATCTCTCACGGGTGAAAGTTAATATTAAGGAATAAAACAAGTTAACTCTTTTCTCTTTATTATTTCAATAGGGTGCCAAATGTAAGGACAACGTCTCACTTACCTGAAGTTAGTAGTGTGTTTTATGATGATCTGGTTATGTTATGGTTATAGTATGATATCGTGTGTTGTTGTGTGTGTTGTTTCCTTCTATCTGTTGGAGATACAAGCTTGGATTAGTGATATGTGAAAATAATTTTGGATCTGAGAGAAAATATTTTTTTTTTTTTTTTTTTTTTTTTTTTTTTTCCAATTCTATATTTTGATTTGTGCACAAGTGCGAGTTGCAACGTACCGAGTATCGAGATGTTGGCGAATTTGTACTTAGCGGGAGGTCCTTATTATCCTTTTTAGCCTGTTACAGCCTACTGGGGTAAGGATGACTCCACGAACCGTTGGGCAGCCGAACGCAATATTTGACTTTTTATTTGATTGCTAGGCCTTTCCAACGGAACACAGTACACCACCACGCATCTCTGTTCACTCATAACGCACTTGCACTCACACTCACTGCACTCATATTATTTCTCTTTTCGTTTTGTTTCTTTTCGTTTTCGTTTTTCGTTTTGTTTTTATTTAATGGTTTAATTTTATTTCATTCAAAATGCCACTTGCAGGTCGAAGCTGCCACAGTGGTTATCTCTTAAAACTAAAAATGCCACTTGCAGGTCGAAGCTGCCACAGTGGTTATCTCTTAAAACTAGAACTGAGACCACTTTCAATCACAAAGTGCGCGTGAATTATCAGATTAAGGATCGGGCGGCGGGGAGTCGGACCCCTGACATGCACTGTCCACCAATATTTTTTAGCCACCGATCTTAACTGCACTATTTTTTAAAAATTTTTTTAATAATTTAACTCGAATATCGCCGCACGAAAGGGAGTCGAACCCCGACATCACACATCACAAGTGCACTGCCCACCAATAATTTGCCGTCGGCTTTTTCGATTTTTTTTCTTTTATTTGAGCCTATGAAGGGAGTCGAACCCAAGCATCTCTTAATATAGAGGATGCGTACACATTTTTCACAGGCTTTTTCATTCTTTCGTTAGATAATTAGCACTCACAAATTCTCTTATTTCGTTTAATACAATTTTCTGGTTACTTTAGTGGAAAGGTTTTGTCACATTATTCTATCACATTTTTGTTCTTTGTTATGCAGCTATTTTCGTCGTTTTGATTTTATTTATTTTTCGTTATTTCGCATGTGTGTCTTGCCGGCGGAAAAATAAGAACAACAGAGAACCAAAATTTGTGTATTTCACTCTATTTTGCACTTGTGCTCTTTTTTTTCGTCTTATATTGCATTAACTGGTCGTTTATTTACTTATTATTATTCTTTGTTTTCTTCTTTTTGGTTTTTTCTTTTTTTTGCTTGTTTATTTTCATTATTTTGTAGGCAAGACACAACACTGACAAAAATTTCCACTTATTATTTATTTTTTAATTCACTTTCATGTAGAGATTTGTGGCACTTTATTTTACATTTTTATCACGCACTTTATGACAGAAGCGGTCCCTGCTCGGGCGCCAGTTAATGATGTCGCCGCCACTGATACATAGTGGCGGCCACATCTCAGGGTTACTTACATGAGAAGCTCCTTCAGATGCACATAATGAGAGTATGAGAGTAGTATAAAACACAAGGACTCGTTCTAATACGTTATAAGTTTATTACAATATTATTCTGACAAAGTATATCCCGATTGGGCAGAGAGGTTTATGTCTGGATTGATCCGCTGTTCCGTGAGAACTGCCCGCTCTCGTCCAAGTCGTCCGTTGCGCCGTTGGAGTCGCGGCTGCGACGTCCATATAGTGGTGGCGCAGCGGCAGCGGCGGGGGCAGCGGCGGCTGCAGCGTCAGCGGCGTCTGCATGGTCGCTGTTGGGCCCGCGGCGATATAACGGCTCCATCGGCGGTAGCGGCAGCAGCGACGTCTGCCGCGTCAGCGGTTTCGGTTTGGCCGCCGTTGAACCCGCGACGGCAGCAGCGGCTCCGGCGGCGGCAGCGCGTAAACAACGTCAAAGGTTTCGTATGACTGTTGCTGAGGCCGCGCATCGGTTTCCGGTGACAACTCCGCATTCCGGCTCTTGAGCGTGTCAGCGTAACTGCAACTGTGTTGCAATAGCTGGGCGCTCATGTTCAAGTGGCGGAGTGCGGGGTTGAACGGCCGGGCTGAGCGTGTCAGCATAAATACAACTTTGTTGTATTAGCTGGCCGCGCATGGCAAAGTGGCGAGAGGCCAGAATGGTTATGGGCAGAGCGGCGGGAACGTTATGGTAAGGCAATAATGTGATAGAGAGCAGCTGGGGTTGAGTGGAAAATGGAGACGTCCAGTCGGGGCAGGGGAGAAGAGGAGGTACTGCGTACTGGCTGGTGTTAACTTATATATATATATTTATAACAAAAGTTTTATTAAATAAAAATACTTTTCTTCTGTAGAATAAAATTTTTGATAATAAAAATTTGTAGAAATCTTTATAGATGTGAATAGAGACGATAATAAAATGGACTTTAATATAAATAGATAACAATAGATACATATTTGCATATATGTTATATATATATATTTTTTTTAGGATACAAAAATCACATTAGATTCAATTATTGGCCACACTTTTCAGTTGCTGCCGAAACATTTGTTTACTGCGGAGGGAGCGAGATTGAAATTCGAAACTCGGCCAGGGAATTATCAGTGGCATAGAGTTTTCATTTGTTTGTTTATTTCGGGCATTGTTTCGACGATTGTTTTGTGTGCTGTTTTAGGGTTCTTCGGCTATGCTCAAAAATTTGGTTGACAATATCAATGAAAAACAAGTATGAGATTTGCAGTCAATCATTGCCGACTGCATGATACGCGTTGGTGTTATGTGAAAGAACTTAAAATATTTTGGGAAAATTTGAATTCCGATTTTGGGTGAAAGTATTTATCACTAAAGGTGTTTCTATATTATATGAATGTATATGATCTATTGTATATTTGTCAATTCAGTTAGTAGATGTCTGGGAATTCTAACAAGTTTTACTCAGCTTTTTAGTTGTAGACCCAAGATCGTATCATTAATAGTGATTTATATAGATAGGGTTTTCTGTTGACCTTCTTTAGGGATAAATGTTTCTGCATATAATGGAATCATGTATTTCTGATTAATTGAAAGAGAGAGAGAGAGAGAGGGAGAAAGAGAGGGAGAGAGAGAGAGAGAGTGAGAGAGAGAGTGAGAGAGAGAGTGAGAGAGAGATTGAGAGAGAGAGATAGATAGAGAGAGAGAGAGAGATTGAGAGAGAGAGATAGAGAGAGAGAGAGATAGAGAGAGAGAGAGGAAGAGAGGAGAGAGAGAGAGTGAGTAAGAGATTGAGAGAGAGAGAGTGAGAGAGAGAGTGTGAGCAGTAGTACTGTCTTTAATATAGACCTACATATATAGATATGGTTTTCAGTTGACCTTATTTAGGGATACATTTTTCCTTCTATAATGGAATCATTTAGTTCTGATCAATTGACAGAGACAATCGATTATTATTGGAGAGTTAAAGTAGAGGTCGTGGCAGTAAGATTGGAATGTAGATATGTATATGACCTTGTAATTTTTATATGAGGATGGTTCAATATATTTAAAAAAATAAATAAATAAATATATTAATTTACACGAATTAAAAAAATACTTAAAAAAAAGCTAATATACTCTTTTCGAGTCTTTGAGCGGGCAGCAAAAATAATACAAATGCTTGTATATACACAGTTCTATCTGTGTTGCTAACAAGATACTTTTAGTGCCATTGACAATCGCACACATACACAGACACACACACACACACACACACACACACACACACACACACGCACACACACATGTGCATACAGAAATTTGCAATCCAAACCATGCGTCTGTGTCTTTTTCAGTGGCAGCCATCGCTTGCCCATTGTTTTTGTTGTTGTTGTTGTTGTTGTTGTTGGATATCGCATGCTGTTTCAATTGTTCTAAAAGCTGTCAATACAAATCGGACAACGTGCTTTAGTCGAATGGTTGACAGAGGCGATAGTGGGGGATTGCAGGGATAGGGCGGGGGGGGGGGCTCTGTTTTGCCTCCTCTGATCCGGCGCTTATAGCCTAACAAGTGAAATGCATTCGCTGCAGCAGCCATACACATATTTTTGGGTCCCATGCAAATATTTGCACATTCGAATTTTTGTTTACATTTTAGTGCAAATTTCGCAAATTACTTGCTTGACAGTCTGGCAACCCCCAAACGCACGCTGGCAATCCCCTTCCACCTGAGCAGCATATCGTACGCTCGCTATGTGTGTTAATATATATATTGCATATATTATTTTTGCGACTTATTTGTTTTTGTTTTACATTTAATTTAAGTAAATTTGTGACATGTGCCGCGCATTAGGTCAGAGGCGTCGCCAAAGGGGTTTAAGCCGAATGGAAATAGGAAATGGCGGAGATTTAATATAGTATATTTTGGTATTTTTTATATATTCTTTTGTATTTTTCTTTCTGATCCCCTTTTCTGTTACGCCTCTGCTAAGTCTATATTAATGTCTAGCAGTCGGCTTGCTTTTATTAAAAACAAATAGGCAACACACACACATACATATATCTGACACACTCACACGCACACCCACACTCACACACACACACACACACACACATGCTAATACTGCATGCAAACACATTTATGCATTTTGTGTTATTTTAATTTAAAATATCTGCCGATTTATTGTGAGAATTTTATAAAGCTTTTAGGTCGCCGCACAGCTACAACAATCGAAAGACTCTATTTATACACACACACACACACACACACACACACACACACACACGCACATGAATGTGTTGCAGCGGCAATGATGAAATGAAATGAAACGTTTCAAAGCTTAACTGAAAACTCTCAGAGTACGACGAGATTCTTATTGGAATTGCAATTCGAATTGGATTGGCAATAGTTACCCGAATTTCCACGTGGACTTTGGACTTTTGTTTACACGTCCATTTTTAGGGCAGTGTATTCTATTAATATCCAATTTTGGTACTCTTTACAATTTTGTTATTTTTCCCGATTATTTATGTTCGCTTTTTTGTTATTTTTGTTCTATTTTTTTTCCGTTTAATCGTTTAGAGCGTCCGTCAACTGCGCTTTGTTTATGCAAATAACTT
The DNA here is from genome assembly GCA_035045185.1 of Drosophila meridiana. NCBI lineage: Eukaryota > Metazoa > Arthropoda > Insecta > Diptera > Drosophilidae > Drosophila > Drosophila meridiana. The sequence continues at coordinate 9,454,165 of JAWNPF010000055.1, forward strand.
TTAGACGCTCGCTGCCAACCAATTTAAATCTCGCTTAATAAAGTTCTTTCCCCGCTGTGTGTTTTGCTCTGCTCCTAAAGTGAACGGCGAATGGAATGGAAATGTTTGTGGAATTCTAAAAAAGAACAGATCAGGCAGCTTGGCTTAAATGCGTGCGGTTCGCTATAGAGTGTTCAGGATTGCCTGTTACTTTAATAAATTTAAATCATTTTTGTTCAGTTTTAATTGGAAGTAATTGAACATTTTTACCATCATCGTAAACTTGTCCAAAATCTACATTTTATTCCGCATGTTTTATTTTAAAAGTGAACGATGCATGTGCTCACTATCGAAAGCTAATTGCTGTAACAGCTGCCTCTAAACAGCTGATCGTTAAATATGTCTGTTAGTTAACAGGCTGCTGAAAATCAACAGGTTAGATTATTGCAATCGATATCGATAAAAAATACATTGCCTTATCGCGCAGAGTATTTTATCTGTTTAGCTGTGGATTTTTTGTATTTTGAGAATTATAGTAAGTATTTTAATTAATTTTGTTTTAGAAATTATTAAAATTTGTAGGTTAATTTGATAATGGATTTTTTGTTAACATAAGGCGTTGTCTATCGACTGCAAAGCTAAGCAGTCTTCTTAACAGATCTTTATATTGGCGGTTAAATTCAAACTAAATCGGTAGAAAGTGATTTTTGTATTAACTGTTATTTGCGCTTATTATCAGAGTAGATATAATTTGTATTTTGATTAACATGCAGCTAGATATCAAGATTGTTAGTATTTGAACTCTTTTCGGCAATTTTCTTATTGTCCACTGTTAATAGCAGTACAGAAGAGAAACATGTTATTGCCGCTGTTATGTTATTCATTCGACTGTGCGCTCTCTTTGGCGTGCGATCGGAAATTCTCTCATTTACTGTTAATGTTGTTGTACGTACACATGTTTGCGGACGGCGAAATAAATTCAAAATTTACGAGTTTTAACTTTTAGACTTAGTTTGTGCGGAAGCAGCGTGCATTAGTGCAACAAATGCCATTAAAATTCGTTTTTAAAAAAGGAAATACCAACTGCGTGCAAAATCAAATTGAAATTTTTACATTGCGGCGACAAAACGATCGCAAAAGAAGACGCGCAAGCAAATAAACAAATTTGCGGCCGTCATCTCGTCGTGTGTGTAAGTGTATGTATGTATGTTCGGTTGTGTTCGTTGCGTGTGATTCAATTGTTTAAGCAAACAGCAACGGCAACGGCCGCTGGGCAATTTGTTCAAAATCATTTAATTGCATTAACAACAACTGGGAGCCAACCAACATCGCAGTGAGAAGCAGTCCGAAAAAAGTAGAGAAAAGAAAAAGAAAAAAATGCCGCCAAAATAGCCAGTCAATAGTAATAAAGAAAATTGAAAGAAAAAAATAAAATAAAATAAAATAAATACAAAAATACAAATACAGAAACGAAATCAGTTAAATTTGCTTTTTATGTCAATTTCGGTCAAACAGATTCGTTTGACGTTTGATTAAAAAAAATTTCGTGCATTTGTTCTCGTCTTGTCCTTTTCGTTTTGTTTTATTTTTAAGCTTTTTCGTGTATCCTTTTACCATACGATTCGCGCGTGTTGTGCGTTGTCCTCATCTGGTCACACTCGCCGTCTGTCCGTCCTCGCATCGCTGTTAACGACCAAGAAGCAGAAGTAGCGAAGTGAACACGCGCGTAATTTTCACACCCTCACCCCACTCCACCTCTCTCCCACATTTTTGGCATTCTTATTGCATTCCACGTGCGATTCGTGTTTTTGTTCGTCCCGGTTCGTATCGACTCGTAAGTGTTTCCCGCCGTCGAAATTTAATTCTTTTTCGGTAATGTTTCCATTGGTGTAATTTATTTTGCGAATCTGCCTGCCTGCCCTCTCCCCATTTTCATGTGATCCATTGTAAAATTTTCTACGTTTCGTTTTAATGAACGTGCTAATAAAGTTATTGTGAAAAAGACAACAAACGGAAAAAATAAACTAAAAAAAAAAAAAAAACAGTCCTGAAATTTAAAGGATTCGAAATTGACAACGAGAACATCCACAACATAATATCTGCTGTTTTGTAAGTTTTATTTTGTTTTTCTATCTATATTTTACCCCTTATTTTTAATAATACTAAGGTTTTCCTTATCACTGCTATCTCATCTAATTTTACCTACATGTATGTACATGCATTCAAAGGTCTGCCTAAACATAACTTCATGTTTGTATATATGTATGTATGCACATTCACATACAAACACACACGCACTCACACATTTCCATACATAATACCTGTTGCCCTCTTGTCGTTTACCATGTCCGTCTGTCTATCTCGCTCGCACATGCTAGCATATTTGAACATTCATTGTCAACGGTTATTTCATGATTGCGCTTTGTTGTCTTCATTTTGCCTCTTGCCTTGCTAGTTTGTTTTGTTGTTGCGTTCACTTACATGCAAACGGACGCGCGCACACACACACACACACATGCAAGCGTATGTTTGCATGTATTTTCTTATTGTACTCGTACATTCCAACCACCATTTCATTTTGGCTTACCTCACTTCACCTTGGCTGAGCCCAGCTCAGCTCATCTTTAATCGTATTTTGGCTGCGCTGTGCTATACCCTTATTGGCAACGCCGCCTTTGACGTTGCTCTGTTTATGATTTTCGCCGCTCTGGCAGCGCTGCGCTGTCGTTTTCATTGCCAGCGCTTCCTTTTTGCATAATTTCGCTGATTCATCGCAACGTTCAAAATTTAACATTCTTTTTTTTTCCTCTTCATTTTTGTTTTTATATTTTCGTTCGGTAGCAATTTGTGTTTGTCTTTCTCGTTCGCGTTTTGGTTTTGACCACATACAAAGTACACACAATAAATTGATAGTGTTGTTGTTGCTGGTGCTTTGCGTTGCGTTGCGTTGCGTTGACAGTCAGTTTAACGTTTTCGCTTACGCGTAATGGAGCTTTTGTCAGGGTCAGCTGTTAAAGTCCTAACCTCAATATTTGAATTTGATCAATGAGTTTTGTGACTTTTCTCAACAGAAATTAAATACGATATCTAAGTTTTCACTTAACCACTTTAAAGTATTACAACAGTTAATTTAAATTAAATAAAATTAATTAAAAAATATATGAGAATTAATTTGAAAATTTGAATATATATTTTTGCACACACACATACACTATATAGTTTCATACTTAGTGCAACAAGAGCCGTTATTTTTTACCACCCACCTATGCAGCTGTATTGCCCAGCTATAATAACAAGAACAACAACAACAACAACAACAACATCAGCATCAGCAAAATTAACTACTCAACGTCGCGTAATTTGCAAACAAAAGTCATTAAAATATCAAATTAGCGTCTGGCGTTGAGATTTAGTCAAGTTTCCCAATGATGATGTTGACGCCAGTTGTGCCTCGATGACTGTAAACTGAACGACTGACTATGAAATAACTGAGAATGTCTGGAAATGTATGTATGTATGTATGTGCGTCTGTCTGTGTCTGTGACTGTGACTGTGACTGTGTTTGTGTTTGTGTAGAAAAATGGAAAGTAAACGCAATGTGGCACTCGCATAAGCTCAATTTGCTGATTATACTCTACGTATATATAATTATATATTATATATACATTGATATACATACCTATATGTATGAGTGTATGTGCATTAATAACATTTGTATAGGCCGGAACGTCACATCTGCTTTAAAACTTTCCAAAACTAAGGCAGATTATGTATGAAATCGAAAAGCTTTGCAGTCTGTATAAACATGGTAGCTTTTATCTCTGTTCTTTATCTTAATATGGAATTCAGAAATAATATATCATTTATTTACCTTATACATTAGCAACAGTAGTTGCTCTGATATCCATTCAAAACAATATATGTGACCCCATTAGGAGATAGTATTAGAATTGTTACGAAAGTCTATCTCTTTTATAATAACATTTCGCAGATTCCCTACCATTTGTTAGATGAATCTACCCCATGACTCCTGGAGTTGGTTTTTTTTATAAAAGTAGTAAAAGTTTTTCAAAAAGCCTATAATTTTAAGGTTCGATTTTTCAATTGAGTCGGAAATATTATAAATTGATATTATAGAAAGCGCATTGAACATTCGACAACTAATTTATTTTTATTTTTTATCATTTAGCTTATCGGTAAAAAAAAAGTTACCGATAACAGAATTGACATGTGTGCGCAATGCGCTCTTCTTCATTGTCTAGGCCGGTGAGAGGGAGAGAGGGAGGCGTGGCGACTTTTTTTGCAGTTAATTGAATAAAGCGAGACAGCGAGAGGTGCAGAGCGAGATAGGGAGCGAAACACGTTTTACCTGGACTGAGTCACACTCCAGCTGTATTGAGTTGAAGGAACCCATTGCCCACGGGCTACAATATATGTATGTATATTTAACCCAACAAATAGCAACGACTACAACAATAACAGCAACATCAGCATTGCATTCAAATCATTTAAAACTTAATTTATGTTGGCTACAAACATTTTTGCTTACTTCGTTAAATTCTCGTAGCTCATTTATCGATTCAACGATCTCACTCGAAACGCGACCACACATCTCTTTGCTCCATATTTGTCCGCACTCATAAAACACAGTCACAATGAGTAGATAAAGCTACCAGCTAGACAATACCCTGTACTTAACTGTGTGGGTAGGTTTGGTATTTATATACCAAAGTCTCCTCTCCCTTTCTTCAGTTAGAATATATTCGAAATTCTTAATATTTGCTTATACAGTGCCGGTCAACTGAATAGGTAAGTTTCTTAAAATTTAAAAAACACATGGTTCTTCCACGAAAATAAAAGAAACCTAGCAATTATACAATACATTGCAAATTAATATTAAATTCCTCAAACTAGATAAGTCCAAAAAAAAAAAACACATTAATATATTCTTGAAAAATATATTTATATTATCGTGAAAACTTAATACAAGTATTCAAACCTGTAACTTCTTTCCTCGTTATAACTGTTTAATTTGTTTATATAATAAAAATCATATTCTTCAAATCGAAGTTTTCTCTGAAAAGCAAACACTTTTTAAACTTCAAAAAGTATCATCAAACCATTTCAGATATTCCACATTTTGTCAACCATCCCTTCTACTGCGGCACTTTATAGAGATCACTTTTTCTAACCCTTACGTTATTGCTACCCTTTGGTTATGCTTACAGGGTATGCAAATTGTATCTGTAGCTGCGCAAAAGTTCTGTGTGAAATACGCTTGCGCGACGGCAAACGCTCGACTTACCCCTCTCACAAGTTCTACACGAACGAACGCGTTTAATAAATTATCAAGTTGAATGCCCAGTTTCGAAATTTGACCTTGGGTACAAATTTCGGGTCTCGGGGCTCTACTCTATACGTATACAGTACTTATGTGTGTGTGTGTGTGTGTGTGTGTGTGTGTGTGTATCTTGTGATTGTTGACTGCGTTTATGTTTTCTTAGCTTGTATGTAGTTTCTTTGAGCTTTGATGCGTTACGACTGTCGCCTGGCCACAGTCTGTTGCCCACGACTGGGAAGTGAAACTCTGCAGCAAGTGCGTAAGTCTCGGGCTTCGGTTAATTAGCGCATCCATACAAATTAACTAACGCACATGCGTAACCTATAAATGAATGGCTAGAGAGATACAGATACAAAAATTCAAGCAAAATGCGGCGCGCTGTGATTTCGGAAATGATTAATGTGCTGGTCGTTTTTTATACCCTGAGCCCATTGAAAATGGGAAATCAGGGTATAATGGTTTTGTTAAATGTATGTAACAGGCAGAAGGAGGCGTGTCAGACCCCACAAAGTATATATATTCTTGATCAGGGCGACGAGCTGAGTCGATTTAGCCCTGTCCGTCTGTCTGTCTGTCCGTCTGTCCGTCCGTCCGTCCGTCCGTCCGTCCGTCTGTCCGTATGTTTGAACGCGTCGATCTTAGAACGTAGACGAGCTAGACAGCTGAAATTTTTTTTTGTTGGTCCGTGTATAGCACGCGCAGGTCAAGTTTGCTTCGTATGAACGATAACTATTTTTTGTTGTAATGTTATCGATTTTAATGCTTATCGAAAATAAGTTTTTAAGGTGTAGTTTGTACATTGTTTGAGCTAGACACTTCAAATTTGCTGTGTAGATGCGTGTAATGAATACGGAGATTACGTAATCTTTAGATTTTGGATGCCAGGCCCCATTCGCCCCCAATAGTCCCCTATTTGTAAAAAGCGTAAATCAAATACTAGAGACTTGTGCTTTGGCAAATACACACATATAAATGCCATTAATAAGTTGTGAAAGTTTTATGTAGTTAGTCAATCGCTAAGGAAAGTTATTAAGCAGTTAAGTCGCTGCGTCGACTGCGCAGTTGGCAGAGCGCACGCCTATGCGTGCGTACATATGTATGTATGCGTGTGTATATGTTGTTTTTATGCATGCTTAAAAAGAGCATAGAATGATATGATATTTGGCTCACAGGGCTCAGGGTATCTCCTAGTCGAGCAGTCTCGACTAGAGCACTCTTACTTGTTTTATATATATATATGTATGTATATAATTTTTTTTTACTTTTTGGCTCTAATGTCTGAAATAAATTGCCCTTGCTCTTGGTAGGCAGCCAATTGCAAACCGGTTTTACCATCAAATTTAATGAGAGTTGAGCCAGAGGCAAAGAGACAGAGTGAAAGAGAGAGACACATTATATAATGCCTATATATGTGTATATATTATAGAACCATCCAACTAAAGCTTGTTACCAAGTTGTTAAACATAAAGAAAATATCACACTATTGCAAATTCGTGTCTATATAAGCATCATCGTGTGATTTATGGCTACGTTTCATTCATTTTAAATTGTATAAATATTTTTCTTTGAACTATCTGTTATTTTGAAAAGTCATTCAGGCAATGCCTTGTAAGGGTACACGATATCTTAAAGTATGTACAGCTGCGGTCATAAAAATAGTAGTGTGACTGGACATTAAATGGTGAATAAAACAACTGAGCGATAAACTCAATGTTTTGAATGCAAATCGAAACGAATGTTATGTTATATTATAACATATATTGTTATAAACTTCGATGTTATTCTTGAGTTTATCAGTAGGTGTTTTTTGCCAACACAGCTGTATATATATATTCTGTATCAGCAGCCGACTTGATCTATAACTGTCTGGCTGTGCGTGTCACCATAAGCAACAAATTAGCGATCGAAGATGACAATTAGTTGTAACTATTTTATACATAAATATATTTAAAGTATATTCTTCTCTATAGAAGAGACAGATCAAGCTGCATTTACAGTTGGATAATGCCATTATATAGAATTATATATAAAGTACAAAATGCAGATAGATGCAATATATAAATCTTAGTTCTTTAAATTTCTGATTCATCATTCCATTTGACAACAAATTCATTCTTTCAAGCAATTGCATGAATGATTATAATTATAGAACTATAATTATTATATTTGAATGAAATGTATAATAATTAGAAAATTAACATTTAAAATTTTATAGAAATATAATATAAATATTTAAAAGAAATAAAATGTCGAATAATAGTTTGAAAGGCTTGTGATATTAATATTTCTTATGATAATATTTATTTATATAAAATTGAAATAAAAATTAAAATCACAAATATACAATTCTTCTGTATATAATATACTAATAACTACTAATAGCAGAAATTAACAAATTTGAACCCTTTAAAATTCTGATTCATCATTTCAATTGACCAAAACTCTTTCCTTCAAACCATTATAATATTCGTATAAAAATCATAATGATGCTTCGAATGCCCATCATACACTTTGATCACAATCACCATAAATTTTGCGAATTCTACGATTCTCAACTTGGGCAGCTTTAATAAAAACATATTTTATTGATTTTAGATTTCTACTGTTTATTTTTGTTGGCCTCACGCAACGCTCGTAAAACATAAAAGCTAATCAGCTCGCGCTGTTGGATCTCTGAGAAAGAATAGTGAATAATAATCGCACACATGCCCAGCATCTGTCTGCATAAATATTTATTGATATTTGACATGATCGATCACTCACAGAGGGCGGGGCAGTGCTAAATGCTTGTGGCTCGTTGATGAGCCAATTTGCTGAGCTGTTGAAATATGCAAATGAGACATGTCCTGTTGCTGCCACAGCCGCTGCTGCTGTGTAGTCGATGATGTGGCCTGTCATATGGGGCGTCATTTTGTGGCTAGAAATATGTGGCGTTACGCCTTGGCTGATTTGTATCATAAACACATTCAGTCAGTCAGCTAGCTGACGGTGGAGAGGTGCGAAGTCGACTCCCCCTAAACAGACTGTTGCTGTGGTCAGTGCGTTGAGCTCTTTCGTTTCCACCTATTGGAATTGCCGTGTGTCGCTTTTATCGCCGCGCACGTAAATGTCAAGCATAAGCCCCACGGTTTTAAAATATCACAAGGAATTTCTGTTCGTTTCACTCGCTCTGTCTGTGTGCTTGTGTGTGTGTTTGATTGATAAGAAAACGATGCGACAGCTGTTTGGAAAATGCCGGCTAACTGTTTCTAATACTCTTGTTGATATACATTAGGTGGGGTATATTTATGCTTCTGTTAAGTTTTTTAAATAGACTCGCTAAAAGTGTTTTCTGTTTATAGTCTTGGGAATATTATGGGAACATTTATTTTTGTCGCTTAGCCAGAAAATGTGTTTTCAATATATTAAACAAAATTTAGTATATTATATATATATCTAAATATATTCTATGGCGCTTGTATTTCTCTTTGCTAAAATCGAGAATTTTTGTTTGAAGGGTATATTGGTTTCGGTTTTATATAATTGCTTCATCTACTGCATTTATTATACCCTGAACACATTGAAAATGGGAAATATATAATGCATTCTTGATCAGGCTGACGAGATCTCGTAAACTTCACAAACCACAGACACTGAACAGGTTAATAATTTTTTTTCGATTATTCATCATAATTTTGCTTAATTTTTCAAATATTACTTGAATACAGTAAAAGTTGGAAATGCAAAATGTACTATGCCATGCGTCTCGATGAAGAAAAACGAAAGAAATGCAGAACAATTGTAACATTAGCTCAATGTGAGATTTCAGAGTATCTTCTAGTCGACCAGTCTGAACTAAAGCCCTTTTCCTTCTTTTCCCTCATCTTCGTTTGACTTGTGAACGTCACACAATTTGTTCAATCTAACTCAGAACAGGGGCTACATCTACAGACCCTAGCGGAATAATCTGAATATGTAATTAGGGTTGCATTTGTCGGGTTTCCCAGAGCTTGAAGACGTCAGTATAATTGTCACAAACTGATTCTTAGTGGTGCAGAGTCTGTCACAGGGCGAGAACTCTTCATGTCTAGGCGGGTTTTTCTAGTGATAGATTTCCGCTCCCCTTAACTTATAGTAAATCTTACTTATTATTTATTTTTATAATTTATTCAAACTATATTTTCTCTGCTAAACTCGTGTACTAATCTTGCGATTTATTATGAGGCTTAAACACTTTTAATTTCATTGATTGTTCAATGTTCTTTATCTATATTTAATAAATAATCATCATTAAAATTTTGTAAGTGGCATGTTAAAGCATTTAGCACATATTAATATTGTATATACGCATTTCTATATCCATGTATAATATTTATCATTTATTACTGTTATCTCATGCAAATTGACTACCAACAACTGGAATAATAACTATATAAAACACTATATATGTGTGTTTTTTGTGTAACAACCTTACTCTGTATATTGTGTACTCGTGTGTATCAATTGAGCCCAACTCTTTTACACACTTTGACTATTGTTCAACTGTAAACCACACAACCACTAAATTAAATGCGATGATCAAACAAATAAACTGCATAAAAACAATAAAACAACAAAACGAAAAGAGAAATAACATTTAATAAATATGAAATACATATCGTCTCCCTTGCATACCACACATCTATTTACCATGCCTACATACATAAATGTACATATGTATATATATAAAGCTAAATCAAATAGCTATGAAATGTATATACAAACAAAAAGTAACTATATATATGTTTATATATTTTTATATTTATTCTATTTTATGCGCTTGTTGTGCTGTGAATTTTGTTCTATTTTTTTGTTTCACACTTTCTAGCTCTCCCCCTCTCTCTTTCTCTCTACCTTACTCTTTCTCTCTCTGTCTAACTGCCTTCCCTCCTCCCACACCACATTCTAGCGCTGTGCTTGTTATTTTGAAATGTTTTCTAAACATTTATACAGCAATTTTTTATGACACTTTCACAATAAAATATTGGTTCCACCTTTATAACTGTATATATGTATGTATGCTGTCCCTTTCTGGGCACGTTAAATGTGCATTCGCCGACGGTGCAACATAGATACATACTTCTACACACACACAGACACACCATAAGTATACAAAATTTTTCATTTATTTAACCCAAATCTGTTGCATTCAAGCTATAATCTCAATAACTTTTTTTTGTTGGCTACTGATATTTATAACATATTTTTGAAGTCTAACTTTTCATACACATTTTCTATCTATCTCTCTCTCTCTCTCTCTCTCTCTCTCTCTCTCTCTCTCTCTCAATCTGTCCATCTTTCTCATTTTCTCTATCTCCCTATGTCTCGTAACCAACATAGAGATATAGTTGTATTTCTCTGTCTTTATATGTGCCTCTTTCTCTTTCTTTATTAAACTTTGTGTCTGTCTCTGTCTTTCTATGCCTTTCTCTTTCTTTCTTAGTCTTGTATTTACCTCTATATCTCTCTCACTCGCTCTCTCGATCTGTCTCGCTCTTTTCTCCATCTTTCTCTCTCTCTCTCTCTATCTCTCTCTCTCTCTCTCTCTCTCTCTCTGTCTTTCTCTCTCTCTCTCTCTCTCTCTCTCTCTGTCTTTCTCTCTCTCTCTCCTTCTCTTTCTTTATATCTGTTTATGTCTCCTTTTGTGCCTCTGTCTGTCACCTAATCTTTCTCAATGTTTCTTAACTCTCTCTCTTTTCTCCCCTCTCTATGTCTCTATCTATCTCTTTCCGAGCTTAGCTGCGCTTTTGCTTGCCACTTTTTCAATATATCCAATATATATTTTCCCAATATTTTCCGAAATATTCTTGTTTATAATAATGAAAGTAAAACCATATACAAAAACTTGGTGTCTCATATATCGAAATTGTTTTGTTCTCTTTCGATTCTTACAGGCGCCCGCCCCCTCTCATCACGTTCGTGTATCGTGTGCAGTGTTTAGCCCCCCTACAAAAGCCAACAGCGCATAAAATATATACACACAAGTCAAAATAAATTATAAATAATAATCGCAAGCAAAATAAACAAAAGGAAACCCATGAGCAGCAGCAGAGCCCCGTTTGCAATTAATTCGATAAAAAGTAATTCAACATCTCGGCCAATTAAATTTGGTTCATTTGAAGTGAAATCGTTTTCAGTGTCAGCTCGCTCTCAATTATCGCCGAACTGTGCGTTCTCTATAAATATAAATACACCAATTGTGATCTAAATATCAGTCACAGATAAATACAAATCCGCACATATCTATCTACAGAACATAACTCAACTTGTTGCGTTGCGTGTGTTTTTCAATATATTTTTCTTTTTTATGCGAGATGTGTGTGTGAGAGTGTGTATGTGTATGTATGAGAGAGTGTGTGTATTTGTTGTGTTAAGTTTGTGTTTCCTAATTTTGAGTGAGTGCATTTAATAAGTGCGCTCTTTTACATATGGCGCAATCACTTCCAATTATTTTTATACACTATAAGTAGTTTTCTGTTATCGCGATATATAAACAACAAAACAAAAGCAAACTGAGAAGTAAAAGCAAAAACAAAACCAAATACATAAATCGCCAAACGCTGCTAGACGAACGCGCCAGCCAACAAAGCCGGCTCACATGTGTGGGTTTCTCTAAAGTGGGTGAGTAACCAGAAAACCCGAAACTTGATTTCTTATTATTAATCTTTTAGCAACTTATGATGAACCATATGTGTATGTCCCATATAACCAGCAATCAATTGAAGTCATCTCTAGCTTACACACATACACGTACACACACTCACACAAACACGCACACCAGACTTTATATATTGTAAATGTGTGATAAATGAATTCATGCATTTGACTTTGACAATAAGTCAAGTACATATTTCATTTATAAATTTGTATATACATAAGTGCCCCTCACGCTGCCCAACTGCGTTCATTTATGAGAATGAATATGCCCTTTCAGCAATGAAGCCGAATGTTTAGACAACACACAGTAGGGACCTCTGTAGGCAGAGCGTGGTAAAAATCGGAAAAGTGTTAAAACCCTATGCCTTTTTTTGATGCCAACTAAGAGATAACTAGACATATATTTATAATCCAAACGATTTCTTAAAACAGATGAACTTAAAGGGAATTTATGGATATTGAAAGTTGAATTCCATTTGTTGAAGCAGATAGAATGCCGAAAAAAAATCAACTCCGAATCACCCTGAGGATACGATTTATATAAAGCTTGACGAATCATCCGTCATATATAATTATACTTTTCCAAAATTTTCGCCTGGTTTAAAAGTTATGATTTTTGCCACACGAAATAAGCAAAAGTTCCAGTGTGCAACGTCTTTCATTCATAATTGTTGATATTTTATTCTCATATATATTTCAAATAAAAGAAAAGCACATATATCTATTCATAAACTTGCAAGACCCATTTAATATGTCATATTCCACTTAAAATCTTTTTCTATAATTAAATATTTCACAGTCGTATGCATATTTGTCAGTGTTTCAATTAAAGCATTTTTATTAAAACTTTGTTTTGCATTTTCTAAAACTTTAGTTGCTGCTTTTTTCAAATCCCTTTTGAATGTAATGCTGGTCGCTAACTAAAATTCTGTTCTAGTGCCGTTTTCATTTATGCAGAAAGCACAAACTTTTTAACATCTCGAATACAAATATAAAAGTTTTGCGGTAAATAAGATTCATATCTAAATGTTATAAAATGAAAGTTACATATTTTTGTAATTTCTATTAACAGCGACAAACAAATTGAATTTATGTATGAGGTCTTAAATATACATGTATGATATCATATATATGAGTATATATTATATTATATAATATTACATTTCTATTTACTGGCTAATCAGAATAATTTGTTAGTAAAAACGTTTCTTAATAAATGAATTCACTTTCGGTATCTTGTAATTTCATAAGCTAAAGCACTTTAAAGAACTTTAAGTTTTTGTATATTGGCATAAAAAGCAAAATATAAAGTGATCCATTTACGATATACGATATAGATTTATATACGTTGAGAGTTTTGAGTATTTCTTAAAAGGCATAAAAACAAATACTTGCAATATAATTTAGTCTGCTACAATCGATTTACGATCTACGATATATGATACCCAACATATGATATATTGATATATCGTTATTAATTCTCATACTATCTATTGAAACTTGAAGTATTTCTTGGCTGACATAAAAATAAAGTCCCGAAATGTCTTTAGTCTTCGATTTACGACATAAGATACACGATATATGATAAACGATATTAATTCCCATATATCTTGGGAACTTTAAGTGGTTCTTAACTGACATAAAAATAAAAACCCGCAAAAGTATTTAGTCTGCGACAGTCGATATACGATATACGATATACAATATACGATATACGATATACGATATACGATATAGATATAGATATCTCGTATGTCTTGCACATATTTCAAAACTTGTTTTGATTGTCTTTTGTCATATGTGTTCAGACCTTACCCCTGCCAGGGTTTTTATTATAAATGCTATGGAGCCGTGACTCCATCCTTTAGTTTTCTTCTGTTTGCATATTCACAGACATTATTTAGTCGGTGTCGGCAACCGCCTTTGCATGTTAAATAGATTTTTGTAGCCAAGTTGGACTGCGTGTGGTTCAGGGTGGCGGTGGCGCAGTGGTTGTCATTGTCGTCGTTTCGCTGAATGCCAAGGAATGGCTAAACTCACTTAGCGCATCGCAAGCACGCACCATTGTAATCATTATAATGGTCAACGGAAGGCGAAAAGTTCGCCTTTGCTGCGCTTGGCGGTCATATCGGGCAACACCTGTTGTCAATTGCAGTTGCAGTTGCAGTTGATAGACGATGAACTTGAGAAGTGTGCATTAGCAATTGACTTTGGTTTGGAATCTTGGCTCTTGGCTGACTTGTTGAGTGGATGCAAGTGTGAGACATGGTGTGAAAGGCTCTAGATTTGATTCTGTATATTTGAATGATTCACACAAATATTCTTATGCTCGAGATCTCTACTTCGTATTACAATCTTTTTCTATCTATTTTTCAAACTATCTATCACTATCTTCGATACCATTCTCAACTATCGATGGTATTATAGTAAAGTATTAGAGTATATTATTATAATATAGTATTATAGTATAGTATTATAATATCGATGGTTATTGATAGTGTTCCATCTCTAATGAAATGGATAAGACAGGATACTTCGTATAAATAAATTCTGTAGAAATTATTTCCAGAAATCTTCAAGTCAAACTCAATGAAAAAGAAGCTGTTCTGTAACTAGGTAGTTAAGTATAATCCTGTAAAAAAAACAGCGCAAAATTATACAAAAGACATTTTGAAAGGACGCAGCGAGTGCACATCCTAATGCACTTTGTTTTTAACATTTATATATTTACATATATAGCAGGATTTTTAGTAGTATGTCGAGCGAGTTTTTCCAGCTGCAGAAGCTTTTATATTTACATTTCTGTGAAATGACGAATTCGTTTGCTGGCATTTTGTTTCGTTTCTTTTTATTTCCATTTGCTCGTATTGCAAGCTCCGTTTGTTTCGCTCCGATTTCATAATTAAACTAAACAATATGCATAATTATTTATTTACTTAGCGTTGTCTATTTGCCATCGTGTTGCTGTTGATTTCTTGCGAAAACTGACACAAGCGCGCACTGGAAAAATAGAACTGAAGCGCAGCTACAATAACAGTCCAACAATTGCAAGACTTATTTAAATAAGCGCTTGTTTGGCTCCGCAGTTCATCAAATGACAGGTCAGCTGTTTCTGTTCGGCCCATTGCCGGCTGGACTAGGGCGAAGGGGCCAAAGCACTGGCTGGTGGGTCCCACGCGACTCGCATTTCTGCCATACGACATATCAACGAACTAAACATAAATGTGCACATACATATGTATATGTATATGTATATGTGTGTACATTTGCGCTCTATGTGAGCACTTGAAACTCCCAGTCGCTCTGCAGTGCCTAACCATCGTATAGCTGCCCGGCACACGAGTCCTATGTCACAATGTTCGTGTTGCGTGCTGCGTTTGTGGCTGGCTCAATGGCCAACTGTAGACTCGTTTAGAGACGGTGCCTGCCAGCGCAGCAGTTTTAAGTGCATTCGCACATTAAACATTTCAAATTGTAACCAAAATGTACCAAATGCCCCGAAATTTATAATAGATATGTGTGAGTGTAACTACACATGTTGGTGTAGTGTACGTTCTACGAATGTCGCATGAGTTGTGGGATCATTTGCTTTTCTATTTATTTCAATTGCCTTTAATCGTGTGGGCGCCGCTCATCAGCGGGCCTGAAATTGCTCTGACTGAAGATATCTTAGCTTTGACATGAATTTTAAAGCAGTCGTTTTTGATTCTTATATAGTATCTGCAGTTGTAGCTAAAGCTAAGGGTGATATGTGTAAGCATTTATTTTGAGATTTGTTAGTTTTGTGCCGTAAATAAATTCTAATTTTTTAGTAAAATGTGCTTAATATTTATATATTTTGTATACCCTGAACCCATTGAAAATGGGAAATCAGGGTATAATGGTTTTGTTAAATGTATGTAACGTGCAGAAGGAGGCGTGTCAGACCCCACAAAGTATATATATTCTTGATCAGGGCGACGAGCTGAGTCGATTTAGCCCTGTCCGTCTGTCTGTCTGTCCGTCCGTCCGTCCGTCTGTCGGTCCGTCTGTCCGTATGTTTGAACGCGTCGATTGATGCATCTAGACAAGCTAGAGACTTGAATTTTTTTTGTTGAGTCCGTGGATAGCACGCGCAGGTCAAGTTTGTTACCAAAAAACGATATCTATTTTTGTTGTAATGTTATCGATTTTAATGCTTATCGAAAATACGTTTTTAAGGCATAGTTTGTGTATCGTTTGAGCTAGAGACTTCAAATTTGCTGTGTAGTTGCGTATAATGAATACGGAGATAACGTTATCTTTAGATTTTTAATGCCACGCCCCATTCGCCCCCAATAGCCCCTATTTGTGAAAGCCGCAAATTAAATACTAGAGACTTGTGCTTTGGCAAATACACATATATGAATGCCATTAATAAGTTGTGAAAGTTTGATGAAGTTAGTCCATCGCTAAGAAAAGTTATTAAACAATTAAGTTCCCATAGTAATGCCCACATTGCAGTCCAAGCGCAGTCGCTGCGTCAACTGCGCAGTTGGCAGAGCGCGCGCTTATGCCTGCGTGCATATGTGTGTGTATGTGTTGTTTGTATGTATGCATAACAAAAGCGTAGAATGATTTGATATTTGGCTCTTCACAGGGCTCAGGGTATCCCCTAGTCGAGCAGTCTCGACTAGAGTCCTCTTGTTTTTTTTGGGTTTGTTTTTTTTTTTTTTATTATTTATTTAATTTTTTTTTAATAAATCATTTTTTATAACTAACTATTTTAACTCATTATTTATTTATTTAAAGTTATTTATTTATTTATTTATTATAAAGGTTTATTTTATTTTTATTTTTTTATTTATTTAATAGTTTCTGTTTAATTTTTTTATTTTTTAATTTGATTTGAAACTATTTTACTATTCATTATTTTAAATATTTATTTATTCGATTTTAAACTATTTATTTATTGATTTTTTAACTATTTATTTAATTTTTAAATATTTATTTATTCAAATTATAAATTCCATTGACTGCTTTAGGGAATAACAAGTCGGAGTTAAGTTATTTGATTTGTTGAACTCTTTCATTGTCATTGTTTTATACCATTATGATGAGAGCACACAATTCGAATACTAGGTTCATTCCCCTCGAATATTTAACTCTCAAATAGTTATAGCTTGGCGAAGCATATAAGGCAAACAAAGTCTATCAAAGGTAAAACCGAAAAGTTCTTAGAATTGGTCTTACACAAACAACTTGGTTTTCTCATGTTAATACTTATTTTGTTGTTCAGCAATCGTTAACCTTAACAGCTTCAACCAGCCTCAAGATTACCATTCGCCTTGTAGGGTATTTCTGCCTGTTTATTACCATCCAATACAAGTCGTTAACAACGCCCGCGCACACGTCTAATTGCTGCTTTATAAATATGAAATGAGTATTTGGTCATAAGTATTCAAAAGCATTTACATCGCGGTACTTTTTTGCCAGCTTGCAGCTAAATACATTGGCGCACGAAAATTTGTTGGCAAGACAATATAATCAGAACTTCAATTTAACAAATTAGCGGCAGAAGCAGCCGCGAACAGAAGATTGGCCAGTGGCAACACCTGTTGCCAGTCCAAGTTGGCCTGTAAAAATATCATTAAATTTCACTTAAGCAGTGCAAGAGCCAAGAGCCAAACTCCAGACAACAACAGAACAGAATGGGACTGAGCGGAGGGTAAGAGCGGCTCGCTCTGCATTTTCCAGCTAAAGGGCAAGTGCCAAAAAGCAAAAACAACAACAACCAAAAAAGGAAAAACAACAAAAAAAAACAAAAAACAACAACACGGTTTAGTTTTCTTGTTGTTTTTACCGCGTGCCGCGTGCGGCAACGGCGTCGGTATCTCGTTGCTGCACGCCCAGTGCCCATATCTCCCAGCTGCATCTTTTCGCCATCTGTCGCTGCCACGCCTCTCCCCACCCCTCTGTGGCTAGTTGTCTGCTGTTCTGTCTGTGTGAGTGTGCGTGTATGTGGTTGTGCGAGTGTGCGTGTGCAAGTTGTTGCACTTTGCGCTTGCGACCCACATTTGTCTTTGGCGGCCGTCGCCGCATGGATTTTCCGAGGATTTTCACCACTTGCGCTTGGCTTGGTGTTTTTGTTTCTTCTTCTTCTTCTGTGTCTTGTTCTCCTTCTTCTTTTTGCTGTATGTTGAGCATTTCCGAGTGCATTCTTCGGACGGATGCACGGGACTGGAATTTGTTTCTTTTGTGCAGTGCATTCAATCTTTATGCGGTCGACAATGTTGTTGTTGCTGTTGCGGCTGCTGCTGCTGTTGTTGTTGTTGTTGTTGCCGCTCAGAGATTTTCCTGGGCTTCCTCCACTCAGTGGCACTTTTAAATTAAGTTAAAGTTGCTTTTTGCATAATGCAGTGCTTTTTGGTCAAGTACTGGCCGGCATTACCTCTTCATGTGTTTTCTTTTGGCATGTGCCAAGAGCAGAGCATCCAAGAAATTTCACTGTTCACTCTAGCATTACAAATATGCATTCTGGTTTATTTGTTGCACTCTACTTGTGCCATGGACTAGGCAAACAAAAAGATGTCAGTTTACGGTGTTTGCAATCTATATAGATGTAGATACAAACATATGTGTATGTGTGCGTGTATGTGTAAATATGTTTGTTTGTTAATCTGTTAACAATCGACTAACTCTGCAGTGAAAAGTTTGGGGCTTAGACTAAAGAGAAATTTGAAGCAGCTCAAATTATAAGATATGTTTTGACTCTGAGAGATGTCGTTAAATATATGTATTTACATACATCTTCTGTGCGATTTTTAAAAACCAAAATGAGTAAAGAGAAAAATAGAGAGAGGGAGAGAGATGAGAACCAATAGAAAACAGAGAACTGTGAGTTAATAGTTAAAAACAAGTAAGAGGGCTCTAGTCGAGACTGCTCGACTAGGGGATACCCTGAGCCCTGTGAAGAGGCAAATATCAAATCATTCTACGCTTTTGTTATACATACATACAAACAACACATACACACACACATATGCACGCATGCATTAGCGCGCGCTCTGCCAACTGCGCAGTTGACGCAGCAACTGCGCTTGGGTTGCAATGTGGGCATAAGTATGGGAAGTTAATTGTTAATAACTTTTCTTAGCGATGGACTAAGTGCATCAAACTTTCACAACTTATTAATGGCATTCAAAGCACAAGTCTCTAGTATTGAATTTGCGCCTTTCACAAATAGAAGCTATTCGGGGCGAATGGGGCGTGGCATCAAAAATCTAAAGATTACGTAATCTCTGTATTCATTAGACGTAACTACACCGCAAATTTGAAGTCTCTAGCTCAAACGATACACAAACTACGCCTTAAAAACGTATTTTCGATAAGCATTAAAATCGATAACATTACAACATAAAATGAGTTATCGTTCATACGAAATAAACTTGACCTGCGCGTGCTATCCACGGACCCAACAAAAAAAGTCTCTATCTTGTCTAGATGCTTCAATCGACGCGTTCAAACATACGGACAGACGGACGGACGGACGGACGGACAGACAGACAGACGGACAGGGCTAAATCGACTCAGTCTCGTCGCCCTGATTAAGAATATATATACTTTATGGGGTGTGGCACGCCTCCTTCTGCCTGTTACATACATTTAACAAAACCATTATACCTTGATTTCCCATTTTCAATGGGCTCAGGGTATAAAAAAAAACTAAAAATTAAATAAAATCAGGAAATAGGAAGAGAGATATAGAACTAAAATAAATAAAAATAAAAATAAATAAATATTAAAAAATAAATAAAAATAACTATATATTTATTGTTCCATTAAGAGACAAAGGCAGAGAAGAGATTCGCATCAAAATAGATAGTAGAAAAAGGGAGAGAAAGAGTTTAAATTGAAAAATTGAAATTACTATTTATACATTTTGCCAAATAGTATATCAAAGTCTTCTTATATTTAATTAGTAGTTAAAATTCAAATCTTAAATTAAGGCAAGTGTCAAGATTCGAGTGATAAAAAAGACCACATATTCATTGTTTCAAAAAGAGTGCGAGAGAGATGACAGTAGAGAAAACAGATAGTAGTGAGAGCTGAAAGAGTTAAAACACGAAATAACCGTACATTTACTGTACCAAAAAATATAACAGTCTTCAATTTAACAAGTCCAAAAAAACTTGTATTTAAAATGAAAATCTTTAATTAATTAAAGTGCTAAGATTCGTGTGATAAATCTTTATATATTTTTTGCATATTTCAAATATGATTTGATTTCGCTCGTGTGTCCGGCTTGGTATTTGGTGTGAATCAATTTAACTAATGCTTTTTGTCGGCTTACTTGTTTTCATCTAGTTTGTGTTGCCTCTGGGCAGTCTGCCATTTATTTATTTTGATTCGCAATTGAATTTCAATTTAAAATATTTATATAAAAATATTTGTCGCACACACTCGCCTCTGACAGCTAGAATAGCAAATGTACTACCGACTTTTATTTGACGTATCATTTCTTTGGTCTGCTTAAGAGAATTCAATTTAAGTTCTTTTAGTTCTGTGCTCATGACTTATGGCCGCATGTCGCTTAGATGGAAAGCACTATGTTGTAGCACCAGCAGCGGCAGCGGCAGCGGCAGCCAGCAGCACGCGCATCTGACGGATTGCCAAACATGAAGCGCATCTACAGTCGACACATGTTTTGCAAATAATTGAGATTTCTGGCCCAGTGGTATTTTTTTGCTGCGTTCCTTTTTTTGTATTTATTTATTTATTTTTTTTTGAGAATATTTCTAATTTGGATTTCATTTGCACAAGTGACACCGAGACCGAGACTTCATTTGGGCATGGTGCCAACAGCCGCCATAAAGCCACATCAAATGCTCCTCATCACGGTTGGCCCTTCTTCGCATGCATACATTATATTTATACCTCTATTATATGCGGCTAAGTATCTGCCTGTCGCTAGACAGCAGCTCGTCTCAGCATATGGACTGTGTGTCATTTGCATTGTTTAACAGCATCTATTTTGGGTGGGCCTTTCGCACCGATCTGCCGATACTATCGGACTATGACAGCCAAGTGTCAACGGTCTGTTAGGGCCTGTGGTAATTGCTATGCAAAATCAAATATGCAAAACTTGTGCCAAACGGACGCAAAGATTTGGCTAAGCATGAAAAAGATAAATACTTTCTAACATCTAAGATACTCGAGCTGTTAAGTACGCAGTTCATTGTTTATCTTGTTGCTGTTGTTGTTGTTTCTGCTTGAAGTGCTCGGTTCTTAAGCAGACAATGAACTAACACTGCTTTTGCCGGTCGTGTTGTTCGGCCGGCTACAAAGCATATGATGACATCAGTTGATCAGTTGATGTTAACTTTGGACATACTACATAAGTTGAAGTCAACGTTCAGTCGAGAGCGCTCTTTCTATTCTGTCGTTGTCCATGCTGCCGTGCACTGTGGAACAATTCTATTGATTTGACTGAGTATGCCTACAGATATTTGAGTATTTATATGTTGAAAAATCTGCGTTTAAAGTTCCTTGATCAAATGAACATTAAATAAATTAATAATTAATTAAATAAAGTTCAAATAAATTAAATTCAAATAAATAAAAATAAAAATAAAAAAATAAAACAAATAAATAAATAAAAAAAAATAAAAATAAAAAAATCAATAAAATAATAAATAAAAATAAAAAATAAATATGAAATATTTCACATATATTCAATTATTTTAAAAACTCTTATAAAATGCAGATTTTTTCCATTTAAACTCTCATATCAATTTCTTTATATTTGAAATATTTCACATATATTCAATTATTTTAAAAACTCCTCTTATGAAATGCAGATGTTTTCCATTTGAACTCTCATATCACTTTCTTAGCCGCATTTTCATTTCTTTTTATGTTTTTCTACTCCAACGCGTGCCACTGTTCGGCCAGTGTCATAAATTGTTATCAATTTCAACTAATAAACTGCACTTAATTTGTGTTCTTGTGTTTTTATTGTTGCTGTTTCAGTCAAGGGGGCCTCGCTCATTAGGCGGCGCGAATGGACGCGGCTGCCGTTAAAATCAATAATAATTTACAGAGATTTTTAACATGCCATATAACGATTTTAGATAACCAAAGCGACAGACAATGTGTGTGTGCGAGTATGTGTGTGAGTGTGTGTGTGTGGCGTGTGAGGTGTGTGTGTGGCGTGTGAGTGGGCTTTTTAAAGCTTTTGTGTGTGCTTGGCTTTTTGTTTGTCGGCCCACAATAGGTAAATAACAACAAAGTTATAACAAATTAGATAAGCGGTTTATTAGCGACGATACCGTCATAGCAACAACAACAACAACAACAATAGTGTGCTGCACAGTGGACGATTATTTGCCACGCTACACGCAATTTACACCACACACACACACACACACACACACTCTCTCATCATGGCCTATTATGGATAAATAAATTTGTGTTAAAGTTAGTTCATATGAATTTTCCATTTTCACACATTTTGAAATGATTCATAGAGAGGAAGAGTTGGAGAGATGGAGCGAGAAAACAAGAGAGAGAGCCAGAGGTAGTCAGAGTAGAATATATTTTTTGATTGCAAAGTAAAATGTGCATAAATTGTTTGTTTTTTAATTAACTTGTGATTCAAATGTTGAGAATGTCTTCAGGCGGCTTTGGCAATGTTACAGAAATAATGAAAATATATACACATATTTCTTTTAAGCTAGCATAAGCTTAGATTATATGAAGGAAAACTGCATTTTACATATGCATTTCGTTGATTCAGTTGTGTTGCTCGCAAACATACAAATAATCTGTGTTAATTGATAAAAGCTTATTGCATTTGCAATATTTCTTCCATATGGAAAGTATATATTTACTGTTTGCACTTTAGCAATTAAAACAGATTTTCTATTTTTTTTTTTTTTTTTTTTATTTTTTTTTTTTAATTTTCATTTATTCTTAATTTGTTTTGCTACAAATCCAAGTTCATTATTTATATGAGCGCATGTATATTAATCTAATATTTATTTACTAACTACTCTTATTCATTAAACTGTCGATTTCCGCTTGTTTTGCTGCTGCTGTTGCTGCTTGCATAAAAATTTACAATTGGAAACTTTTGTTTATTCTCACGTCCAGTCGAATGTACAGAAAAAAAGATGAAAAACAAAAACAAACAGAAATCAATACGAACGTATAAACAAGAAGCAGAATTCACATGGATGGCAGTAGCCATGCCAACGGAAGTTTGCATGGAACGTACTCAGTATTAGAATAGCATATATATGTATCTATATAAGTAGGATAATTCATACATAAGTGGAGTTCGACAAATATATATATTTTCATTATTTCGTTTTCCCCTTTCTTTTTTTCGTTTTAGGTAAGTTTATGTTCGTTATTGGTGCAAAAAAGTTCCATAGCATGAACCAAGCTGTAAGTGTTAATTTTCAAATAAAGTATTGATTTAGTTTAAAGTGCTAAGTAGTTTTTAAGAGCAGCTGCTTGAAGTCTATGTGTGAACCATTTGCACTTCAAATGACCATTAGAAGAGAGAAAAAATGAAAAACACTTTGATGACCATTAGAAAAAAAAATGAAAACAGTCTTTGATAACATTTCAGAAAAATACAGAAAAACAAAAAATACGAACGACAATGACCATAAAACTTGGAATGCTAAGCATTTTAAGAGTAGATACATCAAATACAGTTTGTTCTCAAATTCCGTATCGAGTCGCTGATGCAGCAGCTTCATGTTATTGTTGCTGTTGCTGTTTCTATTGCTGCTACTCAAATATCCTGCATATTTTTCAATTCATTTGGCTTTTGATTGTGTCTGTGCGAGTATTTGATGATCTCTCATAGACACTTTAAATATTTATGCCTGTGTGTGCGTGTGTTTGAATTTATTTTATTTGATTTGATTTTGTGCAGCAATTGAATTGCAAATATTTGTGTGCTACGATTTCGCAGCATGCTAAAGATAAATAAATGAATGCCAATTGTATTCTATTAGTTTGCAAATGAACAGTGACCAAAGTTTCAATTTGTGTCTATTACGGATACGACGCGTGTTCATTAAACCACCCACGTCCACGCAACTAACAAGGCCATAAACCACACATTAAAAGTATCTTTCAGATACACATTGTGTGTGTGTGTGTGTGCATTTCCGCCAAAAAGAGCAACAGCTTTGACTGTCTGTG
Source organism: Drosophila meridiana (assembly GCA_035045185.1). Taxonomy (NCBI): domain Eukaryota; kingdom Metazoa; phylum Arthropoda; class Insecta; order Diptera; family Drosophilidae; genus Drosophila; species Drosophila meridiana. Next base: position 9,478,340 of record JAWNPF010000055.1, read on the forward strand.
GCACTTGGACTCAGTCTTGGCTACTTTTCCCATCTTAAAGCTAAAAATAATATTTACGATTTGTTTTCTTGTGTTCATGGATAGCAAAGCTTATAATTAGACGGCTTTGTTGGGGCGACACGTTGGGGCGCTGCTTCTGGCTGGTCATAAGTCAATAGTTGGCGACGTTTTAATGGGCTCGCGCCTTGTCTATCTGTGTGCGCTAATGAAAAATTATGAATTTATGCTACGCGTGCTCGGCCTTTGGCTTTGCCTATGCCTTTGCCATTGCCTTTGCCATTGCCTCTGCATTTGCCTTTGCATTTGCATATAATTCATATTTACGACGCCACTTGGCCAGAATTTACAAATTAATGTGGCAGCTTTCCGTCAGCAGCGTCCACTTAATGCCAGCGGCATTTGTGCACTTGCCACTTTTACGATCCGGCTTCCATGTCTAATGCAACTTTTATTAGTTGTTCTGCGTTTGTAAACTAAATGGCTAATGTTTTATTAATTGAATTGTTACATAGACGAACTGTGCGGCGGACCAAACCCATGGAGGATGTGGTTAGAACTCGTGTACATACGAAAGTTTGTTGATATTTTAAACACAAAAATGTTGCTGAATAAATAATATTCGGATGAATCTAACACTGAATTTGCGACTAAATATTAATTCAAAATTGCAATCAGTTGATTTACTAATTGTCTTTATTGAGCTTGTTAGACATTAAATATGTATGGACAGTGAAGTGCTATTTCACTAATCAATCTGGATTAAATTAAAGTAAACTTTATTTATTTTGTATATATTTATTTATATATGAATATATATTTTTCTATTTATTAAACAGTGAATCCATTTAAAATGGACAGACAGTAAGGGTATAAAGGTTTATTGTAAATGTATGTAAGAGCAGAAAAAGGCGTGGCAGACCTCACATAGTATTTATGTTCTTCAATAGGGTGACTAGCTGATTTGATTCTGCCTGTTCGCTCTTATGAACGCAACGATCTTCTAAGCCAACAAACCTAGAACCTTGAAAAAGTATAAACTTATGCCATATGGTTTATAGTTTCTTATAGTTTTCATTTCATTCATTTTTTTTAATAACTTGTCCTAACTATCAATAGAAATCAAGAATAATATTGGGACTTGTACAGCTTAAGAGCTAGAGACTTTATAATTCAAATTGTGTAGGTCCGAGAAAGGAACATAGAAAATTGTTGGTTTTAAGATTTAGATACCTTCTCCATCAGCCTTTGATTTGTCATATGGACACAAATTAATCTGATTATTATATTCTGTAAGTTTGTTTTCTGGAAGTCTATCAAGAAGAAAAGTTATTCCACAAATAAATTCTCATAGTGAAACCCATTCTGCAGTCTTAGTGCAGTCGCTGCGCTGTAAGCAAAGCTTCTGCTGATGTGTACGTGTCTATTTGTATATGTGTGTGTATGTGTATGATTCGAATATCAGCTCTTTACAGGTTTCAGAGTATCTCCTAGTCGAGAAACAACAAAAAGTTCCTATGATATTCGTCAAAATATTTGAGGTATTCCCAGAATATACAAAGTACAATAAATTAGATTTGATAAATTTGCAATCGGCTGCTTAGCAATAAATTCTAATTCTCTTTTTTCCTTTCGCAATGCATCATTATAAAATACTTAAAATATGCTTGTTTGTCTTAGCGATAAGTTGAATATAATAACAAGCTAGCTGCCAAGGCAAAAATGCATTAAAAAACCAATCGAATGGATAAAACTACAAGTGTTATAACATCGTCGAAGGCCTCCATCTCCATCTGTTCCTATTTGTGTTTAACACGACTGATGCAATATCTTTTAAATTTGAAGCAATAAAAGATGTTTTTTATATGTTCCTAGTATAACTGTGTGAATTAATTTGTATTTTTCGAAATAACCGGAAACATGGCAAAAGAATTTTACGCATATAAACAATGCAGAGAAATATCGTAGATGTTTCTGCTGTATTTTATATCGAGCGGCGATTTGTGAATGGCCCACTATAATTTGCCACATTAAAGCGGCCAGATATAGCTTAATCCCGTCCAAGATTTATGCGACAACTATATAAATTGCATATATGTATATGTCTGTATATATATATGTAGCTATATTCATATTTAATAAGAGGGCGCCGTGTGCTATTTGTGAACTGTTAAAAGCCGACAGAGAGAAAAGCCATTTCTATCTCTCTCTCTTTCACTTGCTATCTTTGTCTCTGTCTCGTCTTTCATTCTTTTCTTTCACCCACACACAAACACACAGACAAAGCAGCGGCACTTCGTTTATTTTATTAATATAGAGAAAAATAAATGTTATTTGTAGATTCGGTATATTTTATTTGTACACTTGGCGCTCATAAAAAATGGGATTTTAATATTTGATGCACAGACAATATAACATTTTCACAGCGGCATTTCTTCTTCATATACACATATATTTGCGTGGGTCGTTGGAGCGTGGCCAAGTTATGCACTTTTTTTCGGGCGCCCCAAAAATAAACCGCGACGTACAAGTTTTCAACAATAAAAATAAAACGAACAAAACAAAAACAAAAAGAAAACCAAAATAAAAACAAAAAATTAACAAAAAACAAAAACATTGATGTGTCGCAAAATGGCTATTCCCTTGACGATAAATTAATAATATATATAATATTTAATGAAAGTAAAAATAAATCAAGTCTGAGGGAAAAAGTAAATTTAGTTAAAGCAACAAAGTATGGGAATGATTGATTTGCTTGATATTATGTATATTATATATGTTTCTTTTGTTTCTAAAGAACTAAAGAAAATACTTTGTAATGTTGAATAGTCTATAATGCTTAGCAGACGTGTTGACCAGATTATAATACACAAGACAAGAGTATAAGAAATATATATATGTATATACATTTGCATGTATATATTTAAAGTATGTATATCGTAAAATATTGTCTGTGAAACTTAAGAGCGACGTCATGCTAAATTGCGAGCGTTGTAGACACACACATATATATATACATATATATGCATCTATATTTATATATATATGTATAAAGTGTAAAACGCTTAATTAATTTACGCTGATTATTGATGCGCTCGATGTGATCTATTAAATCATGTAGAGCGATAGTTGTTAATGTTGTGGCTCACCTGTGGGCGTCGCGCGATTCAAATATATTTACAAGATATGTATATATACAATATATATCTCTTTAAAATAGACGCAATGAAAAATTGTTTATATAGATAGATGTGTGCTTGGCACGTTGTGGCTATCAATTAGACGGGGCTAGACTAAATCAATTGCGGCAATTGCGGCAATCAATTAGCGTATCGATTTGTGTAAAGCGAAGATAACATTCTCAGCGGCAAAATGTGGTGGTGCTCTTCAATTTTGGTGTGCTGCCTTTTAGCTAATGAATTTTGGGGCCTTTACCGTTCGGTAAAGTTTGCCCAAGCATAATGAGCTATTATGATGCCTGGTGTTGCATAAAATCAACCTGCATCCACATGCCACAGAATATGGTATTAAGCAATGTCCATTTCGCATTTCCAAAGCTCACGTGCTACAGAGTCTCTATAAATATTTCTATATAGGTATTGCATGTATGCAGGTGTAGGTGTGTGTTGGTGTGTGTTTGTGTGTGTGTGGCGAACCACATTAAATACATACCTACATGCCAGGGCACATTTACCTGGCTTTTAACAGTTCTTAGTGTGCACTCTCATGCGTATATGTATGTATGTGTGTCTCTGTGTATGTGTGCGAGAGCAATTTGTATGCAACGCTGCTAGCTGGCTGCTGGCTGCTGGCAGCACGCTGAACGATTGCGCCTCAAGTGCACTGAGGTTGCGACGTGAACATGGCTCCGGCTCCCGCCAGGGACAGCTGCTTAGCGTTGTGTTAACCTTGTTAAAGAGCTGCCCTCTGACATCGCCGCCTCAGCCTCATCCTCAGCCACCGCCAACGACCTAAACGACCTGGGCGACCTGGGCGACCTGTGCTTGCATTTGAGTTCAACCGGAACTAATGGCAACTCACTTCGATACCTCATACTTGGTTTTTGTAGCGCTTTTATTGCATTTCGATGCCATAATTAACAAATATTGAACATAATGTTGCAAATTGCAGTTGTAAATGGATGAAAGCGGATTTAGGAATCGTGCCAAGAGAGCAGTACAAATGTGAAAACTGACAGATATGAGATAAGGATCGATTTTGTAATTTATATACAGGTAGTTAAACGGATTGAGTTTTTCAGTTCAGGAAAACCGAAAAGATTGCGAGAAGTTGTCTAAATTCTTGAGTGAGACAGAAAATATGTGCAAATATATCTGCTGTAATTTATATACATTTTTAAATAACTAAACTCTAAGTAATACTTGATAAATACTATATATAATGATTAACATTGTTTGTGGAAAAACTGTGGATATTTTCAACATATTCCTATATAGTTTAGCTATATCTAAACATTATGTATACGCTCCAGGCACTCACTCACTTGAAGCATTTAAACTTGTTTCTGTTTCGCGTCTCATTCCGCTGGGCAAAGCATCAGCGAAAACTAACACACTGTTGCATTTTTCATTTGATTACCCATAGCCGTGGTAAAATATGCTCTATGCGCAGGAAATTCGCTTAAGTGTACAACAAAATGTAAAAATTAAAAATTAATGATCTGCTTCCGACACACATACCAAACCGCAAAGGAGCACAAACTCTGTGCTAAACCAAAAAAGAAAAGCTGGAAAAACTGAAAAATCCCAAAAACCTAGTTGCAAAAAAAGAAAAAGAAATATGTATTTATATATATGTATAAAAAAAACTAAGCACTTTGTAACTTGACTCAACTTTGGTGAGGCATTGGAAACACGTGAAAATATTTTGGCTCAACTGCAGCAGAGCGAAATGTATTTAGCAGCAAAACGTGCGGCTGCTCTGCTGCTGGCCTCAGCTCCTTGCCAGGAATCGTAATTTGCAGTTATCATTTATTTAGGCATCCATTAACGCGCACATATTGATGACCAGCAGCTGGAGAGCAAGCACTGCCTGGGGAGTGAAAGGAGAGGGAGAGGGGGACAGGAGCTGTAGGGGCTGGGCTGTGCGTGCAATTGCTACTTCTCTACTACTCTAGCTAGCAATTACTTTTGAGTTAGTTGGCTTAATAGAAATTCAACGAGCGTATTTTGTTTGTCTTGTAGTCAGTCATTCTGTGCCCAGGTGCTTCCCAGGGCACACTTTGATTTTCATAGGTAAATGTTGAAGCAACTTTTCCTGCGTGCATTGAGTTGGCCTGGCCTGCCTTGGCTTGGCCTGGCCTAACGAACTTGTCCCGCGGCGAGCGCTCGTTTATGCGCGTTTTGTTTGCCCAACGCAAACCTCCAGCCTCTGATGTGTAGCTACTATGTCGTGCTATGGCACGTTACTGGTATGCCTGCAAATCGATTATGAATTATTTGACTTGAAGAAATGACTTATGAGACTTCTTCCTGCAGGACAAAAGCGTAACGCACAATGGCCACTTGGCGTCTCCTTAGCATTTTATCATTGTTATACACGAGTGGGTGGTTGTGGTTGTGGTTAGCTGACTGAGTGCTCGCTTGGTGGTGGCCCGGTTGATGCCATAACAAATGCAAAAAAATAAAATAAAATAAATAAAAATATATATCTACCAATACTTAAATATGCGATATCCTGTAAAGAGAGATAAATGAGCCCAAAGAGCTGTTTATACAAATAAAAAAAGATCTCAAGACGTGCTCTAAAAAGAGATTTAACTTTGAGATACTTTTGGTCTGCAAATTTAAACTTCAATCTTTGATTATTACACTTAAGACATTTTTGTATTATTACACATTTTATTTATACTTACTTTATAGGGTATTCTCACAGTTTTCATTCGAAAACTTCAAGGATGCTCTATATGGCTGCATTTTTGCTTTATTGTTTGCCCTTTAACACTAATAAATTAAAAAATATTGCTCTCTTGATATTGAAAATTGATTTAAATATTTTTTGCCGTGATTTATGGGCTCATTCTTTTAATATATTTTTAATTTGAGTTCTATTCGATGTGCATAAATTATACACAATTCGCACACACACACACACACACACTTTTTAATGCTAAAATATTCATTTTATTAATTTATATATTTTTCTCTTGATTTTGATTTCAGGTAAGTTTGCACTACGACGAGAAGGAAAACGTAAGTCGAACCACCGCTACTATCTGTTTATTTATTTAGCCACTCAATGGCTGCTGGGTGGTGTTTATTTGACTGCTGCTTTTAAATAATTAATGTCTGGGTAATCGATTTTCATATTAATTAAGATTTATTTCATTCGCATGACACTCGTAGAACGAGAGACGGCAACTAATTGGGAATAAAAGCGAAAAGGCTGCTAATTTATTTTCCCAGTTGCGCATTTTTATAGTGCAATTATCACGCCCGTTGAGTGGGTCACGGCAATGTCCACCGAGGCATTGGAATAGGCTCAGATAAAAATCTTATAAATTAGTTAAAGAACCCAACAGTTTGCCCCAATCTCTAAAACAGCTATTTAGACAGTTGATTAATCGCCCAACGTATTAGGTTTTCGTAATTTGTGGTTTGGGCTGCCTTTTGTTTGGGCCACCACCACCAGCCCAGACCACACTCATTATGTGTGTGTGTGTGTGTGTGTGTATGGCACATATGTGTCGTAGACTGTTGCTGGGCAACCACTAAGCCAATTAAGTTATCGGTTTTTCGGCCTCTACTCAAAATGTCATCAATGGACCAACAATTGGAAATTGATAGCTAGCAAATTTGCCGTCTAGTTTTCTATGAGTGAATTGGTCTTTGAATTGACGATGTACGTATATATGTCATTATTGCCTATACTGTATTCAACAAGCTCTGGCCACCACTCAAGTGGCACTTGTGGCAATTACTGCCAAGTAGCCGCGACTAATTTGTGCACCTTGCCTTTTTAACGCGTGCGGACTTCAAAGCATTTCATGCTGACTTAAATCAGACGTGTCAGACCCTACAGCTGCAGACATTGCTCTGCCCACTCTCTAGACTCTATTCCACTCTCTGCTCTCTATTCGCTATTCTCCACTCTCCACTCTCCACTCTCTACTCATACATAAATCTTTCTGTGGCTGCTCTGAATGCGTTTTCAAGTCAATCCACGCAAGGCGTTTCAAGTGTGGGTAATTTATTATTACAGTGCATTTGGCGCGGTGCAATCGTAAAATTATTGATGCTATAATGCCTTAAGCATTAAATGTTTATCCGGAACCAGAACGCCTGAGGTCAACAAAGCGATGCCGAGCTACAGTCTTTTAGGTTAAATAAATAAAGTGAAAAAATTGTTGTAATTTAATTTGCACATACTCAGATCTGTGGCAAATGATATACAATGAATTTAAATTTAACAAAATATTCTGACATAATTTGGAAATTCGCTTTAAAAATCGAAAATAAATGTATACAAATAAAATATGAAATTCTGAGAAGAGAATATTATTATATAAAATTACTAATGCCATAATACTCTGAGCGTTTCTTGTTTATTTTGACAAAGATTACTTGAGATTGATAAAAAGATAACCTACAGGTTTTTGGTAGAATAAATAAAGAGAACAATTTGACAAAATTTTAATTTGTTTCGCATTAGATCTGTGTCAAGTGATATATCATGATTTAAATTTTAAGAAAAAGTTCCGTCCTGATATATCTAAGCTTGCATCGCAAAAAAATTGAAATCCCAAAAAAAAATAAAAATAAAAAAAAAAAAAAATAATTAATATTAATTAAATTAAATTAATAAATAAATAAAATAAAAAAAATGTATTATATTAAAATTAATAATAATAATAAAAAAATTGATTGATAAAAATAAAATAAAAAATTGAATAATAAAAATAAAAAACTAAACATTTTATACCATACATTTTTTTAAAATTTTTAAATAATATACTATAAGAAAAATGTATATAAATATATAAAATATTATAAAAAAATTATATAAATATATATAAATTACATTTCAAGAACATCACAAAACATGGAAAATTCCTAGTTATAAAACTTGTACCGAAAACTGCATTTACTATTCGAATTTCTTGTCAAACCCTCGTCAATTGCTTGTGCTAGCTGGCTACTTAAGATGCTATTGCCCAGTGTCATCTCTTGGCATCTCTATCACACCTCGGCTGTGCTGTGGCGCGCTATCCCGTCACAAGATTTTTTCTTTACTCAATTATGAAAAGAAATTATTAAGTGCTAGCTGCGCTAAATTAGTGCGCAATTGAGTGTGGCGGGAGGCATAGTGAGGCCGGAACACTGATGAGAGCAGGGCTATATGGGGTGGGGCGAAGGCGGATGGAAGCGACTGCACCTGACTCAGTCGCCTGCCAACAACTTGTGCATTGCATGCTATGTCTTTTGCGGCCAGCTTGCCTGCCTGGCTGCCAGCCTGTGGCCTGTTGGCTCATATTTTTGCCTCCCAGATTCTCTGGGTAGCTTGTGCCACACGTCACCGGCACGGGAACTGGCACTGTGGTATGTCTATGTGTGTGTGTGGTGTGTGTGTCTGTATCTGCATGATATAAATGGCGCACATTTTGTGCATTTCATTTGCGTGATTTGCCAGCCAAAATGTGTAGCATTTTCCTCGCCCATATATCGTCGGAGTCGTCGCACCGAGAATGATGTTGCTCCTGATGAGCATGATGATAATGTCTGGGCTGTAAGTGACGACCTGTCTGGCCACTTTTGTGGCATAGGACACTGAGCGCATAGGCAACAGGTTGTTAGAGTTTTGGGGCATGTTTCAGTTTCAGTTTCTGCTTGTGTTTTTGCTGTTCATTTTGGTTTTAACATTTGAGCAATGCGGTTTGTTTTTCTGGATAGCTGCCAGATGCTTGGTTGCGTTGCCCCCATCAGCCACCAGCGAGCGACCATAGGGAGGCGTGTTATCAGCAAAGCTGCTAATGAGGCATTTACATTGTTATGCAATTCTTAAAACTCTAGCGAATTATTTCTTAATTGGCTGTGACTTCGCCATGTCGCTAATTGCAACTTTTTGCTTTGATCGCACACACAACTTATCCGATCATCGTCTGCGCAACTCGATCGTCATAGACATATGTGTATTTAAGTTTTACGATTCTTCAGCAATTTGCACATGATAAACAGAGTCGAAAAAAAAAGAAGAAACGAAACGCGACGGTTGCCAGAAAGACTTTTGCGAAAGACTTGGGTAAATAAACAAAATGAGCGACGCGACGGCCCAGGCAGGCAAAAGAGACGACCCACTCACCAGAAGTCAGCCAGGCAGCCAGACGGCTGGCCAGGCGATGAGACACAACCATCTGGGGCACCGGGCGGGGGTGGCCAAAGTAGTCAGCACAACAACGGCAATGGTTCAAAGCCAGAAATCGGATCAGATCCGACGGCGTCAAGCAGAGGGGGACGACAAACGCAAACACTAACTAAATATTTATGCATGAGAATGGAAATTGCTGCAGCGAATGAAATCCAAATTTGATGATATTCCTTGAAACTTGAACGAATGATGTTAGTTTTTTTTCTCTCTTCTTCACTTTTATATATGTATATATATATATATATATATATATATATATATATATATATGTATAAAAAACACATATATATATATATATATATGTGTTTTGTTGCTTTTTTATTATTTGTTATTTTTATGCAGCTAAGATCTTTTGCTCGTTTGTGATTTAAATGTTTTGGAGTGTATACGAAAACTGGCGTGAGCAGCAGCAGGAGAAATGTGTTAGGTGAATGTATTTTGATGGTCGTATTCAATTTAGTTGGGGATATATATCACCACGAGAGCTATTTTTGCTTTTTATGTGAATTATAAATATTTTCATTGGAAAAGGGAATGTAATATAATATATTTCAATAATATAAGTATGGTAAAGTCATACTGAAAGTTTTTTTAATTTGTTAATATACAAATGAATATTTGTATATCTTATTTATATTATTTAATAATTATTTTATTAATTTATAAAAATTTAATGTATTAAAATTAATTATATAAAAAAAATTTTAAAAATATTCAAAAATACTTTAGAATTTGATCTATATAATTAATTTTAATAAATTAAATTTTTATAAATTAATTAAATAAATATTAAAGAATATAAATAATATATACAAATATACAAATAATATATACAAATAATATATAAAAGTAATGGATTAAAACCATTTAGATATTTAAAGATGTATTGAAAATTAATTGTTTAATTTTATTTATTAGTTTATTTAATTAATTGAATTTTTTTAATATTAAAAAAAAATATCCATAGATATTACCAACAAAATATATATTTAGATTACTACCTTGAATAATTCGTATATAGAAAATTAATTATTTAAGATTTTATTATTAATTAATTTTTTTTTGTTTTATTATTTTTTAAATTAAATTATCCATAGATATTACAAATATATTTGATTACTACTTTAATTAATTAAAATTATATATATGCTTCAAAATATATAAAAAATTGATTATTTAATTTATTTTATTTTTAAAATAAATGAACCATATATATTACCAAAAAAAGTATATTTTGCTTGCCTGATATATACTGTTTTTTATTGAAACATTAATCATTGTAAATTAAATACTGTTAAATGACCTGTTAATTACAAATTGATTATACCTAATCTCCATTTAGTTTGATAGCGATTATATTTTGCTTTCAAGCACTTCAACTCTAAGACGATTACTAAGAAGTAGAGGTGGGCACGGGCCGGGTTTTTATCGGGTACCCGTGGTCACCCGCGGTTACCCGTGGGTATGGGCTGAAAAATCCAATTTCGGACTGGGTGCGGGCGGGTGTGGGTTAGACTGCGTAACCCGAACAAATTTTTACTGTTCTATTAAAATTTAAAATGCATAATAAATTGTTTAATTTACAGGCGCACTGTACTTGCCTGCAACAACAGGGTTGCTTTCGACATCGATAACATTGTGTGCGCTTGCAAATTAAGCAATTTATTATGCATTTTAAATTGTAATAAAACACTAAGAAAAGTCGAAAACATGTAATATTTGTGTAAATAATATTGTAATTTTTAAGAATTAAATTGTTATTTTTGAGAAAAAAAAAAATTGCTATAATTTTTGAGAATTAAATTTTTTGTAATTGTTTCGGGCGGGCGGGTTGGGTGCGGGTATGAAAATTTTTTTTGCTTTCGGGTACGGATAAAATTTTGAACTTCTGACCGTGGGCGGATCGGGCCGGGTGCAAAAAGTCGGCCCGTGCCCACCTCTACTAAGAAGCGTGAATGATTTACAAAATGCTATAACGTCCGAAATAAGCGTTTTTGTGTTGAGCCGCTTTCGATGCGGCTCGATGTATCTCGTCATTTATTATGCGGCGCAGCAGAGCAGATCATTAACACGCTGTGAATGTGCGTGTGTCTGTGGGTGTATTTTGTGTGAGTGTTTGCCACTGCAGACCTAGCAAAAAATAGTAGCGACAACGAAAGCAAAACAATGCTCTGTGGCGGATACGACACAAAACGCAAAGCTAACAATTAATATCAACGAATATAAAACAATAAGAAATGCGTACGCAGCTGTTGAATAAAATAATAAAGAAAAGTACCTTTAAGATACGCTATACGATAAGCGCCTGTTGTGGCTGTATATGTGATGCGGTATACCCGATCTCAAAGCGTGCAGCATGCATAGGTTTCATTGGCGGCCATTGTCCAACTGGCACACATTGAAATGAATCATTTGTTATGAAGCCGCCTACGAGCGGATCGCATTGTGACGCTTTCAATTAGGCGAAAGCTCGCGTCAGTTGTCTGCGACTGATCGCTGTTGCGGCTGTTGCCGTTGCCATTGCACTGCCATATGAGCCAATTTCCGGCGAACGGTTTTGCTGCAGACTGTTGCCTAGTTAGTAATTAGACAAATGCAGTTAAAGTTGGAGCACAGCTTGTGCCTGGGGTGTAGCAGCGCATTGTTGCTCATTTGATGAGTGTGAAATTTAATTAATTAAAACTAGACAAGTGCTCGTTGCATATAGACAGCCAGAAATTTTGCTACCTGACAGCCGCTTGGCTCTGACTCTATCTCCCTCTCTCTCTCTCTCTCTCTCTCTCCCTGTGTGTGTTTGCCTGTCTGAGCCAGGCGGCATGCGTTATCCAACACTGTGAAGCTCGCATTTCCCTGTCACTAGCATGTTGCCTCACCTGTCAGCTGCTGCCTTGTTGCAGCTTTTCATTTAGCGCTGTATTGTCCAGGTTAACTGCCCAGGTTAATAGCAACGATTGCGTGTGAGTTTATATATATGTGTGTATCCCTCTCTCTCTCTCTCTCTCTCAGTGTGCGTGTGTGTGTGTGTGACCGTTTGCGCTTAATTATGAAGTTTTGTCGCCATCGGCGACTGCGTTGGGCGCTGTAAATCGGATTTAAAAGTTTTAGATTGTTTTCGTGGATTTTATTTTCTGTCTGCGCTTAGCGAGCTAATCATAAAAAAGTTAAAACGATATTCAAAGTTAGATATAGTTTATGTTTTTACAGTTATAAAAAGTGTAGTTTTGCAACAAGTTAAATTTATTTTTTATTTTTCAAGGAACAATAAGCTGCTTGTTAATTCTGGCAGCGGGCAAAGTTGAAATATGCAAGTTAACCTGATTGAGAGAAATATTTAATTAGTTAGACTAATGAATATTTTTAAACAATGATTAAAATAAGACTCAATTATTATTATCTTTAGACTTGAGTTATGAATATATCATATTTATGTTTTACAGCTAACTTTCTTAAGTATTTAAATTTAGATTCGTTTGGAAACGGTGCAATAGTAGTTTAGTAAATCTTTAACTGCGCAGCTGTTTAGCTGGGATAACACATTGCTGCTTTAGTGAATAGAGAATATGGCTTCATATTTCATTATGAAATGTGTGCAATTTTGAAAAGCGCTTTTCCGGCTGCTCCAGTTGTTAATGAACTCGAGTTGATTGCAGGTTGAAAAGCCAGACAGCAGCTGTACGTGTTCCACTCTGCACTGCAGGCGACCTTAGCTGTGCTTTAAAAGGCAACCGCCATATTTAACACTAAGCTAGCTAACTAATTGGTTAGCTTTTGTACCCAGTTACACGTGCGTTGATCTGGGTATATATGTGTCTGCTAAGCTTGTAGCCTGTCAACCTGCTATCTATATAGCCATTTATATATCCCTTGCATGGGCTTTGCCTTGGGCTTTTTGGGCCATAGACAAACATAGATATATAGACGTCAGAAGTGCAACAGCTTAAACGTTGACCATTCAACACGTCAGCTAGGAGCTTAACTTGTTGCACAAAACCCAACGGCCAGGCAGTTTCAGTTAGTCAGCGTGGTCAGTAGTGGACCTAGCTAGCCTCTCCGTAGTAGTCCTGGCCAAGTTTTTCTAAGCTGACAGCCTACGCTGGGCTGTTGACTTATGTGCCTCGAAATGTACCGCAAAAAATAATGCTCATAAATTATGTAAAACTTTAAAATTTTGTCGTCGCTTCGGTTGTGCCTCGTCGCTGAACACGTTTTCTGTCAATTTAATTCCTAATTAGTCACGGCCACTTAAAGGGCTCCCGTCAACAGTCCGCTGGGAAGCTGAGCGCCTTTCTTTAATTGAAATTGGCAGCTGCTAACGTTGGCCCAGCCACTTGCACGTGATTTCATTGCTAATTATTGACATCGCCCGTTCCCTGTTGTATGTTGCTGCAAGCATTTGGCTAATATGGCTATGACGAAAGTGCCAGTCGTAGTCGACGACTTTCAACCTAACTCACATGCTATGGCTATGGCTTTGTAATGGCTATTAATAGATTAATGCTAATCAGACATCAAACATTGGCCATTGAGAATTCTTCAATAAGCTGCTGCTGACTGGCCTAGCAATTGACTTCTAACATGGTGCATGACTGGTCCAAGTGGATGCAGCTGCCAGCTGCCAGCTGCAAAGCTAATGAGCCATGCTTAGTTGTGATTAATTGCAACTGAACACCCAACTGCAAGGCCGTCAGCGGCGACAAGTGCTTGGATTTGTTGGTTTACCGAGCGAGCGCTGAAACTGAACATAAAACAAACGGAAAATAAAATTGCCCGTAAACGAATTCTAGTAAAGAACAAAACTACACTTAAATGTATTGTGAGCACTTTATAAATGATAGCCAGAGGTTCCATATAATTTTGTCTTGTTTTTCTTTTTTTTTTTTGGGAAAAGACCATAAAAATGGCAACAAGTGTGTCCCAAGTTTCGTTTCCTCTCGACGGACGAAGCATTAAAAGTTTGCGTGGCCCCTTCACATGTTTTACGATTGTGTGCGACGCGAGTCTGGAGGCCATTTTATGAGAAATTGAGAAAAGTCAATGCGCCGCATAGCAGCACAGGAATACACTATCTAATCTCTAGGGAATGCTATAATTTAGTTTGTAGCTGAATCTGAGATTTTTAAATTTTTTAATTAATTTAAATTCGTGAAAGAAAAATAAGACTTTTTATTCTTTTCATAATTATCTATAAATTTAGATTTTTATGAGATTTATAGTACTTTCAATTTCTCTATTCTACGTATATATTATATCTATAAGTATTAATCTCTATATATTTTTTATGTTCATAAAAAATTTAAAAAAAATCTTGATTTGACAAATCAAGACTTTTATATAAACTTCTCCCGCATATTTGTCATTATGTTTATTGTATCTCTTTATAGTGTTACATTTTACATTACATTTACATTCCACTTTAATAATTTAATTTATCTGTTATAAAGAATAAATACTTCTACCTCTTTATAGAGTTATATATATATATATATATTGATTGCACTTTAATAGTTTAGCATGTCACACACCGGTTTCTATTCGAGCGGCAGCAATTGTTTGTCAAGTATCATGGGAAAGTTGTGCTAATCTATTGTAGAGTATGTCATATAACAAGGCACTGAGCTTTATAGTTTGTTATATAATTTCATTCAATGTTGTTACGCTGTGGTTGGCTCTTTGTTGTTCGCTTTTGCTACTACTACTACAGCTGCTGTTGCTGGCAGTTGTAGCAAGTTGTAACTGTGCCGGCCGGCAGCCGGTTAAGTTGTTTGACAAGTTTTTCCACTTGCCCCGTTGTCTGGCTGCCAATTGTTGCTGCTGTGTGATGAGCTCATCGAGGCAACCACATGGTTGCGATCAGCTGTGGCAGCGGCAACAGGCACAAGGCGAACATCGTGCAAGATCTTTTTGTGCAATTGTGTGCTGTGTGCTGTGCGCGCTGACTTTCAACTTGAACCCATCAGTGGGAAAACGTGTGCGCTTCGTGAACGTGCCTACAGTTTCGACAGTGTTCTGGAACAACTTTTTGAGTCATTAATTTGACGATGCTAAATGAGAATTTATGTGTCTGCTGCAGCGGCGTTGGCCAAACAATTTCTCATGCATAAACATTTTTCAACGCTGACTGACAGGCTGACTGAGACGAAAGTGTTCCAAACCGAGCTGACAACGAGTCTTTCTCAAATACAAATGTCATTAACACTTGTTCAACCCCAAACATGGCCTGACCAAATATTATGAAAATAAAAAAATGCCTAAAACTTGCAAAAATTAAAGCAACTATTTCTATGTTAGAACCATAATTGCAAAGCACATTACACCATGCTTGAAATGTTCGCCATATGTTTCCAGATATAACAAATTGATTATTATGAGCCTGCTGTGTTTGCTGCTAAAGCTGCATAAAAGCACTGGCTGTGGCAGATACTGCAACTGCCGACAAATAAAGGAAAATATGTGTATAAAGTTATGCGAGAGACAGATACAAACACTGCATTAGTTAAGATGCCAAAAGTATATAGATACTTTATATTGTACAGATAAGGAGATACAAATGTTAAATTAAAAATATATTTCTAACTACAAAAAATAGTTATATATTTGGAACGTATAATATTCATAATAAAATATGGATAGATAAGAGCAGCATAGTACTGTAAATTCAATGCATTTTAGCCACTTACAAGATGTCATAAATTAATTGATCTGTTTATCGCTAAAGTATGCAACGACATGAATGCTGTAATTTCCCAATAGAGATACCACTGTCGTATAGATATTGTAAATGTCAACAAATCAAGATAACGAACGGAAAGTAGATACTATACATAATTGCAATAGTATACATATGTATATATAGAAACAGATACGAAAACAAAAACAGATTCAAATGCCGATAGAATTGAAATAAAAACAGAATTAGAGACATATGTAGATACATATACAGATACAGATACATTTATAGATACAGACGCATATACAGATACAGATACAAATACTATATAGAGATACAGATACATATACAGATTTAGATACAGTTACGGAGATTGTTATTTATATACATACGTTCACAAATACAGATACAGATATGGAGTCAGATACAAATACTAACAGATACTGAAAATAAATACAGATATAGATTCAAGTACAGATGCAGAGTACAGATACAGATACAAATATAGATAGATAGATGGATACAGATATTTATTGAACTACAGACACAGATAAACACTCAGATACCAATATATTTATGGATACAGATACAAATTTCTATATACATTCAGATACTGATACAAATACAAATAAAGTTACAGATGCAGATACAGGTTTAGATTCAGATTCAGATAAAGATATAGATAACTAAACATACAAATACAAATGCAGACACAGTTACAATAAAATATGCAGTTACAATTATTTTAATTCATTCGCAGATTCTTGCAAAGCTTCATATACTAAAATACTTCCATTGGGATATTAGATATGATGCTAAAGTAACTGCAAATATGAACAGATGCAGATCAGCATATGTAGACTAACTAAAATCTTAAATATCTAAAATAAAAACATGTACATACATATAAGTATGTGTATACAATAAAGTCATGTGTGCACATTTTAAGATACATTTATAGTTACTCCATCTATGTGCTTGCTGTCCATTGAATAACCGGTTAAAGCAAGCATTGGCTGCCTTAAATGGCTGCAGTTATTAAATTTTAAGAATTGTGCATTTATGGAAATCTCTAACTCATGTTTTCAACCCCAACACACACACACACACGGTTCAACGAGAACCGCAGACATATACAAACGTCACTTGATCTTTTTCGCATTAAATTTCACACCATAATGAAGCTCATTTATTATTGCTTGGCGTTACGTTTCACTGCGTGCCACGCCGCGTCAAATGGAGTCCAAATGAACAACAGCAACGACAACAAATATAAAGATGGGGATGATGAGGATGATGATGATGATGATGACGATGATGACGATCATGACGGCTGAGCAAGAGAATGAAGTAAAATGGGCGATACCCAACGTATTTTTTTTTTTGCTTAGCTCTGCACTCTTTTGTGCCTTTGTTTCTGATTCTGATTCCGATTCGGATTTTGCGATTCTTATTTGACAGCTCAATTGCGCAGTCGCAACTCCGACGCAATTGCCGCGCTTCAGTTCAGTTCAAGGCCAGCCCTGCCTTACTTCAGTGCAGCTTCCATTGAATCTTTGCTCTGACGAATCTGCTGCTCTCTTCAGATATGAATTTATGAACATACATATATAGATATCTTTCTGTGTGCGATTGTGTGTCAGTCGTGGCTTTTTTTTTTTGACGCAACAGCAAACCAATTTCATAGAAATGTTCTTTCTCTGTAAACTAATTTCACAATACATGTGTGCAGGCAAAACGAGCAAACAGCAACGAGCAAACAACAGGCAAGCAAATGTGTTCGCCATGCTGCGCGACGAATTGTTCAGCTTTATAAATTGGCAGTCTTCGCCTTGGCTTCTTTTGTTTACCTACAAGCATACCCTAGCTGCAGAGAACAGTTGAGTATTTTACGTTTAAAGTGCTTAGAGCGGGCTATCATATTACATAAGCTAGAAACTGTTTTTGCAATAGCAATAGCTTATTATTGTGGAGATGAAATTGATTATTAATCAGAAATTAAATTAAATTTAGAGAATTTTCTTCAATACTGTTCAAAGATTAAACGCTAGCATTAAACAAATTATTTTCCAAACTTATTGTTTTTATTTATCTATATATAAAATATTAATTATTAAAATAATTCTTAATCATAAATTGAATTAAAATTACAAATTTGTTCTTAATACTTTTCCTAGATTAAACGCTAGCAACTGACAAATTATTAGCTAAGTACATATATATTTATATTTATTAATTTAAATCATTCGAAATTTCATTCATCTCCTTCTTTTAATTGCTAACCTACAATGCCCAAAGTAGTCAATCAATTTTTGATTACATGATCTGATCGTTATATTAATATCTGCCCGTCACAATTGTTATCCCTACAATTCGTGAGCAAACTATTTGATTTTGGCAAAAGAAATTGCGAAAAACAATAAAAAGTTAGTATTCACAAAAATCTAGTGAGTGAGCTGTCAGTATTTCAAATATCATCAGGTGTTTTCCTTTAATTTGTGAGAAATGTTATCTGTCAGAAAGGAAGTGATGAAAACATCTGTGCGAAGCGACGGCGACGGCGACGGCGAGCAGCTCAGGTGCCAGACACTTCCAATGGGATTTGGCTTGTTGCAAGTAATAAAAGAAAACATTGCGTAGAATTCCGAATTGACTTTAACTTTGTTTTAGCTCTCCCTCTCCATCTGTCTCTCTCTCTCTCTCTCTCACTATCTCTATTTTGTTGTTGTTTGCGTGAGAGAGTGCACAATGGAAGCCGAATATGGTTGCATTCAGCTGTGCCATTTGTTAGTTTGCTTTCTAGTTAATTAACACAGCGCACTCGCTGCCCGCTAGTGGGGGGCATCAGTCATCAATTGTTTGGTGGGCGAGCTGGCTGATTGCATGCCATTGTTACCATTCATTGGCCAGGTGCAATGGTATACTTATGTATTCTGTTGCTGTCGCCCATTCCTGATGCTGGTGCTGCCTGTATTAGCCAGTGCGAAAGCTGTGCAACCTGATTGTAGTGTCACCTAAACCATTGTGCGTTGGCATTTTTAATTACATACAAACACGGGCTGTCATGGAAAGAAGGCTGTGAGAGGGTGGTTGTAGGGTGGCTGTTACGAAGGTGTTCCTTACCTGGTAAATGATAAATGATAGCTGCTGCGTTGTTCAGGAGGGAGATGAAATATGCAACACGTATACGTCACGTTGCCTGCTGCACTCTACTCTATCAAGTCTGGAAGCCAGAGCACTAGCTGACATGCAGTGTTCCTGGCCGGGCTTAGGCCAAAGCCAGCACACAGCATTACAAGGCATGACTCGAATTGGGTACTGTGTATGTGTGGGCGGATCTCTGTGTGCGTGTGTGCGAGTGTGCGTGTGATGGGTGCCACCAAAAAAGGAGGCTGTGGCGGCATCAAAATGCAAAGCAAACACAGGCCCAAGCGGAGACGCTCGTATCTCGCAGTGTTCTTCTTTCTGGTAGTTGCAGCTTTCAACACTAATGCAATTTGATGCGGCACAAAACCACACAACGGCACACACACACACACACACATGCACACGCACAAGCACCGCCGACATGAGCAGCATTTTAGTCTGTGAGCCAACGAGAAAGCCTTGGCTGGCTGCTGTGGCGCTTGCGTTGGAGGTTTTACAAATCCTTAAGAGAATAGGATTTTCAACACATTTGCTTGTGCTCGCGCGTTCGTTGCATAGTTTTAGGCGTTGCATGCAACGCGCTAAGCCGGGCATTTGCCAAGGCAGTAACGACAACGGCAACAGCAACATGCAACAGCAGCAGCAACAGCCGCAGCCTCAGCCACAGCCGAGCGTCATCAGAAATGCATGGCGCACAAAAGCATATTATTTAGCTTACTCTTCGCCTGTCTCTTATCATTATTATCTGGGTGCTTCCGTTCAATAGCCGGCATCAGCACCGACACCGGCAACGGTAGCGGCAGCAGCACCGACACCACCACCCACTCCACCACCACCACTAACAACGCCGTGCACTGAATTTATGCAAATGCTGCATTTTGCTTTTCAATTTCGTTCGTTTTACATTCCCTTTCCCTTGCCTTTTCCCTTTCTCTGCGTTTCTCCTTTGCAATCCGGCAACAAGTTTTACTCTCTGCTCGGCAACTTCTTGCCGTGTTTTCCCAGCGCATTAAGCTTGAGCACAGTTGTGGGGATTTGTGAGAAATATGGGTGCTATTCTTTGCATAAAGTGCCGCATCTCACTCTCTCATCATTTTTGCATCTCTTCATCCTTTTATTTACTTTCACTTCCATCGCTCACTTCACTTCCCACGCCAAAGCTGCACAATTCAGTTTACAATTCTTGGGTTACATTTGCTGCTTGTTGATTTTTTTCATTCTGTCTTTCTTTTTTCTCTCTGCTGCTACAGCAACTGTTGCTGCTGCTGCTGCTATTGCTGCTATTGCTGGTGCTGGTTAAGTGTCACAAATATAAACGATTTTAGCTTTTAAATGCGCCTAGCTCTGGGGCTTCGATTGGAGCTGGACGGCGAAGCCCTTGAGTTCCTTTTGTTAGTGTTGTGCATAAGTTGGATATATGGTATTGACTATGCAAATCTGCGGCTTATACCTTTTATTTCTTCTCTCCTACAACTGGACAGCTTCTGCTTGTCAGTCCAAAGGTACGAGATGCTCGATTTTTACGTGAATTTGATTGTGCTAAAGAAATGAAAATAAGATGATTTAAGTTAGTTAAAAGCATTATTTTTTTGTTCTAATATATAAATGATGCATATTTTACATGTTCATTATTGATAATTATATTATCAATTTAAAGACCTTTTAGCTGGAGCTTAAAATGTTTAAACTTTAATGTTATTCACTCTATATTCACTTTATTTTTCGTTTTTCTACTCGAAGATTTCCTTAACAAATTTTCAGAATTTGCATTTTTAAATAGTTTAATTAGAGCTTGAATATTTTTATTTGTGATAAAATCAACCTTTAATTAAATTTTTACACCTTGACCTAAAATTTGTATTCATTAAAATATTCAATATAAATTTTTAAATTATCTTAAATTTATTTTTTGTCTTTCTACCCAAAGACTGCCTTTAAAAATTTTTAGAATTTGCATTTTGAAATAATTAAATTAGAACTTGGGAATTTTTTATATGATGAAATCATACTTTAATTAAATCTTTACACCTTGACCTGACATTTTCATTTATTAAAAAATGCAATATACATTTTTACATTATTTTAAACATCTTTTTTATACCCTGAGCCCATTGAAAATGGGAAATCAGAGTATAATGGTTTTGTTAAATGTATGTAACGGGCAGAAGGAGGCGTGGCAGACCCCACAAAGTATATATATTCTTGATCAGGGCGACGAGCTGAATCGATTTAATCCTGTCCGTCTGTCCGTCCGTCCGTCTGTCCGTATGTTTGAACGCGTCGATCTCAGAGCGTAGACGAGCTAGACATTATCGATTTTAATGCTTATCGAAAATAAGTTTTTAAGGTGTAGTTTGTACATTGTTTTAGCTAGAGACTTCAAATTTGCTGTGTAGGTGCGTGTAATGAATACGGAGATTACGTAATCTTTAGATTTTTGATGCCACGCCCCATTCGCCCCCAATAGTCCCCTATTTGTAAAAAGCGTAAATCAAATACTAGAGACATGTGCTTTGGCAAATGCACACATATAAATGCCATTAATAAGTTGTAAAAGTTTTATGCAGTTAGTCAATCGCTAAGGAAAGTTATTAAGCAGTTAAGTCGCTGCGTCAACTGCGCAGTTGGCAGAGCGCGCGTCTATGCGTGCGTACATATGTATGTATGCGTGTGTATATGTTGTTTTTATGCATGCTTAAAAAAAGCATAGAATGATATGATATTTGGCTCACAGGGCTCAGGGTATCTCCTAGTCGAGCAGTCTGGACTAGAGCACTCTTACTTGTTTTCTTCTTTTTTGGCTTACATATTTAAAGCCATTATTCACATTTATTATTGAATGAAGCTGCGCTCGTTTTGG
Organism: Drosophila meridiana; assembly: GCA_035045185.1. NCBI lineage: Eukaryota > Metazoa > Arthropoda > Insecta > Diptera > Drosophilidae > Drosophila > Drosophila meridiana. The sequence goes on from JAWNPF010000055.1 coordinate 9,500,395, forward strand.
TCAGTGAATCATTCAGTTCAGCTACCCGTAGTTACGGCTCACGCCCCGCTTTTATCAGTCTGTCCACCTGTTCATTAACCTGGGTATAATATCAGTGCCAGTGGCGTAGCGCTACCCACCCAACAGCGAACCGCTCGCCTCACTACCTTCCATTGCATTGCCAATTTACGTGTGCAAAAATGTTCGCTTCATTTGGTGTGCGGCTGGCGCAGCTGTTGTTAATATTGTTGTTGTTGCTGTTGTTGTTTTTGTTGGGGCTATTGTTGTTGTTAATGTTGGCATTGGCCCGCAGCAATGCGGTGCGCATAGTCGACAGTGCGGAAAATGCAACGGCAAATGCCATGAACTTGTTGCAATGACAACAGCGTGATAGGCCGCTACTTAGCTTTGGGCTATGTGCTGCACGGTGCACGTTGCATGCTGAATGCAGCCTGATGCATGGAAGTTAACAGCACATTAATCATGGTATGGATCGCATTTGTGTTGGGTTGGGTGATGGGAGCACCCAGCAGCTAGCAGCAGCACGAGCCGCAAGTCCGTTAGTCGTTTCGTTCTCATTGCCTGGCATTTATTATGCTGTTTAAATGCCAAACGGAGCAGCCACATAAAGCTGGACAAATTAACGCGTGGGTGGCCCGGTCCTGACCCGGTCCGGGTCATGCATCAATGTCATCCGCTCGTATTTGGACTTGCAGCTGAACAACAAATGTACTTGCAACAATCGCACTTTGCCATGTATTCATATGGCCGCCACATGTGTGCCATTTCTGTTTTTGGCTCTCCGGTTGATGGTGCTGTTGTTGTTGTTGTTGCTGCTGTTGCAGTTGCTGTCGCTGCTGCTGTGTCGCGTGTCACCATTAAAGAATCAGCTCTCACACACACACACACACACACATGAGCAACAATGTTGGAAAGTCAAGCAACGTCAATTTCCGTTTGTTGTCGTCATTAAAATGCAAGCGGTCATGCCTGGCCGCACTTTGCCACTCACTACTTTTGATATCATGACGATGATGATGATGATGAAGAGGAAGATCATAATGTTGCCCATGAAGTTGCTGCCACTTTTGGTTGCTTAAGCCGCAGAACTCTATTAATTAGTTTTGGCGCACAACATATGTAAGCGAAACTCTTGCAGCACTTAAAACAATTAACGCTCACAATTTGAAATGTCTGCATAAACTAGATGACAGACAGCTGACAGAAAGTCAACGAGACAGAGACAGAGGGAGAGAGACAGTCAAGAGATCCACTAAGTGCGAGGCAGTTGTCTGCAATCGATACGTTTTGATGAGTTTCCATTTGTAGAGCTGTCAAAATAGACGCAAAGACCACCTTGGCTGTTGTTGCTGCGGGGTAATGCGATTAAAAATGTTGTTTTTGAAAATCCAATCTACAATTACTCACATATTGCTGCTGGTGAGAACAACATGTGTATAAGAAGCGAAAACTGAAACCGAAATCAGGAGCGGAAATTGAAATGTTGTAAGTGCGGCAAGTGCAGGCAAGGCTGTTGCTGATGTTGTTGTTGTTGCTGTTGTTCTTGCTATTGCTGCTGTTCCTATTGTTTCTGTTGCTGCTTTTATTGCTGCTGTTGCTGTTGTTGCTGCTGTTGCTGCTGTAGGTATTGCTGTTGTTTCTGTAGCTGTTGCTGTTGCTGCTGTTGCTGATGCTGCTGTTGTTGTTGCTATTGCTGCTGTTCCTATTGTTGCTGTTGCTGCTGTTATTGCTGCTGTTGCTGTTGTTGCTGCTGTTGCTGCTGTTGTTGGTATTGCTGCTGTTGTTTCTGTAGCTGTTGCTGTTGCTGCTGATGCTGTTGCTGCTGTTGTTGTTGTTGCTGCTATTGCTGCTGTTGCTGCTGTGGTTGATGTTGTTGCTGTTGCGGTTGCTGCTGTCGTTGTTGCTGTTGTTGCTGCTGTTGCTACTACTGCTGCTGTTGCTGCTGTTGCTACTACTGCTGCTGTTGCTGCTGCTGCTGTTGCTGCTGTTGCTGCTGCTGCTGCTGCTGTTGTTGCTGCTGCTGTTGTTGCTGTAGCTGCTGCTGCTACTACTGTCACTATTGCTGCTGCTGCTGTTGTTGCTGGTCCTACTGCTGCTGCTGCTGTTGTTGCTGCTCCTACTGCTGCTTCCGTTTCTGCTGCTGCTCATTCGGTTTTGGGGTTTGTGGTTGTTTTTTTGTTAATATTTTAATTTCAAGCTTCGCAATGCGCTGCGTTGCACTGCGATTTTTACTTTGTAGTTGGGAGTCGAAAAAAAAACAAACATTGCTCGTATTCTGACAAAGTCGAAAAGTTTTTTTATCGGTGGGCAAAAGGGTGGGTGGGTAAGAGGAGGGCTTTGGGGTCTGCTGCTGCTGCTGCTGCAGTTATGATTTACTTGCCAAAACGAAACGCAGCGCAACGAAATGAAGCCATCAAAAACGTTGACGTCGTTACGCAAAAGCGGAAATGACAATGATGATGACGACGATGGGTCATGATGATCATGATGATGATGATGATGATGGGAGTGATGATGCCAAATAAAAAGGCAAGCAATGGTGCAGGCGAAGGATGTGCAAGCAATGGGAATGTGGCTGTGATTTGTGCTGCTGTGTTGGACTGCAGCTGATGTAGCTGTTGCTGTTGCTGTTGCTGCTGCCGGTTGCTTCTGCTGCTGCTACTGCTGCTATTAAAACGCGTGAAATTGAAAAGGCGAAAAATTGCAATGCCAACAGAATTGGCAAACTGTTGGACAAGTCGCATTCATTGTGTCAATCACCAGGGAGAGAGAAAGTGGGTAATGACTTCAGCCTGGCCAGCATCAATGGGTAGCAGCATCAGCAGCAGCGGCAGCAGGAAACAGTTTATGTAGGACATAGTGCTAAAAGCTGTCAACTATTTGATGGTCATGTTGACCGCTTTCCTGGTCAACTGCTTCGACCGATTGCAATAGCTATCGTAAAAGTCGATCCGTATATAATAGGATATGTAGGTTAGCAAAAGTATTCGAATTTTTTTTATTATTATGTGCTATTGTGAATATATGGGAATGATTGAATGAAATGGTTTATATTCAGTTCAATGGCGTATCCTATTGCCTTGTGGCATGCGCAGTATTTTGTACAAGAAACTTAAACAAAATAGATGTTCTATAATTGGAAGCAGATTGAAGAAATTTGAACATATTGAATTTAAGTTTGAGCGTTGTTGCTTTTAATTCTTATAAGACTTCAGATAGTTGAAAATTTTTACCTTCTTTTTCTTGAAAGTCTACTTATAGAACTCACTTCGACTGCATTAATTGGTAATAAGTATGCAGCCTACCAAATCTTCATATTTACATAAGCTAATAAACCTTGTAGTTAAAAACATAAAATTACATTTAGTTTGTTGTTTATTCAATATAATTTTGATTTCTTTTATATTTTGAATACCGAACCTAAATTTAATGTAACTCCCTTTGAAATTAATTTGTTAAGATAGCCAATATGTGAATAAATTTTGATATTTACTAAATTGACAAATATTCAATGGAATAGGCCGATTATATACTGAAAATTTCATGAAGATCCTTTGAATATCAAAGGAGTTGTTAAATAAAAGGTTTGGTCATTTGGCAGAAGTGCTTCTGCCAAATGCCCAAACCTTTTATTTAACAACTCCTTTGATATTCAAAGGATTTTTTTTTAAATTTTCAGTATATAATCGGCCTATTTCATTGAATATTTGTCAATTTAGCAAACTGCACAAAACCCAGATCGAATAGCGTTCAGGGTATCTCCTAGTCGAACACTATTGACTAGACTAGCAATACTTAAAGATTTAAATAATAATTGCATCTCTTCTCCTTACTTTACTTACTATACGATTCTTTAACTTCCTCAGAATTGAAAACCTACCTTCATACACCTATTAATTCCTTAAATATCTTAATAAAAACGTAAATTTTGGTGTTCATCATTATGCCATACTTGTAACATTAGGAATCATTTACACACTATATACTCCAATTACTTGTGTCAACTAATTAACTAACATGTCTCTCTGTTTTCATTTCATTTCTATTCACAGGTAGCGACCATGATGTCCTGCCCCTTACCTATGCCATTACCGATACCAATACCTTCAATACATAAAACTGAATTCACACCGGTTCATATTGGAGTCAAGGTGAGTCTCTTACTAAACTGTCTCTCTCTCTGTCTCTCCCTGTCATCATTATCCCAATAATATTTCGAGTGCGAAACGGGCCGCGCGCATTGCCTCATTATATAATAGTAAATTAAGCTCATAAATGCGAATATCATGCAAATCGCGACCTCCGTGGCCAAAAAGTCAACAAGTGGAGCAAAATGCTATATGTAAATGTTGCCGCTAAACTGGCACAGAAGACCTAGCGCCAGCAGCAGCAGCACCACCACCACAAGCACCACAGCCACCACAGACAGGATGTGACAGCATGTCGAGTGGGGTTGCTTCATTGTTGACATTATTGCAGGCACACATACACACACACACACACATATGCTATATTTCTATGTATATATTAATATGTGTATATACATATTCACCCAGATATACAACGGGAGCACAGAGTATAATGCGCGCCACTAAATCAAATTGTTGCTTGCCAAGATGGTGACGCTCGTCGCTCTCCGCGTCCACACACATCCTCATTTGACTACAACTTTAATGCGCAGTGATCACATTTTAATGATACCGAAATGCAGTGCCCTCATATTCTCGTTGTTGTTGTCGCTGAGGAATAATGATGTCAAACCTGTGCATCAGCAGGGCGGGGTTTGGGCCGGGGCGGGGTCTAGCAGTGTTGTGGAATGCGTCACGTTTGATAAATGCTGCAACATATTTCTTGATTTTGTTTGTCCTTTCGTTTAAATGCCACACATAAATCTATTTTTGAATGAAAGCCACTGCGTGGCAAAACGTGGCGTATGCGCAATATATATACATATATATATACATCTTTTTGGATGTTTTGCTCCATTTTATTGTTGTTGTCTGGCTGTTTTGCTTTTATCTGAAGGAAACGGCGCTTATTGTTTGCATAATGGACGCTCGTTAGCGCTGTATAACATATATATCTTCGGTTGTCTGTCTGTGTAAGGAATTGTGATCCTTTAAAGCAACATTTTTGCAATCTCGCAAACAATGCTTGAACCAATATAAATGCGTTTTTAATTTGTTTTATTTAAAAATTATTTCTTTTCCATCATGCCTAGAAGGCATATCAGCAGCTGCTGCTGTTGTTGCTGCTGATGCTGCTGTTTAAATCGTTGTCAGCTTTTGTCAGTGCACGCTTAATAAATGAATTCCTGGTATTCCCCCTTTCTGTGTTTGACCAGCACTGCATGGACATCGTTTCACTCTTATCCTTGGGGCACGCCAGCTGCGTTCTTGATGCCACAAAGGCTGTGTGACATGGTAAATGAATTTTTTGTTGTTGTTGCCAAAACCAATGCGAAAGCATGCCAACAAAGTCACAATAGAGTCGATTTGAGTCCAACCGTTCAGATCAAAGATAAATGCTGCTTCTTGTATGTGTGTGTGAAAGCCGACTCCTGTCACTGGTCAGTGTCCAATGCCCAGAGGTTGTGCTGTGGCAACATTGGATTGTGCCGTTCATCATTAAGAAGATTTTGTCCACAAATAGATTTGGTGAATCTGTGCATTTAATTCTATTTCTAAAACTCCACCGAACATAAATGAAACATGGGATGACAATTGTTGACTGACAAATGCTTTTAAAAGCAAGCAGTCGATGGAGTGTGTTCGACTAAAATAGGTTTGGGCTAAATGCATTCAAGTAAAATTAGAAAATAGTATTTTTAATTATAGTTATATTATAATTTATAAAAATACCAACTCATTCACATATAAAAGATATATAAAAGGTTCCATGGTCACGGCAACGCCTTAGCACTGGGACTTAGTATTTTAGACAATTTGCTTATTGTTATAAAAACAGATTTCAAATAAATAAATAAATAAAAAAAAATAAAAAAAATCACATGCCGATATTTGCATCTGACCTTCAAAGTGGAGGTTGGTCAAATTTGGAGCCGATATCCAATATATAACAAAAATCAAAACTGTATCAAATTCACATGCATCTATATGCGAAATTTAAAGGCGCTAGCTCTAAAGATGTACGAGATATATTTCAAAGCCCGGTTTTTGATAATTTTTAAATCGATAACATTACAACAAAAATAGTTATGTTTTTTTTTTTTAACAAACTTGTCCTGCGAATGCTATACACACAAAAAATTTCAAGACTCTAGATTTCATAGGTATTGAGATCGACGATTTCAAACATATAGACAGGGCTAAATCGACTCAGCTCGTCGCCCTGATTAGAATATAATGCCTTCCGCCTCTTACATACATTTAACAAAACTATTTACCCTAGTTTCCCATTTTAAATGAGTTCAGGGTATATAAAGCAATTCGAGGCTGTCTAAAATCGCGTCATGCCATATAGGATATGTCCTAGTCGCAATTTATAATTAAATAAGAAATGAAAATATGAAATGGGCTTCAGTTATGGTTCATATAACTATGATCCAATAGTTAATGTCATATTTATTATTATAATTTCAATAATCAGTAAATGTTTATGTATACAAAAATTTGTTTGTAAGCGCATAATTATGATAAACATTATTAAAGGTCTATTGTATCGGTTGTCAGCAAGGATCAAAGTTTAATTGGCAGCTCATAAATCTGTTGTCAATTTGCGTTTTTTCCCGCTCTCTCTCTCTCTCTCTCTCTCTCTCTCTCTCTCTCTCTCTCTCTCTCTCTCTCTCCCACCCTCTCTGTCTGTGTTTTTTCTTCTTGTATACAACGAAACAGCTTAAAGAACGACACGCGGCTAATTATCGGGCAACATTAACTGGCTGATAGGCATGCTCGGATCCGACTCGACTAATTAAGGCAAATCAGAGCACGCAAAGTAGCGACGGCCAGTTACAGTGGCTGTCTGAGCCGTGGTGATAACAGGCCGGTTAGCAGTTCATAAAAAAACGAAGGCAAAAATTATTTAATAAAACGTCAGACACATCTACCAGAACAACAACAACAACAACAACAGCAGCAGCTCCGAGGGTTCGCTTAGAGGGGTCAAAATTTAACGAGCCACCAGCCACGGCCGTTAAACCCAATTTCCCGCCCGAGGAATCAACGGAAACTTACACTTGACCGCACGGCATAAATCATCTAGCAGAGAATTAAACTGGGTGGCTTTGCCAAGTTGGTGGTTACTTGTAGGTGGTGCACGGCGTAGCATCTATCTATCTCCTTGCCCCATCATAAAAATGGCTGTAAAGGTGTGTTGGCTAAATAATATTTAAAACCAGAAATAAGACAATGAGATATGCATATTATATAGACCTTTTAGTGTCCGTGTGGCCAGTTTATGTCTTGGGCAGGGCAGAGAAAATTTCATTATCAAGTAACAACTCAGAGGCTATGAAAATTGGGCGTTTTCTGTTTAATAAAATAACATGTTAGGGATCAAGGAACTTGATTTATGTGCTCGGTAAGTTATCAATAAATCAATGGGCAATTAATTTAGTATATTTGGGTATATATATAATTATATATATATTTAATATATATATAAACATATATGTATAATTATATAAATATTTATTAACATATATATAATTATGTATATATGTATTCTGCGAATTTTCGACTATTATTCATTGAGGACATAAATGAATTCGTTTTGAGTGATGAGTGATGAATCAGTGAATAAAGATCTTAAGTGAGCTGATACTCAGAATTAAAACTGAATTATATATAGAATCTATGCCTTTAATTGTAGTTGTTCTTTTCATAGTCTGTGGGTTAATTTTGGATTGTATATCGTATATATATATCTATATAACTGAATATAATCCCAAGGAATCATAATATCTCTATATAACAATGATAAACGAATGATTTCTTTATTACTTAATTTTTGCCTTGAATTGTCTGTACTTCGATAAGTCTTTAGTGCGGCAAATCGAACAATATTGTTGTCTTCAAGTTTGATTAGTGTTTTCTGTCTTATTGAATGAAGTCTTAGTTATAGTTATATTGAACACCCAACTGAAAATTATAGATTGCATATCAATATAGTAGAAATCTTCATAATGTTTTGATAAATTTTGAATCGGGTCAGTTTTATATAGTATAAAACGTAGTGTCCCTTTTACTTATTTCACTCGCATTATATTAGAATCGTCTTCAAAGAAGTTGTTTTTTATGTCTAATTATTTTTGCATTCAAGCAAAACGCCTTGGATTAATTGACTACTAGTTAAGCTTTAAATCACGAATTACTACATATGGACACATATCATGTCCACATCTATATCTTTATATTAAACTTGTCTGATTTCGTAAATCTTGAAGCCAACATCAAGCAGCCAATGAGCGCTAAGAACTTCCGCCTTCTGTTACATTTTACTTCTGTTGTCCTGCTCTGACAGCAGGTGATTGTACCTATATACCCACTTTCGCATGCACCCTGTCTGTGCTGCGCGACCCGCCACTGTAGTCCTGACTGTCCAGGGCATAAACCTTAATGCCAACTGTGCAGCACTTTGACCGGCCAATGCTTCCGGGTTACGAAGTGAAGCGCAACGAAGTGCCGTTGGCAGACTCAGCTGCTGCTCCTTTGCTTTTGCCTTTACCATTGCCTTTGCCTGATCCTTTTGTCTTCTTGGTTCATTCGCGTACATTTATTTTTCTTATGCTGGTTATTAATAATTTAAGTTGCGCTCTACTTTGGCATGAAGACGATGAGGTAAGAATGACGAGGATGCTGCCGATGAGGACTGCGTCTCGCAGCATTGTTTGTTTCTTGCCGGTGTTTGTCTCACTGTCTGTCTGTCTGTCTGTCTGTCTGTTTGACTGTTTGTCTGGCGCTTTGCTGCGCAGTTTGTTCTTACAAAGAATTGCGTTTCAGTTACATTTCGGGGTGTTGTATTAAGCGCTCATTTCCAGCTACCTTTAGATGTTGTTTTTGTTGATGCTGCTGCCGCTGCTGCTGCCTGGGCTGTTGTACTTTGTTTTATTTTTTATTTCCACTCAAATTGTTTTATTTGCAGCAGGGCAGCGTGCACAGCACAGAGCGCACAGAGCCCCAGACGACTGGCTTTATTACAGCGATTTTTCTTGAACGCATTTTTCGCATGTTGTCGTTTTTCTTAGCTGTCTCTTACCTTTCGTAATTTTTATGATTTTATTCTTTGCCTCGCCTCACGCATGCCACTAAAGCAGAGAATGCGACTGACTGTGGCTGCTTTGTTTGCTTTTTGGTTTTTATTATTGTAATTCATATAAAAAAGCAGAGCGCAGTAGTTGCTATTTGCCCGGCCCGGACTTTTCTTTGTGTGTGTGCGTCATAATAAAAACCTTTTTCAGAAATTAAAAAAGAAAGGAGATGCGAACCAAATTGCCCAAAATCCGTGCCGCACATGCTCTCGGCAAACAAGAATAAAGAAAAATGCTGGCATTGCGTATGCGCCACGTAATCCGCAACCAAAAAAAGAAAAAAGAAAACCCAACCGAAAAACATGCAGAAATTGCTGTACTTGGGTGCAATTCGATTTGATTTTTGCCTTGTGCCTTGGCAAGCGTTAAGAATTATAGTTATTTAGTGTGATTGTTTTGGGGTAATTCGGGCCCAAGAATTTGTGGCACATTAGACATGCACACGCCATCCTTTAAAATGCTGGGGAATGTGTTAGAGGAGTTTGTCGTTTTTTTTTTCATGCCTCTTCGCGTCTCCATTTTGCGGCGGGCCATTACACAACAGGCAATGTAACGGTAACAACAAAAGGCTAACGGCTAATTATTCCCCCGTTAACGGGCGCTGGCACACAAAACAATCGTTAAACAAAAATATTATAGCATGCCGCTCATTTCTGTGCGTGTCTAAACTAATGCGGCACGCAGCCAGAAGCAACCAGTCAGCGTATTATGTCCGAGAAACATGCGTGGGGCATAACTAGCTGGTAAGACAAGCTAAGTGGCAGCAGCAGCAGTAACATCAACAGCAGTGGTAGCACCAAGAGGATGCGTGTCTTGCTTGAAAGACATCAGCAGCAGGAACAAGAGGATTAGTTAACAAGCAGCCCTTGTGTTGTCATTGTTGTTGTACACATAAGTCAAACAATTTGGCTGAAAATGAGCAAAAACTATGTTCGAGTACAAAGTACAAGATGGAGTCGAGGCAAGAAAGCAGACCCTTTACTTCAGGCCAGAGTTGGGGCATGTATAGAAATCGAAAAGGGATAGACATTAATTTCAATTAAGGCGTGTCGTCTGCTACGCCCCCAAAGTTACTCAGCTTGCTGGCGCTTCAAGTGGAAGAAGTAGAATTTCAGTAGGAAGAGATAGGAGTAGGTAGGAGGAGTGGGAGCTAGGACCTCTGTGGCAGCTACTTGTGGAGCGAGCTCGCTGTCCTGCTGCCAGGCTGCGGGGCATGAAAAGCGTGGCTGCTGTTGTTCTGCTGTTTAAGCAATCGTTTTGTTTACAATTTTTGCGTGCATGTACACACGCACACGATAGACAGATAAGAGAGAGTGGGAGCGAGAGGGAAACGCGCATTATTTATTATGGTTGACACAAAGGGCAGAAGGACAGCGTACTCGTCACAAAATAATAGCAACAGCATACACGACTAGCACAGCATTGCACAAGATGATGCAATTCCCAGTTGGCTCGTTAAAGTTTCACAAGAGGGTGACCGAAAAATGTAGCATACTTTTGCGGGCGACAGAGGAAAACAAGACAAGTTTCAATAGTTGCGTGTATTTCAAGAATTCTACATAGACTTCATTAAAGTTTATACTTGGAACATTACAAGTAAAGTGTATAATAAATATTGATAATTATTATTTATAATAATAGATAATTATTATTTACAAAAATAGATAATTAATTGTTTATAATAATATTAAAATGAAATATAATACAAGAATTTTAATTCTATGTTCTATAACATTAACATATTGTATTAATGCTTAGCTCAAAAATAATATTGGTTTTTAAAATAATTATGGATTGGAGTATTAAAATTTTATATAAAAAAAAAAAAAAAAAAAACAATATTAAAATGATATATAATAAAAGAATTTTAATTCTATGTTCTATAACATTAACATATTGTATTAATTAACATATTGTATTAAAAATAATATATGTAACTGAACATTCCCATTAAAATAATGATTGAATTTAATATCGCCATTGCTTTAATTGAACTAATTTAAAAATAGAAAGTTTGTATTCAATCAATTTTATTGTACTCTGGTGATCCCATGCATTATAAGTATTATTGAGTGGTACTAAAAGTAAAGCCGATCTTTATTATGTTCACCTGTGTATGAGTGTGTGTGTTTCATCTCAACAAATATGTTCAAATTTTAGTGTCCTGTGCTATGTCCAACATATTTAATTTCCAACTTGGACTATATATTTGCAAATATATATTATATATTTTTAAAATAATACCGTTTCTATTACTTAACCTTAATTTCTAAATACGTAACAATTTCATATGTAAAATGTTTCTAATCGATCGATTTGATTGCACTCTGCTGATCTCACAAATTATAAGTATTATTGAGTAATACTTCAAGTAAAGTCAATCCTTACCATTCCAATCCACTTGTGTATGTGTGTGTGTGTTTTCACATCTCATCTCAGCAATTATGTACAAATGTTAGTATCCTATGCTTAGTCCAGCATATTTTATTTCCAACTTGCGGCTTCTTGTACGTCTGTTCGCTTCGGGTTTCAATTTGACAATGACTTAAATCCTCATTTGCTCGACTGCAGTAAGCGTGCAAGGAGAACAAGCTTAGGTAGATCAGGTAAGGAGCTAGCGAGCATCGGATAAACGAGCCTAGGCCGAACGAACATGGGTAGAGCAAGTACAGGGCAGCCGAGCATCGGAAGAATGAGCACTGAGAGCTCGAGCAACGAGCGCCGTAAGCGAGCACAGGGAGAGCAATTACTGTGAAAACGAACAGAGGAACAGAGGAACATAGGTAGATCAAGTAAGGAGCTAGCGAGCATCGGATAAACGAGCCTAGGTCGAACGAGCATGGGTAGAGCAAGTACAGGGCAGCCGAGCATCGGAAGAATGAGCACTGAGAGCTCGAGCAACGAGCGCCGTAAGCGAGCACAGGGAGAGCAATTACTGTGAAAACGAACAGAGGAAGATCAAGCACTGAGAAGGCGACTGCAGGGAGAGCAAACATAAGGCGAGCGAGCAGAGGCAGACTGCGCATCGGGTCAACATTCGTATTCGCTCTCGCAGAGCTTCGGCTTGATCTAGCTTAGCCGATGCTCAATGCTCTGACCAAAGAATATGTTAACGATCGTTCGATTCGTGCAGCTGCTCAAGCGTCGATATTTCTCCAAATTCTCTGCACATTTATTAGCAGATAGCACGAGAGCAAGAATTGGATCAATTTAGTATTTCCTTTCACATAATTCCATCTACATAATGTTTCACAATGTTGTTGAGTCTTCCAGTTTCACATATTTATTATAGCAGGTTAACATTGTATTAACAGATAAATGCATATGTTAACATAGCAATAGAAGGTTAATTAAACTTGTTCAATAGTAGACAAATAAATATGCTAACTCTTAAGAGATTAGGCATTCAAGAAATAGTCACTACTGCAGCATTTATATACATATTTATATTCTCGGAATTTTCTGCTTAGCTATGTTCCCCTAGAATATAACTTTTCACCTGCAATTATATTCCACATTTGTTGTCTTTTATGCTAATATATAAATAAATGTTTTATATAAATATTATATTAATAAGATTGCCCGCAGTCTGTGCGCTGTGCAGCTGCAGCTGTGCGAGCAATCGTTTATTTTGCTAGACATAATTAGCGTCTCGTTTTCATAATTTATCGATAAACGCGCGCCGGCTGAAAGCTTTTGTTCAAACACAGCGAGCGCGAATTGCGGCCAGGGAACAGTTGTTGTTTGTATTTTATGCAAGAACTTAAGAGCCACAGCTGCGTCTCTCGAGACGCCTTTAACTCTAGCCTTGCACACGGGCAGAACACACACACACACACACACAAACACACACGCACACTCACTCACTTAGGCACACATTCTAGGTACAATGTTGACTTTGGCTTTACAGTTCAATATTTATTTTCGCGATTTTCACGCTGTGCGGCAAAAAGATTGCTTTTCTTTTGGCCCAAAACGAAGAAGCCTTTGTCGACGCTGTCGTCATGGGCATTGCTTCCACTTGCCTTGTCCTAGTCGTGCTTAGTGTCGTCGCATGTGGACACAACAAACAAACGGACACATGCATTAGTTGAGCTTAACTGTCGTCGTCGTCGTCGTCAGTTGTGTCCTGGTGATGTTGGCACTTTCTACCAGTCCACCTGGCCCACCTGGCCCACCTGTCCACCAGTCCACCAATCCTGTTGGTTCTCTGCTCTACACATACACTTTCTATATTTTCCTGTTCTCTGTGCAAAGCGCCGTTGTCTGCAGGTGCGCGTCGAAAACTTGTTGACCAAACTCAAAGATAAACACACACAAACAGTAAAAACTTTGGACCGTCTGCCATGGGCGAAAGTGTTGGGCCAGCGCAAATATTGTCCAGTGAAATAAGCATTATAAAATTCGCAAAATGTTTCTCAACTGAAAGCGAAACTAAAAATGGGGCCAACTAAAAGTTGTCCGGATACTTTAGTAACTAGAAAAACGAGCGGAAAAAAGTGAGAGAAAATGAAAAAAAAAGAGACACGAGTAGCAGCAGAGAAAGTGGAAGTGATGAGCGCACCTTGAGACGAGGCCCGCCCACTGGCTGGCGATTTATTTGCATATGCGCCTATAAATTCGTAATAAAAACTGCAAACGACCGAAAAGGCTGGCAATGCCAACCCTAATACAGTCATCAGCGAAAGGGTAGACGACCAGCCAACAGCCCCAAAAAGCAAAAGAAGAAGAAGAAGGAGAGGCAGATATCTTGGGCGGGTGGGTTGCTGTGGTGGGATTTGTGGAGTCGGCTTTTGTTGTAACTCATTTGACATTATTATGTGCGCTTTTATGGCTGCCAAGGCTCAACGTACGCGCCTGATTCAAGTGAGTCTCGCCGTGTGTCCTTACTGCCAATTTCGCTGTCCTCCAGTCCCGTCTGTCCTGGCTCTGTTGCGGCTCTTCCGCTCTGTCTAGGCACATCACGCGCACATCAATAAATTTCCATGTGTCTCTTTTGGGCGTAAACGTGTGCCGGCAGCCAGCCATGTGTGTGTGTGTGCGTGTGTGTGTAACTGGGCTTGGCTTTTGTTGTAAAGTCCCTGGCAAAGCTTTGGGTAATTATTATTTGGTTTATGATTTGAGCACTTTTCGTGTGCGGCGGCATCTTTAGAATTTTGTTTATTACGCCGCAAAGGCGAGCTTAGCCCAAGGTGTTTGCCTTCCCGCCATTAAATTTTAACAGTGTGTGCCCTTAAAAGTAGGCTCCTTATTTTATTGCAGCAACATTTACGGCTCGTCGAATAGTTAATGCGCTTTTCTTGTTGTCAGCATAACAATGAATGAGCTAAATCCTCTTCCCCATAACGCTGATTGGGGCTAGTTAGCCAGCAAAATCAAATGCAAACATACAGCGATAATGTCATAAATTATGCCCGAAGAATGTAGTGGGGGACCCTGGGATTAGGGCAGCAGCAAAGTGTCTGCATTTTGTGCGGTCTGAACAAATGAAAAGCGAGAAGCTTTGCTGCAATCGTCCTCGTATTGCGTGCACCAATAGAACAAATAGTGTGGCATGCATGCACCATGTGGCACAGTGGGCGAAATCAGAAATATATTAAAAAATAAAAAAAATTTATAATTAAATATGACATTATAAATGAGTGTAATTAAACATATTTGTATTTGCAATTAAATATCTGTATAAGTAATGCCGAAAGATAAATACCTGATTAATGAAAATTTTATGTAAAATTATCGTATAAATTTGTAGTTTTAATAAATATTTTAAAATTTTGAGATTTAAAATTTTAAGAATAGTAAATCTTCATGATAAAAATACAATATTTAATTATACCTTGAGTCCATTGCAAATGGGAAATCAGGGTATAATGGTTTTGTTAAATGTATGTAACAGGCAAAAGGAGGCGTGGCAGACCCCTGATTTATGATTTATGTGAAGACTCTCTCTTCACTTTTCTAAATGATCGTTATAATAATCAATAACATACTTAACAAGTAAGAAAACTCTAGTCGGAGGTGCCCGACTAGGAGATACCCTGAGCCCCGTCCCATTTGCATTGTTTAATACGCTATGTAGCTTGCATATAACATTACATTTTGCAAAATTAAATTATAATTTTGAAATTTTATTCAACTAGAATGTATGTAAATAAAAAATAAATGAATAATTAAATAAATAAACAAAAAAATGAAAAAAAAGCAAACATCACCGCACCTGGGCTCGAACCTGCATCTATTTACTACATATGTAACATTCAGTGCTGTCATAATTTTTCGAGCAAATAGAGCCAGATTTGCAAAAAAAAGAAGCTAAAAGAAGCTAAATTTAAGAAAAATTAAGCCAAAATAAAAGCTAGGCTTAAAAACATAATTTTCTTAGTTAAATTAATTTATTTTTATTCATTTGTTTTAAATTGATATTCAATGACTTGACAATGATAATACAAGATCTCTAAGATCCTCTCGAAAATGAGGAGCCAACGCATTTTTTATAATATATGTACATTTCGTACGGTGCAGCTTTATGCGAGACGCAGTAATACTGTCGCAAAATTTTTGTTGGCAGAGACTGCCCAGGTGGTTTATTGGAGCAACTGAACTGTGCTTTGCCACAAAGAGGCAAAGTGCTACCTCTTGATCCGTGGTTTTCGATGGGGTTTGCCTAAAATCAATTTTTTCTTTTTGTGTAAATCCACTTAGTGCACCTTTGTGTTTTTTTGTTGAGGCGTGGGCACGCAAGTCGCACAGCTTTGCAGTAAGACCGCACTTGCAGTAGCTGCAGTACGCCCTGGTGGAATCTGTTAGGTCTTTCCGTAGCCAATCTTTAAACTCGTCAGCCTGTAGCCACACATCGCGAACACTTTGCTTGTATATCTTCGACATTTCTCAACTAGTATTCTCAACGCAGTAAAACTTAAAACACAAACAGCTGTTACTCAAACCACGAAAAGATTTCGATAGATTGTATCGATACTTGTATTCATGATTTTTAGTGTTGAGAAAGATAAAAAGCAAAATAAATCGTGAAAATTAAATAAAGCTAAAATAGAGCTAAATTAATTTTTTTAAAGCCAGAATTCCCGCAACCCGCCGTTTTCAAATTTTTCCCGCATTGGGACTTCAAATAAAGCCAGATCTGACGGGAAAAAAGCTAAAATGACACCCCTGGTAACATTAAAGCGCGTCATCTCAACTAGCACGACCACCTTATGTTTATAGATTTAAAAAAAAATAAAAAAGTTACGCTGTTGTCACTGAGTTTCGAACCCGCGACCTTTCGTTTACGCGCTTTGTGTCTATCCACTACGCCACACCAGTATTCCGTTGATTGTTGGCAAAACGCAAAGTAGTACTACAATGCGATATGTTACAAATACAAAACTAAAGAAGCAGATCAATCGCAGTTGTAATTCTTAGAATATGCTGAAATGCGCGCATATGAACGTATGAGTATGTGTACATACAAAAACGGTGGTCTGTTTCAATGTATGCGTGTAAAGGGCGATATATGACAAATACAAAACTACAGAAGCGGCTGTGCACATGCATAAGCAGACGCGCTTGCACGCTTCATGTATGTGTATGTGTAAATGTTTTTAGCTGCGCGTCGCTGCTTGCCACGTGCGTGTGAATATTGGCCAAACGTTTTGTTTAATAAATCGGGACTGACTTAACGGATTTTGATGAAACTTTCAGCATATGATTCTATTGAATTTTTTACATTTTATAAAAATGCTAATTTATTCACATGGTTATATTTGCAACAGACTCTCAATGGGTGATGATGGCTGAGGGGGGGGGGGGGGTAATTAGTAAAAAGAGCCGGTACGCAAAAAATAAAAAATAGAAATTGCATAAAATTCACGTGAATCTATATGCAAAATTTGAGGGGTCTAGCTCTAAAGGTGTGGCAGATAGAATTTTATAACCTGTTTTCGATATGGTTTAAAATCGATAACAAAACAACAAAAATAGATATCGTTTTTTGGTAACAAACTTGACCTGCGCGTGCTATCCACGGACCCAACAAAAAAAATTCAAGTCTCTAGGTCAACTACGTTCTGAGATCGACGCGTTCAAACATACGGACGGACGGACAGACGGACAGACAGACAGACGGACAGGGCTAAATCGACTCAGCTCGTCGCCCTGATCAAGAATATATATACTTTGTGGGGTCTGACACGCCTCCTTCTGCCTGTTACATACATTTAACAAAACCATTATACCCTGATTTCCCATTTTCAATGGGCTCAGGGTATAACAATTTGAATACTTACCAACAGACAGAAGAAGAGGAGAAGCAACGCGCTGCACTAGACGACTGACCACCAAGAGATAAAGAAAACGACTGAAGCTGCGCTGCAGCAGGCTTGCCTCCTCAGAACCTGAACTCTTTTAAGTTCTTCTTCTTTCTGGTCTATTAATTAAATTTGAAATTCAAATGGTCAAAATTTAAAATCAATAGACCAGAAAGAAGAAGAGCTGAAAAAGAGTTATCGTTCTGAAGAGGAGATGATAGTTTTCATATGTGTGCAGCAGACGCAGCAGAAAATACTCTGAACTGATAGAGAGTTTAGCTTACGCTAACTCAGAGAGAGGCTTAACAGTTGAGCACGACTTTGAGTGGTTGTAGACTCGCCGCCTTATATATAGACAGCTGAAGATCAGAAGAGCTGCTCCTTGCAGCAGCAGCAGCGGAAAGTGCTCTGATTGGTCGCCTAATGATCGAGAGTGAAGACTGACTCAGAAAGAAGTTCAAGAGTTGAGCCTGACTTGAGCTATCGCTGCCTTATATAAAGGCAAGCCTGCTGCAGCGCAGCTTCAGTCGTATTATTCATCTCTTGGTGGTCAGTCGTCCAGTGCTGCGCGGTGCTTCTCCTCTTCTTCTGTCTGTTGGTAAGAATAAAAATTGTTAAGTAACATACTTAAGCGAAAATGTAAAAGTTATACTTTTAATGTTTATTTAATGTAAATATAATATAATTTAATATTAATAATATTATTATATTAATGATATTAATAATATTTTTAATTATTATAACGATCATTAAGATAACGATAATTTAGCAAATGCAAAGCAAGTCTTCATATATACAAATATCAAGGAGTTTATCAGTCCGTATCTACGTTAAGGCTATTTTTTAGTCAGGCAAGCCCGACTAGCACATCGACTTCCCTTTTTCCTTCCCTTTTTCGTAACTTATAGTTAGGTATATCAAATTTATACATTACATAGCGAAGTTTCGTATAATGCATACGGAGATTACGTAATCTTTAGATTTTGGATACCACGCCCCATTCGCTTCACAGAGCTCAGGGTATCTCCTAGTTGAACTGTCTCGACAATAGCACTCTATATATATTTTCTAAAAAAAAAAGCAAGTTAATTGTAAATATAACGAAGCTAATTTTATGAAAGTTTATTGAAACTTTTTTATTTACATCACAATTTTATGGTAATATTAAATATATGAAACTAGGGTTTTTCTCTGTGTGTGAAAAATTGAATTCTGTGTAAAATATTTTGTAAATAACTGATTTACAATATTTTGTAAATAACTGATTTTTATAAATAAAAAAGTATTTCCTATTAAATTTTTAATTGAATTTAGAGTTTGAACATTCTTTATGTGTAAAACCTTTACTTTTATTTATATTATTAATATATTTCCGGAGAATTGCATTTAAAATATTGTTAACATTAAAAATTTATAGCTTACAGTAAAAGCAATATGTAATCTATCAAATATTGAAAGAACATTAGAGCTAAAAATTCTACATAGAATTCAAAAGCTTTTCTAAAAGCAGTAAATTTAAATAAATTTAATTGTTAATATAATAAAGGCGGTTTTTAAAATATATTGATTCCATCTTTAGCTTCAAAAATGTATAATAATATAGAAAATATGAACAAGAATATGAAATTTAGAAAGGACTACATAAAGAAATGTAATCCTCTCGAAATTCCAGATTAAAATTGCAATATGTAATTATTTGAGCATCGTATCTAACCAGTGAAGCACTTTAAATTGGCGCGATGCCTATCATATTCCATTTTAAATCCGTATCAGATGTATCTCTAAGCACACACACACATATATACAAACACATACATACTCGCTTTGCTGATGCCAAAACACTTTCATTGCACAGTTGGCTGTGCGCGCTGGGGTTTTTCCATTGCTTCAATGCCCACATAAACCCCAAATCGTAAAAAAGCGGAAACCAACAAACGTTCGCATAGAAAGCAAATACAAATATTGACATTGCATATGCGATTGGCGAACAGCACCGCGAGCAGCCTGCTGTTGAGCCTGCTAAGGATATTCTTAGCTTCGACAGCAGGCTTTGGGATGCCGGGTTGGGGAAGGGGGCGGCAAATCGTGGCCACACGTCCATGTATATATGTGTGTAAGGAGTTGCGGCAAAAGATTTTTACCTTTACGATGTCAATATAAATTTGTATTCGCATTACAACAATAAAAGGCCATGCAAGAGCCAAGGTAGTAGAACGCCCAGTTTGTACCAACGGGAGCAACAACAATTTCTGATTTATGGCGCTAAAAGTGCACTCAAACACAGCCGCAGCCGCAGCGGCAGCAGCAGCCGGTGCGACGTCACAGCCGTCGGACTAAGAGCTCGTCCTGGCAGAGCAATATGGCGACGTTTTTAATTCCACAGATAACAAAGCACTCGTGGCAAAGCCGGCGATGGCAGCACCAACCAGCCGTAAGCAGCAAATGGCAATGACAAAATAGAGCAACTTGCGAGCGGCAATAAGCCGGGGTCGCAGCAGGAGCAGGAACAGGAGCAGTAGAGGAGCAGAGGTCGCCAGTTTAGTTAGATAAAAATCGAAGTTTAGCAGCAGCATTGGAGCCATGGGTACAAGTGTATGCAACAGGCGCGGCGATAACAATTTCTAATAAAACCGCATGACAGGCCCCGTGCGCTCGGCCACGCCCACTGGGATAGGGAGGGTTAAGCCCTTTTTTAGTGGCGGCGCGTGCAGTCGCCCCAGATTATTGCATTGATGCTGCAGCATCCTTGGCTATAAAGTGCCAGATAATGTATGCCCCAATCCGAATGTAGCTGGCAAATAAATCTGCGATGTTATTACAAAGCCGCATGCCACATGTGCCACACGTCGTATGCTTGATATAGCGCTGGCCACGCCTTATCTAATTGCCTAATTACTCGTCCCTACTTCGCAAAGTTGGAAAGCTGCTTGAAAACTTTTAGTGGTAAATTAAGCATGATATTCATAACAAGCAGCAGAAGCAGAAAATGAAAAAAGTAAAATAAAATATAAAATCATAATCAAACTTTGCAACTTCAGCTTTGAGTCTTGCCAATTGAAATGAACGCTGGCGAACATGGCAAGAAATCGGCGTGAAATACTTGAGCGCTCAAGTGCTTCGCGCAGAGGAAAAAGCAAGCAACGGCAAAGAAAGCGAATTGTTGTCGTTGCTGTCGAAATGGGGGCAAATTGTTTGGGGCATTGGGGGGAGCGTCGTTTGGCATTATTGAAAACTTTGCTGCATACTTGGCACAGCAAACCCTTTTTACCGAAATTGTATGCAGATTCTGTTGCCGCAAATTTCCATTGTATCAGAGTTTGCCATCTCCCTAGCTTTCAATGGGGTATTTATTTATATTTTTTGCACCCAGTTTACACTTTTTTTTATCATTTTGGCTGTGTGCAGCTTTGCCTATTTACGTGGGCGCTCTACTTGTTACCCGCAATTTGTCTTAAGTGGCAGTCGCCGCCCAAGTTTTCAACGGCAGCACCGTCGACCCGCTGGCTGTTTTAGCCCCCGTAGGCATTTCCATTCATCGCGTGCGAGAAGCGGCGCGATGCGGCGCGGCGCGTTGGCAACTGCTTAGGAAAGTGTGAAAAAAGCGTACAAAACGCCGTAAAGTATGCAGAGCATTTGCATTTGGCATTCAACAAGACAAACACAAAATGAAGTGCAAAGCAGAAGCCGCGACAAATTTTCAACTAACCAAATTCGTAAAGGCAGCGCTAAAGTCGCCTGACTATGCACTACCCTGTAAAGCAATAGATAAGCGAATAGAAAATGTATTATTTTTTATGAGTATTTTAATTCTAACATATTTTATATATGTTATTTATTTATTTTGTTGTTGTATTTTATGTTTTTTGTATTGTATATTTTATTATTCATTTTAGTTCATTTAATTTTTTTGCTTTGCCAAAAACAAACTTTGGTTTGGTTTGTGTGGATCAAAGATTTTTTTCCATTTTATGTTTTATTATATATTTTATTTTAAATATAACTATATTTTTTTTTTATTTTCTTTTTTATTATTCGTTTTCAATTTTTTTTACACCAAATTTTAGTTTTGTTTGGATCGAAGAATTTTTTGTTATATATTTTTTTTCATTTTATATTTTACTATTCATTTTATTTGATATATATTTATTTATTATTATTATTATTATTTTTTTTTATATAATTTATTTTATTATTATTTATTTTTTTGCTTTGGTTTGTGCTGATCAAAGAATATTTTTTCCTTTATAATATTTTCCCTTAGTTAAAATCTATTTCTTTTATAAAGCTTCATGATCTTAGTTCCCCTTTTTAATGTTAAATAATGTATTTGGCTATTACCAAATTGTTTAAGCCAATAAATCGAATTCATATTTTCATTATAAATTGAGAGCCACCCACCTCAACCACTCACACATTTGGCTACAGGGTATTTCCAAAAAAAGGATGCGTAGGGCACAGAACAACAATGACAAAAAAAAAGAAGAGAATAAGAAAGAAGCCGAGAAAAAAAGGGTTGCTGCCGTCTTTCAAGCCAGCCGCGAAATTTTTCCGTTCGTGCCTGGCTTTTGTGCTGACAAATTCAGGCGTGATAAGTTTTATGTGCGCTTATTTGACTGTTTTTAAATAGACCAGCGAGGGCCAAAGGGGTACGAACGTACGTACACCCGACCAGTTTTGGGCGGTCTGTCACGCAAAAGTTAAATAATTGATGTTGACAATCAGCAAAGCAAATAAAGAAGCGCCAGCCGCTGGCAAGAAATGCGCTGGAGATGAAGTGGGCAAGGTTTTACATTCTGCTTTAAGTGTTGGGGTCTGTTTTCGAAATTAATAAAGGCATTTGCATCGAGCGCTTTTTCATGCTTCAAGTGGCGGGCAACCCGTTTAACTGAAGCAATTAAATAAAATTTAATTTATTATGTGGGCAGGTTTTTGTATTTGCCCAAAGCTAGACAAATATGAATTAAAAGCATTAAAATTAAAAGCATAACAAAAAGAAGAAATGTATGAAGTCAATGAATAATGCAGAGGCCTGTCAGCCGAACTTGCCCCAAAAATCATTTTGATTTTCCTCAACTTACTTCAAATTAACTGGAAAAGTTGAGCTAACTTTGGGCGAGAGGTGAAACACGTGTTGTTTATATATATTGTACAATGGCCGTGTGTCCACGCTATAAATATTAAAATCTTATTAACAAGACTCGAAATACGTGCGCTCCGAAGAAGAAAAACAACATTCACTCATGCTGGCAATTTTTCGGCAAAAAGAAAATATGTGTCAATTGGGAAATCTATTTTGCGGATTTGCGCGCGCTCCACTCAATCAAAGGCTGAGACCTGAGACCTTCCGGCTGTGCCTAAAAGTATGCTGTGCCATCGGAATGAACGAGCAGAACTTATACATATCAATACACCAGAATCAAAGTCAACTGTAGAGTGGGAGACACACCGACACACAAACACACACACACACATATATATATCCAGACACCTGAGCAGTTGCTGTTTGGCCAAGGGCCTGACGGTCTGCTACGCATATTTAAGTAAAACTTTGCCGCCAACGTTGTCCACATATAAATAAAACATTTGCGGGCTGCACAAAGGATGAAACGGTAGATGGATGACCCAATGGCGCAAGATGACAGTGGCAGCAGCAGGCGGATGCAGGATACAGGAAAATCCCTTTACGAGATGGAAGGGCGCACGCTAACGGCGGAAGTGCGTACAAAATGAAACATTGCTTCACGGAGGTGGGTCACATTGAGCGCCTCGATGACTCCCTTCAGTCTTTCAGCTGTGCGCTTGGTCAAGCAGATATGCGGCCCCCACCCCCGTCCAATAGGACGCATGATGATGTCGACGACGGCGCCATTTCAGCGTGCAGCAAATTGAAATTGGAATTGAAAGAAGCGAAACGAAACGAGCGAACGAAATGAATTCTGGTCGCTAACTGGCCATCCAGCTGGCTTCCTGCTGGGCAGCAGGCAGCAGTCAGCAGGCCGAACGCATTTGCTGGTGGCATAATTGGCGCTTATTTCCTGGACAGCTGCTGAGGCCGATGTTAGACGCTGACGACGTTAGCGTTAGCCGAGTGTTTCATCAAATGTTTTGTGCCTGTCGTTTTTATTGGTCACTGGAGGATGAAGCTGCCGCCCGTTGGGCGTCCCGGTTCGAGCTTCAACTTCTGTGATTGACAGCTGGCAAATTTTTTTTTTGTTCCAAGCTCAGCCAGATTATGCATAAATCTCAATAAATTTCAATAAGCAACAAAGGGAACAGCCAAGCAAAGTTTTTCGTTCTTTTTTACGTAAATTTTTTTTTTTTTTTTTTGTCTGATTTCTGCTTTGGCTGAAACTTTCATATAATTCAAATCACTTTAGACTGGCTGGCATCGTCCACGACGTCGGTACATGTGATGAAAGTTTTTAATACCACAACCCATCTATGCATTACGTGGATCTATCGGCCACTATTCTCCCCAGTCACTTATCCCTTTGCGAAAGTTTACCAAATGAAGCGTATTAGGAGCAAAACTTTTAATTGTTCAAATGGCCAAACATATTGGGCACTTAAGTGACTTACGCACACAGACAGACAAGACACACACACACACACACACGCACACACAAAGTTGGAGCTGCAATGTGCAAGGTTGACTTTTGAACTTGTGACGAGTCAAACAAACTAATGCTAAGCGGCTTTGCCAGCAGTCCTCGTGCTCGTTCAAGTACTCGACCCCAAAGCTGCTGAGCGCTGTAATTGGTCAAAGGAACTGTCCGCAAAATACATTTAAAGTTCGTGCGCTTAAAAAAAAATAATAGAAAAGAGAAGAAAAGTGTGTGCAGCATTCTCTCTGTATGATTTTTGATTTCACTTAAATCGCGCTAGACTTATCGAGATTTTCCGCTTAAGTAACGGTTATGTTTTCACCTGTCAATTAGGCGGGGAAAACTGAATGAATTTTGATACCTAGATTTTAATATGGTACAAAAGCTCGCAGACATCTGTCGTTCAACGGCAGTCAACAGAGTCAAATAATCAAGAATATAATGTGACGCTGCGATGCCAACAGCAACAACGATGACAATAACAATAGTGAGGGCAACAGCAACAGCAAGAGAAATCTCCAACGACCACTTAAATCCAAGCACTTCAAGTCAATCAAGCAGCTTAAAAAGCGTAAGGCAGACAGACAGACAGACAGAGAGACAGACAGACACGCCAAGTTGCAGAGCAAACTGTGATGCTGGTGACGCACAAAATGAGAATCAAATCCTTGAGGACCACAGCAGCCAGGCAGGAGCAGGTTAAGCAGCAGCACGCGGACCAGCCAAGCAATCGGGCTGTCAGGGCAAAATATACATATTTATGTTTGATAAAATATGCTAAAAATGAGATAAGTAGCAAAAATCCCATTGGAGCCTACACAGAGAGAGATGGAGAGGGAGAGGGAGAGGGAGATAGAGAGAGATGGCGAGTAGTCGCACAAACACAGTAATCATATACTTCCACCCACAAGCAACATGCGATTGCCTTGTGATAATCTAAAACATGCCAAGGATTGAATTTCTCATAAGATAATTTTGAGCAGACTGAAAGGAATAGAGTGTGGTGCGCTCAATAGTGGGCAGCAGCCTAGTATGTTGTGTTGCATGTAAATGAAAAATTAAAGTAAAAGGGCTAAGACAGTTCGTGCCAAAACTAAAGTAAACTCGAGCCAAACAACAGCCATCTTCTTGAAGACCTACACATAGTAGCAGCATCACCACTCAACCACCCAACCACCCGAACATAAACCTCAGCGAGCTCAGGCAAAAGATTTGCCTGGGTGCAAATTGAATGAAAGTGGCAGAAAAAATGTTGCTGAATTATGCAGTAGCATTTTGATGTATCAGATAAGCTAATTTGCGCACATGAAAGCAAAAAGCAAACTTGAAGCGCTGCGCGGGTGTGTATCAGTGTGTGCGTGTGCGTGCGTATTTGTGTGTGTGGTGTGTGGGCGTAACTTTAAGACTACAAGTAGTTGTTGCCTCCTTTCAGCAAGTGGCAAACGAGATGCACGCAAAGTTTGCCACTTTTGGAGCTCTTCTGCTCTTTGTGCTCTTGTGAGTTTTAAAGCTAATAGCAGCCACTTCATTTGTGTCACTCGATGGCACTTCACACGTGACAATGACAACAACAGCAGCCAACGACACCCAAATCAGACATACACACGCACAAAGCTCACACGCACGCCTGCACATACACACACTCGCATACACACGCACACAACCTGATGCTGGAACGTGGCTGCAAGTATACAAAATCTGCAAAATAAATATAGCAGCCAGTTTAGAGGGGAGGCCAACAGCCACGAGGGATTTGCATTAGCAGCTCACTGCATGTGCGTCTAATGACAGCATTACGTATGCAAAACTCAGGAATCAGCCCATATATGACAACTGCATATGATAGCTTTGAACATGTCAAATTGAAGAATTCAAGCACTTGAGTTGAAGAATTCAAGCACTTGAGTTGACGAAATTTGTTTCAAAGATTGTATTGAAGATTTGTTGTGACTCGGAATCTAATTTAAATCTATATTTTGCTAAGCAATAATAATAATGATAAGAGAACTAATTAAAAAAAAGATATTAAATACAAAAAATATAATAAAAATGAAAATATTTAATATAAAAAGAAAATATATATATATATATATATAAATTAATATTTTTATATAACATACATATACAACGTATTTTTTATATTTCATAAAAATAATATTTAATATTTTACCAACAAATTAAACGGAAAAGTCTAGATATTAAAATATATTATATCAAATAATTATAATATTTTTATTTTTATTTGTTCTCTTATCATTATTATAATTGATTTACTAAATATTGATCTAAATTGTATTACAAATATTACAATTTATAGAAAGGGAAACTGAAAAGTATTAATAAAAATTATCTTTCCTAAACTAAATTTTATATTTTGATTTTTATATTTTAAATTATTGTTTTAATTTATTTATTTAATTTTTTAATTATTTTATTTAATTTTGAATTGTTTTGATTTTTTTTTATGTCATATATATTGTTTTTTTTTTTTTATGTTCAATATATATTGTGTTTATTTTTTATTTATTATATTTTTATTTTTAAAACATTTTTTTTCTTAGTTTTTATCTACTATATGTACTATATTATTTATTATATTTTATTTTTTATTAGCACTATATATAGCTTGACTTACTTATTTAGACATGACTCCGTCACGTGGTTAATTCATTGTGCGAACTGAACTGGTTTTAAATAAAAAAATAAATCAATTAAAAGTACCAAAATTTGAGAACAAGTTCTCGTATAAATTGTTTATGAGACATTATTATATACGACCTGTTATATCCAAAATTTCTGTGCGTGCAGCATTTATTACACTCATTCGCTCAAATATTAAATTCAATCTACAATATAAAAATTGAAAATACTTCGAATGAGTTCATTGTTCAGTTGCATTTCTACAAATTGATTGCGGACTGGTTCTAAAACTGGCTTAGACAGAAAGTGAGATCGTTGACCCCGCATATAAGATGTATAAGATTATATTTGCATATTGAATATTAAAATAACATACATCGACCTTTGAACAACAAATTATTCATAGAAATTTGATTATTGTTTTATAATACATTTTGATACATTTTATTATAACATATTAATGAAAAATTCGTTATTTGTGAAGAAATTGTGTTTGATTTATATTTAAAAATTAAGTTTAAAATGGAAAGAATTTAATGTATTTTCATGTAGATATGGAAATTATAAATTGATTATAAATGTATATATGTCAAATTTCTAGCTTTAATTTGTCAAGATCCATTCATTCCCATACACTTAGAACCATGCATATACATATATACGCCCGCATATGTGAACTATTCCCATCTCCTGCTTCAACCCCTTTAACTTTGAATTGCTCGACTCGACTCAACAATTTGATTGCTAATTAGCTGGTTGTCAGCTTGTTAATTACGTCGTCAACCAGCAAAACGAATTGAGAAGCGCATTTCCAATAAATTTGATGTGAAGTGTTGTTCAATTAATTACAAAGCAGCACAAATTGTCGGCAATTTGCCAAAATACAAAAAAAAAAGAGAAGAAAACGTTGCAAGCATCTTCCGAGTGGCGGCAACCTTCTTGAAGGGCGGGCGGCTGTCTTAGGCCATTGCCAGGCGTCTGTCGTCGCCGCTGCCTTGAAATTAACACTTTTCAACCCAATTTTATATTCATGCACTTCTCGCGGGACAGGCCGGCGACACCGCTGTCGAACAAACTTTTGCCTCGCCAAGTGACAGCGCCGCGAAGTGGCTGCAACAAGGCCAGCAAAGGCGCTGGAAAAGTGTGAAAAAAATTATAATTCCCCCAACTGCGGAGGACGACGCGCTGCACTGGCTCCACTGCTGCCGCTGCTGCTGCTCCTACTACTGCCTCAGCTGCTGCTGTTGCTGCTGACTGTGTTTTTCCGTTAATTTGAAGCTATGTTAATGATAAAAGCCAACAAAGGCAACAACTATGTTGGCAGCAACGCGGGACTATGAGCGCCTGTAAGCTGACTGATTTTGTTCCCTTTTTGGAGCCAGTGGAGCCACGTGTTTGCCTTGGCAGGCAGAAGAAAGGCTCTTTATAAGCCTTTTGACGACCGACTCGCAACATTTCTTTGCATATAATTAAAAAATATAAAAACAAGCAAAACATAATATCAACGCAGGTATGGGGTATATATGACTAAGAGTTCGATTCTATCAAATAAGATAAAATATATTAGATTTTAACAACTATTTCATTTACAATTTGAAATTAGAAATTTAAAAATTTGTTTAATACTATTCCAACTACTTCATTTTAGTGCATAATAGATAATACTATGGGGTATATATGATTAAGAGTTGAGTTCTATAATAAGATAAAATTTATTAGATTTTAAATGGAAATCTAAAATTTTATTGAATACTATTCCAACTACTCCATTCTAGATAATAATATATAATACTACTACGGAGTGTATACGTCTATGATTTGGATTCTATAATAAGATGAAATCTATTAGATTTGAACAACTATTTCTTTGACATTCTAATATGAATGACTTTTAAGAATTTGTTGTATTGTATTCCAACTACTCCATTCTAGATCATAATAAATAATACTACGGGATGTACGACTATGAGTTGGATTCTTTATCAAATATATAAGATATTGCCAACAATTTCCTTTAAATTATATAATATACATATATCCTTGAATTGTTCTTAATACATCCAAACTACCCCATTCTAATGCTCAATTACAGGGTATGAACAGCATGCTTTGTAAGCCTCGATTTTTTTTCGGTTATTGTGTTTGGCCTTGTTATTGTTTGCGCTTGGCTCGTTCCGCTGTTATTATGTAATTTAAGCCACAACATATTACGCCTTTAAGCCGTTTTAATGCCCCTCATTGGCTGTTTGGGCGAATTGTGCAAAAGGCCTTAAAGCCTTTCTTTGGTCAACTGTCTTGCTGGCTATCCGCGCTGTGTTTAATAATTCATGCACTTTGGCTTTTATTCTACAGAATATTGTTTTTATTATTATTTTTTTTATACAATATATATTTATTTCTCATGAGATTTTCCGATTTTTGCCGGGAGTTAATTTAATGGCTTTTATAAAAATTGTTACCAACCCAGTTAGAGGCGATTATCTTACACACATCTGAGTCTGAAGAGGCCCCCACCTTATGCGGATGCTGCCTTTTTTTAATTTGCATTCTTGGCTATTTTTTATTGGAGAGGGAGAGGGTGGTCTAAGGCAGTCTGTCACAATTCAATCAGTACGCTGCTGCTGTTTGGGCTTTAACAAATAAATACGAGTAGAAAATTATATTCAGCCTCCAGGGGGCAACAGCAGCAGCCACCCCTCACAGCATCACGGCCTCAGATATTTGCCATGCCCACCCCGCCCGCACAGCCCTAATCACGGCAGCAACAGTAAAAAGTCATTTTGTTCTCAAGAGCTGTGTTCTCCTCATATGTGAATTTGTCGGAGCGGCGATGTGATTTCAATTTGCCTGCCGCTTGTTTTGCCTTTTTGGCCAATTTGCAAATTTTCACGAGGCTGAAGGGGGTGGGGATGCATAAAGCAAGATTAAGGTAGTGTGTGCGTACGAGTGTGTGCAGAGAAAAAGCACGTGAGCACACAAGCGGCAAAGCAAATAAACAGTTAATGCTTTTATGCAAATTTATGCCATTAACACAAATAAGCAGGCAGCCAAAATTTGAAAACAATTTGTCACTCAAAAGTCACTTTGGCTTCCTTTTCTTGCCACTGGGTGTGCGTGTGTGTGTGTGTGTGTGTGTGTCAAGAAAAACAAAATGAAAGCCAAAATCAAAGCATAAATGACAAATGCAGAGTGGCAAAAAACAAAACAAGAAAGAAAAGGAATGGAATGGAAAAATACCCGGAATACGGGCCCATAGGCATAGCCTCCGAGCACTACTGCAAATGATAATGAAGATGCCTAGTCAGACGCCCCAATTGGCTGGGTGCAAAAATCAAAGTCACCGAAAATTAAAAGTGATTTGTTTGCTAAAACGCCCAAGACATTAGGCCAATGGGGGCGGGGCTACCGTTTGAAATGTGAAACTCATGCACGGGCATGAGACGATTTTCCGCCAAGTGAGACATTTATAAATAGAGCTGTGTGGCAGCCCCCACAATGCTGGCCAGATGTGTGCTAGCGTTGCCCAATCTAAATGTTATAAATTAAATAGCTTAGAAACCGTGTGTGCGTCGAGATCCTTTTAGAATAAACAATCACACTTGCAATCACATCAATAATTTAGTTCTCATTTATTATGGCCGTAATTCGTGGCAGTCGTTTCTATATGCTTGAACTGTGCTGTTTGCCGCCACACTAAGGCCAAATCAAAGTCGTGTTGTGGAGTGTGAGTGAGTGTGTGTGTTTGTGTTTGTGCGTGCTGCTGATTTCTCAATGCCAGCCTGAAAGTATGCAATGAACAAAAGCGCATTAATAATTGAGCTGCTCGGCACCAAGCGGCGATGCTCTCAAAGCGCCCATGCTCCAGCGCGGGTCGCCTCGGAAATTGATGCCGCCAGTGCAAGTGGCAAATTTATCAGAACGCCGTAATAAATTAACTCTACATTTAAATTAAATTACAATTTAATGTATTCGATAAGATTCGCTCTCGCTTTCTCTCTCTCCATCTCTCCCTCAGCCCCCTTTAAATATTTAAAAATAATTTTTGCTCTCGTTTCTTGTATTTGCAGGTGAGTGTCGAATTTCTGGCCACATTGTGCTTCGTCTTCTTCTTCTGATTTTTATTTTTTTGCAAACTCTTCATCTGCGTGAGTATATAAATCAACGTTTATATAATTATGATAAATGTAAAATGCTGTTGCTTGGGCAAGGAAAGTGAAAACTTCCGTCAAATACATTTTTCGCCTAAAATAACAAATCTATTCTCATTATGTTGCTGTAGTTGCTGCGCTTGTTTATATATTTTGCGCCGCTAAATGATTGGCTTTTTGTTTATTTATTATGTTAAACTTTTGGCCCCGGCCCGCTGTTGTTCTTGAGCGGAAAGTTTGGCATATTTTGTAAACTTTATTATTAGCTTGGCGGGCAGAGATAACAAAGCTGATGATGCCGATGATAAGGGGCGGCGGGCGGCAGGTGGGCGGGTGTCGGTGGCAGCAGTAGCAGCATCCATGCCACCCACCCACCTCATATATGAACGATATGTTATGTGCATTTAATTTGAATACTTTTATGAGCATTTTATTGCTTGTCGCAGGCATTTCAATTAAAATCCTAAATGAAATGCACCCCAGAGATACAATATATAAATATTCAGATCAACCGCATGCAGCCAGAGCGCACCAAAGAGGCATCGGTAGATGACTTTTGCTTAAATGTTTTGTGGTTTGTGCGACTGCTCAGACAGTAACTGCAACAGAAATGGCAACAAAAACAGGTTTATATTGCAACCGCAACATCAAGAAGAAGAAGAAGAAGACAGATATATGCATTCCAACACACAGAGAACGAGTATGAATTGCAGCAAGAATAGGCTGTAGCAGGCCCAGCAATACACTGTCAAGAGTTGCCCCAATTTCTATGCGATCTATATAATATCAAACTAATATGCTCGCTTTTACTATGAATGAGAAGTATTGTATTTTTTCTTCAAATTTGACTTTGTCGCTTGAACTTGGCCAAAGTCTGTTTCAGTCTTCCTCAACTGCAGCAGCAGCGGAAGCAACGTCATCCTACGTCTTTTGGCTTGTTTGTAAGCTGATTTGTTATTTTTCTGCTTTTTTTCTCTTTCCTCTTGCCTGGCAGCCAATTGGCAACACGCGCTTTGTTTAACTTTGAAATTTGAATGCGCTGCCGCAGGCACACAGTGCATGCGATTGTTCCTTAAGAACATGCATGTGAAAATATAGCCAACCTCATAAGGGGGCTGCAATTTCATTTAGGGTCAATAAACGCCAGCCAAGCGCAGTGCCGCAGTCACTCATCCAGCTACTCGCTTTGGCGCTGATCTTGACTAGCTGAGCACAGAACTTGGAACAGGGAACACTTCTGTGAGCTTGCTCTTCGAATGAGTCGGTCTGGCCTGGGCTCTGGCTCTGACTCTGACTCTAGCTCTTTCTAGATGCATGTTAGTGATCGTGACATGTAGCTGAAGTTGTGCTTGGCTACCGCTCTTTTTGCTGCTGGGCGCTTTGCCTGCAAGAACCAGTAATTGCAAAGGCGCTTTGCTTTCCCTTAACCGTTAGTTTCATGAAATATTTTATGCTGTATTAATCCCTACTCAAACTCAGGCATTATATAACCAATCTTTTATTGAAATATTACTTAGATAAATTTTACATTGTTTTGTAAATTTCAAATTGTAATTTGTTTACTATTCCAAATTATTTATGGAAATATAAATCCATTATTTAATAAATCTTATAACTATAGAAAACATATTTTTTGATATAATTTACATTTCCTATTGACCTATATTCGAATTATTAATGAATCTCGCAAACTCTTATGCATTACTTCAGTTAAGCATACACAAAAGAGAACTTTTATTGTGTATTATCATTTCTTAATAGTTGAAGTTCATAAAATATTTTCGTAATTTATTTGCAATTATTTTCCTTAACCTAATTTTCAATCAAATATTCATCCATGCTAATTTTCATTATTTTCAGGAGTAAATCTTCAAGATAGCAATGTTTTTAGTGAAATTTAGTGAATCTTGAAAAGCTTCAAGATATCCTAGTTAAATACAGAATTCGCTGCATGGCTCTGTGTTAGGCTTTGGTAAACTAAAAAGTTGTATAGCTTTTATATTTGCTTAATAAATTGTTCACATAATTTAATAATATTGATTTGAATGAATCTCTGAGCTGACTGAGCTCACTGTATGAAAGATTGTATAGCTTTTCTATTAGATTTATACATTTTTGACACATTCTAAGTGAACAACTTGTTCTGCTATAAAACCAATTTAGTCAAATCTGCGCCATATTTATAATAA
Source organism: Drosophila meridiana (assembly GCA_035045185.1). Classification (NCBI taxonomy): domain Eukaryota; kingdom Metazoa; phylum Arthropoda; class Insecta; order Diptera; family Drosophilidae; genus Drosophila; species Drosophila meridiana. Next base: position 9,533,548 of record JAWNPF010000055.1, read on the forward strand.
CATTTCATATACAACCTACGCCATCTAAGAATATTACTGGGAGTATCATATTCATAATTCATATCACGAATATGATCTGCATAATAATTTATAGTAAATATTTGCTACTTTTTCTACGCCTAATGCGTAAATGCGAGAATATTTCAGTTTTGTATAGTTCTCAGACATTTGTCTGAGTTGGCCCAACCGACTGACTGACTGGGAGAACTGTGTGACGCTTATGACGCCACAATTTCTAACCAGTTGTTCTTGTTCTTTTGTGGAGAGGAAGGCATGTAAAGACATTTTATTTTTTTTGTCAGCTGTTTGTTGCTTTTGTTACAAATTCAGTTGCAATTCATGAGAACTGACCAAGAGCGAAAAGTCGCGACGACGCGCCGGCTGCGACAACATCAAGTGCTGTAATTTTCTCATGACGATAACGACGCCGCGGCGATGTAAGAAAAAGTGTTGCCAAAATGGTCAACGTACTCTACGACGACAGCAGCAGCAGCAGCGCGAGTGGTTTGACTTGTCTAGCGGCTTGGCAGCTCGAACTGTTCTTGGCCAGACATTGGCATGCGTTGCAGTAAAATCTGCATTCCTGCGAGACCATTTAAATGCTGATGTGCGTCAGCTCCACAATCTTCAGTCACTTAGCCAGTTGGCCAGTTAGCTTGTTGGCCAGTTAGCCAGTTAGCCAGTCATTGGCCATTTGCCAGTTACTAGCTGTGCGCATCAGTTGTTTGGCTCTTGTCTGGTGCGCTGATTTGCCGCCGGAAGTACGATTCGATAAGCAGCAGAATTTTCTATTCGCTGCTGTCGCGTCTTATACTGTTAGCCAGCAGTCGACGGCTGTTAGCGAAAAGCTCTGGGCTAACAGCATTGCCCCTACCCGAAGGCCATATCCTGTTGGCTAACAGAGGTCTGTAGCTTTTCATGTTAACACTTCCCCAGGCATATAACACTTTGAATGGGAGAGGTGCCCCTAATCGGGTGGCTCTTCGTTTCCTAAAACCGGTTACTTTGCACACCAGTTGCGCATTTATTATGCATGGCTGTGACTCTTGGCTGTGACGTGGCTGGGACTCTGTGGCTCCGTCTCCGGCTCTGACTGTGGGACTCTGGCATTCGCACGTTTCCTGACCGCGCTTTGTTAGGATGCATTGGTTGAAGGTATGTGTGCCAAGTGCGCTGGCCATTTGGCTGACTCGCTGCTTGGCTTGTTCGCTTTGCTCTTCTGGTTGGATTTCGATCAGTCGTTGCTGGCTGGCACTGGTTAAACCTTGGCCTTGAGGCCCTTAAATGGCTCACTGTGCGCGCAACTTGCTATCGTAAATTGCTGTTGTTGTTGGCCAGCGAAAAGCCTGTTCCTGCTGCTGTTGCCAGTTTTGTTTTTTGCTTTACTTTTGCTGTTTCTGTTTCTGTTTCAGTTTCAGCTTCAGTCTTTGTTTTTTGCGAAGAGTCGCCACATATTATCGGGCTGTCGCTTTGCCTGCAATCAAAGTCTGGCTTGGCCTTCGCGTTTGTCTTCAAAATTAAAAAATGGCGTATAGAAATATTCTGGTGCTGCTCTGGATTCTTGATTTCACTTTTGTGGCCAGCTACAAATTCTGGCAGCTTAACATGCGCCTCATTAGCCGTTAGTTGCATTCAACCCGAGCACAAAACCAAAATGCTTTTGTTGTAAACTCAATTTCAGCGGTAAGCCATAAATACAATAAATCACAATTTAAAGAGCGCAAGCCAGTTCCTTGTTGTTGTTGTTGTTGTTGTTGTTGTTGTTATTGTTTTTGTTGCTCTTAAGCTTTGTTCCTTTTGCTGCCGCAGTCTGGCTAAATAATTCCAATCAGCAACTGCAGACCGATGCTGGCTGGAAGCCAGGTTGCTTGCGCGAAGGTCGCCAAAGGTAAAAGGCAACAAGCAGCAGCAACAGCAGGAGCAGCACCAGCAGCAACGCCTTATTATCTATACCATTGTACTTGTTTTTTGCTGCACGATGGCTGCCTGGTTGCCTGCTTGGACTATGCTGAATTTAACTTAAAAAGCTTCTTCATTGCTTAAACCCAGCACCGCTGCTCACTCCTCGCCTATAGAAACAAAGACTTGTTTTCTTTTTTGGCGTCTTCTGAGTTATCCCGTTCCTGAGATTGTAGTCTAGAACGACTTTTGACTTTGTTGCTTGGTTAGGGTAAATTGAAATTAAAATTTGGTAAACCCATACTATTGTAGAAGGTATTTGGTTAGTTTCGGGAAATATGTAACGTGTATAATGATTAGCCAAATGAATATATTTGAATATTTATATAGAAGCCTAGGCTATCAGCATCAAAAATCATTCTAAATTGAAGATCTTTGAACTTTATTATTCTGATATTTATTAGTAATTGTTATATATACATAAATATCAACTATTTTTACTAATAATAAAAATAAAAAAATTATATATAATATATATCAACTAAAATAAATAAAAAAAAAAATAAAATAAAAATAAATAAATATATACCAGCTAAATCTAGATGCATAAAAAAATGTATAAAATTGATTTCTGCATATAAAATATCATTATTTCTTTTAGAACTTAGATCTTAGCTAAGGGTATATGACATTCGTTTTATTTTTTATTTCTTATTCATACTCAGCATTTTGCTGCTGCTGATTGTTAAAGGAGTTACCTGATTTGACTGCGCGACAAACGTCAGCGCTGCATTTGTAACAATTACAATTTGGAGTCAGTCTTTGCTTTGCTCTTCTTGCGATTTAAATATGTATTTGTAATATTATGCCACTTCTGCTTGGGCGAAAGGTATTCGAGAAAAATAAATCTTTTCAAATTCGTTCATAAATATTTACAACTAAACCCATTTACATTTACACACAGGCTTATAAATATTGTAAATTTAGCCTCCGTTTGCAAGCAGTTTTTTCTTCTTTTTTGACTGTCATTAGATTTGTTATACACTTGCTGAATATTCTCAATCAGCAACTTGTATAAGGATTTTAGTTCAATGAAGACTTTTGTTTTATAATATGCATAATATAATATACAATATATATAATATGCATAAGTATTTACTTAATTAGAAAACATTTATATGTTGATATTTTTTCTGTAAATCCTAATTTAATTTATAAAATTTAAAAAAATTAAGATTGATGTGAAACATTCTTGACTTATTTATTAGTTCATATATATGAAATAGGAAATATAGTGTTCAAACTATAGTCCTAATGATAGCTTCCCCACTTATCAACATGTTATATACATATTTATTTGTATAATTTAGTTATTATTTACTTATTTATTTATAGCTCTTAAACAGTTAAATAATTTTCTACACTCGTGTATAATACATACAGTGATTACTAGTTACGCTCTCTACTCTACTCGTGCTCAATTTAACCGCAAATTAGACAAATTTCCTATGATTGTTGGGTGTGGACGATGGGTCGACTCGTTTCGGCTTGCCTGGAGTGTCACAGAATAAAACATAATGCCACTGTGCAAATCACGCTAATGAAAAGCCTGGCGAAAGCCATTCACATCGACATCATCAATAGCTGGCACGGCAGAGCCAAAGCCGAGCTGAAACTCGGCGAAAAGGACAAGTGGCAAGCAAATAAACTTGAAAGGCGCCACTCGATGAGTGGGCGGGTGGGTTTACATCGGTCAGTGGGTGAGTGTGCCCGGATATGCCAAGTAGTTGTCGCTTGTGACTCTCGATCCTGGTTGACTTATTTCGACTTGAGCCGTCCCAGCTGCTTGCGTACTGTGACCCAATCCGCTTAGCTGCTGCTGCTGCTGCTGCTGCTGCTCCTGTTGCTGTTGTTGCTGTTGTTTTTGACCTTATTGGTTGTAAGTGGTAACAATGAGATTATGCTTCATTACACGCCACCAGCGGGTCAGCTTGACTAACTGACTGACTGACTAACTGAGTGACTGACTGGCTGCACTGCTGGTGGCAATCATAACAAGCTTTTTGCGCACCATTAGCATCGCGGTTGCTGTCGATAATAGCGTAAGTGCTTCAACTAATGGATAGCGTCCTGCTTGATATCCACCACCCAGTTGCCTGTCCCATCTGTTCGGTTGGGGAGGCGTTTGCAATTGTTAAATGCTTACAACTACCGCAGTCAATGCAAACCAAACCAAACCAAATCACCGCATCGCACCCCAGTCCACTCCTCGCCTGGGCTGTGCACTCAGCAACACATCAATGCAAAGTGAGTTCTCGCACCGGAATCTCAAAAATGCAGCAGCTCCAGACTTTCAACTGGTCGGCCCGCCATGGACGACGACGACGATGATGATGATGATGAAGCTGTTGCGGTCGCTGCATTGCCCCATTCAGGCGGCAGGCTTGGAGTCTGGCTCCAAGCACTGTGTATGTGTGTGTGTGTGTGTGGAGCCTTTGCTTGTCTGGCACGTTGAGCTGTGCGGCCATGGCCACAAAATGCCTGTCGTTGGTAAAGTTGCCAAACTTGTTTCATTTGCGGTGGAAGTATAATTGCGGCTACGACGGCACTACGGCAATGAAGGCGGCTCAGTTCGCGAATTTTACTGCCCTTTTTGCCTGGAATTTTATTATTGGAAATGTTTCGATGGATGGTCTGGAAATCCGGTGCTGCTTACCTGATGCAGGGCTGTATGTATGTCTTCTTACTTTTTTTTCGTTTCAATTTTAAAAGCGTCCCGCTTCACCCGTGGCTAACAGTGGGTCAAGAGTTCCTTTATGAAGAATTCTCTGGCTGAAGCGAAGCCGTTGAAAAATGCAAATGCCACAAGCCTTTGTGACGCTGGAATGCTGTGATAATAAACAAAAGTGGAAGGCGAAAGGTTAAAAGCTGAACTGTGCAGCAGCGCAATAGAAGTTAACAAACATTTTGGCTAATAAGTAAAAATGGCAATGGCCATAGGTTCCGTTTTTTTGCCTTTTTGATTGCGATGCTGATTGTGTTGTTTGTGGTAACTTGGCATATTCACGGCCAAAACAATTGAATTGCACAACAACATCAGCAACTTAACTTAACTACTACAAAACAAGTAGGAATACTCTAGTCGAAAGTGCCCAACTAGGAGATGCCCTGAACTTCATGGCATATGCGATTGAAAATTGTTCAAAAAATTTATTTTATAAATTTGGAGTTACTTAACGGATTTTTAACTGTCAGCATATGAATTTTAATTCAGTTTTTCACATTTTATAAAAATGCCAACTCATTCACACTACTGTATTTGCAAATTGACCTTCAGAGGTGGGCTTCGTAAAATTTGGAACCGGTATACAAAATATAACAAAAATCAAAATTATATAAAACTCGCATGAATCTATATGCAAAATTTGCAAGCTCTGACTATACGGATGTACGAGATATCATTTTAAAACTTATTTTCCAAATTGTTTTAAATCGATAACATTGAAATAAAAATAGTTATCGATTTTTTAAAACAATATTGACTTGCTCGTACTATAACGGATCTACAAAAAATGTCAAGTCTCTAGCTCTTATAGTCTCTGAGATCCACGCGTTCACACATACGGATGGACGGACGAATGAACATACAGACAAACGAATAGGTCTAAATCCTCTTAGCTCGTCGCCCTGATCACGAAATATATACTCTGTGGTGTCTGCCACGCCTTCGTCTGCCTGTTACATACATTTAACAAAACCATTATACCCTAATTTCCCTTTTCAGGGTATAAAAAACAACAGAAAGTAATTATACCAACACGCAAAATGTGGCTGTTGCTGCTGCTGTACAACTAAATGTTGCATGCACCAATGCGCCGCATTGACTATCAGCACTTGTTGCAATTAATTCCCTAACATAAAACATACAAACAATTATTCAGTTAAATAGTTTGGAAACTTAGTTGATCCACAATATATTTTGTGGAATTTTAAGTAATGCTAATATAAGGCATAAAATGAGACTAAAGTTAGTATATATAATAAATATTTAAATAATTAATATTAATTACAATATTTGCCGAAACTCAAAGATCAGTGATTTTACCAGATTCTGGCTGTATGGCTTCCCTTTTTCTTACACTCAAAAATGAACTTGGCTAAAACTCCTGCCAAGAGCAGTCTTAACTTTCCCATACCCTTACCTCGCTTTTCAATTGAAATATACAGTACCGTGCAAAAGTGAGTGGATGTTTGCAAATTTGACTTTCGTCTCTCATTAAAAAGAAACTATACAAGCAAATCAGATAATTTTTTTTATTTTTTGTTAATTATAGTATTCTTAATAAATAAAAAAAACTGCATGAAAAAATCTGCTGAATTCAAAGAGTTAGAAAGAAAAAAGTAAAATAATCCACATAAACTCACTTTTGCACGTTTCAAAAAAATGTACTAATTTAACATTTTTAATCATTTTTGATTAACTTTTCGTCCATGAACCTTATTTATAGTAATTTGGTGTATTATTGGCTTTCTCTCTACTAAACTTTGAAAATTTCTTTTGGAATTCGATTCCGTTCTCCTTCTACGCCATCCCACATATTGTCCATGTTTATTGGGGCAACCTTGTACTGTCCCAGCGGTCTTTGCACGATTGAGCTAAGATATTGAATTGGATTAAGGTCATGACTCTGTGTTGGTCACTCCATTAGCTAAAAATTTTCATTTCCGATCCATTCCATAACTATTTCGGCTGTATGCTTTGGATGACAATCTTGTTCAAAAACAATTTTTTTTTCGGTCTGTACACATTTCCCCGTAAAATTGGGCAGATAAGGTAACATAATACTTTAATAATGCTTTTTGCGAATTAGACCTTCTATAAAATGCAAATCACCAATGTTCCACCACGTAAAGCATCCACAGACCATGATGTCTCCACCACCATATTTGACAGTTTGCTTCATATGGTGTCTTTGAATGCGTTTCTCGGGTCTAAGCCAGCAGTATGGCTGACCATCTGACTTAAATCGGTTAAATTAAGGTTTATCACACTAATCAACTCGTTTTCAATTATCAATGCTGCAGTTTTTATGTATCCTTGCAAATTTGACACACGCTTTAGCTTTGTTTTCGGACAATGGAGTTTTGTTTTCTTTTTAAGGCATGAGGAATATCCAATGTCACGAAGTGCTCTTCTAACATTTCATACGCTAACAGTTATTTCAATTGCTAAAGAAGCAGCCTTTTGTTATAGCAATTTGTTTTTCCTCATTTCCGACATAATTAGTGGAGCATCTGAGTCCAAACACAAATTATTGCGAACTTTTACATGTGGTTTGGGGTCAAAATTCGTATCCTTTGAACAGCAATCATTGCAAATTGGCTAATACCAAGCTTTTCGGCAATAATACTTGAAGAACAGACCATATCGGACAGGTATACAACAAAAAATTTTAATTTCAGTTGAAATTTGTATCATTATTCAATAATTTTAAACAATCATTTTTAAATATGTTAAAAATGGAATAAATTTCGTTTTAATTGCAATAACCCCGTTTCAAATCAGTTTACGAGTAAAAGAAATATGAAAATAGCTTAAATAACCGTAAGTCTCTAAGATTTTGTCAAGGAACAGCGGTAGAAAGCGAAAAAATGTCACTTTTTTGAAACGTGCAAAAGTGAGTTTATGTGGGTTATTTTACTTATTTCTTTCTAACGCTTTGAATTCAGCAGATTTTTTCATGCAGTTTTATTTATTTATTAAGAATACTATAATTAACAAAAAATAAAAAAATTATCTGATTTGCTTGTATAGTTTCTTTTTAATGAGAGACGAAAGTCAAATTTGCAAACATCCACTCACTTTTGCACGGTACTGTATATATTTCAAAGCTCACGTTTAAGTGATTATTTCATTTGATGAAATAATATTTCGGGCATAACTGTTGAGAGCCAATTTCATTTGCATTTGTCAGCGCGTTGCGGGCAGAGTTCTTCTTGGCCAAGATGTTAGTTTTGCATTCGCACAATGCAAAACGTTTGTGGTAATAAATTCAGCTTAAAATAAACCAAGAGACAGCAACTATATAGTGACTATAATTCTATTGCCAGTGCACATTGCACATTGCACATGGCAACTTAAGGAATGCGGTGGGGCAACAGCAACAGCAACGAGCAACAACAACAGCAGCTACAGCAACAAGCAGCCAAGTTGAGCGCGAGGCAAGACAAAGTAATAGAAGCGAAGAAGACATTCCAAGCCTTGGTCAGAGCCAAGTGCAGGCAGTAAAGTCAAGTCGCAGTCACTGTGTGTGTATGTGTGTGTGTGTGTGTGTGTGTGAAACGAATCTATCTGTGTGTGTGTGTGAGACGAGTCTGTCTGTGTGAGTTGCATGCAATTTCGCCGTTTATGCCATTTGCAATAAGAACGACGAGCAGGGCAGAGAAAAAGGCGCTGCAGCAGCAAAAGAAATATTCGACTGAATTAAAATGTGGCAAGTTGACTATTTCGTGCGTTAAGTTGTTGCCTGTTGTCTGTTGTTGTTGTTGTTGTTCTGTTGCTTGTTGCTGTTACTTGTTGGCTGCTTGGTTGGTTTTGCGTCGCTTGGCCGCCGTCGTCGTCGGGAGTCGCCAAGACAGGGCTGGCTCTCGGTCTGGCTGGCTGGCTAGTAAATGTTGTTACCGCATATTTCTCTCCAAAAGATTCAAGTTGAAGTTGAATGTCGTCTGCGGCTGCGAGTTGCTGCCTTGGCCGCCAGTTGTTGCCATTGAATTACCAAAGTCAACGGCTCCTTCTCGTAGTTGTTTTTGTTCTTTTTTTTTTTTATAAGCAGTCAGCCAACCAGCCAAGCAGATAGCCAGCCAGCCAGCCAGCCCAGCTAGCTGGCTAGCGACAACGTTACCGAGATTGAGATTCATTGCCTGTTGCATGCCACAGCCGTTGAACTGACTGCAGTTGCTTCTACTTACTCTCATGCCATTCTCTCTCTCTCTCTCTCTTTCTCTCTCTGGCCCCCTGTGCAGCTGTTGCGCTTGACTAGCAAAAATTATATGCACATATATCTGTATCTATATGGTGGAGGCCCCTGCTTTGTGTTGCATGCGACTGGTAGACCACATTCTATGTTTATATTTTTGTGTAGTGCTGTACTTTCTGCTGCCCCGGAATGGTTCGATCTTGTACAAATTCGCACGACCAATTGAAAAACTTGATGTGTGTGCACTTCAGTTTTGTATTACGATTTTACAGCTTAATCAATATTTGTGCATTAAACGAAAGTAAATAATTTTTATGCTCATGGCTGGTGCTCCGCCCACCCTCTCCCTCTCTCTATTGGTCTCGTTGGTTCTCTTTTTATGACCGTTGCAGGTAAGCCCCATTTTACATTTTTTGAACTACCGAACGAGGAGAACAGCGAGAGCGGCAGGTTAGAGCCGGGGCTAATGCGGCATAAAGAGCGCGAGTAAAAACAAACGCAAATCATTTAACGAGCCAAGCTTAGACTGGGCGCATATTGTTTTATATGCCGCTGGGCATCATCCCAGTCACAGTCACAACAACAATGGCCAATATAACAACAACGACAACAATGAAAGTTGGCAACAAATTGCGCGTAAATCTCATAAACCGTTTACAACTACAACAGCTCAACGCGATGCGGCATCATCGATGACGCCGCCATCAACGTTGCCGCCTGCAACAATAACAACGCGATTTTTATGCAGAGCATCGGTTTTATCGGTCTGTTGTCAGTAGAGGGGGCGGAGTCAGGAGGCGTATAGCCTAGCCTGTCGACAAAGCTAAAACACTGCTGAGCTCATGGCCAATAGCCTAAAAGTTGTTTATACAAAAACAAATACGAAAACAAAATCGAAAACAAAAACAAAAACAATCCAAAAATTGCTGTTTCCGAAAAGTGTCGATAAATGAAATTTATTTCTATCATTGCCGAATCATATGGTCAAATCTATGGGATTTTCGCTGGTTATCAACGGCAACATTTGCATTCTACGGCGGATGGTGCCACTGAGTGTATTAAGGGATTTGCCTTCAGAAGTGCACTTCATGCAACTCGAATTGAATGTGTGTTTATATACAACAAATAACTATATTTGTTTTAGATTTTTGTTATATTATTTTGTTTACTTATAAAGCTAACAATCCAATTGTTATGTTAAGAGCAGCAGTTTTGGCCTTGTTTCCATAACACTAAATAGCACTTAAAATATATTAAAATTGTATTTGAATTTATTCTGTGCTGAGTTGAAATTTTTGTGTCTATTCTGAATGTTGAACAATTCAAAATTGTATATATATATATTGTATAGTAAAATTATAATATAACATATAAAATCTATAAATATACTTAAATATATTAATTATATAAATATGGTATAATATATAAAATTTATAAATATGGCATAATATATAAAATATATAAATATACTATAATTAAAACATTTGTGGCTATTTCGAATCCTAAAACCCTGAACTATCCAAATTAAAAAAAAATCAAAATATATAATACAAAATAATTTATATTATATAAGATATAAAAATTTACCATAAATATACAATATATAAAATACTATAGCACATATAAAATAAATTAATATTTATATATATATCAATTATATATATATTTATAATATCATCCTTATGCACTATTATTTTTGTTGCACAATATCTGAGTATTCCTAATCTGAATTTCTATCGCATTGCATGTGAAACCCTAACCAAGAATGTTCAATTTTTGAACTAAAAAGTTGGAACAAAAATTATTAAATTTAATTTTTAATTTTATACAAATTAATTGCTCTTCTCGAACTACAATAAAATTTTTTATTGTTTGAAACTGAAAGCATGTCAAATAAATCCAAAGTTTATAACTCTGTTTATAGGGCTTTTTTTGATTTATATTTGATGAAATTATATATATTTATTAATAAATATATATATATATATATATATATATATATATATAATTATTGTATATTATATATTACTAAAACTTATGCATAATAATTTATATTCCTAATTTTTTTTTTTTTTTTTTTAAATTTCAATCATTTCTTATTTTATTTTTCTTCGTGTTTTCTTATTGAATTATTGTTTAACAAATTATAATTAATACCTTTAGCAGTAAATTTTCAATCTATCAACTTTATATATTTTTCTAAATTTATATTACACTAGTTTTAAGACTTGTACCCCATATAAATAACCAATAGATGGAATCGTTTCTTACCAAATACTGTTTTTGACTTGGTCAAAAGGCCTATCATATGCAAAGTTAAGCTTTTCCGAAAAGCTCTTCCACTTAACAGTGGCTAAGTTAACAGCATATTCAATTCCCCTGCAGAGCTACCCCTACAGCAACTCCAGCCAACCCCTAGACGAATTGTTTACCCCTGGCTGTGTCGGCCACCCACAACAACTCGTCAACGGCCTCATTCACACCTACGTCGTATTTGCACCTTGGCGTCATGCGCGCTGCGTCCGTTCGGACTCTCGCACACGAATAGCGCGCGACGCGACGCGATGCGATGCGATGCGATGGCAAGCGGCAGCATCGGCTCGTTAGGGCATCATCGGAAAAGCCGCTCGGTTTTCCGTGCTTCGGCATTTCGGCACGATAGCTGCGGCGCTCGCCTTTGCTTTGGTGGGAGGGCAAAAGTGGCAAAAGCGTCGCCGCTCGCTCACCTGAAAGCGAACGCTGCTTTGTCGTCGTCGTCGCTGTCGCCGTCGCCGTTGGTCGTGTGTTGGGCGCTCTGTTTCCACCCCTTGCGCGCATTTCCGAAGCAGGTGTAACAATTATTATTTTCTCGTTGATTTTGTCGTCGCAGCCGCTGCCGACGACGGCGTCGTCGTCGTCATCGTCGTTGTTTTGCCTTTTTTGCGTTGCACGCTCTGCCCGCTGCCCGGCGTCCGCCGCCCCTTGATTTTCCATTTTCCATTTCTCTTAAACGCAGTCTCCCGCTCGCACAGCAACGCGCTCGCTCGCTCGCACCAACGTGCGGCTATTGGCAGGGCGCGCACGCATGGCGCTTGCATTTGCTGTCTCACATGGCCCACGTGTGTGTCGAAGTGTGTGTGTCCTTATCTGTCAGTGTGTGTGTGCGAGTGTAGGTGGGTGCTAGTAATGTTGTTACTGCAACAATAGCTGCTATTACAACAGCAACATTCATAGGTAGCAGCAACAGCAGCAATAGCAGCAGCGGCAGCGGCAGCGCGTGTCCCTTCGCACGAAGGTGAATCCCACAGCGTCGTCAACTGCTCAGGTGAGCCAGTTGGCTGTTATGCGCGCCATTCCCCATCTGATCCTCAGCAAGTCTTATACGAATTGTGAATGACTTATACGAGCGTTATATAACCAAGGTCATGGGGTTTTGCACACAATGATGAACACGTTACCAAAATCGCGCCCAGCGAACGACGACGACGACAGCAAACAAGAAACAGAAAATTATAATGAACAAAAGACGTTTAATAATTGCGCACCTGAGGCACCACAAAAGCCGAGCCTCAATATGAAGCGTCTCCAGCAACAGCAAAAGCAAAAACAAGAACAATAACAATATCAAAGGCAAAAGAACGTTGAAGAGGCAGCAAGCCAAGGAACCGGCAGGTAACAAGCAGCAGAGAGAGGAAGAGCAACAGAGAGAGAGAGAGAGAGAAAGAGAAAGAGAGAGCTGACCGGAGAGGAGAATAATAAAGGTGTGCTACGCAGTCCGAAAACATTTTTCGGAGTTCACTTTTCTAGAAGGAGAAATGCTGCCAGCCTACGTCGCCGTCGTCGTCAACGACGTTGCGTCGTCGTCGTCGTTGTCATCGTCGTCTCGTGCACGAGCTAGCATCTCTTGGTGGTCGGTGTCGGTGTCGAACTCGTCCGGTTCTGGCCTCTACTGTTGCTTTATTTTGGTTAACGTGCGTCGCTGCCGCTAGCTCTGCCACTGCCGCAGTCGCTGCTGGCGTCGACGTTGGCGCAACAGATTCAATCTGGCGACAGCAGCGCTGCCGCACTCCGAAACAAAAAAAGGTATATTACCTTAGAATGCCAGTCGTTCTTACTTCAGTCTTCGTACAGTCTTTGCTTTAACCCGTTCCAATTCTGTCCGCCGTTCGTACGCTCGCTCGCTCGTTCGCTCTATAGAAATCATATGTAGTATAACAGCAACAAAAACAACAACAACAACAGCAGCAACTGGCACCGTAATAATAACAACAACAACAACAACAACAAAAACAACTACAAAATCAGCAGTAGCAGCAGCAGCAGCAAAAGCGGAATCAACAACAACAACAACAAGTATACCTGGCTAAAGAACAACACGCGCTCCGACAGTCGCTTCTCTCCAGTTAGAGTTCTCGAGTGTTTTTGGTTATCATCATCAACAGGGTAGCCGTAGTCAGTCGTAGCCTCATCGCCGCCGAGCCGCCGCCGCTGTCGTAGCCGTAGCCGTAGTCGTAGTCGTCGCCGCCGCTGCCGCTGCCGTCGCCGTCGCAGCCAGCACACACATCACAAACCAACCACCACCACCACTACCACTACCAACAACATCTCCACCACCACCACCAACGCAAACACCCATAACAGCAGCAACAACAATAACAGAAGCAGAAGCAGCAGCAGCAGCAACACTCACACACACTCACTCACTCACTCACACACACTCATACGCGTTCGCTCACTCACGAAAATTTCAATATCCAAATCAAAGTTGAGTTCAAATCGAAAACAGCCGCAATACCAGCAACAACGTCTCGCAAATAGCACGCGGATAATAAAAAACACACGCAGCATATCAAATAGTAAAAAATCGCCAAGTTCTGAATAAATCAAATAAAATCATATCAATCTTCATGAACAGCTGCAATCGAAATAAAACAAAAATAATTCAATTCTAAAATCAAATCAAAAATATAAAAATAAAAACAAATCCGCAAACTTTTTCACACGGCTCTATTTCGGTAAATTCTCGAGTTTTCACTTTACGTGTGTGCTAAAAAAAAATAAAAATAAAAATAAAAACTAAAAATAAATACCAAGATCTACGAACACTTCAAAACTTGAACTTCTAACTTGATTTGAAACTTATTAGCAGCTATCAGTGTATCGCTATTTTGTATCTTCTGACACTCCACAACAACAATAACTACAACAACAACAACAACAGCTACTACAACAACCACAAGATGTAAGCTAAAATTCATTAGGCAAAACGAACCAGATTTAAATTAAAATTAACAAAAAAAAATAATATAAAAATAAAATTAAAAATAAATTAAGACAAAAATTTTTTTAGAAAATCACAGAAAAAAAAAAATGAAATCTGTAAGCCAAAAGCGCACAAAATTGTTGAAATATCTGTACACAATACTCGCATACACAAAATGACAATAAAGAAAGAATTGCTGGCCAAAAGTTCGTTGCTCGCCGACTCGATTTTAATTCTTATTGCCAGTAGATGCCAGTGAGCCAGCTCTACAAAAGCAACAGCAGAAGAACACGTTCTAAACTCTGAGCTCACGAATCGTTCGCTCGCTTGCTTACTCAAGTCAAGAGCAACAACAACAGCAGCAGCAGCAGCAACGGCTCCAGTCCACGTCCGTCCAGACGAATAGGCTCAAAAGTATCAAAGAAATTTCAAAGCCGGCAAAAAACAGAAAAGAATACAAAACCGAAAAAAGAAAACAAAAAATATCAGCACAGCACATGAGACGTTAGAGAGACGGGAAAGGTAACGCTAGCTCAGAGCTGAGACTTGGCCGAGCGGCAACAAAGAAACACGTTTTTGTGTTTGCGGGCCACAAAACCAAAACACAAAACGTAAAGCCAAATAAAAAAGGCAAACACAAATGAAAAAGAAAAAAAACAAAACTTTGTCTGTGTTTGTGTCTGTGTGTCTGTTAGCCATAAAACCTTATGGCCAACGTTCCAATAGGCCGCACACTCACTTGACTTTGCCAGGCCGCTTCACTTCTTCTCTCCCGCTCTCCGTCTCTCCCTCTCTCTCTCTTTGCCTCTTTTTCTTTCTTTCACTCACCCGCTCGCAATCGCGTACTTAGTACGCATCGAAGTAATTCCCGTAGTTTATTTTTATTGTTGTAATTACACGTCTCCAAGCCAATCGCGAGAGTACGCTCATATCTCTGGCTAGCTTCAGAAGTCTGAATCTGCTTTGAGCGCTTTACCAACTTGGCAACGCGATCCCAAAAGCCAAAAACTGTGAGTCAGGCAAAATACAAAAAAGAGAATAAAAAAAGAAAATAAAAAAGCAAGTCAAAACCGGTAAAGGCAAAGAAATTTCGTGCGTGCTAATCACGGAGAGCGTAATGCGCTCGCACAATTGTTAGAACTGGCAGCAGAGTTGGCCAAGAGTCATTTAGTCGCTTTTTCTGCTTTTTTTTTGTAAGGTCTGAAAACGTGTTTTTGTGCGTACCGTAAAAAATAAGCAGCAAAGAAAAATATAAAAAAAAATAATAAAAATAACAAAAATTATTAACGCACTTCAGACAAGAAGAGCACAAAATATTCAAAGGCAAATTTTTTGTTTTGTTTCAGAGCCGTAATTACAAGTAACCACACTACAACAACAACAACAACAAGAAACATCTATAAATAAAACAACATTTTAGCTCCAAAAGTTACAAAATATCAAATCAAAACAAAGAAAACTAAATTAAAGACAACTTAAGATCGTAAAACACAAATCAAACACCAACGAAAAGACAATCACAAAAATAAAAAATCACAAGAAATCAAAGAAATCTAAAAACAAAAAACAAAAACAAACCAACTTCATTTCATCTTCTCAACGACTTTGACTCGACACTTAATTGGTAATAAGAGCAAAATTATTATATTAAGTATTCTCATGCCCATTGTGTGTGTTTTCGTTACTTATTTTGTGCCATTTTGTTGTTTATTTGTTTGCGCTTCATTTGGTTTCTCTTTTGTTTCACGAATTCTTCCCCCTTTTTTTGCGTTACTTAAGTTTCAAGTTTGGCTTTGAATTGGCAACCGAAAAAAATAAAAAAAAAGCCTCGACAAAAATAATTGCGGAAAAGTGACGCAATAATTATAATTTTCCATTGGCAAATACATTTATTTAAATAAAAAAAAGTAATAAAAAAAAGAACATATTTACATTTATTTGGTTTCCTTTTTCATACTCTCTCAAACAAATGGAAAACTCTGACACTCGCCCACTAAAAATAATCTCACAAATTGTACTTTTTTTTCAAAGCCTCAAGTTCGAGAAATATAATAATTGATAATCAACAAGAATCAACTGGTATTTTTCTGTACCCAAATCACAAAACTCTTTCCCACACCAATCCAAAAGAAATCCCAAACCAGAACCGAAACCCAACAGAAACAGAACGCATTCAAAAGAAAAACTAAACATTAAGCATTACGGCACAAAAGGCAGCTAAAGCAAAGCAAAGCAAAAAAAATAAGAGTGGCAAATTGTTGTTAACTTTAATGATATTTAAGATATAAAAGAGGAAATCAAAGTCAAATTAATCTTGATTTCCGCCTCTGAGCAGCTGAGAATTCAAATCAAATCCAACAAAAAAAGAAATTCAGAACAGTATTAAGCGAAAAGAATTGTGTATTTGCGTAGCGCCAATTTGAGAAGATTTTTAAAAACTATTTACAAAGAAGTCAAATTTTTTATGCATTAAACTAAATTAAATTATATATATCGTATAAAAAACAATTGTTGGCAATTCATCGATTGAATTGTATATTTTGTTGTTAATTTTGAGCGTAATTTGCAAGTGAGACTGGCAAAGCCAAAGCAAATATAAAGGGAGAAATCAATTAGGAACAGCAAGCAGCACTTCGAAATACAGGTAGGCACACGATTAGTAGCCAGGTGAAAGGGAGGCCTAGCAACAGGGGATATATATAAAAGGTGATAAAGCGGTCAAGGGTTAAGTAATTGCATTTTTTGTGCCCCCATCCCACAGCTCCGAGTTCCCTCGGCCCGAACGGAACATCATACTTAGCGTCCTTTTCGGTTTAATTTTTCTCATCAATTTTTTTTTTTTCGGGAATTTTTTGGAAGAATGCAAAGGTTGTTAAATTGAAATTAAGTATAAATATTTACAAAAGGTGCGGCAATAGCAGTCAGATAAATAGCAACATATCAAAAGAGGAAATGCAAACAAGTAATTAGCATTTTTTAATTATAGCTGAAATTGAAAGTGCAGATCAATCAAAAAAAAAAAAAATACATAAAAGTAAAAAGCGAAGAATATATATAAATATATTTATATATATATACATAAAGTAAATATCAGAAATCAACTACAAATATAAATCTGTTTGTGTGTGTATGTGTGTGTGTGTCTGTGTCTGTTATGTGTCTATCATAATTAATTGGTTGTAACTGAATTGAAAAAGCAGTCAATTGTAGCAAAAATTACCTAACAACTAGATTAAATAATAGCAAAAACGGTGTCAATCAACCAGAGATTTATTCATTAGCTCTCTTGACTAATTGTAGTGACAGTTGGCTAAAACTTTTAGCAATCATATTTGTAGATTATTTCCCTTAGGGTTAGGCACAGAAATCGTTGGGACTTGATGCCTCGATCGACAAGAGTACGCGTTTTGACAATCAGTAAAAATTAGCGTATATATTTAAGGCCGAAGTTGAGTAGCAGCAATCAAAGCATTCAGAGTCAGGCAATAACCAGAGCACTATACTATATATATACATATACATATAAATATAAGTAGCATACACATAAATATATATATATATATATATACAGCTGTTCTACATATTTATATTTATAAAGAACTTTTCGCAACTTTTGCTCTCAACTCAAATCAAACCTCAAACTACAAAAGCAAACTTTAAAAAAAACTCTACGACAATCTCTAAGGCAATTTCCCCCCTAACTTAAGAAGGCTTAATCAATCAATCAATCAATCAAATCAATCATCAAACTCTAAACAATCTTCAAACGGTTTTCAAAACTTTTACTCTATACACTTTATATATACTCTATACGTATACATTTAAATCCAAATATATATTCATATATATATACAGAGCATATTATATACATGTCTAATTATTCAATCTCAGTAGTGATATACCATAGACATAAGCACATTGCGCTATAGAGTGCCCATATATATTAAGTAAGACAATCCGCAGACAAGTAACAACTTGGAAACTACGCTCAACAACAACAACAGAAACTTAGTAAATACCAAACTCAACTATTTCCTGGCGCAATAGAAACATTAAAGTAAACTTAATTGAAGTCTCAGCACACTCCTCACCAGCAAGCACTTGATAACAATTTGCGTAAAACTTTTGAACACAATTGGCATATTACTTAAAATTATTCGATTGGCATTCGATATATATATTGATATATCATCATATATAGATATACAGAATTGGCAATAAACAAGCTCACTAAACATACAAGCACTTAACTCTCGACTACCCAAAACCAAAACCCGTGCAATTCCCACATCAAGAAAATACCAAATAAAATACAAAAACAAACAAACAAAAAATAAGCTAAAAAGTAATAACATTTAAAAAATAAGAGCAAAGTAAAAGAAACAAAGCAAAAAGAAAACGCAACTTAAATTAAAACTTAAAAAAAAAAACCAAAAACAAAAAAAAACAACAACAAAAAACAGTGCAGAATATAGAATTTTTCAATCAACATTTGTTGCAAATAAAACTGTCATCATTGCCGCGTTAACAGAAACCACGGCGTCAGCAGCGATTGCAGCGCTCAGTATCAGCAGCAGCTCTCAAGCGTCGCTTGCAAACGCCAGCGCCAACGCCAGCCCCAGCCCCGCCGCCGCATCGCCGACAGTCGCAGTCGCAGCCAGCGCTACAGTTGCATCAGCAGCAGCAGCAGCAGCAACAGCAGCAACTCCGTCGCCGCCGTTAACGGTAAAAAGCGAAATCGTTGCATCTGATTCAACAGCCGAGCCCTCCCCTATACAAGATTTAATCATGGTAAGCGCCGCCCACATCCTAACAACAACATAAACAAAAAACAAAAACCAAAAAACAAAATGCACAAGAAAATGCACTTGAAAAAAAAAGAAGCGCAAATCCAAATTTGCCAATCGAAAAAAAAAACTATATATATGAGACGAAAGTTGAGATATTTACCATTTACATTGAAAATTGAACCCAACGTTTCGTTTTTGTTAATACTCATACATACCTATAATTAAATAACAATACCATCGATTCGAATCGAATTAACCAGTATACTATAATAATCCGCATAAAGAAAGTTGTACAGTTTACTATGCAAAAAGCAACTATTCCTATTCTCTACTACCTATTCATATTTTTAGTTATTATATATACTTACTGCCTAACTATAACTATAAACGTACTATAAGCAGTTCGATTACGAGCTATGCGAGTCTGAAAGTAATGTCAATGGTTCTATATATTATTTTAAATATATTTCTATGTTATCATATATTTATGATATATCTAAGTTTTCATTTCTACTCCACTGAGCTGTGGAGTTGCTGTAAAAAATCTGTCATTTTATTTCAGCACTTTGACTTTGAGTTAAAGGAAACTTATTGTTATATTATATGTTATCTTTTGTTCGAATCGTTATTCACGTTCTTGTATATACATGAATCACTATATTACTTTTATAATTTTTGTTTATATATTAAAACATTTGCAGAAAATATTGAATAATTGAGAGAAAAAAGAAAGTATTTAAAAAAACTTGTCTGATCCTCGTAAAAAATATAATCTTCAAAAAAGTGAACTCGAATTCGTAAGAAAATCTTCTTAATTTTCTTTAGTGTAAATTTCTAAAAAATAGGAAAAATATACAAAAATATAAAAAACTTAAATTAAAATATCTTAAAGTAAAAGAATGAAAACATAAAGGAAAAATATACATGACCGAAATTCAGATATCTTATGAACATAGACTTTAATAATTTTAAGCTTCTCTTGGCATATAAAATTTTAAATTAACTGATCTTACCACGTAATTAGCCAAGCTTTAACTGCAAGAGTTTTAAATCTTCGGCTCGTCGAAGTGATATTTTTTCGTTATTTTTTTTTTTTTTAATTCTTTCTCTTACCATTGACATTAAAGTGAGGCTTAAAAGCTAATTAACGTTTATGTGCTTGAATCAATGATTGGTGTTGATGATATTTACAGAAAAAAATGAGGTTCCATGGCCTGTTGACTATTCTTTCAGTTTCTCTGTTTCGCGCAGGCTGTGGAGCGCGTTGGCTCGTAATCTTAAACTTATATACACACACTCAATTTCTAGCCCGAGTTCTGGTCTTGAAACTAGCTTACACTTCTACTTCTAACTCTATGTTGCTATGGCTGTCCTATGCTCTGTTTACATCTATAATCTACTTCGATTTCTTTCTCTCTCTCTCTCTCTGTCTCTTAATCTCTTTTTCTCTCTGTCTTTGTCTCTCTATCTCTTGCTTATTCATAAATTGTAGTTTTAACCAGCTATTCTCTATACGAACTCTATGCTATAACATTTAGTCACTGCTCTCTCACTTTTATCCCTGCTAATTTTGCCACCTTTTGCTGCGGTGCAATTCGCATACGAATTTACCTTTTAGCCGAAAACATATCTTATAATTTACCCAATAGGCGAGGCACGGCCAGTGCCAAAGGGCAACTCTAAGGAGTTATGGAGTTGCCATTTTGATTTGATGAGTTCAAATCTTTTCAGTTTTTTTCTGATTTTTGTTTCTATGAATATATGTTTTTGGTTCGCCCAGTTGGGCTGTGTTTTATCAGTTATCAGTTAAATGGATTATTGTTTGCCAACATTTGCCAAATCAGCCAAAGTCAAAACCAAACTGAAACTTAAACTTCAAATAGCCCAAAACAAAATATTGAGAATAATCTGAATGCGCCTAAATTCACACCACGCACAGCAAATGCAACTGTTGCAAGCACCACCGCCCACGCATCCACATCATTTGCACCTGCAGCATCCAGCCGCCGCCGCTGCCGCCGCCGCTGCTGCCGCTGGCGCGTATCAAGCATATCCAACTGGCGCTACAACTGCCATGTTGCAGCAGAGCAACGTCGTCGCCGTCCAGCAGCACCATCAACAGCAGCAGCAACAACAACAGCAACAGCAGCAACAGCACGCAATGCTGATTCATCATCAGGCCGCTGCGGCTGCCGTTGCCGCACAACATCAGCAGCAACAGCAACAGCAGCAGCAGGCACAGCATCAACAACAACAGCAACAGCAGTTCCAACTGCAACAGCAACAGCAGCAGCAACACCATCAGGCACAACAGCAACAGGCCGCCCAACAGCAGTTCCACTATCAGCAGCAAGCACAGGTTCAGGCTCATGCCATGCTACAGACGTATATGCAGCTGCAGGTTAACAATGTGGCTGCAGCGCCGGCCACGCCCACCAAATACGCCTCAGCTGGTATGCCGCCAGCTGGAGCACAGTATTTTGCCGCGCCAACGACACCGCTCACGATTATACCGGCATGTAGTGGAGCCGCTGTGGCTGCTGCCGCCATGTTTGCCACAGCCGCCACGCCCACCTCAGCGGCAACCACGCCGAGCAACAATGTAAATAATACAGTTAATCTATGTGATGTAACTAGAACTACTACCAAATCTACCACCACTACTACTAAGCAGCACGCCGCGGCTGCCGCCGGCGACGCTGGCCATCCGGCGTTCGGTGTTGGCGGCCGTCTGGTCTCGCTACTTGGCCCGCCGCCGACAGCCGTCGCCCATGCCGGCATCGTCGGCTGCAGCAGCGGCAGTAGCGGCTGCAGCTCTGCATCTTCTGATTGTTCTATGCCATCGCCAACTTCACTACACTTATCTTCTCCTAAAAAGGTTTGTGTGTTCACTAAAAACGCTAACAACAACAAAACATTGCATTTCAAAATTAACTTAACAAAAATAAGCTTTTCTCTTTTATTTTCCTCCACACACTCATAATTCTTAATTTCCTTTTTGTTTTATTTATTTTTTTTTCTATTTCTTTCTCAAAACTCTCTAAAGTAGTTAGAAGTTTTCTTAGTTTTGTCTTTTACACTGCGTGCCACATTAACAAAAACTTTTTAACTCATATTATCGTAGGCCTAGAACAATTAGTTATATTTTTGAATAACTCGATCACTGATCACTTGATCTACTAATTGCGCTCTTTAGCTAAACACACAGTACCACAGCCCTCGCCCTCTTTCTCTTTCTCTCCCCGCCAACCAACCCAACTTTCTCTGCTGCTGAGTAGCTTCTTCTCCTCATTTGATGTTGTATGCGTGTTGTAATTGTTGTTGTTATTATTATTATTATTATATTTATTCAACTCTAGACCTGTATATATAGTGTATAATAGCTAGCTTAAGTTTCGCTAAATCATGTTAGCTTGTAAGTATTTCATTTTTAATTCACATAACATGGAATATTATTTGGAATCTGTTCGGGTTCCCAGACAACTTTTTGACATATTCATGCCATATGCCTAGTTTCTTATGCGGCTAACTGAAAAGAGCCGCAGAGCTCTGCAAACGTATCATTTGTACGAATATTTAATTTGCAATTTAATTACTATATATATATTCCGCAATAATATATAGGCACATACTTCTATATATATATCTGTCTTGACGTATATATATAGACTTGTATCTAATCCACATGTCTTTGCTATTCGATTTCTTTTCCTATTTGTCTCATTTTGCCCATTTTTGCCGTGTTTTATTATTGGCACTGCCGTACTTTGCACACGTAGCGCCGTATTTGTGGCATCGCCCATCGATGGGCGTGACATCGTGCGACTCAATTGTGCGTAATAAAATAATGTGCAACCGCTTGACCATGCGACCGGCATACTGATGAGTGCCGCCCGTAGCCGTCTTTAGGGTCGTGAATATATTTATATCACAGCCCTTTTTGCTGTATTCTTTTTTTTTTTTTCCAGGACAAACAGAAAGAATGAGAGTGCTCTAGTCGAGACAGCTCGACTAGGAGATACCCTGAATCCTGTGAAGAGCCGTTATTCCAATCATTCTGCGCTTCTTTTATGCAAGCATGCACACGCGCGCGCTCTGTTAACTTCGCAGTTGACGCAGGAACTGTGCTTAGTCTGCAATGTGGGCATTACTATGGGAACTCAATTATTGAATACCTTTTTTTAGTGATAGACTATCTTAATGAAACTTACAAAATATTAATGACATTCATATGTTTATATGTGCCGAGGCACATGTCTCTTGTATTCGATTTGTTTTTATTGAAAATTGGAGCATACATGGGGAGTGAAATCAAAAATCTAAAAATCACAAAATCTCCGTATCCATTATACGCAACTACACAGTAAATCTCTAGCTCAAACAATGTAAAAACCACGCCTAAAAACGAATTAAAATTATCGATAAATGTCGATAAAAACTAAATGGATTGAGTAATCGACATTATTTGATAAATTCATTCAGCGTATGGTTTACGCGAGTATTTATGTAAAAATTCAAATCTCTATCGTTTGTAGTTTCGAAGATCTCAGCATTCATAAGGGCGGACAGACATACGGAAAGGGCTATATCGACTCGTCAAGAATATATATACATTATGGTGTGTTGCACACATCCTTCTGTGTGTTACATACATTTTCTCAAAACCATTATGCCCTGATTTTCCATTTTCAATGGGTTCAGGGTATAAAAAGTAGAACTTAAGTGAGTGCCACAGAATTGTCAGATAATGGAGCTTGGGTCTGGCTCAGGCCTGAAGAAATGTTAATGCCTGACAAATGTAAACTATAGCTAAAAGATGCATTGGATTGCGAAACTTTGGTACCTCAATGTTGCCACATTGCAAGCTTTGTGTGGTCGCGCTTGCTTTATTATTTTATCAGTCATAAATATCTCGCACATGCGAGCATTAACCGCAATTGTTTGGCGTGCACTTATGGCCTGACGTGGCAGTTGAGCGAGTTGCTCCCTAGCTGGGGGCTGCTGGTGCCGCATGCCACATGCCACATGCCACATGTCGCCCATATTGATTAGTTGGGACGTTGGAAATGTCGCTGCAAATTGTTGCAAGTTGCACATAAAAACTGCGCCACCTCAAAGAGCCAATGAGCTCTCGTTTTGCTCCCTTTGGCAACACGGAGTAACAGTTTTTAGTAGTAACTGCCAGTATATGTGTATGCGTGTGCGTGTGTGTGCATTCAGCTGAACACATTTTTAACCGTGTCCATTCGCATTCATTATCGATTTGTCGTCCGCAGAACGTATCCTGACTGTCACATTTGCAGGACTCGCGTTTGTATTTCAACTGCAGCTAAATGACTGTATTATAAGCCGCCCGCAGAGTAAACAAACAAACAATTGCATTGGCGTCGACATTAAGTTATCTGTAATTGATTTTGTTTATCGCACAGCCAAACGAATCGCTCGACTATTTGATCCGGCGACCCGCTCTCCTGCCCCATTAAATCCATTAAACCTTTTTTGCGCTGCATTTATTTTGCGCACGAACATTAAAATATTCGCAATGGAGTATAACAAATTTCATGGAAATATATATGAATATCTGTTTTCTGGTTGTTTTGTTATTATTATTACATCGTTTTGTACACAATGCACAACATGGGTCATTATTGCTATTAATACGACTAGGGCTACATGCAAATGTTGCATATGCAATAAAAAGTCAAAAACAATGAATTTCTGGTGTGGCAATTGTTAAATTTTAATTTGTTGTTTACAAATGCGTTGTATTCGCATAACAAACATCAAACATAAAACATTCAATTGTTTTAGATTAGTTGGAACGTTTCATGTTTTGACATTTTTATGAGATTATTAAAAACTATTTTCCATTTTGTTTCTTAACCAAAATGAAATTGCCTTAAAACATGTCGTTTTCATTAAAGGCAAATATTTGCTAACGAATGTCAGCATTATATTTTATATTAAATATATACTACATATAAATAGCCTCGAGCTGCTTATAAAATCTGTGCTCGGTATTAGCAGGACCTCAGGCAGCGAGAAAAGTTTGCTAAGCAAATAGAGATTGCGTTTAATACACGCAATTTTAATTTAAGCTGAAATTTCACTTTGTGGTTGAATAATAAAAAAAAAAAAACAAAAACAGCATTAGATACAAAATACATAAAGAAAAAAAAGGAAATAAAAAAAGCAAAATAATAATAAATTTGTGTCTACAAAGCAGCGAGCACAAAGTGTCAAAGCCTGCGCTGGCTTTGAAGTGTAAGTGGGGGCAGGTCAGGGCGTCCCCACCGTTTGCTGTTCGGCCAGCCTGCACTTCTAATAAGCCAACAACGTCCAACTTAGAAATGCACAAATAAACTTTTTAAATTTAAAAATTCATCAAACTTTGAAGCGCCCGCGGTGGGGTCAGCGGCAGTCCCTTCATAGAAGTGAGCAAATACGCGCATATAAAGTGCGTAATACAAAATAAAAAATAAAATATATATAGTAAAAAAAAATAAAATTACATTAATCCGTAATCGGAAAACTTGGACAACACGAATACGGCGCAAAACTTTTCCGAAGAGAAATTTATAATAAGCGATTTACATGCAACAAAATAAAATATAACAAAAAAAAAAAACAACAACGAGTTTTCTAACTAAAATTTCAATTATTTTGGCAAGCAGCAATACAATAATTTGAAATTTAAATGCACTAGACGACGGAGGGGGGCCCCCTTGCAAATAGGGCAGACAATCTGTTGCCCAGTTCAGGCGACAGGGCGTGATTGTCAAGAGACGCTGGGGCAGATGGAGCTACGCACATCAAATTGAGATGAGAAAATAAAATTCAATAAACTCTTGTTAAGCACGCAGCGAGTAGACCAGGGCAAGTGTTGTTGTTGTTGTTGTAACAGCGACAGGGACAACGCTTTAAATATTGACAGCCAGCTCCACCTTATGCTGGAGTCGTGCCGCCAACAATGTTGTCGATTAAATAGATAAATCAACCCTAGGGACATGTACGACTGAACATTTTTGCATTGATCAAAAGCTGGGCAAACGCACCAGCTGGCTGGGTGGGATGTGGAGGGCGGGATGTGAGGGGCGTGGCATTCATATGGTTTAGGCATTGTTATGATTTCTACAGGCATCGCAAGCTCAACGACATCGAATGGGCCATATCGATTTTGGGCTATTGAAAATTATAGCACACTTTATGGGGCCTGTCACACAATTAGAGTTGGTGTGTGTGTGTGTGTGTGTGTCAGTTTTCATACAATTGCGCTAATCAGTCGTGGGACATATGCCAAAGGCAAAGCAGCAGAAAAGATGTAGAGGAAAATCCTCGCACGGACACATTTCTTAGTCTCTGTCTCTGACAAACAAATTAAAAAGTTATGACTTAAAACGTTAGGCTAAAATGAAATTGACGCTCGCTTGGCCAACTCCCAAATGCCGTTGGCCAAATTTAAATTGCTTTTGTTGCGCTTTTGAAGCTGGTTGCAGTTGCTGATGCTGCCTCTGCTGCCGCCTCTGCTGCTGCGTCTGCTGCTGCTGCTGCTGTTGATGATGATTTTCCTTTTTGTGCGCAAGTTTTCTTTGTTGTTTGCACAAATAGTTTTTTGTCGCCATTGCCATAAAAAATAGGAGATTTCCTTTTGAAAGGCAGCGTGAATAAAAATGTGTTAAAGAAGTTTTGGGGGGTGTGGGCGAAGAAGGGTGGCGTCCGCGAATTAAGCTTTGCGCGGCTAAGCGGCCGCAGCAAAGCGCATTAAAAAAGTTGTGCATACTTTTCGGCTACGCCGGAAACTTAATGCAACTGTGAAGTAAAGTTGGATTCATTAAAAGCTTTAATATAGAAGAAGTACGAGTGTATGAATATAATTATGAATATGAATATGAATATGAATATTGAATATACACGTGTGTGCGCGTGTGTGCGTGTGTGTGTGTGTGTCTGTGTGTGTGCATAGTCGCTTGACTGGCAACCCATTAAAAGTTGACACGCTCAACAACCCTAAGCCAACTTATGGGGTTGTAACTTTGGCATTTACGAGCGCCAGCATTTGCCCTTTAGTGTACCGTATTACACTACGTGCGTGTGTGTGTGTGGGTGTGGGAGTGTGTGTGTGTGTGAGTATACTAATCCAGCCGGAGCTCTGAGCTGTCGCGTTGACCAACTTTTTGGCGCACTCTATATATATATATATAAACTAGAAGCGACAAACGAACTTATTAATATGCAATGCACACTTTGTTGCTATATTAATTGCAATATTAAATTTCCACTAATATACGCTTAGCACGGCCGGCCGGCGAGTCGGGCAACTTATTCCACACAGAGTGGAGTCCACCCTTGGCACGCCGCGAAGTATGCTCTAAAAACTTGTGAACAACTTTCAGTGGATGTGCGTCGAGTTGAGATACACCTCGAGCAAAGTAATTATTAGATCCTAACCTTTGTACGTGTGTGTGAGATAGTGTGTGTGTGTGGCAAATATGCTTGACTTGCTGTGCAGTGTGGCGGCTGCAACGCGAGTCCGCTGTAAAGCGATACTAATGATGAGTTTTGCTGGCAGCAAATGAACTCAATTTACTGCGTTTCGCATTACAAGCACCAAGAGACTGAAGACTGAGGACTGTAGACTGAATGGACAGAGCACTGTGGCCAGGAGTAGTTGACGCTCGTTCCTTTTGATGATGACTGCCAGTGCAACTGACAGATGGCAGCTGGCAGCTGGAAATTGCATGTGCTGCATATTTAAGCCAAAAACTGACTGCAATCGTGTGCCAAAGAATAGCAAAGGTGAACCTCAATGCATGAGGCATTTTCATGCTCCAAATTGCGCGCAAGCTGCCGTAAAGCGAGCCGGCCAGACAGACTGACGGGCAGACAGAGACAGAGGCTCTCGGTCTGGCAACAGACAAGCATCAGGCAGGTTGAGGGCCAGAGTGCAGTTGCACTGCGCTTCAACGCGCCCCACTCGTAATGTTGGCTTAAGTTTGAAGTTAACAAAATTTTCACACACGCGCGCACACACGCGCCGCAAATCTGAACACAGGACGCAGCTGATTACATTAACTAAAGTTCAGCATATGCAAACACAAGGCCAACACACAGAGAGAGAGAGAGTGGGAGAGAGAGAGAGAGAGAGATAGAGAGTGGGAGAGAAAAAAGAAAAGTGTGTGGCAGCTTCTGCATCTGGTGCTGCGGTCGCTTGCGGCATGTTGCAGTGGTTGGCAAATTAATTTGTTGAAAATAAGTTGTCGAAAAGTTGGCAGCGCCAAGAGCCAATGCAAATGCTTTGCATCTACATTTTGCCTTTTGCATACTATATGCAAGCGCTGATTAATAAATACTTTACGCAGCTAGTGCTTGTCAAAGCGGGTGGGTGAGTGGGCTGCTGGGTGAGTGGGTGAATCCTGTTTAAGTCTAATTAATGTGCGCCCACAACTTTGTGTGCATCATTTTTAGTGGTTTAATTATGCATAAACTTATGCAGCGGAATCTCTGAATTCTCTGAACGAGCACACATCAAATAATTTATGTGTTTGCAGTGTTTGATTTGACTTTCGGCCACAAACATGACATGTTTATGTCATCGTATCTGTGGTAAGCCCCATAACGAGACAGCTCAGCCACAGTTGCGCTCAGCTAGTCAGTCAATCAGTCAGTCACTCAGTCAGTCAGTTAGTCAGTTAGTTAATCAAGGTTGTCTGTCAGTTAGTTTGCTCTTAGGAGCAACGACTCTATTAGTTGTGAGCCTAAGCTTCAACTGCTGCTGAGGCATTGGCTAAAGCTGTCGACAATTGTCACCTTTGTCAACATCAAATTTTCCGCTAGTTTTATGTGCATAAATGCAAAATGCAAAATGACAGTTGCACAGACAGACAGACAGACGAACGAATGGTCAGACTTCTGATGAGTTGCGCAATTTCCAGCGGAAAAAAACTAAAATGATAAAATTTGGGTAGAAAATGACGAAACTCTAATGCTCTGCTGCTTAGATGGAAGAGAAAAGTTTATTTATGAAACGAAATTAAACTGTATTCAATTTTTGATATATTATTATTGTATTATATCTAATATATATTGTTATCTACAATTGATCTATAATCATATATCAATAATTCATATACTTTATGTATGTGTATGTACATGATTTGTTCTCAATATTTGATATACATTTTAATATATTGTCTATTATATATATTATAATTTATAATTGATCTATAATAATATATCAATAATACATATAATATATGTTTGTAAGTAAATATAACAAAGCAGAGAAGTACAAAGGAAAATTTATTTAACTTAAATGCATTTTTAGAGCTATAACGAAACTATTCATAATATTTGATTTATTATATTATATTATATATATATATATTTTATTTATTTATAATATATCAATTATACATATATATATATAATACATATAAATTTATATGTATATATTAATATATCTACTAATCAAATCGAATCGAATGATATCCAAATTTACACCAATTCTTAACTAAAATCTATATATCGTCTATGAATCAAATGTATATATCTTCAGAAAATCCTATGTATGTATGTAGATATACATATATAGACAATTGTTAGTCTATGTATATCTACATACATCTCCATTAAAGCCTTAACAACCGACAAAACCTATAATACCCTGTGTTAGGGTATTTTGGAAGCCTGGGGCTGTGAAAAAATTGCTATTGCAGCAGCCCCATTGTCAGTTCTGTTGTCGTCTTTAGCTCTCGTTGCTCCTTGCTTGCTTTCAAGCAATTCTCCTTCACACACATACACAGACGCACTTAAACGGGTTTGATTGTGTGTGTAAATGCTGCAAATGTGCCGGCGCCAATTTTTTATGCTCATAAATGCAGCAAAGGCAACACCAGCAGCAGCAGCAGCAGCAACGGGGCCCAAAAACAGTGCCTGCCCTCCGCTCCTGCTTCGTCCTGCGTCACGGTCTCATTGTGTTTGCATGGAGCCTTCGTCTCTGCGCTGCTTGGCATATTTTTGTGCTGTTTCATCATTTTCATCAGCAGACATTGCTCATACGCCACGTTCGTCAACAAAGGCGGCATCAGTTCAGCTTTCAGTTTTTTTTCTCTTTTTTTCTTGCTTCTTTTATTTGCCTGCATTTCTTCTTGGTTTATTTTGCAGCTTTGGCCAGCTTCTTGGCCGTATCTGTTTGTTGGCACACTCAAAACGTTAACAGTATTTTCAGCATTTTCGAGACAGTTTGTCATAATTTCATAGAATGAACTGCGGGCTGCTGGCTGCTGGCTTCTTGCCTGCCCCTTCTCATTCCATATCTTTTGCTCTGCTCTTTGTTTGCCTGTTGCCGGTTGGCTTTAAAATACTTGACTGTGTGACGTTTTATTGTGGCAACATGACAAATCGTCAAGTGTCAGTGGAGGTTTCTTTTCTTTATTTAATTTGAACGTCTCGTCCTGCTGTGCTGCTGCTGCCATTGTCTGGGTTCTTTAATGGGTTAAATGGGGCTGCCAGCTGGAGTTGAGCAGAGCAGTTAGTTTGGACTAACTTGGCTTTTATCTGCTCACACATAAATTCTATTTGGCATTTTGCCTGCCTGCTTCAAGGTGCCGCTTTTCCGAATGCTCAATTACAATATTTTAGCTCTATGCAAATTTATGAGCATTTTCATTTCGATCAATTTACTTGGGTTTCTACGCATGTGTGTGTGTGTGACTGACCGAATGTCTGTTTTATTTATGGCTTTTACGAGATGACCCAACGTAAAAAAGAAAACCAAAAAAAAAAATTTATTCATTGAAGTTTTTACAGTCAACTACACCTTTTCAATGTGGATAAAGATGAACACGCTTACGACCGTTTGCTATCTCTTACTCTCTCTTTCTCTCTCTCTCTCTCTCTCTATCTCTTTGCGCCTACTTTTTCTCTGTCTAACTCTTATGCTGCTGTAATCATTCATACTTCATCAAGTTGACCGACTCTGGCTTGGCTTGGTCTGGCTTAGCTCTCTCTCTCTCTCTCTCTCTCTCTCTCTCTCTCTCTCTCTCTCTCTCTCTGTCTCGTACGCCTGCGGTACGACAGAGCCCGTTGGCTTCATTGCTATGCAAACTGCTCCCAATGGCTACGTTTAATGGTCAAGTGTGTAAAATTGCATAGCAAATCGTAGTCCGGTTTTAGCGATGGATGTGGCCATGTCCTTAGATAAACATCCTTGCCTAGTAGGACCCAAGAACCGTTCGCTTTTTGCTGTTGTTGCCTCTCTTACATATTGATGTGATTTACCACTTATGTCTTTGGGGCGTCCAACAGTTTACTGTGCAAATTGTTTGGAATTCAGTTTTGAATTAAGCATGTGAGTGTGAGTGTGTCTGTGTGTGTGTGTTTGTGTGTGTCTCCATCGACTATGATACATGTGGCAAATGTGAAGCTCGTTAGGAGAGTAAGAGTCGGAGCCGTTACATGGTTCGCTTAGTTTACGTGTTCTTGACATGTGGCCCAATCGCCATTCAAAATATATATTTTCGAGGCCGCCAGCATCGATTTGATAGATTTTGAATATAGCCTGAGACTTACCCCAACTCAGTTTTCATCGGGCTGGCAATTGTCCGACGTTGCGGAAGCTGTGTGCCCTGTGCCTCCACAGCCGAGTTGTTATAGTTGATTTCATTATAATTTCGATTTGCATAAGCAAATGTCTAAGCAACAACTCGGCAGCGCACCCCATCCAGCCTGCAGCTGCTGCCCAGTTGCGTCAAATTGAATGCCGCCCGGGATTTCCCTGACATCGTCAGGAGCGACAGTTCATCAGCAGACCAGGAACAGGAACAGTGGCTCTGGCCGGGTGGGGGATGGGGAGGGCATTCAACTGTTCGTCAAGTTACGACAGTGTATCAATTTTGGGTTCTGGCTGCCTTTAACCCGTAGTCGCCCCTTCCCCTCCTCCCACCATCAGTTGATTCACCTTATTCTATTGCCAAGGAGCTGCTCACATTTCATTAGCTTGTCAACATTTGTGTAGCTCGGGCCATGTCTTTGACACTTCGGCCGGCGGCGTTCAATGTGGGTTGCTGGATTGGATTGGATGGTATGGTATGGTATGGTATGGTATGGTATGGTGGGGCTAGGACAGCAAATTGAAGTTGCCATAGATGCTACATTGTTGCTACTGTTGTTGCCTTAAATAGTTAAACTGCTTAGCGAGGGCCTCGTTGCTGCTGCGTACACATCTTGCGATTTTCAGCCAAGCCCAAAAGCAGACTAGGGTCATATGCTGTATTTGGCCAAGGACTTCCTTTGGTTGCTATGCAAATCAATTTGCCTAGCGCGTTGCCGATGTGGCTATTTGTCTACTTTGTGTGGTTCAAGTTGCTGTAGCAGTTGCTGCTGTTGCTTTGTGTTGTCTCATCTTGCTGTGCGAAATGTTACTTGGCAGGTTCATTAGTATCATCAACAGCAGAAGCAGCAACAACAACAGCAACAGCAACCGCTTTGTTTAGTTAACTTTATTGAGTGTTTGAACTTTGATATCCAATTTTCTTAACTTCATCTGGCCGTGTTGGCCGTGTCTATTAGCCAGGCTCTCGACTACACTTAATTTGCTTTAATTGCCATAATTTAGGCAACGCTTTTGTTGTTGTTATTGGACAGCTTTGGTTTGTCCCATGCAAATTTAATTGACGCACACTCTTAAAGCTTATAAATTATACTGGGCTTGCGTCGGCATCGAGCAACCAGCAGCTAGCATCTAGGTAACAAGGTACACAAAGAACAAATCCTTTTGAACAAAGCAAACGCATGAATAGAAATCATAAATTTAGCTAGCAGCCATAAAAAAAGGATACCTACACCCACACAATGTAAATTCTCTGTGCGTGTGTGTGTATATGCTATCGATATGCCAAAATCTATACAAAGTGCTATACAAAGGCAACGACTGCCAGGCAAGCAAGCAGGTGGTCCCGCCTACCCCAGCGGCTAGAAAAAAGAAAAAAAAATACACGAAAAATCGCAGCACGTAGAACGCCATGAAATATGCTCAGATTGCTTGGCATTTTCCCTACACATATGTCCATGTGTGTGTGAGTGTGCATTTGTGCTGCCATTTTATTTATTTTGCTGCCTTTTGCTTCATTGTCAGGCAAAACAAATTTTATTAGGCGAGCGCCTTAAAGCATGCAACAGTTTTTGGCAACAAGCAGACAACAGCCAATTAGGCAGAGGCAGAGGCAGCGGCAGCGACAGAGGCAGCGGCAGCGACATCGGCAACTGGTTTCAACTCCTGTTGCGCTGCTGTTTGGCGTCGTGCCAGCAAGGCTTTATTGTAGTTTAATAGGCGACGACGGCGACGGCAATGGCAATGGCTGCGTTGCCTAGCGCCACTGGAAACGGCTGATAAAGACGCCGGCATTAGGACTGAGGCATATTTGTAACTGCTCGACTTTTCACGCATTGCTTTCAAACCACTTAACGCAAATGATGTTGATATAGCGAAGGGCAACTTTTTTTTTTGTTTAAGGAGGAGCTTTTGTTTTTTGTTTTGCTTTTTTATTTACCTTTTTGCTTATTTTTTGGCAAAACTTTGTGCATAAACACACACTTGCCATAACGTGGCACGCTCCACATTTGCCTTCTTGTTGTTGTTCTTGCGCTACTTTCGCTTTTCCTAAGAGTAGGCAACAACAACAATAGCAACAACTGCAAAGTCGTTGAGCGCTAAAAGCAACGCAAAATGTAACAGAGAAAGAGAGAGAGAGAGAAAAAAAACCAGAAACAACACAAAAATTTTCTACAACTTTTGCCGCTGTTTGCGTGTGTTTTAGAACAAGTTAATGTAAGAAAAATTTTTATGCTTTGAAAAACATTTGGCAAGCCAAAAATGGTAAAGAAAATAAAAACAAGAAACAAAAACAACACTAAGTAGAAGAAAAGCTCAGCCCGCGTAGACAAGCTGAAAACCGAACGGCGAACGCCATGAAAATGAAAATTGTTGCGGTCGCTGTTCTTGTTAAACAAAATACACGAAAGCGCATAAATAAAATCAAACAAAAAACCGAACCGACTCTCGTTCACATCATCAATGTCAGAGGGAAAGGTAGCGGAGTGGGGGTTGGTGGGGGATTGGATGCTGAAGATGGTGGGGTGGCTCGTTGTCGAGCTATGAGAACCCGCACATTATCGTCATCGTCATGGATCAGCCGCAATGCTGTAATTTTGTTATAGGCAATGCCACGTGTGTGTGGGTGTGAGTGTGTGTGTGTGGGTCTGGGGGGGTGCACAACCTGGGCTGTCGTTTGGCAAGATAAATGTCTATTTAAATTGTCCCTGTTTCGCTATGTGCCTTGGCCGAGCTCTGGAGCTGTTCGGGGTCGTCGCCGTGCCGTTTCGTGGCAGGGCTTTGTGTCTAGCGGCATGCCGCCTGCTGCCACTTCACGAGCTCCTCTAGTTAAATCTTTATTGTTATCATAATTTGCTTTTATCCATGCTCAGGGCTTGTCACAGACTACCCCGGCAACCTGTGCCTGGGCCTGGGCCTGAGCCTGGGCCTAACCTACTTACAAGTCTATATATATAAATATCTATATACATATATATTTTTATCGTAATTGTTTTCGTGCATCTTGTGTTTTTTTTTTCGTTTTTTTTTTTTTTCTTTGACTCCCAATTTCGTTTGTGAAAAGCGGAAAGCGAAACGAAAGTGAAGAGCGACAAAATGGTGCGTAAATAGCATCAGGATCTCCGTTTCGCTCCGCTTGTTTAGCATCTGTGCTTTGCTTGCTTAGCAAATCAATAAAAGTAGATAATTGAGATTTCTTTAACAAGATTTTGGGTGTCATGATATTAAAATTATAAGTAGGCAGCGGCATAAATTACTCATAATTTGATTGCAAGTGAGACCTTGAAAATGATACGCCTCGGGCTGCAGACGCGCGACAAGCAATGCCTGTTAACGGTTTGGGAAATAGGCTCATTACGCCCAAAAGAAAATGTCAAAATTGTTGAAATTTAATATTGTCGAACAGAAGAAAAAACAATTTATATAATTACACAAGTTCTAGGAAGAAAAA
Source organism: Drosophila meridiana (assembly GCA_035045185.1). NCBI lineage: Eukaryota > Metazoa > Arthropoda > Insecta > Diptera > Drosophilidae > Drosophila > Drosophila meridiana. The sequence continues at coordinate 9,568,517 of JAWNPF010000055.1, forward strand.
AAAAAAACAAACAAAATAGGGCAAAAACTCATCATTTAATTATGCTCATTAAAATTAAGATATTTTTAATTTGTATGACCTATTTATAGAAATATTATTTTTTTTTAATTTGTTGCCTTTTCCTCGTAAGCGAAAAAAAAACCAATTTACATTTTTAAGTAATTGTAAATTTAAATATTTGCATTTGATATTGTGTACCCTTTCACTACATTTATACATATTTATATATATATATTTATTATTATAAATATATGTATACATATAGGGATTTGATGTCCAGTTGTACACTTGTTTTCTAGACTTAAGCGCTGCGTAATATTTGTCATAATAATTAATAAATTTTCTCTCATTTGCTCCGTTTCAGGTAAGGATCGATGAACAGTATCTATATAAATTTAATCATTGGGTAAGCCGCAATGCAAACATATCAAGTTGTAAACATAGACTGCAAAAACTGCTTCGACATTCACGTGCTGCCCCGCCCCCCGCCCACCAGACTACTGCGTGGCAATTGTTGTGGGGCAGATCGTGTGCTGCATAATTGAATTTTAAATAAACTCCCTCAAATAATACTCACACACACAGACTCACACACACCAACACTCACACTCACACGTCGTCAGACCCTTTGGCCAAAGTGTCTGCTTTTTAACTGTAAATAAATTTCATCGAATTTTCTTGCGTTCCTTTTGCCTTTGTGAAGACGTTGATATCGTTGCGAAGGCAACGTTGCGCCCTGTGTTCAGCCGCATCCGGCGCCATAAAGTATGCAATTTTATTTTAGTGCACCCGGCCGGCACTTACCTGCCCGATTTGGTCTTGCCTTCTCCAGCCTCCTGCTCACTTCTCCCTCTCTCTCTCTCTCTCTCTCTCTTTGTGCTTCCTTTATTTGTTGCTTTAATGTTATAAAATATTTAAGTTTACATTTCTTACACACGCTTCGCAACTTGATCCTGCCTCCTGTTTATGGCGCCGGCACAAGATTTGCCATGTTGTAACTATATATATATATATATATACATATATAGATATATGTATGGTGTATGTGTGTTTGTGGTGTATGTTTGTTGTTGTTGTTTTCGTCTCATTGCATTGCATGCGAGCTGCTGGCTGACCATTTTTATAACAGGATTTCCTAGCAAGCATCTTAGCCGGGCAGCAGAGCAGCCGGTCAGCTCAACGGCTTGCCACTTGGCAGTGGCAGCACTGTCAGGAGTCAACCACTCACACACACTCATACACTCACACACACACACACACACACACACACACATGTTTGTCTAGCTTTAATATTTGTTTTGCCATTGTCGTCTCTGACCCCAACTGGCCTGCACAGGCTATTTGTGCAGCACTTGAACCTGCGTCTATGATAAACTGCAATTTCATTTTTATCCGCAAATATAATTAACTGTCAGGGAGAGCGAGAAAGGTAGAGAGAGTGAAAGAGTGCGTAAAGTGTGCTCTTCACTTGCATTTTATTTAAAAGTTTAATAAGTCAACTACGAAGTAATGTGCGGCCATTAGATAATTAATTTAACACTTATCAAACCCCTGCAGTCTCTTACAACTAATTGGCTTTCATTTGCCAATTCAATCAGAAGAAAAAAAATTGAGTAAAAAGAAAAAGACAGAGCTGCCTTGGCAGACAGAAAGAAAGATGGACAGACAGACTCAAGTGGAAAGTCAAAGTAAAACTGAAAGCAAACGAGCGCAGAGAGTTATCAGCTGTTGGCCTCTCGCTCCCAACTGCTGGCAGTCATTAATGCTATTTGCGGCACATTTAGGGTTGAACTTGGCACCGTTTAGTCCAGTGTGAGGGCACAGCTTCTGACCTTAGCACAAAACGCTTCAATGAACCGGTGAAATGGTCAAAAGGTCGGACGGACAGGTGTACGCTGCGGCTGGCTGCTCAAAAAATCACGGAAGCTGGGCAAATTAATGTGGCCGGTAAAAGGGGTAATTTCTGTAGCCAAGAAAATAGACAAAGTTAAACGAGCTAACGTAAATGACCTAAAGGCATATACCCTGCTAGCTTTCTTTCCTTTTATACCCTGCACCCATTGAAAATGGGAAATCATATTGGTTTTGTGAAAATGTATGTAACAGGCAGAAGAAGGCGTGCCACACCCCATGAAGTATATATATTCTAGATCTGTCAGTGTAAACGCTGAGATCTTCGGAAGTATATAAGCTAGAGACTTATAATTTTAAATGAATACTCCTGTATACCATACGCCGAATGAGTTTATCATGTAATGTCGATAACGCATTCCATTTGTTTTTTTATCGGCATTTATCGATAATTTGAATGGGTTTTTTAAACGTGGTTTGTACATTGTTTTAGCTGGAGATTTTTAATTTGTGATATAGTTGCGTGTAATACATACGAACATTATGTAATCTGTACCACGCCCCCTTCTCCCCCATTGTGCAGAAAATGTATTTAAAATACTATAGACTTGTAGAATGATAGGAAAATTGGGTTCTCACAGGGTTCAGGGTATCTCCTAGTCTCGACTAGAGGATTCTTACTTGTTTTTTTTTTTTTTTTTTTTACCAAACAGCAACATTAACACATAACACAACCCTTTAGAAAGTCTGCCAAGAAAAAAATTAACTTGTTGCGTCTTCGAAACGGAGTGAGTTGAGAACAAAAGTGAAAATAGACAGGGCAAATAGCCGCCTACCTTTGCCTTCATTTAGCTTACATTTTTATTTCGTTCAGGAACTGGTGCCATTCATTAAGAAAGTAGCAAAAGCCTCTAAAAAAATAAATGAAAATAAAATTAAAAAATAGAAGAAAAGGTAACCAAGTTTCCAAAAACAAAAGGGCGCTAGAAGCGCGTTTGGCATTAAACTCATTAACGATAATTGCAGTGGTGCGCCTGCTTTTGAAAAAAATTAGATTTCGTTAATTAATTTTCGCATGTAGCGGAATCGACTACAACAACAGCAGCAGCAGTAGCTGGAAAATCTCGTTAGGACTAACATTCGTCAATGTGGGCGGCCTGAGCTTGTTGTCAATCAGCAAATGCGAGTTCTTGACGCATCCTTGCAGCCATTGATGCTGCTGTGTTTGTCACTTTGACTTTTGGCGCTTTTCAATTACACCGCACAAGCGAAAAAAAAATAAAATAAAATAAAAAAAAGAAGAGGAAGAAAAATGGGGAGCTAAGGAAAAAGAATGAAAAAGCCAAACACCGAACCGACAGCATCCTGTTGCTGACACTGATTGTCGATGCTGGCGGTGCGCAGTTCGCGTTACGGGCGCATAATTTGTCCTGCGGCCAAATGTTCTATTATCTGTGCTGTATGTGTGTGTGTGAGTGAGTGTGTGTATGTGTGTATATGTTCCCTGTGCGTAGAAATAATATCCATCAGGGAAGCGCACTCAAAAGATGCCCCAGATACGAAGCCGCAGGCATTTAACTGAATTTGAGTGGAAAATAAAAGCAAAGTAAATCGAAACCAAACGCCGCTATATAAAGGAGCCACTCGTCGTGCCCGTAGACAGGCCCTAATCAGCATGTACATCAGTTGGTGCGACCCTTCGGGGCACTCCACTTTTCACATCAACAATGCTTTGTTGCTGCTTGTTGTTGTTGTTGCTTGCTGCCTGGCTGCCGCCACTGGCTTTGGTCAGTGCAGCTTAATAAAAAAGCAAAAGCAGACGAAAAAACCAAAAAAAAAAAAAAAAATGAAAAAAAGAAAAAAATACCCTTCACTCCAATTGTAATCAAGTTAATTGCAGCTAAGTGTATGTGGAGCGAGCGAGAGCAGCGAAAAGTAGGAAAAAATGTGTGCGATAGAGCTCGCATAATTGTGAGTAATTGTTGTTAATATAATAAGGTAGGACAAAAAGGACACATGCATAACGGCCAAAAGCACGCAACGAAATTATAAAAACACAAACAGTGAAAAAATAGCAACAAAAATACCAAAAAAAAGAAGACGAAAAACAAAAAATATTAAAGGCACAACAACATTAGGCTCTCGCTCTGTCATAGGCAAAGCTGAAAATTGATATTAATTTTTCTGTTTGCAGCGCTACGCGTGGAATGCCCATAAAAAAAACAAGAACGACAAAAAGGCAGTTCGCTGTATGTGTGCGTGTGTGTGTGTGGGGCATAGACTTAAAAAAAAAAAAAAATATGTTCTTCATATTTTGTGTCTTTACACCGCAGCGTCAAAGTTGGTTGTCATTAGGGCTATGTCAGCCAGAAAATATCAAATTAATTAGTTGCTCTTTGTCCTCATGCTTCGTCTGCAACCTGAAAAAAAAAAGTTGAATAAGCAAAATGGCAAGAAAATTAATAAAGCTAAGTATTGTCAGCAATTAGAAATTATGTGTAGGAAGGAGCTGAGCAGGCAGGAGAGAAAGTAGGAAAATTATATTGCAAGCAGTCAATTGGAATTCGATTTTGGCTTGGGGAATTTATTTATTTAAAATTAATATTTTATATACTATATTATAGTAAATTTAATATATATTTTTTAATAATTATTTTATTTATTTATTTAGAAATGTTTGATATTACAATTTATTGTGAGTATTACAATAAAGTTTCATACTTATACGCACAATAACTTGTAATATCACTGAGTGAAATAAGTAAAGTAATATATAGTAAAATAATATATAAAATAAGAATGTATAATAATTTTTATTTACTGAGCTTTTTATTACATAGATATTAATAAAAAGACATATCGTATTTTTAAAGTATCTATTTCCTTGATCAGGGCAACGAGCTGAGTCGATTTAGCCTCCGTCCGTCCATCCGTCTGTCTGTCCGTGAACGTCTGTGTGTGTGAACGCGTCGATCTCAGAACCTATGAGAGCTAGAGACATGCAATTTTTTTGGTGGGTCCGGTGTACACTGTACAGCACGCGCAGATCGAGTTTGTTTTAAAAAATATATATATATATATTTCTTGTAATTTGATCGATTTTAAACCTTATCGAAATATCTCGTACATTTTAATAGTTAGAGATTCGCAATTTTGCGTATAGATTCATATGAGTTTTATATAATTTTGATTTTTGTTATATTTTGGATACCGACTTCAAATTTAAGGAGGCCCCATTGAAGTTCAGCGGCAAATATAGCCATGTATAATATTTAATCCAAATTCTCTAAATGAATCTTTCCTTTGGCCAAGTTTATCGCAATCATTGCTTATAATTAAATGCTCAACATATCAATTATCAACTCTATCTATATTTTCCTGCTTTCTGTCAACTGAAAACTGATGCTTCACTCACTTCAGCCTTTTCGTAGTAGATGCACTGTTTGTTTAAACTATGTTAGACCAATTAGTTAGTTGTTTTCAGTGCATCTCGTAGGGTGTGGCACTTGTAATTTACATTGTTGGGCAAGTAATTATAAATATATTACTATGTTCTATATAACATAGTGTGCAGAGCCTGTGCCAAAGGCCACTTAATTATAACTGTATTTGCTTAGAAGGTTTCTTTGTAGGCTCCTTAATTTATGTGCACAGACTTCAGTTTATCAAGCTCTGCAGTCCAAGCTGTTTATCAAGCTGAAGTTGACAACAACATCTTGGGCCAATTGTCATATGGAGAGTCAGATAGCACGAAGTATGAGCACAAATGTAAATAGAGCTGGCAACGTTTGTCTGCCTGGCCAGGCCAAGGACCAAAGCTGAACAAGTGGCCGCAGGATATGTGCCTTGGCTTTGTCTTTTGGCTTTTGCTGTTGCGTTGCTGTTGCTGTTGCGCTTACCTAAACGTTTCAATGGCTTAATTATATTTATTTTTTGTAATTAACTGTAAATCACAAGTTGCCCGAGCATAATTAGATTTCCACGCCGCACAAAAGAATGCAGCAAATATTGTTGTCTCTCATTTGTTTTGCCTGCAACAAAACTGCACAAAGAGCGAGTGAAAATCTGTTCATTGTTTCAAGTTTTGTTGGCTGCTTAATAAAATTTAACAGCTGCAACGACGCGCAGCATTAAAACCAAGCAAACAATTTCAAAGCACAAAGAAAAAATAGAAGAAAACTCAAACAAAATGTGCAAAAGAAATGCAAAAAGTAAAAGCAAAGACAGCAATAAAAGCAAAGGCAAAAGCAAAGACAGAGGCAAACGCAAAGGAAAACCAGCAGCGTATAGTCAAACTTTTTAAGTGTTTATTTCAATTATTGTTTGTATATATGTGTGTGTGTGAGGCAGGTCTCGTGTGTGTGTGTGTGTGTTCCTTGTATTTTTGGCTGCCGTGCACAGAGCAAAGGAACGAGCCAGAACGAGGGCAATTTAATTTTCCGCATTTTGTGCAGGGCACGAAGGCGAAGGCGAAGCACCAAAAAACAACAACAATAGCAACGGCAACAAGAAAATAAAACCAACTAACAACAATAACAAAAACTAGTTAAGAAATGCGAAAGTTTTTAGCGTGAAAGTTGGTCGTGTGTTCTGGCCTGGCCGGCGTGCGTCCCTTAGCCCGGTTTTGTTTTCATTTTCATTCATTCACGTGCAGTTACTCAATTTTTGCGCTCAACGAGGAAAAGTAGCAGAACAGAAACAATGCGACTTAATGGCAGCGCACTTCAGCGCACAATGAGTGCAGCCAAATGGCACTGGGGGTCGTTGCATAACCTCAACCCCAACACACAAACACACCCAAATACAACAAAGCAGCGCACACAGATTGACGCCTTCGTATAATTCCATTTTGCGCCCTTTTGCTCGAAACTAGCTTTTGTATGCAACTTAAACTAATGTTGACGCGCTCGGGCAGTCGCTCACACAGTCGACTGGCTTGACAATTTTGTTGCTGCAACATTGTTGCGAACATTGCTGGCATTGCTGGCATCGCTGCTGGTGCCGCTGCTGACAACACGACGTATGCGTGATATAGTTGTACGGGGGCAGCACAACAAAAGTCGTCACATTGTGCTTGTGGAGTTCTCTGTGACGCTTGCCTCATCTGCTTAGTGTTGCGTGTCGCCATATTGTTTGCTTTATGTCACATGCACACACACTAACACACACACACACATATGCACTAGCATTTTTGTATATGAGCAGGCTCACAGGTTTATTTGCCCTCTCATTGCCATACATTTGTATATATACATATATATATATATATATATGTTTTACTCGCTGGTAATTGCGGTTTTTATTTCACAGCCAGGCTACAAAAAAAGAGAAACAGAAAAAAATGAAATGCTCATAATAATAGCTACGTACAGCTGCGGCGGGCGGCAACTGTCGGAAGTTGTCAGCCCGCCCGGTTGCGCAGCAATTGTGTGCCCAAGTTCTCTCTGGCCGAGTTTAAGACGATGCCATTTTAAAGCAGCTCAGGCAGCGCTATACCGCAACCCAACAAGCTGTCTCTGCCCATGAAGTCTCCGGCCCCTCCGCATATGTCAGGCGTGTGCTCAATGAGCAGCATGTGGCGCCGTTGTTGAACGCTAATAAGACAGACAGCCAGAGCTGCAGCAGCCATAAGTGTGTGTGTGTGAGTGTTTGCGTGTGTGTTTGTTTGTTTGTCAGTGTGTCTGTGTTGGTGTGCAATATAATGCCTGTTAACACGCTTAACAACAAACATAGCAGCCGCTCAAGCAAGCAACAACAAGCTACACGCAACGTGCCAGCCCCAGACACTATGTGCACTATGTGTATTGGGCATAACTTTAATGCTCATTGACGCTCGCTGGCAGTGAGCCAAATTTTAATGAACTGTAAAACACGTTACCCAAAAATAAAAACAAACAACTGCGCAGAGAATGTTTTCTCGCACATAAAAAGTTAAAGTTGGGTTATTAGCTAATTAAAACAAATCCCTCTTCTCTCTCGCTCTCTCTGTCTCTCTCGCTCTCACCTGAACTTCTTCTATTTGCAATTTATTTGCTTTTAGTTTTGATTTATTCTATTAATTATTTTATTTCTAATAAAACTATCAACTCTATTGTTGGCTTTTATTTTATAAATTAAAAATTAATTGCCAGAGCTTAGCTAAACATTAGTTAGATAAAAATATAATGAAAATTTAATTGATAAATTTGCAGTTTGTTAACATAAATTTGATAATAGATCGATTAGGTTTTTGGCTATTATTTATTATATTATTATAGCTGAATGTATTTAATAATAAAATAATTATTTTGCTTTTGAGCATATTTATATAATATCTACATTCGAATGTAGAATATAATAGTTAATCAATTTTATGTATTTATATAGAGATATAGACATATATTTTTTTGCTTATAATCAATTTGTAATTTTTTTTAATATTGTTTCCGATATTTTAAATATCAACTAACATTAATACTGAAGCTTGATACGGTATATGTTTGTATAGAATATTTTTTATTATTATTTGTAGCATCAGCTTAGAGAGGAACTAGGAGTATCTCAAATTCTTTTCTTTCTCACAAATATACTTTTATTTATGTTAATTGCATTTTCATAGTATAAAACAAGTAAGAGTGCTCTAGTCGAGACTGCTCGACTAGGGGATACCCTGAGCCCTGTAAAGAGCCAAATATTTAATCATTCTACGATTTTGTATGCATACATACAAACATACATATGCATACATACATATGCACGCACGCATAAGCGCGCGCTCTGCCAACTGCGCAGTTGACGCAGCGACTGCGCTTGGGCTGCAATGTGGGCATTACTATGGAAAATTAATTGTTTAATAACTTTGCTTAGCGATGGACTAATTGCATCAAACTTTCACAACTTATTTATGACATTCATATGTGTGTAGGTGCCAAAGCACAAGTCTCTAGTATTTGATTTGCGCTTTTTACAAATAGGGGGCTATTGGGGGCGAATGGGGTGTGGCATCCAAAATCTAAAGATAACGTTATCTCCGTATTCATTACACTCAACTACACTGCAAATTTGAAGTCTTTAGCTCAAAAGATGTACAAACCAAGCCCTAAAAACATATTAAAATTATCGATAAATGCTCATAAAATCGAAATGGAATGAGTTATCGGAAAAATTTTATAAACTTGTGCAGCGTATGGTATTATCGAGTATTCATGTAAAATTTCAAGTCTCTACGTTGCGTACTTAAAAATATCTCAGCGTTCACACGGACGGACGGACGGACGGACGGACGGACGGACGGACGGACGGACGGACGGACGGACAGACGGACAGACGGACAGGGCTATATCGACTCGTCTTGTCGCGCTGATCAAGAATATATATACTTTATGGGGTGTGGCACGCCTCCTTCTGCCTGTTACATACATTTTCACAAAACCATTATACCCTGATTTCCCATTTTCAATGGGCTCAGGGTATAACTAAGTCTTAAATGTAAACTTGAAATTGATATAAAGAAAATATGTATATATATGTATCATATTATATTAATTTCCCAATAATATCATTCGCTTAGTACAATATATGATTTACTTGCCAAAATAATTATTTTGTGCTAATTAAATCATAGCTGTATTACACCTGCCTGTTATTCAACAGTTAAACAAATGATATGGATATTATATATTGATTACAATATAAATATGTATAAGTAAATTTATATATATATATCAATAATCATCTCAAGTTGCATCAATTGTCAATTGCTGCCGAATGCTGTGCTAAACTTTAATTATTTAACACAATTTCGAATGGGAATTGCATTGGCCGCATTGCAGCAAAGAGGTCAAAAACTCGAAGCAGCAGCCATCATTCAACCGAGAGCCACATAAATACATTTCAAGTTTGTTTATGTGGTTTATAAACAATAGTTCATTTGTGTGCAGACCGAAGAGGGATCGGCTTAGGGTTTGCTGAGAGGGGATATAAAGGGGTGTTAGCGCCACAAGCAGACCGAAGGAACTAGCCCGCATAATGCGCTTATGGTCGGATCGTTGGTTCATTGTCTGTTGCTACTGTGGCTTAAACCAACCAGCCGACTCGGCACTCTCCACCCCACTCACAGTGCGTTACGTTGTGTGCCGTGTGTGGCTTTTAAATTGCTTGCGAATGTTGTGGGGCCTGCCCCTGCTCCTGCCCCACCCAAAGCCAAAAATGTTAATGCAAATCATTGGGGAAATCAAAAATGGCGGCGCGCAAGTGCAAGTGAAAACTGTGCCAAAGATTTCAAGCCGCTCTTGGCCATGCAATTTGCAAGGGTTTCCCAAGTGGCCGACACTGTCTATCCGGCAGCAGCCCTCCGTCGGCTTTCAACGTTGCTGTTCATTGTCCAATTTGCACAGTGGCTTCCGATTGCAGCCTCCTCCTAGCCATGGCTCGGGCACATGGGTCAGGCTAAGTCATTAGCATAAACGTGGAGCGCCGAAAAATAGCAAATCCATTAAGAGCAGGCTCTGGAAATAAGAGACGAGTCGGTTGGAGGAGGCTGTAGTCGTCGTCGTTGCTCCATCTCCTGCTGTTGCTGCTACTTTTGGCAACTCTTTAAAGATTTATGAAGCGTCAAATATTTATTATGCTCGCTTTGCAATATAAGGCAGTGAGACACGCAAGATCCGGCACAGCACGAAATAGGACGATGGCCCCGACCAGGCATGGGCTCGGTCCCAGACCCAGACAAGTTGGCTAAGCCAAATCCTTTTGCCTTAGTCTGGGGCTACACGCGAACACTTTTTGAAATTGCAAAGCGGCGCAAATAAATAAAAACCCATAAAAAGTAGGCAGAGTTGAGTCGAGCAGACCATGCAGCAGCCAAGCAGCCAGTCAGGACTCTCTCTCTCACACACACACACACACACACTCAACAATACACGCTCATAAAAATGAAAAGCAGAGCATAAAATAAAACGCAAGACGAGAAATGAAATGAATGAGCGCAGCAGCCGCGACAACGACCACGACGTCGACGTCGACGTCGAAAAAACTCAGAAAAAAAGTGAAAAAAAATCAATGCGAGATACGCCTACTTTCGTGCACCCTTCTGTCCCGATTCCATATGAATCTTGGCGCACTTTCACATTTCTTTTTTGGTCTTCTGATTTTTGCGCTGAGACACTTCAAACCCTTTTCTGACGTCGTGAAAAATGTTGCTGGAAATATGAAAAATCTTTGCATGCGTTTATGTATATATGTATATATATATTGAGCGGGCTTTTGTATTTTTGAGGCCACGTGACGGCGCGCTATAGTTAAACTGTGCAAATATGTCAAACATCGTCGAAACCATTTAATTTGACGCTGTGCCAAAAGCTTAGCATATTTTTAGGCGCCGTAAGCCCAGCGGCCTGTGACCCGCTACTTGTGACTAATGATGATGCTGTGACTGAGCCACATCCAAGGTGATGAGCGCAACTCCTGGGGCTGGACCAACTAATGAGGCGCATAAATTCTACACTAACACGCGCACACACACGCACACGCACACACACACACATATGCATATTAAAGCAGCTGGCAAAATGCTTGAAACAAGCTGCAAATTTTATGAGCTGCTGGCAAAACAAGATGTCAGCGCTTAGAAGTAGGCAACGTAATGCGACACGTGGGCGTAGCCATATGTGTGTGAGTGAGTGTGTATGTGTGGGGCTGTTTTTGGGTAATGTCCCCTTGGGCTCGTCTACGCATTCAAGCAGTTGAGAGACAAAATTTAATTAACGCATTTTAGCCTAACATCGTCTGTTTGTCATTTGTCATGCGAGTCAAAATGCCGGAAAAAATTAAACACACACGCGACTGTTGCCTACTTTTCAACTGACGAATTTCACAAGATAAATAACTCGTTTGGGGATGAGCGCAGAGATTCGGTTAGATAAGTAGGCTCGAAAGGTTTTAAGCGCCGAGCACTTTAAGATAGAAATGCAGCCACAGCTTTTGCATTTCAAAGCTGTCGAAATGCATGTCACGCTCCAATTTGCATATTACAACTATCCGCCCCACACGTGAACAAAAAAAAAATGAAAAAAAAAATGAAAATGAAAATCAAAAAATAAAAACAAATCCCGAAACCGAAACAAAAATAGAAGCCGACAAATCCATCCACCAACCTAACCGCAATTTGTTCATGTCCAACTCAATTTTCGTTACGTAAACTGCATCATATGCCCGTGCAGGTGCAGCTGCACCCGACCACCTCTCCTGCGTCCTGCGTCCTGCCCGCCGCAAAAATACACACACAGCCGTTAGACATAACTTTTCGTGCCAGCGCATTGACGGCCGGCAGGTGGCGCCACAGAAGCTTGCATGTATTTTTGTGTTTGGCGGCCAAAAAAAAAAATGGCAAAAAATGTATAAAAGTTTCTCTCAAGCCGTGACTCGCTGGGGCGGCCGAGCGACCACCGCTCTGGCGCTTCAAATTTAATTAAACATGCACACGTGAGCAAATGCAAATAAATAAAAACTTTATGGCTTTTGCGCCAGTGGATGGACGCGAACGGAACTGGTATGGTTTAGGAGCAAGAGCTAGAGCTAGGTGGGTGGCCAGCCCGGCTCAGCCCAGCCCAGCCTGCGCCTAGCCTAGCCTAGCCTAGCCGTGCGTGCGTCTCGACCGTCAACAGTTAGCGGCCATTGCATACAACGTGGCAACGTGGCGTGCTTATAAGTTTTAAATTTCCTAGGCAATGACCAAACTGTATGCCGGCATTGCTGCTCTTGTTGTTGTTGTTGTTTTTGTTCTTTTTGGCCAAACGAAAACTGAATTTGCAGCTAGGCGCAACGAAATTGAAAAAGGCGTCCAAATCCAGAGAGTTTGAGCTGGCAGTGGGCGTGTTTGAATGTGTGTGTGTGTGTGTGTGAGCTTTTCGCTTAGTTTGTTTCACACAACACGTTTTATATTGAACGGCTTTGATATGTGTGTATGTGTGTGTGTGTGTGTGTGTGTGTTATATATTCATGATTTATGCAACGGCAGATGCAACATGAAGTGCAGCGAATATTTTTGTAATTGAAATGCACTTAAGTTGAATTCATTTTACAATACGTTTACAGGAAATACAAAACAAAAAAAATATAAAAAAAAATAATAAATAAAGATAAATAAAAAACAAGCAATAATGAAATGCTGATGCACATGAAATAAACTTTTCTTATTTTTATTTCATTTACTTTAACAGCTATCAATGGATTTTTTTTTTATTTTTGGTATTATTGAAAATCGGGACAAAAATTAAAAAAAAAAGAATTATTTTTAATGTTAATGTGAATCGAAAGTTTGCGTGAATAAATAATATAATTTACATAAAAAAAATTCTGTTAAGATATCTGCAGTATAATTGTTTAATTGATTGATCTTCCATTAGTGTTCATCTTTCTTGAGCTTGAGAAAATTATATAAATAGTAATTAATAATTAACTGAAGATATTTCAACAGTTTTATTTCTGTAGAGTATATAATGATATCTTCAGCTGCTCTATACTTGAGTATATATAATTAACTCATATGAGTTATTAATCTTTCATTAGTGTTCATATATATTCCTAGAGCTTGACGAAATAATATAAAAATAACTGAAGATATTTTTAGCTGCTTTATTCTTGAATATATATATAATATATAATAAACTGAACACATCTTCAGCTACTTCGTGGTTGAGTATTAAATCTACTCTTATTTTAAATAACTCCCATTTTCATTAAAACTCTTTAGCAACTCCTGCTTATGGCAAATAACTCCTCACACTCCGCAGCTTATGTACTTTGTTAATTATGCAAATTCCGCGCATACTCGCTGCCTGAACAACATCAACATCATCTCTGATTGCTGATGATGTCATTCAAAATGAAGTAACTGACAGAACTGTTTCTAATTTGACATGTTTGCTGCGCCGCAAGAGTTTTACCGAATAATTGCGCATGTAAAATGCAAAAGCGAAATAAAATACAGAAATTCAAATAACATTTGTCGAGTCAGCAGTAGAAACAATTAAACTTTTGCCATGTCGTTCTGGCCAGAGCTAGGAGGAGGATCTACTGCCTCTCCATCTCTCTCACTCTGTGTGTGGGAGTCGTAAGCCATGTGGCATTTTTGTTAAAAACTGCATAATTCATGTGCCGGGCTATGTCCTGACCTACGCTGACCAGAGCAACAGCAGCAGGAGCAGCAGCAGCAGCAGCAGCAGCCGTTGTCGTCATGCTCGTCAACATGCTCTCTTCCACATGGCTACTCCACACATATTTCATTTAAAATTTACAAGTTAACAATATTAAATATTAACAGTTATTTATGCATTTTTCGGCATAAATCCCAAAAATTTCGCATGCAAAAGCGCACAAAAGTTTCTGACGTCCGAGATGTGATGCAGCACAACAAATCTGCGAGCTGCCCCTAGACCCACCTTCCCGCTGACCTGTTCTAATCATTGTGTGACTTGGAGTTTTTCATATGCATATGTGTGTGTCTGTGCGTGTGTGTGAGTGTGTGTGCTTAAATTGTATTTGCCTTTTATTTTATTCAACAATATTTTGTGCTGTTTCTGTTGCTGATTTAAATAATTTGAGCTTCAGCCTGTTGTAAATGCAGTTTTCTTGTCGTATATTATTTGCTTGTTGTTGTTCGCATTGTTTGTTTAGTCTGTTGATTTACTCTTGGGTCACAGATTTCGCCAAGCAATTTAATTACAATTCATGCATATTTATTGTCTTTGAACTTTTGACTTTTCTACCTTTTAGAACAATAGAATTTAGCGGAAGTGTAGCTAAATTTAGCTTGAAAACTGTATATAGTTTGCCTGCCATTTTGGGAATTTGTTCGTGTTCAGTCAATCTCTTTCCTAGAGATATTGTATATATAAAGTTGTCGTTAGACAAATTTTTATGCCCAGTTGATGCTCTCAATGGACAAACTCTTGCCTTAGCTGCTGGCAAGGACGCAGACAACAGACTATATATAGTAAACACTCTGAAGGCAGCGCGTCTCGCCGCTCAAATATGCAAATGAGGAAGCCACAGATTCCCTCTCTCTCCCTTTCTATCTCTCTCTCTCTCTCTCGCTGCTGGTCCATTGCTGTCAGGCTTGTAAAGTGCTCTAAAAGTGGAACCAAACAACAACAAATGCATTTAGCCTAAAAAGTGCATTGGCTGCGCCTCTGCCTTGTTGGGCTGGCAAATGCATTTGGCGCGTACCCAAAGCCCTTTTGCGACTTGCGTGTTAGATTTGTTTACACAGCAAGCCAGCCAAAAGGAGTGAAAAATAAATGGAGTGTAACAAGCAGCAGGAGGAGCAATCCGAGAGCAGACAAGTGTGCTGTTACCTAGGATTACATTTACGTAGAGCAGCCTTTGGTAATGCGATGACCTAGCTAGTGCTCCAGCTGCAGCCTCGGCTCATTGTTCTGGTATTTAGACAACGGCTGCCAGGATGCCAGGCTGACCAGGCTGACTAGCTTCTAGCCGCGCAAAAGCCAACAAATCATTGCCAGGACAGCCCGTTGGCTGCCCCATGGCTAGCTGGCTAAAAAGCGAGCAACGAACGACATCAACATCAACATCATCATCGTGAGTTGTGCGCCTAAGTAAGCCGCATTTTGTGGATTCAAATGACGCCCCTCGACCCATCAGGTTCTCAACTCCTCTACCTTCTCCTAGTGTGCAACCTCAACGCTCACACAACAAACGACGTGGTGCAAAGTGATTTCTGGTTTAATGTTTTTTAATGTTGCTCATGTTGCAACTGACCAACGCCTCCGCTGCTCCAGCTGCTCCTGCTGCTTCTGCTGCTGACGCTGATGATATTGTTGCTGTCATCAGCAGTGGTTGCCGCCATGGTCAACTGTTGGTGGTCGCTCACTCTGTTTGGCAAGTCTAACATGAGCCATGTGTGGCATGCTCGTGTCCGTTACGTAGTGCTTGTCCTCTGTCTCCCTCTTTTTCTCCCTCTCTCTCGTTCTCTGTCTCTCTGTGACCACCTCTTGCTATCGCTTTGGTGCTTCATGTCATGTGGCCACTTCTGTTGCTGTTGTTGCACCTACAAAAAGTGCGACCATGGCTAATTTTTCTCTTTCTCTCCCCCTCCCTCTCTCTCTCTCTCTCTCACTCTTTCTCTGTGTGTGTGAGTCCATTAGCTGTTGACAAAGTTGTTCGCCCGGTCTCGTCTGGCGCTGTCTTTGTGCGGTTGTGTGTTTTGCGGCTGTGTAGCCGAATTTGACACAACATTTGTCAAACCACAAAATGGCAGCCACAATGTTACTTTCATTATGCAAAAGGTCAGCAAAACAGGCAACGCTCTTTTGTGGTAGTTGTTGCTGCTGCCGCTGCTGCTGCTGCTGTTGCTGCTGCCCCAAAATGGCATTTGACTTGGTTTCCCGGGCTTACATAGTTTGCGTCCGGTCAGCTGCGTGGTCAATAAGCTGCGATTTATCAAATAGTAACAACAATTTGTCAGCAATTTCAACCACCCAACCCACCCAACCACCCACCACGTCTAGCCTCTGTCTATTTTGGGTCCACACTGTTCACATAAATATTGCATTAACATATGCAGACCGAAGCACGAAAATCAAAAACACGCATATGCATAATCTCATTGCATGTGAAAATTTGCAAATGCAATCGTCACAATACAATATTCACTCAAATCACTGCTGTGTGTATGTGTGTGTGTGTGGTATGTGTATGGTGTGTGTGTGTGTGAGTGTTGATTGCCGGCTGACTGGGCTCTATAGGAAATTAATTAGTGCAAACATATCTAGCTGCGGCGCCCTTTCGCTTCAGCCTGACTAATGATGATCGATAATTCAGCAGAGTCCCAACGCCCAGTGGACTCTGAATTGTTATACCCTGTAGCTGTGGCATACGGGTGTGATTACGTAAATAGAGTTTTGTAAATCTGTATAAAAAATATATCTATCAATTTCTTCTGTTTACTGTATTGAAAATGTGAAAAATATAGTATGCCTTGCTCTGCAATTCGTTCTTTTTACAGCATTTAAAATGTGAAAAATATAATATGCCTTTCTCTAAAATATCTCATGGTTTATAGTATATAGACTTTTGTCTATCACTTCCAGTTGTTTGTTCTACTCCTTCTTAGCAGCTCTAATCTGTACCTAATTTGCATAGAATATAGAATATATATAATGCCTTTCCTTCAATTGGGATGGCTTACAGATCTTTCGTTTCGAGTTGATTGCTTTATTCTTTCTCACTAAAATATATGAAAGTTATTAATGTTTTTCTCTGCAATTATCATGGCTTACAAATACCAGTTGTTTGTTTTATTCTTTCTTACCATTCCCAATCCATGCCTAGTTGGCATAGAATACAGAAAATAGATAACACCTTTCTCTGCAATACATGAATCCATAGATTACAGATCTCGCCTTGGTCTTTTGCTTCGAATTCTCCGTTTTACTCTAATGCCTACTATTAAAAATATATAATGCCTTTCTCTGCAATATTCACAACTTACAGCCTCTGCCTTTGTCTTTCGTTTCGAATTGTTCATTGCTCTTTCTTATTATTCCCTGCCTGATTTCCTGAAAATATAGAAAATATACATTGCTTTTCTCTGCAATTTCCATTGCTTACAAGCTTTCACTACGAAATGTTCTCTGCTTTTTCTTAGTATTTCTAATCCATGCCTAATTCACACAGAGTATCTGCACTTTGTACATTTGTTTTTGGCTTATTGTTTTATTTACTGACGTCCCACATTATTAATAGCTCCGGCAAGCGTATATGCCCTGTACTTAAACCGTATTGTATATAAATGTTTAACTCTGCTTTTATGTGCGTTTATTTAGCAACAATTAGCAGCTTTAAGTGCAAGGCTATTGATTTATGTGAATTGTACATGGGGTCGAATAGTTGGTGTGCGTGTGTGTGTGGGTGTGTGTATGTGTGTTGTTTACGCCCCATAAAGTATGCAATATTTCTATGAGTGTTTGTGCGCATAATTAATAATTTAATTGCTTCTGTTTATCTCTTAATTAAAAGGGATTTATTTGACCTGCAACGCACTGTGAACCGCAGCAATTTCAATAACAATAACAACAGCAACAACAAACAGCAACAAGAACAACAACAACAACAGCAGCTAGAGCTATAAGATTAGCGGGTCAAATCGCTGCACTTTATTTTTTATTACTTTGCTAATTAAGTTCATAATTAATCGCATTTAATGCAGTTTTTGCGGCTATCGCTGATGATGACGTTGACGTTGTTGCTGCTGCTGCTGATTTGCACCACAAAAACTGATTAGGGCCCAGCTTAATTAGAATTGATTGCTCAAAAGATTTGTATACACACAGCAATACCAACAATGGCAAAAATAATAATAATTATAATAATAATGATAATAATTATGCAAGATTAAACATACTAATCGATTCCTTTTGCACTCTTCTTCTTCTGCCTCTTTACAGGTGAGTCCACACGTTTATTGCCAAATGACAACACAATTAGTAAGTAATAGAATAGAATAATATAATATTTAGTTGAGAAGCTGTCGAGCGCACGCCTTAAATTGTGCCTGGATGACTCGAGACTCGAGAGAGAGCATATTTTGCGCTGGGCCACAGCTTTTCTGCCTATTTGGCAGAAACTTAATTAGCCGTCAAAACAAAGGCGGCTACAAGCGAAACCAAAGCTCTTCATACCTTCCCGCCCATCCACCACGCTATTCTATTCGCTTCGCCTAATTTTCATAATTGTTATTATAGAAATTCAGCAGCCATAAACAAAAGGTTAGTTACTTGCCTAATGACTTGAAGTGCTGTCTACTCCACAGTCAGCCGGCTAGGAAAACTTTTACGGCCCGAATCGCCTGACTTGATAAACAAGCAAATGCGCTTATCACCGCGCCCAAGTTTCCTGCCAGCCAGCCACCTCCTGCCTGCCTGTCTCTATCTATCTATCGGTTGATTTGCGTGGGGCGCGCTTACTCATAACCGAGTTGCGTTCAATGCGAAAATGATAGCCGTCCGTTCCCAAGTTCACAACTTTTCAACTATTTGCCGAGTGGGGTACTTCTCTTCCCCATTCTACTAAGTGGGGGGCGTGGCTAAACAGCCCAGCACTAATTACAATGCCGTGGCGTTGATTTTTATGCGCCTGAAATTGAAATGGAGCACAGCACGGCACACTAAACGCTTTAAAAAGCTGCCTTTAAGCGTTGCCGCAGTCAAAAACTTTACGAGCCAGTCGAAGAAGCTGCACCCCCAACCCATTAACCCACTGCCACGCCGCGCCCCTATCAGCAGCCCGGCCTGTGGCAGGCGTCGGCCTACAAAGTTGCACGTTGAACTTTACAACTTTTGCGCCATTTGAGCTGGCAATGCTATTTCTATGCTTCCCGCTGTTGTTTGTTTGTCTGTTGGCTGCCAACAAGTTTGAGCCATGTCCTCCACTGACTTCAACCGGACGCCTTTCCATTATTAATGTCACTGTTGTTATTGTTGTTGTCGATGCTGCTGCCGTTGCTGCTGCTGCTGCTACTGCTGCTGCTGCTGCGTCTTCTGCTATGTAGTTTAATTAATTAATTTGACAAAAGTTTTCAATTGAAGTTCAGCTGTTCAGGTCGCACAGCTTTAAGGCCGCCTCTAGAAATCCTAAAGATGTCCAATCCACAAATCAGCACTTAACAATTACATTTTCGAACAACAATACGCCAGATGAAGCCAATGATTAATTTATTTTTAATACCTGGCTTCCCTAGTCTAGTTCTTGAGGGTTTCCTTTGTAGTGAACGTAAATAACTCTGGCAAAAAGCTGGCGAAAACAACAATAGGAAAATGTTAGGCATTCTGATATTTATAGAAATAAATATAGCTAGTCTATGATATATGTATATATGAAAGCATTCTTATATATATGTTGGATAGGATGTTTATGTTAGATACGAATATATGAAAACATTCTTTTATATATATTGGATAGGAATGAAATGAAGTGAAATGAAATACCAAAAATACTTATGATCTATTCTCTTCGCTTTTGCTCTTGAGACTCACCTCGAGTAAAAAGATAGTTTTAATCTATCTATCACTATAGATTGATCTTAAATACCTATCGCCTCCATCAATGTCTCTTTAGTAACTATTTCCATTATCGCTCGATCTGGAATAACTATCACTTCTATCGATGACTCTGCTATAACTATCGCCATTATCAGTGGTCCTACATATCTAATCTATTATTTAATTATATAGATTTTCTGCTTAAATTCGGATATCCATATATATATATATATTTAACTTTCTTAAACTCGAGCTTTGCATACTTCAACTCTATTTATCTTCTATCCGCATCTCATCTATAAATCTAATGTATTTGAGTTTCTGTTGACTTAGCCACATTTTCGGGGCCTGTATTTCATTCAGAACTTTGTGGTTTTCCAGTTCTGTGAATATTTGAATGTAAACATTTAATTAACAGACAGCAACATAATTGCAGCTTGCAACTTGTCTTGCACACACACACACACTCACACATTGATGCTACAGTTATGAATGCATGACTGAGCTGATAAAATTTATAGATTTGCGTCATTGATTTTAATGGTCGACGATTAAATGCCTAACAAAATTTGTGGCTGTAGCTGATGGGAACGCACTGATTCTGATGAGAGCATTTAAATTTTCATTAAGTCCCATTAACTGCTGGCAAACGTGGCGCAGGATATTTGCCCTGAGCCTATGCCTATCGAATGCAAAGCAGCAGCAGCAGCAGGAGCCGTAGCAGCAGCAGCGGCAACAGCAAAAAGGCTTGCCCTCTGACCTCAAAATTGTTCATTCCACACTTCCGCTGCTTACGTTGCTTCCGCTGATTATTGCTGTTGTTGTTGCTGGCGCTGCTGTTTGGCTGCCCGCGCATGAGTTGGCTATAATTAAAAATGCTATTACTGCTAACTTCATATAAATTTTTAATTAGCAATTTTTGCTATTTTCCTACTTTTGTTGTGCACACCCCCAACAACAACAACAACAACAACAACAAACAGGAGCGCAGTCGCCGCCTTATTGTGCTTATGGTGCTGCTGCTGCCCCCTCCTAGCCATTGTTGTTGCCGCTTTGGTGAACTTTTTAAATTAGCACTTTGTTAAACACTCTGATGAAAAAGGTAGCGCACCACCGATACAGCTGCCATCGCCCAGCCAGCGTCGTGCCACAAAAATGTTGGCATAATTTTTTTTTTTTTTTTTTCGTTTTGTGTTTTTTGTTTTTTAAAGGATTTTGTCCATGGCTCAGCACTGCGCGCGCCATAACCGCCTTGGCGGTAGCCCGTGACACGGCAGCTGCTCGCACGCATTAAGCACCACAGAACCGCAGTGGCTGTCATAAATTTTTAGATCTGCCTGCCAAGATAGCTAGCAACACTCGACTCGCAGCTACCCTGTAGCAGAGTCAGCTCAAATGTTTTTCAACCTGCAGTCGACTCACCTGGCGATGAACTACCCCGAAGCTCATTTATACCCTTTTTTATGCCTTTTACAAAGTCTATTTGCATTATTAAAGAATAATAAAAAAAGTGTTGCCTACTTATTTGCGCAAGAAGTTGATTAGCCTGGGCAAGGGTTTGTGTACTTTTTGTCGCTACTGTAATCATTAGATTTTATGCATGGCCCGAGCATTGTTGTTGTTCTTGTTGCGGTTGTTGTTATTTTGCTTACCATAAAAAGGCGCAAATATTGACAATTATGGCCTATAATTTGACACCCATCGGAAGCAGCAACAGCAACGCGCCTGTCAGCGCCATAAAAATGACAGCCAAAGGGTTGACAATTAAAATTAAACCAACCACGCATCACACACACACACACGCACACACACACATATGTAGAGCTGTGCTCATCGAGCGACGCTTTATGATTCAGCAGTTATGCCACACCAAACACACACACACATTCACACAGCCGCACGCACTTTTGTCATGCATTTTAATTAAAATTAACTTCATTTTTATGATGCTGATGTGTGTGGCATGTGTCGCTCGCTTTGTCTGCTGCTGCTGCTGCTGGTCGCTCGCTGCTTAGTTAGTTGCCACAATTTATACAATTAAATAAAGATTTTATTATCATGCCGCTGGCTTTTAATGTCTTCAAGCTTGATGTGTGCTAGAGTCTGTGTGCGTGTGTGTGTGTTTGTAAATATTTAAGCTGCAAGCATATCAAATTTACTGTTGTAGGTGTCGCGTCGGCATATTTTAAAAGCTTTTCGTTATACAGTGCCGCGTTTACTCAACACACAAGGGCAATAGCGAGGCGGGTGCTGCATCCTGTCGCTTACTTGCTTCTATATAAATATATGTATGTGTATGTGTGTGTGTATATGTATTTACATGCGAGCATGTATGCAAATTTATGTGACGTTGTGCCAAGCACGCGCTCACTCTGGCTTAAGGCTTGGGCACCCAAAAGAAATTTCCTGGCAACGGCTACGGCTTTTGTTTTCTAGCTGACGCTGCAGCAGCCTTCGTCCTTGTTGTTGCCCAAATGTATGCAAAGCTGTGTTTAAAGTGTGGCAACCACATCACACGCCCAGCTAGTAGAGAGTGTGTGTGTGTGCGGCTTGTTGGCAATTTAATGGGCGCGACCCGCCGTCGCGTCGTTTATGCATATTTAATAGTTGCTATTTTTGCTAAGTGCTTGAAATTGTCAGCGCAGGAGACCGCAAAAAGGCAGCCAAAGACGTTTGAAGAGCTGCAAATCCGTTGCAAAGCTGCCTTAAAGCCACATTAGATGATGGCTAGATGTGCATATGATTCGAAGAACTCCTCCCTCTTTCTCTCTCTCTCTCTCTCTCTGTCTCTTTCTAGCTGCTTCTCTTTGTCACGCAAACTAATTACATTTTTGCTCAATTGGCGCAAGTTGCTCGACCTTTTGCTGACACTCAGCCAGCCAACTTATACAATTAGCAAAGAGAGCGAGAGAGAGAGAGAGAGAGAGAGAGAGAGAGAGAGACAAAGAGAGAGATAGAGGGTAGTAAGAGTGAGTGCGCAACCAAAAGTTATACTGGCGGCACTTCAATGCATTTTGAAATTTGAAACGAAAAAGTTTGCTAAAACCTCCGCCAGCCCCTGACCCCCCTGACCCCCCCTGGCCACAGCAGTTGCTAATGAATTGCTGTAACTGACTTCGTTCAGATTTATGCAACGAAAATTAAAAGGTAAATAGCAAAGGCACGACTAGCGACTATCGACTGGCGACTGGTGACGGGCTTCGGTGCTGCCAAAGCAAGGATAATAGTTGTCAGCCTCAAATTGTGCTGCGCTCCTTGCAAAAAGTTTAATCAAGCGCTATTCTGTTTGCCCAACGCCCCCTGCGCGCTGCTGCTTGAATCAACTTTGCATCAATTTCAATATTCCCACTGTTTTCATTTAATTTCACCAACTTAAAACTTAATTGTTTACTTCCTGCGACTGAGGCTGCTGCTGCTTGCTGCTCTCTTGCAGTTGGCTGCTGTCCTGGCAGGCGCCCTAGCCTGACGTTGGCATGCTGCTGCTTGGGCTCTCTCTGTTCTTTTTTTGCATTTAAATTTGCAAAAATTAAAGCATCTCTGCGTCGGCAGCCGAGCACGCAACAGGTGGCCGCGCAAACTCATTTAGGGTATTTATGTAGGGGCGGACTTGTGGCCGGATGTCTGGGTCTTGTAATTTGCACAGCAGCAACAGCAGCAGCAGCAGCTATAGACAACAGCAACGGCAATGATAGTTTCCCAGTTATGAATAGCAATTGCAGCAGCATAGCTGATGCTGTTGCTACCAAGGGAGGAAGAGAGAGAGAGAAAAAAAAACAACACGATGATAAAAAACACAGCGACCCTACCAGCATCATCATTTAAAAGCGCATTAAAAACTTTTTAGATTAATTTCACTGCTGCTGCGTTTTATTTTTGCCTTGTTGCGTTATATACTCTAGATGTTGTTGCTGCTGCTGCTGCTGCTGTTGCTGTTGCAGTGACCTCCGCTTCCGTTGATGTCGTTGTTGATGTGGACACGAAGCTGCTGCTGCTGTTGCAGCTAACTGGTGTTGTTTTTGTTTAATGTTGCGTATTTGCGTATTCAGATTGCTGTAATTTAAGAGCTCGCACATTAAATGCAACGAAAACTCATGCATATTGTAGCATAATTCTGTGCGCCCCATCAAATATTCTACACTCTTCGCTTTGCCATCTCGGATTACTAATACGTTTTTCGTGTTCCATTGTTGGCCGGCAACAAGTTTCGGGCTTGAGCTCAAATACATGGCCCAACATGTAAAGTGCTGTTGCGCTTGGCAACCAGTCAGGCAGGCAGCAGCCAGCAGCAGCCAGCATATTGCGCGAATTGGATGCCTGTCTGGCTGGCTGCTGCAATTGAATAGATTCAACCTTTTCAATACACATTTGCCAAATCATCAATATTTTTGTAAAACTTCATGCATGTTGCATAGAAGGGGAGAGAGAGAGAGGGAGCAAAGACTCTACCGTGCGTTATAAAAATATGCACACACTCTGCCAGTTGCTTATACAATCATTTTCAATAAATTTATCTATATATGGGTTGATCATACGCACTGGGCCCTTGGCCTGGCCATATCTCAGATTCAATACAACACACACACTCGCACGCATATTTTATTCAACCTTTTTTTCATTATTTCTGTCAGCAGGCAGTTTGGCATTCAGGCTGCTTAGATTTTGGCTTTAGCTCCAATTTCAACTGTCGAATGGTAAATCTTTTTTCAAATATGATTTTATTTAAGCCACACGTGAGTTGCTTTCAAGGACTTATCAATGGCTGGTGAAATCAGTGAAAGGGGATTGGATTTGCTGAAATACATAAATGTTCGCCCGATTCCGATTGCAAATTGATTTCCATGGTAATATGCACAAATCTGTGCCCCGGCTCTTCTGACCCTTTTTTCGACCACAAATTATACGCAATTAAGCAAATTTGTGTAAAGGGCCCCAGCAACAAGCAACCAAAATCAAAGACTGTCCGCTGATTAACAACTAAAGACACAAAACCATAAAGCAAGCCGACCGGGCAATGGTAAAGGCAATGGCAAAAAAGAATCAGTAAAATCCCAGAGCCACAAAAAAATAAAAAAAAAGACGAGAATAACAAACGACATGTAAATAAATAAACGAGCTGCAAACGCACTCGAAGGCGAACGGAAAGACAACAAGGAAGCGAAACGGAATGAAACGCTACGAACCGGAGACCAGGACAATGGGGACGCCTGTGACGTCTGTGGCAAGTTCATTTAACTTGCGGCGCACTTCCGATTTACCGCAAATTTGAAAACCAACAAGCAACCAAAATTTCGCCCAAAGGGCAACACACAACAAACGAAAACGAATGCCATTGCCAACAAAATCCTACAAGTAAATAAAAGCACGAGTACACGGACGGGCATAAAGGCTAACAGAGACGGACCTTCGTCAGGGGCTGGCCAAAGCCAAACAAAAACAAAAACGAAAAAAAAAAATCAAACAAAAAAATTGGAAAAAAAATTGAAAAAAATTGAAAAAATTCAATTTGAGCCCTTTTGCTATTTTTAACACTTTTAGCTTTGATTTATGCAAAAATTTCCACTTCAGTTTGTACAGGTCAAAGAGGTCATTAGAGTATTCCTTTTGCGTTGGTAGAAATTAAGTGAGATTTGTTCAGGCTCAAGTTATAGTGACCTTAACTATGATAATCATATATCTTTTCTTCATCTGTCTACGATTCAGTTGTCTCTAAGCTAAAAGATCTTTCTCAAAATAAGCTGACTCTAAGTGTATTTCCAAAAACTGTTTGAAACCTTTTCTAATAAAGATATAGTTAGATATCTATATTTAACTCCGTTAATAATATATCTTATCTTTATCTTTCTACGATTCAGTTGTCTATAGCTCTAATTTAGAAGACCTTTCTCAAAGTAATCTGAGTATTTCGTGTTCGACTTGTTTTACTAACCTCGCTCTCCTTAGCCACATTTTTTAGCTTTCTTGTTGATTTTCAACAAATATTTTTTAAGCTTTTCCAAAAAAGATATAGTTAGATATATTTAACTATGATAATCATATCTCTTCTCTGCATCTGTCTACGATTCAGTTACCTTTTGCTCTCAGCAAATAGCTCTTGCTCAAAGTAAGCTGACTGAAAGAGTATTTCGTGTTCGACTTGTTTTTCCAATTAAGTTATAGTTAGATTTCTTTAACTATGATAAACATTTGTTTTCATCTGTCTATGATTTATTATTGTTTTAACTCTAATCTAGCAAATTTTACTCAAAGTAAGCTACCTGAAAGAGTATTTAGTATTCGACTTGATTTTCTACCTTCGTCATTTCTAGCCACATTTTTTTGTTGTCCTGTTGATTTGTTGATTTCCAACAAATGTTTGTAAGCTTTTCCAATAAAACTCCGTTGTTCCTCGGAGGAGTGCGAAAGAGAGAGAGAGAGAGAGAGAGGGAGAGAGGTTCGTTGATTGTCAGTGTCACTCGCTATGTCTTCAATAAATCATTTCATCAGAATTGTTGTTTTTTTCTCTTTTTAGTATCCTTTTTGCTAGTTTCAGCTATTTCCTGCTGACCGATGGCAGCTGCAGTCATTCGTCATATTTTTGCTAACTGTTTTGTTGTTGTTGCTGTCATAGACGTGTCGGCAAAAGGTAAAACACTTTCGCTTTGTTTTCGCCTCTATCAATTTTTATCCATTTACCTTGGCCACACACACACACACACGCACATACGAAGGAATCATTAATCAGCCACTTTCGGTTGACAGTTTGACTTTATTAACAGTCGATTAAATATCAATTGAAATTTCAGAAATTTAATATTTGCTCTGCAGAAGAGACGTCGGACGGCCGTGCATAATGCATGAGATTATAATTATGCATGCTGCATTTCTTTTTAATTGCCAATATTATAAATATTGTAAAACACTTGCATGATTGGCATTTTTATTAATGGCTTTCGCCATTTGATTTGCCATTTTTGTTCGCATTGTTTTCAGCTGCTTTGCCGGCAAATTGATTCAGTTAATTTAGTGTGCAGAGCGCAGATACATAATTTAATTGCATACTTTTGGCCAGAAAATCCACACAAAGTAGAAAAAGGAAAAAAAAAAAAAACAACACAGGCATTAATAGACCGGAAGCAGAGCGCAAGTCCGAGCGGAAATGAAGCAAAAACAGTGGCATGACGGCCAACATATGAATATGTGGTGTGAGACCTGTGTGTGTGTGTGTGAGTGAGGGCAAGTGGCATGTGGCTGTTGATGCATTGCTTAATACGAAGTTGCCCGCCAGGTTCTGTTTGCTTATCTGTGCGCGAAAATGCATTTTTGCATACAACATAACCGCAACAGATGCGGTCGCTTCAATATAAATGCAGTTACAAATGATGCCGCCAAACCAACAGTAGCGTTGTCTCTTTCTCTGTCGCTGTCTCTCTCCCTTTCTCTGTCTCTGTCTGTTTGTGTGCGTGCATTGTGGTCATTACAACGAAATTCGTTTGCAATTTAAGCGGCCAACGTTGGGTCCT
Source organism: Drosophila meridiana (assembly GCA_035045185.1). Taxonomy (NCBI): domain Eukaryota; kingdom Metazoa; phylum Arthropoda; class Insecta; order Diptera; family Drosophilidae; genus Drosophila; species Drosophila meridiana. Next base: position 9,595,905 of record JAWNPF010000055.1, read on the forward strand.
ATATGGTCATTGCGCACTTTTTATGGCCATATCGCAGATATGGCCCCACGATTGCCATGTTGTTGCTTGTTGTTTTTATGCTTTGGTCATTTCCGTTTTTTGTTGTTGTTGCTTTTGACGTCGCTGTTTTTGTCTGCACATTACGTACGCTGTCATCGGCCTGTCCGCAATTGCTCATCACTGCAGCGGTTATGCGTCTGTCAGTCTGTGTGAGTGTGTGTGCGAGAGTGTTCGTGTGTGTATTCGTGTGTGTATTCGTGTGTGTGTGTCTGGCCATTGCCAACTGCAGATTTTGTAATGCCAAATTCTGGTGATCAGCTTAAGCTACCCATATTTGGCAAATGAAAGCGGAAGCTGCTTTTCAGCTTTGCGAGCGCCAGACAAACACGAATCAGATTGTGTTTGAAGGGGCTAATGAAAAGCAAATGCAAATCGGCCCAAAACCAACCGGCAAGTAACCAGTCGACCAGCGAACCAGCCAATCCATTCGCTGCTCTATGGCGCTCATTAATTCGCATAATCAAAGGCGCGCAGTAGTCAGAGGCAAAGGCAGGAATAGTAGCGCCAGCAGCAGCAGCAGCATCAGCATCAACATATTTGTCACATGATTACCGTATCCAATCACACGCTGCATGTTTGAACCTTGACATGGATTACATAACGTCGCGTCTAGCCTCAAAACTTTGGCCAGCAAAGGCAGCGCGTGGTTCTGCGCACGAAATTCTGGCGCCCGAAAAACATTTGTCCACAATACAAGCAACAGCAGCAGCAGCATCGTTCACATTAGACAGAAAAAAAACAAGTAAAATTGCTCTTGTTGAAACTGCTCGACTAGAGATACCCTGAACTCCGTAAAAAGCTAATATTTTCAACATACTGTACTTCATTTATGCATGCATACAAACAACGCATGTTCAAACATACATACTCATATGCATACTCTCTAATGAATAAATAAATGTTATTAAAAAAGGTTGTTAAAAAAAACGACTTAAAATTATCAATAAATGCCGATAATAACGAAATGGAATGAGTTATCAAAAAAAATAAATAAGCTCGTACTACTTATGGTATACATGAGTATTCATTTAAAATATCAAATCTCTAGCTTACGTACTTTCGAAGATCTCAGCGTGCACATAGACGGACAGACGGGCAGGGCTATATCGACTCGTTTTGTCGTGCTGATCAAGAATATATATATATATATATATATATATATATATTTATGGGGTCTGTCACGCCTCCTTCTGCCTGTTACATACATTTTCACAAAACCAATATACCCTGATTTTCCATTCTCAATGGCCGTAGGGTATAAAAAGCTGCAACACCATCATTTGTAGCTGGCTGGTGGCAAGCACGCGCCAAGCCGAGGCATTCAACCGGGCAGAGCCCCTTGGCCAAGCGCCAATAGACAATGTCCTATGCATATTTGTCAAAACGCAGCTGAGAGCTAGTTGTGGCCGCTGCAGCAGCAGCAGCAGCAACAGCATCTGCTGCTGTCGTTTTCAACTGATGCCAACGAGCAGACACACACACACACACTCAAATTGAAATTGAAACTGTTTAGTAGTGCTGTTGTTGTTGTTGTTGCTGTTAGTGTTTGGTTTCCATTCTGTGTCTGCGTCGTCCTCTGACTATTCGCTATGCCATGGAAAGCAGATAATTTGCTTGGAAATCCATTTTCCGCTTGTTGTGGGAATACAATTGTGGGCTGTCTATGTGTGTGTGTGCATATATGTATGTGTGTGTTCATGTGTTTATCAGCACACACATCTTCATTGTGCCAATAAGTGAGAGACAATCGAAGCAATGCAATCGGCAGGAGGCTGGAAGCAGGAGACTGGAAGCAGGAGGCTAGAAACAGAAGGCAGTTCAGCCTATGGCGCATAGTTTTTGCAGCTAATTACAAATTTCTCAAGTTACTCTCAATTCTTTAGCTAATTTTTACCTCTTTTATTCCACCAACAAATCACATTTATAGCCAAAAACATTTTAGCCTTGTCGCGTAACAATTTTCGCGATATTTTCCGCTGGCCACATCAAACCAGCCAAACGCAACGGCAATGCTCAACATGCTCGACATGCTCATATTCTCGTAACTATCATTAGCTGTCGAAAGCCGATCATCATCTTTGTCGCTGGGAACGGCAGCAGCAGCACTTAGCAACATCGTTGCGAGCGGCTTAAGTAGTCAGAGCGCTGTTGCCAGTGATTACTGGGACTACTACAGCTAGTCATGGCCTAAACATTGCCATTCCATATTCATAATTGCTAATGGAATATGCTCTGGCAGCTACGGCGACTTTGACGGCGCTGATGATGGTCATGATAATGATGAGGATGTTGGGCATGATAACGATGCTGGCAATGATGTTGATGATGATGATGATGATGTGGCCGCCCCGGTGATTATGAGCAAAGCCCACTGCAAAGTGCCACTGGCCAAGTTTGTGTGTGTATTTGCTATCTGTGGGTGGGGCCGGAGGCAGAGGATGAAGACCAGTAGCCTGGCAGGCGACAGGCGTTGGCGTTGGCGGTGTTTCTGTTCCTGGGAGAAATTAATTTGCAACTTGCGAGACATTTGGCGTTGGCGTCTATTTACATTGTATACATTACGTATACGCCCAGCTGGCTGGCAGTGCTTTGAGGTTAGCGAGCGCAGCTGTCGTTGGTGTCTAGTGCTCTAGCGTGCGCCACCTTAAAAGCAAAAAACAAAACCAAAAAAAAAAAAAAAAAAAAAAAACCAAAAAAAAGCGAGGCAATATCAAAAAAGAAATGTGTGCTAATTTCGAGTCGCTCGTCACCTGCAGCAATTTTCACTTTTTGCCGCAACGGCGTCCGCTGCTGCTGCTGGCAAAAGTTTCTCTCGTAGTAGTAGTGGTAGTCTGGCAGCTTTTTTGTTAATTGGTTCAGTCACCTGTCTCTTGATCTGCCAGTCAAGCGTACATGACCCGAGCCGACAGAACGGAAGGTAGCGCTGTGGATGCGCCGCCCGCAAACGGGAAGGAAGGAAGGAAGCTAGCGCCCAACACCCAACAGCCAACACCCAATGCCCAACGCTCGCTCTATGCCCGTTTTAGATTACAATAGTGAACGGCCTGGGCGACCGTTAGACGACACATTAGCCCTGTGGGTAGCCAGACGGAGCTGTGGAGCGGTGGCCGCCCAGCGAGCTGGATCGACCGCAAAGTTAGCGCTCGCCGTCGTTAACTTAATTGGCCATCACCACCCACTTTGCGGGTTTTTATGACTACGGTGAAGACGATGGCGATGGCGACGAAGGCGTCGGTGACCGGGCCTCTGAAAAACAACAGCAATAACGCTGACTTTGTTGGCGTTGGCGTCGACGTCGACGTTGCCGTCGCCTGTCACATTTTTGACATTTTTATTCTACATTTTTGTTGCTATTTAGTTGTCGCTGCTGCTACTGTTGCTGTTTTTGGCTCGGCCAATGCGAGCATTTTCTATGACTTTTTGTTTAGCTGTCACCTGGGCCGTAACGTTGTCCATTGCCTACTTTTAAGCGCCGCATTTCGGCCAACTTGGCCTGGCCTGGCTTGGCCAGAAGCCATAGCTTCCAATTTTTCTCTATTTTATTTTTTTTTTTTTGCCGGTGCTCTGTCTCACTCTTTCTCTCTGTCTCGCTCTTGCTCTGTGATTAATAGGTGTGTTAATGGATGTCATTTTGATGTTTCCGCCAGGCGCATGTCCGCCCCAGCTACGGTTCCTGGCGCTCCTCTGACCGCCTGACCCGCACGACTCGCTCGCTCGTTGGCTGGCCGCGACTGTCTTTATGTTTAATTTGAGCATTTCTCGCTAATTTTTAAGGCTCGTCATTAAATGTAGATAATTTTTTATATATTTTACGTTGGCCGTCTATGGGTTCTAGCTTTTACGTCCATCTCTCCAACCCCTCTCATTTTTTTTCATGGCCTTTGGCACGGGGCGCGTCGTAAAACGTAAATGTAACGAGGCAGCTAAAGGACGACGGACGACGGACTACTGACTGATTGTGGATAGGCAGGCCTAGTGTGCGGAGGGGGTGTCTTATGCGGGCCACAGTTGTTAAAATCTTTTATTTGTCGATGTTAAAGGTATTTCTAATTAGTCTCCAAATGCATTTTTAAAGCGGGCGCAGCTGAAGGTATGCATGCAACGGAAACTGTTTGAAAAAGCTTTAAAACATCTTAAATGTGTATATGTGTGTTTGTGTGTGTGGGCGTGAGTGTGTGCACACATATAAAATGCAACATGTTTTTCTACCGCCTCCAACAGCAGACACACCCCGTCGATTTTATTGCCACAGCCGCAGCGGCATGCAGCAGCGGGCGCAGTAATCGATATGTAAACATGCCGGTTCACTACGCTTTCGCATGCGGCTGCCGTTGTTGCGTTGTTGTGTTGTTGTTGCTGTTAGTCGGCGACTGTATAAATTTAGAGGCAAACAAACCCAAAAAAAGGCAACAGAAACAGGGGACAGCTACAGCTGCAGCTACAAGGACAGCGATAGCAACAAGCTGCATGTCGTTTGGCATGCAACATGTTTTTATATAAATCAATTACATGCCAAACATGACATGCACACCAAATGGTTTAAGGGCGTTGAGTCGGCGACACACACACGGAGACAACTAACTGCATTAAACTGCCTTTAAAACTTGCATTATATTATAATATAATTAAAGCCAACAGAGAGCAAGAAATTTGCTTTAATTAGAATCCTGAAGGCATATCTGATTTAAATTCTTTATATTTGGCCAGTGCGCTGGCAAATATAATCAATGCCAATCATTTAGCTGTCGTGGCGCCTAAATTTGACATATAAAATCGAATTATGTGGCAGGCAAATTAATTGAGATTTGCCGGGCAAAAATTGAAATTGACGCGCGAAAATTGCGAATGCTGACAAAATTGTTTGCAGCTGGCGACGCTTTGTGGCCAGCAGTAGCGACAGTAAAGGAGAGGGAGAGATAGAGAGAGAGAGGAAGAGAGAGAGAGAGAGCAGGAAGCAACGCAGCGTCCGCGCAACAGCACAAATTTGTCACAACACAATTTTTGGGGACCTGAATTGATATAAACGGTCCGACAGACAGCGCTGCTCTGCGCCCGGCCACACGCCGCCCACACCGCCCCGCCCCAAAAATAATGCGCTAAATAAATTGCGAAAAATTACATAAAATATTTAAGCGCATTCAAGTGTGGCGCCATAAAAAATGGCGTGGCATTAAAAATTTTGGAGTGAAAGCAAAGCGAGCGGCAAATGGCAGGCGGCAAAGTGGTTGAAACGCCATTTGCCTGAATATGAAAGAGGCTGCGTGGGGGTGGGAGAGAGCGGCTAGGTAGATGCCGGGAAGTTTTGGTGTTTGGGTTGACGGTGTGTCAGGCAGCCGGATAGACAGCGAAAAGGTGCTAGCGGAGCAAAGGGGGAGGAGGGAGGCTGTTGCACAAAGAAAAGCATAGACAGCGCAAGGATAACAGCAAATTATATATATAAAAAAAAAGGAATAGCAGCTGAATATTAGACATTTGAGAATTGGCATCGCAAATTTTTCATTGACTGGCAGGGCAGCTGAAAAGAAAAAAAAAATACGAAAGATATACCAACAATACCACCTGCCATGCAAATGTAAGACATGTGTCCTGGCGGCCACGTTTTAAACTTGAGCAGACAAATAAAGCGAAGTTTCTGCCGTCGACTCTAGCTCAGACGTTTTTAATGCATTTTTTATTCGACTGCCGCAAAAAACGACAAGCAAATAGATGCACATAAAAATAAATAAGGGATACACACAGTCACACACACTCATACACTCGCACACACTCACAGGCAGTGCATGAAAAGGTCGCCCATATTAACACTTCGTCTTGCCATCATCCCACTCAGTCCTGGAACTCGCGCAGCGCACAGGAAGCGCGTATATTTATTTTATTTTATTTATTTTTTTGGTATTGAAGTTGTGTGTCCAGCCGCCATAAATTTCAATGCTGCTGAATTTTGTATGAGCCCAATGGCCCCAGCCAGAGCCAGACCCTGCTTGACCCCGGCACGACCTAGGTCTGCGTTCACATACGTTTGTCTACGTGCTTCGCCTTTGCTTTAAAAACATATAATTTATTTTAAAAGAGCCCCTCAGCACACAAGTCAAATGGCCAAGACCATGGAGGTAACCCGAGTACGGGCACACCTCCTGCCCACAAAATCAATATGAAGAGCAAGATTTATGCAGCCGGTAATCGCTGCTCAGCTCCGGTCCACAATCTCTGGCTCGTCCCACTTTCTACCCTTCAGTCAGAGCCTTCGTATCTGGTTCTAGCTCATTAGAAATGCCAAACAGCGTATGCCTGCCATTTGCATACACCCGTAATACACTCGCACAACTCTTTATGTATGATGTCACATTACGGCAGAGTGAATATCTTAATAGACACGATGCCGCCGTCGACTGGCGGAAAAAATTGCCAAACTTTCCGGCCGTGCATGAGGGCCCGCCATGCCAAAATATCAATGAAAATGTCATACACAAGTAAATTGCCAGAGCCTAAGATAAAAAAAACTCACACTCACACACAGACAGACGGGAAAAACGTTGAAGAAACGGAAAGGAAAAAACTGTTGCCTACCATTGGGCGCAGAGCATTTTTTCTACTGCATTCGCAGTGCTAAGAAGTCAGACAGACAGACAGACGTACAGACACTCAGAACACATGTTTTGAATAATTTATGCGGGCGAGCGCACGAAATGTGCCCGCCAGCAGTTGAGCCTGTTATCCTGCCTCCATCGCAGTCTCCTGTTCACTTGGCACTAGGCCAGGCAAAGTTTTTTGCACACACACATACATACATATTCACACACTCGTGCCAAAGCAAAAAGGTGATAAATGCATAAGCAGAGCGAACTTTTTTCGCCTTTCCACTTTGCTTCTCGATTTGGCAGTCCATATTAATGCCAAGTGCGAGCGAGCCAGCGTCAGGCAGGCTGAGGCAGAGGCAGAGAAGGAGGTAGAAAAATGTACTAATAGCGAAATTGCTACAAATCGTTTTGGCCAAACTTGCGCAAGTTTATTATGCCTCGCACAGAAACTCAAACACACACACACATACACTCACTCTCACTCACACCCACACAGAGACAGACAAATACAGCTATAAACGTTTGGGCGTCTACCCTTCGCTTTTCACATTCTAATTTAGCTGCGCTTCAAATATTTATGCAAACAAATTGAAATAAAAAAAAAGAGCTTTCTAACTCTCAAAGCAATAAAATTCAAAATGTAAATATTTAGGACCTTCCCTTGATGTTGTGAATATGTATAATATATAAATGAATACAATATATATACCAAATATATATGTAAAGCTAGAGCTGTTATTCCTCGAAAATAAGTTTGAAAAGTATATATTAGCTTGTAGTATGGGAAATATTGTTAATCTACTATTCAAAATTCTTATGCCTCATTCAAATTGAGCTTGGCTTGACAAAATATATAGATCCCAAGATCGAGTTTGAGTCCTTGAGAACCATCAGTAAGAAACTGTTCAAACAAAGCCAACTCTTGCTCTGCCTCTATTGTGAGATTTTAAAAATATAAAATTTATTAAAATATATAAAACATAAAATTTATTCAAATATATAAAACATAAAATAATACACATAAAATATAAATTTAATAATAATTATATCCGGCATATAATTTATATATTTTACATCAACCATACCAATTCTAATATTTTTATTGTATTTCTTACTCGAATCTCACGTTGCCCTGGCAACCTCACAGTTAAATATGTTCATCTTAAATGAAATGTAAATAAAGTTTGCTATTCGCTACGCTTTGCTTCTCAATTTCACTATCGTGCTTTAGTTATAACGACGCCAAGTGCCTCACTATACATAGTAAGTGTTTTGGTATTAAACTTGCCGGCTCGGGCGCCTGCTTATTGCTGCCGACATCTCAGGTGTTTTCTTGTTGTTGTCGTGGTTGTTGCCGTTGCCATTGCTGTGGCTGTGGCTGTGGCCTGGAGTTTGGTAGCAGCCGCAGCTGCTCCACTTTAGCGGCATTCTCATATAATTTATTGCCTCTCGGCCTGCCAGGCAGCAACGTCAGGTGGGTCTTGCCTTGAGTTGGGTTTGTCGCCTTCTCACACTCACACTCTCCTCCTCTCTCTATCTTTCTCCATCTCTTTTCGTGTATATAGCTATGTGTCTATTGCCATATCTATGGCTGTGGCGGTTAACTAGGCCGCAGCCACAAGTTGCGTTTATTAACTACCGCACTAGCAAACAAATGAGAGAATGGGGCTGTTCCCTAACAGCTGCTGCTCTAGCAGGGGTAGCTCTGCCCGTCTGCCTGTCCAAATACAGTTTCTAATTAGAATTTATAAGCTGCTTGACAGTGCCAGCTTAAAGTCTGCATACAGAATTTAAAGCACGCTTCATATTTGCCGATGCCAATGCCCAGCAATAATTGTTATTTCAAAGGCTGCAGATCTTTGTTATGTTGGTAAAGGGGCGTGTCGAGGTGCAGCGCCAGTTTTCCGCTGTTGTTATTTTTACCTACATATGCAATTTTTTGCACCATGCGCTTGCATTTTCAAGGATTCCACCATCATCATCATCGTCGTCATCATCATCATCGTAATCATCATCAACATCAACAACAACTGTGCGCATACAGTCATCGTCAATGGACCGATCCATAGCCCAGCATTTGCCGCACAAGCGGAAATGTCGACTCGTATCTGTGTCGTCGCTGTGGGCTCAGCATACATACAAGCCGCATAAAGTGTGAGCAGCGGGCAATGCGTGGGCGCACAGAGAGAAAGACAGAACAAACGACCACAATTGCAACGGGCTGCCTGTTGGTTGCGGCGGTAGTCCGTGGCGGGGGGGGCGTGCACTCCGGACAAAAAGCCTTTAATCGACAGCAACATATTCGATTTTAATATTCATATGCCACCATAAATTCACAACAACAAAGGCAGCCGTACGCTGCTGGCCGGTCCGTGCAATATATGAGGGCGTTGATATGGTCACACATATGCAGAAATACGTGCATGCCGTGCCATGCCTCATATTCAATGATATATTGGGGTCTTTTGGACAGCTGTTGCTGTTGCTGTTGTTGCTGTTGCTGCTTCATGGCACTTCATGAAATGTACTTTTCGACGGTGGCGCGTGCTCTTCGGGTGGCTGCAATTAAAGCACGGGTTGATATTGTTGGCATTATAAGCAGTTGGGCACGTGCCTGAGTTAGTTTACAAAAGCCAGATCCTAAACAGCGATAGCTGTGTCTAGCTCTATTTAAATAAAAATATGATATTTTTTATTTGAATTAAAATTTAATATATATATATTTTTGTATCAAAATATAATATTTTTTGATTTATTAAAAAAAATTTTTTTTTGTTGTTGTTTTGTTTTAAATTAAATTAATTTTTTATTAAAATTGAACATATGCTATTTTTGCAATTTAAATAAAATATATTATTTTTATTATTTTTAAAAAATATTTATTTTTTTATTATTTTATTATTAAATGGTATTTTTTTTGTTTTTATTTTTTTATATATTTATTTTTTTATTGGTTGTATATATATAACAATATAAATATATATTTATAGCATTTGTCCCAATTTAGAGACTCAGTTTAAAGCATTTATTAAAGGGTAAAATGTAATGTGGAGCAAGAAATTAAACAAGTGCCAACACTACTGCCACCCACTACCAAATTGGATCAGTCATGTCAGACTGTGACGCTCATTACAGCAACAACAACGACAACGACAACAACAACAACAACAACAAAAGGCAAAAGGGACACAAACACATGTGCGGCCGGTGCTGTTGCTGATGATGCTGACACCCTCTGCTTCCGCTAGCGTCGTGCACTTCAAAAACTTAACCGTTAGGCATATGCGTGATTATCTCTCTCGCAGCGACTGTCCGACAGTGGCTGCAACCCCCTTGAAAGCAGAAGCAGAAAAAGAAGCAGAAGTAGAAGCAATAGCACCACTACCACGAGAAGGCAGCCCTTCAACAATTGCGCGCTGACCCAGTTACCCGGCAACAAAGGCGGAAGCAAAGGAAACATGCTGAAAGAGAAGAGGCCGTAGTGGGGCAGGAGAAGGGAGAAGGGAGGGATGGGGGAAAGAATAAAAAGGCACATGTCATCATAGAAATCAGTGTGTGGCGCTGGGAAGCAGCAGAAGCTGAAATGGCCGCTGGCAACGGCTTATGGAAAATAGAAAGCAAAAAGGCTCTGGGAAAATTCATTAAAACGCACCAGAGTGTCAGTGGACGGCAACAATGGACAATGGTCCAGTTGGGTCTCGGGGCTTATCAGCTGGGCCATATGTGTGTGCACACGCGTCGCAGACGGACGCAGTTCATAATCAAATATTTAGCATACTTTTTAGCAGACCATACGAGCATATTACAATAACATTTCCGGTCAGCTTGGCAGGGATTCACAGGCAACAGTTGCAGCCGGCACGGTCATAAGTGTGGGAGGGGTGGGGTTGGGTGCGTTGGCCCCGCAACAAGCCCCATGAAGCGTGTAATGCAATGATCCGCAGAGACGGACGGACGGACAGACGGAGCCCAGGCAAATCCCTAGCGAACGCCAGTTGGCCGGCATTTGGGAGCGTTAATGTCCCATAACGAATGCATTAGAGACTCACTTTGCCGACATTCCAATTGTTGTTGTTGTTGTTGGAAGCGTTGCCCAGGGAGAGCAAAATTTAAAATTTAATTACGCTTATGCGCTCCGCATTTCACACAGCGAAGGTTAGCTGGCTATGATGAGCTGCATCAACAGAACCGGAAGCCGCCCAAAAAAGTATGCTACAAATCCCTTCAACCATATGGCACGCACAGACAAAACATATGTTGCTGCCTCCGTGGCCATATAACAATACAGACGGGCGGGAATAGCAACAGCTTCTCTGATATCATTACTCAACCAACAAGCCACAAAAAACACGTACAAACACAGGCACACATATATACATATATATATTTATATATGTATGATATATATATCTATGCGAGGGCTTTCGCGTTCTCGTTTTGCTCAGGCCGTGTGTGTGCGTGTCATGTTGGTTTTTTGTCTGCGCTTTGCGCGATTTCACTCTCCCTTAAAGCTACCTGTCTCGCTTTCTCTCTCTCTCTCTCTCTCTCTCTCTCTTTGTGTCTGTCTCTCTCTCCCTCTCTACCTATGACTCTGTATATCTGTCTGTCTCGGCTTGCGATATTATCAAGTGAAGTGCTTTTGCGGTTTTTGCCGCTGCTTTGTCTATCACACACGCACACACACACACACACAGCACAGTCGTGTTGCACACCGCTGATATATTTCTGTGTGCGTGCGTTTTGGCTTTGTTATTATTACTATTACCACATGTTGTTTTTGTATTTAAGCTAATTCTTTTATGTACATAAAACGTGCAGTCACATAAAAATAAAAACCAAACAGCAAACAGCCAAAAGCCAACAGCAAACGACAAATAACAAAAGCAAAACAACAACAACAACAACAGTGAAGCAAAGCGCCGCCTGATGATAAGCTAAGTGGCGAATTCAAGCGAAGTCAGCATTGATAGCAGCCAGCAGTCAGCCATCGTAGTGCACCCCCCGAACAGCCCCACTCGCTTGCCCCGTAATCGCATAAAGGTGCCTACTTCACACAAAATTACCCTTTTCAATTTGCCAACCGTGTGGTGCAGGAGACGGAGCCGGAGCCGGAGACTTCCCCTTTTGTCTGCGCTGCTCGTTTATTGACTTTTTGTCATTGCTGCTAATGCATAGCAGTAGCCAGAAACAGAAGCAGCAGTCATACTCTCCCTCTCTCACTCTCCCTCTCTCACTCACTCTCTCTCTTCACACACATGGCAGCGGCAAGAGCAGCTTTATTTTTATAGCTCGCATTACGTTTAATGTTTGGCTTAACTTAGTTACTCTCGATGCTCGACTCTGACTCTGACTCTGGCTTTCACTGTGGCTTTGCCTTTGTCTTTCGCATTGTTGCCGCACTCCTGAGTGTGGTAATTAAGTGTCACATGTAATTACAATACACTTATGCATGTGCTGCATGCAACATGGCTTTCTAATTAGAGTTTAGCGTCAATCTTAGCATCTTTTGGCATCTACTACAAAACAAAGCAAAAACAAAAACTAAGCCAAAGCTCGATTACCACTTGCTGGCAGTTGGCTTGGTTAATTTCAATGAATATTCTGTGTGCTTTTTGCAATTATTCGCCCCGTCGCAAATCCCAACTAATAACACAGAAAATCCACAAAAAAAAAAAACAAACATAAAATAAAATATGGGGTAAAAATGAGAAAACGCGCTCCTTGTTTATCCAAAGGCTGCAACCGGGGAATTAGCGCAAACAGCTTTACTTAAATAGAACTTGGTTCTATTTGCGCAACAGTGGAGTGCGAATTTTGATTAGCTAAACGAGGGTTGCTTAGACAGTTGTGATCAAAGGATGCGCGTAAATTTAGTTTATGAGGATTCTTGAAAGAGACGTTAGCAAATAGCCTTAAGTTTGGTTTATTAAATCCTACCGATATCAAAGAGTTTCTTAAAAACAGAAAATTTCAATTTTTATTATCTCTTTAGAGGAAAGATTTGGAGATATATTCTAAATGATTTATTATCAACTTTATTTTTTATTTCAGTGTTAATAGTTTCTTAAAATTGTATAAAACATTTTTTATTTATTTTTATTATTTTTATTTTTTATTAAATATAAATATGTTTAAAATTCATAAACTAATAAATACAATATAAAACTAACAAATAATTTCTATGTAACTAAATAAAAACCATAACAAAATCTTAAATAATATCCTCAAATATGTTTAGTAAACATTTCCTATGCGCATCTATGTAGTCTGTGCTATAATGTAGCTTTTGTTTGCAACTTGTCCTTAAACTGCCCTCGTCCTGTGCTATATAATATTATTTAATAGAATTTATTGCGCACCCACTTATGTTGACTTAGTTAGCTAAACTAAACTAGAATCTGCCCAAGCGTACGCAATTTACTGAACACAAAATGCAAAGCTCGCTTTTGAGGGCGCCACTCAAATTTCTCTTAATTCAGCAACAACAAAAAAAAAACCCACAAGAAACAGTAACAACAACAACAACAAACAGAACTAAAACAATAACAACTACAACAAGAACAACTACAAAGAGCTCATCTCGAGCTGATTCGCTGTAATTTACTCAACTTGCGTAAATATTAAATATTTATATTGTTCTCTTCTCTTTTATTTTTCTCTTTTTATGTACCGTAATCGTATATACTTCATCTACTACACACACACAACTACAAACTTGCCTACTTGCCTACCATTCAATTCAACTCAACTCAACTCAACTGAATAAACTGAAACCATCTTTAACTTCTCTGCTGTGCTGTGCCTCTGCATCATCAACTACAACTACAACCACAATCTATTAACATAACAACTACAAAATATACCAACCGCTGGCTGCACCAAAAAAAAAAAAAAAATAAAAAAAATCAAATAAATCTCGTGTCTCCAATGCGAATGCATCTGTGTCCTGTTGGCCGTGCAGCGCGGAAGCGACGAACTTTTGAGTCAAGCTGCAGTCATGGCGCCCGCTTCCGACAATAATAATCAGGATCTGGCCACAAAGAAGGCCAAACTGGATTCGAGCACCGTGCTGGCTGGCGGAATTGGTAAGTTTTCTATATATTTCTCTGCACGCTCCTCTCCCTAAACCTATCCTTATTCCTATCTCTCTCTATTTATGTCTCTCTCACCCTGTTGCAACTTATCTTTAGCTTCAGCTTAACTATACCTTTACCTATTATGAGCCTCTACCAGCTGCCTCTCCGTCCGTCCGTCCCTCCGTCCCTTCGTCTGTGTTGCGCCCCATATATAAACCCATTTTATGGCACGCCTGGGCCGCTCAACTTAAGTGCACTTTGCAGCCATAGTTTAGGCCAGGTTGGGTTGCCAATTAGCCAGGCGCAGCCCCCGCTGCGTGCATTAGGCAATGCCAATGGCCTAAGCCCGCTTAAGCCAGTGTCGGCCACTTGGCAAGCGGTTTAGTATGGGCCTAGCATTCGCGACTGTTCTTATAGCCAATTAACCCGCTAATTAGCATGGAAACAAACATTTCGACGCACGCTTTGTTTTTGCTAGCGAAATATGAAAAAGAATAGTAAAGCTAGCTGTGCCGCGTTTGTGTAATAAGTAGAGCTCCTCCACGCAATTCGAGCACATTAATTAGTCCTACACACACACCACCGATGCCACCACCACCACCTCCACCTGTATCAGCAAACGCACAGGGTGCGCGTGTCGGCACAGAGTAATAAAGCTAATCAAAAACCGCTCGCACCAGAAAACCAAAAACCAGAACCTGAACCACACATTAGGCAAATATTTGCCAAACGGCCGTCAACGTCACTGTTTAAACCGAAAGTCGAAACCAAAAATCAGTCGGCCACAAAATGATTTTAAATATCAACAAATTCATGCGAAAACATTTGCCATGCACATAGAGAGTGAGATTGTAAAATGCCAATGTAATCAAAAAAAAAAAAGAGAAAATGAAAATGAAATCCTTTTGCTCTTCAATTCTTTATGATTCCATTAGAATTGTGCTTAGAATTTTTATACACTTTTGGTTTTCCAATTAGCAGTCCTAAAAACCTCGTCAATTATCTGCTGGAATCAATGGGGAACACATGGCTTAATGGAAAGAAAAAAGTGTACAAAGTTGTAAGCCTTTTAACGGGTTGCGCTGCACAGACAGCAGATAGTCAAAGAACCCCAAACACACTTGTATATACATACATGTATATATATGTATATGTATATATATGTATATACTGAGTGGCAATCGAGAACGCAACGAAAAAAGCGCAAAAGCAAAAGCATAATATTTATTTATTACTCTACAAAGGACTTTTCTATTAATTAAAAAGCAACAAGCTCTATCCTAACACACACACACAGTCATACACTCACCCACTCACTCACTCTCACACACACACACACACACATACATACGCACTGTTGACCAGTTGGTAACTGGCAAAGAGTTGCAGGCGTTCATTGTTCGAATGCTTGGTCCAGACACAGACGACCCAGCGGCATTTGAGTGCCAACTCATGCATACAAACGCAAACGCAAAGCAGGCTGGGATCAAGCTGGGCTGGTGTGTGGTTGGCAGACATCGTTGGACGCTATTCGACTACCTTGTGAATCAACCGCCCCCTTGACACCTGCCACACGCCACTCGCCACATGCCGCATGCCGCATGCCACATGCCACCTGCGGCCTTTTTAATTTGCCACGCAAAGTTCATTCGCAAACACACAAAAGCAGCCCAAAATTTTTAAAGTCATGAGCAGCTTAAAGTTGGAAAGACAAAGAGAGGAGAGAGCACTGGAAATCCAATGAATTCATTTGTGTTTGTTGTGTGTGCGTGTGTGATGGTGTGTGTGTGTGTCGCTTACATGGCAACCACTTAAAGCTGACGCACAAAAGCAAAAATACGCTGCTGATGCCAAAAATAATAACAAAAGAAATTGCTAAATAAATGTGTAAGGACACTTTTATTGCATTGCAGCACTGAGCAAACACCAACAACAACAACAACAACAACAATTGCCAGACAAGTAAATAGGCAGCATCCAACAAAAGCAACAAAAAGCATTGTGTGGCCAGCCTTAGATAAACACACGCACACTCCACTCACACATACACCTCTGCACCCACTGAGCCACTGCCAAAAATTGTTTTCTTTTTTTCTCTCTTCTCTTCTTCGCTTCTTCTTTTTGGTGGTTTGGCACGCCCCAGCACTGGCCGTGGCCCGCTGCCCGTTGGCCGTTGTCAATTGTATTTGTATGCCATGCTAAACCAATACACAGAGCCGTGTTTCCGTTACACGAGCTTAGCCATCGAACATGCAACAAATTTTGCACGTAAATGTAATAAAAACACTTTTGGCCATACGCCACGCCCCACCACTTGAAGTGAGTGGTGCGTGTGTGTGTGTGTGTGAAGCACACTTGGTATAAGTGGCCACGCTTCGTTCGGCTCATCTTACAATGCAAAGCGCGCAGTGCTTATTTGGTTATATATATACCACATATATACTGTACTATATATATATGTATATTTGTTATATATATTACTTTTCTCTTTGCTCCCAATGTCCCAACTTCCGCTTGCGACTGTAATAAATACTCGCATTTGCTTAGCGGCGTTTGATTTATTTTATTTTGATTATTATGCATATTTTATGCAAGCCAAATTAGACCCCGGGGACGAAAGTTTGAGGCCCGGTGCCGTTGCCGTTGCCGGCTAATTCGAACCATGCCAAAAACGCAACAAACCTAACCAAAAACCCAACTGAGCTGAGTGGAGTCGAGTTGCGTCGCGTCCAGTTAAGCCGAGCGAATGTCGCGTGTTTGGTCTGGGACAGCAGCATGTGTAGCTTTTGTTTTTGTTGTTGTTGTTGTTGCTGCGTGTTCGTTGTTTATTGTTACAGCAAGCGCGCACACACATGCCATATATACACACACACACACACGCACATACATACACACAAGCTATGTTTGTCTAGCCCCGCCAATATTTGTTTGTTTATTGACCGATTTGAGGGTGACCATTGGCTAACAAGCGGCATGGTTCAAGGTGTTAAAACGTAACATTGAATAAAAAACAAGTAGACGAAAAGCAAAAGGCAATCACCCATAGACATGCAATATAAATAGTGGGGAATATAGGTAGATTTAAAGTAGAGTTGGTCGAATGAAGCTGGAGATTAGACTGAGGTATATACATTATGTATATATATATATATATATATATATATATATATATATATATATTATGATTAGATTTAATTTAAGAGAAAAGTCTGATTAATATATATAATATAAAACTATTGCAAAATAATAAATTAAAAAAAAAAAAATAATAAAATATTTCTATTAAAAGGAATAATATAAAAAAATTGCAAATAAAGAATTTAAAAAATATATATTATTAATGTATAAATAATAATATATTTCTAGTATAAGGAACTTTCCTTTGATTTTGAATCAAACAAAGCTCAACAGTATTTCATAAAAGAGCAAAGTCTGACAAATTTGGCTAATATATATATAATATGAAAACAATTGCAAAATAATGATTTTAAAAAAATATAATATGAATATATAAACAGTAACATATAAAATATAAATATTTCTAGCATAAGGAACTTCCCTTTGATAATTGTTCAGGTAAAGCCCCACAACATTTCATAAACCCAATCCAATCCAATCAGCCCAGCCAGTCAAGCACATAGATCAAAGCCAAGTGGAGTACTTGAGCGTTTTTATGGCCATAAGTGTGTGTGTGTGTGCCGTTAGCTGCAAACTGCGTGCTCTGCATGCAGCGTCCTCTGCTGCCTGCCGCCTGCTGCTCATTGTGTCCTTTGGACAGCGCGCGTGCCGCCTTGTGTCTCTGATACCGCAGCGCACTCGCACGTCTGCTGCTGCGTGTAAATATTTTCACAGTCAATAAAATAATATTGTCATATTTATTTGTGTGCGGCGCCGTCAACGTCTGTGTAAATATTGAGCGAGCACTGCAAACCAGAATAAAAATCAGAATTTGCACTTGGTCAGCGGCAGCAACAACAGCTGAAAGGCAAACGCACACACACACACGCACATTCACACACACACTGACAGTTGATGTCAATTGGATGTGGACTATGTGTGTGATCATTTATGAGCGAGGCTGTGCGTGTCGGCTAGTTGAAACGTGCATTTATTGTCATTATTTATATGGTTTCACTTTTGACTTACGGCTGTCGCATGCCGCATGCAGCATGCCACATGCCACATACTATATGCCATATGTCACGAATGCCACGCATTTGTATTTACATATGGGTTACTTCATTAAGCATACGTCTCGTTGTCAGTTTATCCCGGCGATTCGTAGCATACTTTGCAGCGACAGCATCTTTAAACAGTTGCACATAATTATAGAGTGCAAATGAAGTAGAAAAACGCGCTGCCCCCCCTCGTCTCCACTCGCCCCCACTCAGTGCACTTATAATTTATGCAATTGATATACTTTACAGAACTTCAACCCATGTTGTTGGAGTTGCCGTCGTCGCTTCCGATTGCTCTACTTGACTGCGCACAGGACACAGAATCTGCGTCCGCTGCCGCTGCAGATTGTATGCGCCTGCTGCTACTCAGTCTGCCAACATTAGGTAAAAAAAAAAATACGAGAAAAAGCAGAAAAATATGGAAACTATTCCCGTAATTGAAATGCAATTAAAATTTGTAAACGTCGTCAGACTTTGCGTGCGTTGACTTCTCGCTAGAGTCTTCCTCTCTCTTTTTACCTCTCTCTCTCCCTCTCTCACACACTCTCCGTCTCTTTCCTCCGGCCTCCGCCTCGTGTCTATGTGCTAACGAATTTTTAATGAATTACATTACTTGCGGGTGTTAGGCTCGTGTCTTGCTTGTATCAGCAGCAGCAGCAAGAAAAAAAATCGTTATTTTCAATTATGGCTGGCCTGAAAACAGAAAAATACTGGGCCAAAAAAAAAAAGAAGAAAAACAAGTAAGAGTGACTAGAGTCAAGTCTGCTCGACTAGGAGTTACCCTGAACCCTGTGATGAGCCAATATTCCAATCATTTTGCGTTTCTTTATTGCATGCATTCAAACCACACATGCACATACGTATAAGCACACACTCTGTTGACGCAACAACTGCGCTTCGGCAGCAATGTGGGCATTATTATGGATACTTAATGTTGAATACCTCTTCTTAGAGATAGATAGTCCATCTCATCATCATCATCAAACTTGTACAACTTATTAATAACATTCATATGTGTGTATTTGCCAAAGCATGTCTCTAGTATTAGATTTGCGTTTTTTTTTTTTTTTTTTTTGCAAATTGGGGGCGAATGGGTCGTGGCATGCAAAATCTAAAGATAATATAATCTTCATATTTATTATTTACAGCTACACAGAAAATTTGATAATCCTAGCGCAAACGATACACAAACCACGCCTTAATAAACTAATTCAAATTATCGATAGATGGCGATAAAACTGAAATGGAATGAGTTATCGAAAAAAAAAAATAATAAACTCGTTCATGTTTCCATGTAAAATATCAAGTCGCTAGCTTATGTACTTTCGTTCTCAGCGTTCACATGGACGGTTTAACGGACGGATTATATATTTTATGGGTTGTAGCACGCCTCCATCTGCCTGTCACATACATATTCACAAAACCAATGTACTCTCATTTCCCATTTTCAATGCGTGCAGAGTGTAAAAATAAGAGGCAGCGCTCGAACATGGCTGCTGGCGTTGAGTTTCAGTTGATGTAGAAACTTGTGCTATGATTGATTATACAGAAAGAGATGTTTAAATTAAAGACAAGGCGCTGGCAAAGTAAATATCATTAAGTCATTACGCATGCACGCACAGTTCATCCCCCACACACACACACACACACACACACTCATACACACGCAAGTTGCTAGCCAACAATTTAAAATTTATGATGTGTGAGCTTGTAAAAACCTAATTTGCTGTAGCATAATTAAATGTAAAGCGTGTGCGCGTGTGGTGAGTATTCAAATATTGGGAACAATCACACTCACTCACACACTCGCACAGGCGTATATTAAATGATTAAATGCCGCCACGTAAGCACAAATTTAATTGTTATTAACAATCAGCAGTCTTGTTGCCCTTTTGTGCGCTGTTTGGGGTGTGTGAGGTGTTTGGGGCGTTGACCATTTATCGGGTATTTTGCGTGGCTTTGTTTCTGTCGACTGTCGATGCTCGACGCACTTTTCCATTCATTTTCATTTATTCGTTCATGGGAGTTTTTGTTTGCTTTATGAATTTAAATAGTCATTAATTAACTTTGTGCATGTTGCGTTCGTGTGCGGCCAAAGAAAAAAGATATTTATACATGGCTCTCAAATTATTACACATACGCCGCATTGTGCAATAGCAGCAGCAACAGCTTTGGTGTGCATGTGGCGCTTGTAACAGCTGACCATCCATTATTTTCATGCCCACACCGGGGCCAACTCAATTACAGTTTGTAAACTTTTCAATTAGCCATAAATAGTTTATATGTATATTTTTCGTGCAATTCATCGATGGCTGGAGCGTGGCCCGGCATGACACGGCATATGTGTATGGACTTAATTGAAAGGAGGTGCCGTGCCTCGACTGCCGCCCCATCAGAATATAGTGCGAGCCATTAATACGGTTGAGCTTTAGTCGCGCCTGCCATTGCAGCGCGGTGCAACCGTGCGTATGATTGTTATTTATATATCAATACGCCGTCGTGAAGCAAGCGTCATTATTGAATGCAAATTTTATTGCACGCCCACCTTTTATATCTCGCAGTGCTCGCCTGATTATTTTGTCAGCATGTTCGACAGCTTAAAAGGTCTTCGGATCAATTTATTCAGGCGGCAGAACAACTACTTTTGGCAGAGAAAATTCTTAAAGGAATCTTAAGCCCTATATATACTATAGGAAAATATATAGCGGATAATTCTGTAATGTACTTCCAGATCTCAGTAAATCCTCCTCACTTTAAGCAGAAATAAAAAATAAAAAAATTAGCCGCAGGACATGAGGCAACAGTCACATCGAGCATGGCTGAACGAACCGAAATTTTGTTGTATTTCAGTTCAGTTGTTCGTTTTCGGTTGCAGCAGACTGCTTCAGGGCCTTGTTGGCTGTGTTTCCGGCCGTCGTCGACTCGTCGCCATCTTCCTTTTCAATTATGCCCCTACCGTTGCAGGTCAGGTGCTTGGCTAGAAGGGGGAGGGGGCGGGGGTGGGAACACTCGCCCGGCGGCCGCACTCGCCGTTGAGTGAATGTCGATGGTTGTCGATTTACTCATCGCGCTGCTGTAGTTTCTCGTTTTCACACCATCAAGCAGCGTTTGTTGCGATTTGTTACAAATTCTCCTCTTGTTGCCGAGCAATGCCGAACCAACTATAACAACAACAACAACAACAACAACAGCAACAGCAGCAGTCCTCGCCGTTGCAACTGCCAGTGGAAAACAAACCCAAATTGAGTTGTTGATGGAGAACGTCAAAAAATCCACAAATTTTCGTTTTGCGCGCTTTCAGTAGATTTCATATTTTCCGTTTTTTTTTTTTTCAATATTTTTTTTCGCTGCTCGTTGACAACGTCATCATGCATGATAGATAGTTTTACATATTTTCAATGCTGTCGTTTTTTCCGGCTACTGCCCAGCGGCACTTGATTTGTTGTTTGTCTTTTGCAGCACGTTTCCGGCATTCAGTAAACATTTTTTTTTTAGTTTCGCTTATACCCTAACCCAGCTGAGATACGGCTGGCATATAGCTGAAGCGTTGATTGGAGCACTGCTCTAATAAAATTGATGCTCTTTAAAACATTTTCGCATCCTGTGCTTCAAATGAATGAACATATTTTGAGCGGTGCTGGTATATCAGAGTTGGGTAATGGAAAGCAAGATATTTCTTATTATGTTATTTATGGGCAGCATCACAGGACCGGCACATGGCCATCGATTTTTAATAAATTTGTGAGCTGCCAAAAGGTGGGAGAGAGCAGCAGAAGCAGCAAAAATGCCGTGCACTTTGCCTAGCCGCTGGCTTGCATAATTTCGTTTCAACTTCATTTCCGTTCCGAACTAATCAAAAAGTGTAATTTCCGATTAGTTGTATTCAGCGTCGAGTACTGTGCCACTTTGACCAAACTGCAGTCGAGAGGTCGAGCCGTGCCGTGCCGAGCCGAGCCCTCTCATAGTTGGCATGACTTTTGCCTCAAGTTGGCTTGAATGGCCTGGCCGGGCCTGCCCTGGATGGATTGTGGGCTCTGCGCCTATTTTTCATTTATTTCCACTTTTATTTCTGCTTTTTTTTTTGTAGCGCATTGTTATAAATTGGCACATTGACCCATGCAGGGGCGGCCTGTGGACAGCTGAAAAGGGTCAGTGTGCATATCACTGGGACTGGGTCGGGTAATGACCCTTTTATGCCATAAGTTATTAGTGAAGGGGCCTAGTGAAAGCGGTTAACAAATATGTGGCAAACACTGCTGATAAATGTAGTCAAACCATATAATTTGGGTCACATTGTGGCATTGCAGGAAACTTGTACACAAATCTTGCCGGGGAGGAGGAGGAGGAATGAGTGGGAAAGTTTAATGAATTTGAAAGAAATAAAACAGAGGTTAAGTAGTTATAGTTACAGAGTTATATACTAAGTATTAATAAAGTGTTTATTTACTTTATTTATTGTCTAAGTCTTGTTATTTGTCTGAGTTATGCGCTACTTACTTCAGCTCTGATATCTATATACATATGTATTGTATATGTATACATATATCTTTCTGTCTCTTTTCAATCTTCAGCCTCTTTAAAAATAATTTGAATTCTAAGTATTGCACTCTTACAGAAATCTGGCTTCAGCAGAGTAGGATTGAGGAGGGGGAATGTTTAAGGGATTTGAAAAGAGTAAAACTAAAGCTAAGCAGCAACAAAATAATATTTTATTTTTATTGGTTTCACTACTTTTAGTTTTACAAATTGTTGTGAATTAAAATTACAAATTTTAGAGTATAGGTTAATTACTAATCTTTTCTTCCTATATATAAATATTAATGTTTTTTTTTTTATATATATTTTTTTAAAATACTTTTTAAGGCACTAGAAACCCCGTGAAAAATAATCGAAATTATAACTCAACTAGTTTTAATTATAATGTAAAAAAAGGTATTATATACTTTATTCACAGTCTAAATCTTGACATATATGATATTTATGACCGAGTTATGCGCTCTTTTCTTCACTTGATTTGTTACCTACTTCTACGCTGATATCTATATATGTATATGTATATGTATTTACATCTAGCTCTCTTTGTCCCTTTTCAATCTTCAGCCTCTTTAAAAATGAGTTGAATTCCAAGTGCTGCAATGTTAAAAGTGCAAATTCCTGCTGCTAACTGCCATTGGCATTGTCGTGGGCTATCTCTGGCCATATTCTGTTTGTTTGTTTAGTAGGTGCGGTAAATACTGCAAGCACACACAGGAAAAGCACAGACAAAAAACAAAATAAAAAATCTTGCAACATTTCATTTGCATATAAGGGGGCTCACACACACACACACAGCCGGCACATTAACAGGTGTTGACTAAGCACCAGCTAGACTGGCTGCAGCCAAAGACCCTCCGCCGGTGCCGCGCGGTGTCAGTTGTGCCAGCAACAACAGTAACAACAATATTTTTATTTGTTGCTGTTGTTGTTGTTGTTATAAAGCATGTGGCATGCCAGAAAATTTGTTTGCTTTTGTTTATAAAAATTTAAGGCACTTTGGACAGCTGTGCAACGGGGTCGCAGCGAAATCCCTAAAATGCTCTCTGCCAGCCAAAAACAGCAACAGCCTAAAATCCCATTTGTGCTTCCCAGTTGCAGCAGTGGCGCCCTTTATTTATGCAAAAATAACAAACGAAACACTAAGCTGCCAAACGAACAACAACAACAACAAAGACAATCGTACTCTCCCTCTCACTCTGAATCTGACTGGACCAGACCGGACATTGTCGCTGTGTGGATTATTCACAGTCGTTCCGAAAGAGAGTGCAATGAATGAATTTATGTGCTAGGCTATTGCCGCGTTACCCCGTCTCGCTCCGGTTCCAGTTCCCTGCCCATTTAGTGTTCATGCAGTGCCGCTTAACTGTGCAAAATGTATACAAATGCCGCAACGTGGAAATGTTATCGGGGCCTTATTTCACAGGGCTTGTTTCAGGTGAAAAGCAAAGAAGACACAGAGTGAGAGTGAGAGAGAGAGAAAAGAAAACAAAACGCATGAAAAAACAACAATAGGAACGTGCAAATTAAGCGACTTACGGAAGCGGAAATGCAGACAGCGTAGGATGGCAGCTGTTAATATTTTAAGCGGCTTATTAATTAGTTGACCCACCTGCTCAACCACTTGACAAATCAGTTCTTCCACTATTTTACTCACTGTCACTAAGTATCTGAACTTTTTTCTCTCTGCTTGCAGCCAAAGCCTCGAAGGTCATTCATTTGCGCAACATTCCAAACGAATCTGGTGAATCGGACGTAGTTGCTCTGGGCATACCATTTGGGCGTGTGACAAATGTCCTGGTGCTGAAGGGCAAGAATCAAGCATTTATCGAAATGGCCGACGAGATATCCGCCACGTCGATGGTCTCCTGTTATACAGTGAATCCGCCACAGATGCGTGGACGCATGGTTTACGTGCAGTTCTCCAATCATCGCGAGCTGAAGACGGACCAGAGTCATAACGTAAGTATATATGTTATACATATAATTGATACCAAACTATTTAAGCCAGAACCAAATCTGTTGGCCTTAAGTGTTATTAATGTGGCAATTAAGTTTAGGTCAGACGCAAACAACGATTTATATGCAAATGTTGGTGCTGTCTCGTTATTATGTGGGTCGCTGCCTGATTAATTACAATCTCTAAGGCAACTTAATTCCCAGCATATATATATATGTGTGTGTGTGTTGGCCATTCATAAATGCTAAGGGATATTTGTCAGAGACGGTCCAAACCAATTTCTAATTTTAATTTCGTAAGCCACAAAGTCAGTGGCAAAGTTTAAAAAGCTTTCAAATAAATACACAAACGCGCAGACAAATACCAAAACCAACTATAAATACAGTTGCAGATATATATACACTATATATATATAAATGTATATATATTTATATCCTTAGACACATGCTTGACAAAAGCAGGGAAATACATAGTTTTTGGGATTTTGTGGCCAAATCACACACACATACACACACAGAGGCAGGACAAACCGACTATACACAAATGAAAACCACAAGGTTCTAGCCACATAAATACCTACGCATACAAACGAACGACAGCTGCTTAGCACAAAGTCAAAAGCATATTTTGATTACTTAAATGAAAGCAGCAGCAGCAGCAGCAACAATAACAACAACAGCAACAAAGTGCGCAATATTGTTGTTGTTGTTGCCAGCTGAAAAACCCAAAACGACGTTGTCACCTTCTGTGTGTGTGTGTGTGTGTGTGGGCACCACCTGCCTCTCAGCTCGGTTTACCGGGCTAGCCTTGTAACCCAAAATGACCCCAAGCAAAACTACTTAAAAAGAGATCGTCAGTCATGTGCTGCAACAACGGCAACAACAACAACAGCAGCAACAATAACAAAAAAGGTTAAGAGGCTGCAGCAACTGAGCAGCAACAACAATGCGAGAAGGCGTGCCTATGAATAAGGTGACATCAACAACAACAACAACAGAAATAACGTCAGGCCAAACAATACAGTTACATTTCACTGATTACCTTTTGGCTGTGGCTGTGTGTGTGTTTGTGCGTGGGTGTGGCCAGATTTCTCTTGTTAACTACTAATCCTGGTAAAAGGCCTTGTTGCTGCTGCTTTTACTTCTGCTGTGGCTGCTGCTGCTGCTGCTGTTGCTGCTGTTGCGCCCAACCCCAATGACAACGCAGACGAGTGGAAAAGTCAACGCCGTTGTCGTTCCTTTTGCTCTAGTGGAAAATCTCTTAAAACGCATGAGTGTGTGTGTTGTGTGTGTGTTTGTATGAGCTTAATATTGTGTGTAGAGCTGTGTTTGGCTGTCATTGTTGCTGTTGTTGCTGTTACTGCCGCCTGCCCAACATATTTATACAATTTCTCATTTCATTCACTTTCTTTTTATACCTTGAATCCCTGTAAAATAGAATCTTAGGGCATATTGGTTATGTGCAAAAGTATGTAACAAGCAGAGGTAGCCGTGCCCAGTATTCATATTCGATATATGGTTTTGATCGTTTTAATTAGATGAGTCTATCTAGACAAGTTCTTCTATTGCTCTACTGTTTAAGTTTAAGAAAGAAAGTTTAAGTTAAATTGGAATGAATTAAAATTTGAAATATATATTTTTTTCGAGTTATAAACTCATATGGAATAATCATTCTTTAAAGTATGTCCTATAGATAATATATACAAAAATATTTGTGGAGTAAATATAGGATTATATTAATTCTATTCATATTTAGAAGATCTTCCAATTAACACATGTAAAATGAGATTTATTTTAGATCAATTAGAGATCTCTCGAATAAGAATAGATTATATATGCAAAACTATCCCTTTATTAAATAATGGATTCCATTCATATGTAGAAGATCTTCCAATTACTGCATGCAGAATACGATTTATTCTAGATCGAATAGGAATTTTGTTCATGATTTAACATCTAGTGTTTTTCCCATTCGATAACTACCCACTAGATTTTTTGCTTCTTTTATTAGTATTATTATTTTTTTTTTTTTTTTTTGATGTGTTTGTTTTTTTTTTTTGTGCCCTGCTGCCCATTGTCAACATGTAATGTTCATGTGTGCGTATGTGTTTGTGTGTGCGCTCTTGTTTTGTCTCGTTGTGCAACTGCTGTTTGGCCTCACATTTTACCAAGTGTCTTCATTGGCTTTTGTATGGAATTGTCTGCGTCTCCTCCTTAAGCTCTTCAGCATCTTTGCTGACAGTCTTGAGTATAGCTTTCATCTTTCATTTTGTTTATGCGCCGCTGCAGCGTGCAAAGCTGCAGATAAGACGCGCAGCTGTTCGCGGACCTGAAATATTAGTTAAGACTTGACGTATTTACATAAATAGCTCGATTGCCAGGCTGTGCAAGCCCAGCATTTCCAATTGATCTTAATGTGTGCATATGGATATATATAATATATATGCTGTCGTTTTCAGTAACGTTTGCATGAGGCCCCTGCAGCATAGGTAACTGTTTCTTGCCAGACCAATTGGCCATATGAATCGTCAAATAAGTGTGCTTTAAAATTCGCCTTTAAAGGTTTTGGGGGCGGGTAAAGCTAGGGGCAGCAGAAATCCATTGCATACCTTAAGGGACTTAACCCCACACGCACCTGAAAGCAAAGCTGCGACGACAACAGCAACATAAGCAGCAGCAGCAGGAGCAGCAGCAGCAGAAGTAGCAAATCAGCAATACAGGATTTTCAAATCATCTGCTCACACACACGCACACAGGTACACACACACGTGCAGATTTCAACGCCTGAGTGATTGCGTCGTATAGAGAAGCAGAACGAAAACTGAGAGAAAAAAAAATAAAGAAAATAGAAATAAAACAAAAGTAAAGAGAATGAGCGTACGAAAACCCGAGATGGCAGCAGCATCAGAAATGAAAAACCCTCTAGCCTCTAGCCTCTAGCCCGACGCTCCACTGACATTTATGTTGGCAATTTGGCAGTTGGCAGTCAGGCGGCGTGGCTCTGCTCTGAAATGCTCTGCTGTGCACATCTCAGAGATGTGTAACAGGATTCTAATATGTCATGTCGGTTGGGACGTCCTTTCACCTATGCCGCTTAGCTCCCCAGTGCTCAGCAACTGCTACTATTTCCACCGCCAGGCACTTCAGGCAACAGTTGTTGTGACTATTTTCGTTGTTATTTACGTTGATGTCTTCTTATGCTTGAGCATCTTAGGGGCGGCTGCTCCTCCCCCTACCCCAGCCCCAGCCCCGTGCTACGCACGTCACTCGCTTCAGCGACCAGAGCACGAAGATTGGGACTGGGACTAGCACTGGGTGTGGGTCAGGGCAGCCTTGGCTAGGATGCTGATTTTGCGGCTGCTGCTTGGAAATGAAGATAAATGCACTGGAAGTTCACGCGGCTACACAACCACAACACAAGCTGGCCGCAAATCCACACAACTCCAGGGTCCCCAAGCGGTCCCTTGCCACGCCCCACGCCCCAGCTCCGCCTCTTATATTGCTTAGTGGCTCGGCGCAAATTTGACATGTGATTGTTTTGTCTTTGTCTGTCGTTGCGCATCTGCCGATGCTGTCTCTATCAATGTGTGTGCGGTGTGTGTGTGTGTTCGTAATTTTGATAAATTATTTTTTTACAAAATCCCCAGCAAGTGGAAAAGGGTTGCCAACCACTTGGGACCGGGTTCCGGGTGCGAGCCCGAATTTCAAACAAAACGAAATTGATTGAAATTTAATTTCAAACCAAAAACGAGCGAGAACACATGTCTCCAGTGTAACATTTGCAATCGCGCCTAAAAGTCAGCAATGCGTTTATTAGACTCAAACAAATGAAGGCTCAAACACACACAAACACACACACAGACACAGTTAAAGGGGCAACAAAGCCTTTGGGCAATCTGCATAAGGTACGCCAAAAGGTTGCCTATAATTTCAGGCATCTATATAATTGGCACTTGTGGGGCAACAAACAACAACAAAAACACAGCTCAAGCAAACTGCAAACACAACACGCAGCACACATACGAAACACACAACAGTTACAGTTCAATCGAAACGTTTGCATTACACCTGTCGTCGCTTGCAGTGTGTCGCTCGCGCTTTTCAACGCACCGATTACAGGCTGTGACGCCTATCAGATAAAGCTGCAAATATGTATGAGTGTCTTGTTTGTGTGTGAGTGTGTGTGTGTGTGTGTCTGTTTGTTAGTGTGTGCTCGTGCGGTTGGACGTCAGTCGGTGCTGGCCGTTGCAGCAGGTGTTGAGTTTCCACTGTGATAAGGTTACCTTGTGATTAAATTAAATTGCCGTCCACAGCAAAAAAAAATACAGTGCAAAACCCCTGCGTTGCTCAGTCGATTTGCATATACCCTGCATACAGTTTTGTTTCTGAAAAGGGCTTTTGTATATGTAGTAATGCTTGCAATAGACGAAATAACTGAGAATGTAGCTTCTGATAAAACTCTTTGCCGTATTCGAAATATGACGAAAAAAGAAATTAATTAATTTATAATTTCTGATATAGGTTGAGCCGCAATTTTAGATATTATATTTAAAATAAATAGATATTTAATTGAAAAATTCGCGAATTAAAATGTATAAAATGTTGAAATATCTTTCGGAAAGATTAAAAACTTGAAACAAAATAATTATATAATATTTGAGTTAAAAAATACGAAAAATTAGATTCTGAAACTGTATTTAAGAAAACCTATATACAAAAAAACTACAAAATAAATAAATAATATTTAATAATAGTTTAAAAAAAATTCAGTTAAAATATCTTTCTCAAACCTATTTAAAAAAAAACTTTAAAAAAAATTTTATATTTTATCCGAAACCCATTTCGAAACCCATTAAAAAAAAACTTTAAAAATAATTATATAATATTTGAGATGAAAAAAAGATATTTAAGAATGTCAATAAAAACTAAAAAAAAATAATTAAAATTTAACAAACATTCAGTTAGAATATCTCCTAAAACCTATTAAAAAAAAATAAAAAAATGTTTTATTTGCGTTAAAGCATACACAAAATTGTAATATAAATGCTAAACAGAAAAAACTAAAAAAATAACTGAAATTAAACAAAAATTCAGTCCAAATATATTTCTGAAGCGTATTAAAAAAAAAACTTGAAAATATATTTGAAGAGAAAAACACGCAAAATGTTAATATGAAAGCTAAAAAGAATCTGAGAGATATTTAATATAAAAAAGAAGTTAAATCAAATAAATAGTCATCAAAAATTCAGTCGAACGACTTGTAAATATAGCTGAAAGGATATTTCTGAGAGTTATTTTTTAAATATAATCCTTGTAAACTTTCTTACAAAAACAAAAACTCCAATAACAGATTTTATATAATCTGCTGAATGCTTTCAACAAAAATCGTATTTAAATCCTTAAAGTTTACAGCAAAATAAAAAGAAAATAAAAGCTTTTTAGGTAAACACATTAGGCTATTGAAAATATTTGTCTACGACTGAGCTGATGTGATTTGCGATAAGTTTATAAGTCACTAAAATAATATTAATATTGTTTTTACAATATTTAGGAATTTGCTTAGTTAAAGTAAACAAACTTTAGCATTTCTACCTCGATTTTACCAGAGAAATTCTTAAAGTCCAACCAAACTTTTTGCCAATAAAGTACAGAGTGTCAATTAATAGAATAAATATCTGGGGAAAAATCACGTCAGCATTAGTGCCAAACACAAAATGAGATTAATGTGGACAACATTTGACGTCTTGTTGCCATGTGCTGGGCTAAGACTGTGGCGCAGTTAACGCAGTTTGGGTGTTAAGGCGACAGCAACTAATACAAATGTCAGGCGATTAAGCCACAAAAAGGATCAGGCTGATTAACAAAAGCTTAACCATGTTGCAGTTGCCACTCTGCCGCTCTCACTCTCTCTATCTCTCTCTCTCTCTCTCTCTCTCTCTCTCTCTCTTTGGAAAACTAGGAAAATTAGGCAACGGCCTCTGCTCATTCGATTTGTCGTTAATAATATGAGCCGTGCTCGGATGGCTCACTGTTTATTTAATTTGTTTCTGCCTACTGACAGTCGTTCCCTGCTCGACGACAGCTAGAGCCTTCCTATTTGCTGAAGCCTGGCAGGAGTCGAGAAAGGGAGTGGGAGTAGGAGTTGGGGCCTTGTTTTCAGGGATTCATATAAGGCATTTTAGCATGGCAGGCTATTTGTTCAACTCTCAATGCTGAGGCGTGTGCAGTTAAAGGATTTCGCTGCCGCAAATAACTTCACGTATGTGTTTGTGTATCTGTGTGTGTGTGTGTGAGTAAGCGGCTCTACTTGCACGTTGTTTATTTTTCTATGAGTTGCTTTTGTTTTTCTTTGCCGCTGCCTGCTGTCGTCCCATTTTATTCCACATTTACTTTTGCTAGCGCATCGTCTGTCGAAAGGAAAAGTGAGCTAATCTTATTGTTTTCACAAGAACGTCGCGAACGCGTCGCGTCTACAATAGCTTGTTGATCCTTTGAGTTATGCGGCAGGGTGTGTGTGTGTGTGTGTGTGTGGCGGCCCTCGTTCTATTCTATGTTATTCTGTAACAGTGTTTGCTTACACTCCAGTCGTTTGCCAATTTGATTGGTGACGCTCTGGCGTGCTGAAAATGGATTTAAATTACATTGTTTCACACACTCGTCAGTAGAGTACGTGAGCAAATTTGCGAGCATCAAGAATAAGACGAGCACAGCAGGAGAACCGTAGAAATATCAACATCAACAATAACAACTGACAACGTACTCAACATATGTCTTGTTTGCAGTGACTTTTCGGCAACAATATTTTCATTTTATTGATTAGTTCTCCTCTTTCGGCAGATGTTATTGCTGCCTAAAAGTATGCAACGCTATATTTACACTCGTCTGCAGAATGAATGTTTCCCTTTCGGTTGCGTATTTGTGTTTGCTTAGTTTTAGGCTAGGGATAACGTGGGATTTGCTCGGTTCGGCTCGGCTGCTCAGTTTAGCATATTTCTTGTTCTGTATGCCAAGTTTTTTGGTTAGCTTTCGACGCATTTTGGCCGTAGCCCATATTTGTGCTGGCCATAAATAAGACGTACACAGAGTTTGCTGTGGTTACGACTTTAGCAGCAGCACTCAACTAACCACGAGTTTTATTTTTATTTTTGTTTTTTTTGGATTTTGCTGTGGTTAAGTGAAGACTCTGACAGAGCTCAGCTCGGAGCCCAGTGGCCACAAAAAGTATGCGAGCTGCTCAAGAAGCGGCGGGGCTGGCAAGAACTTCGCCAAAGTATGTAGGGATACATAATCCGCAGCTTAGCTTTAAAACTTAACTGTACAAGTTCATAACTTGTGCCGGGCCAGCCCTCTCGCCCCCTGCCGAAAAAGAGAGAAGCGTATAAGAAGCTATTTGGCAACCGCCCAAAGTGGAGCGCACCGCTCATTTCTGCATCCTCGTTGCATGCATGCGGGCGCAGCCCGAGTAGCTGCAGCAGCAGCCACTCGCTGCCAGCCGCCTGCTATTCTCACTCACTTGGCTCGCCACTTAAGCCAACAACTTGCTTGGGTTTGAGCCACTTTGCCACGGCGTGACCAGCTTCTGAAGTGCATGTCCCGGGCCCTGCACACCTCAAGTGTGCCAAAAAAAAAATAAGAAAAAAAAATATATATAGGGGGAGTTGTCATACCTTGGGTGACATAGTGCAGCAGTGGACCTGCCGGTTTACATTGCACGCATCTATTAAACAATAATATTTATGCAGAACTCTAAGTGAAAGCAGCGAAGCAAAATATAAAGATATTTATTCTTATTTTTGCAGTTCTTCGGAACAGTTTTTTGTTTGTCATCGACTTATTTCTTATGCAAAGACCAGAAGCCGACAGCTGTCACAGGTAGCCTCAGCCACAACTGGCGGACAGCCCGCTCTATTTTTTTTTTTCATTTTTTTGCTAAATATTGCAAAAGTTTGCTTAAAAGCTTTTATCAGCCTTTCTTTTCTTTTTTTTTATTTTGGTCACAATTCTCGCGTCAATTCTCTGGAGAGTTGACAATCGCTTCGACTTTGCATTACATATTTTGTCTGTCTAATATTTAAGATGGCTCAGGTCCGGCGGGAACTGTCAAAATTTACCATTTGATGTGCGCCACACACACACACACAGAGAGATAGAGAGAGGTGTAGTTGCTTAGACAATGGATCGATAATTGAGCTTATCAGCAGATTTGATATTTTTGCTTATCAAAGCAGTTTAGTTTATCTGACTTATCATATTAAATTATTACAATGTGCTGAGTAGGCCCACTCACAGCAAGCGTGAGTGCCTGTATATATACCATACTATGCCATGCCTTATATGGCAACTAATCAATGCCCCAAGCCGCCCACAGCCCACAACAACGTCGTGAATGAGCACTGAAATAATAGACAATGCACAATTGACTCATTAAGCGACTAAACCGCGACGAGGGAAAGCCAACAATCGCACACACACACAAAAACACACACACTTCTCACACACACACATGTTTAATGATGTAGCCAGTTGGCTGCCTTTGTTGCCAGAATACTAGAGCAGTAGAGAGGCATGTGTCAAGTGACTTGGCCTGTTATTAGGTGGCCATAATTGTAGTACAATGTTTGGACGCAATTATCAGTGCAGTCAATTTGCAATTGCCCACTTGACATTCAGTTAACATGTGCAAAGTTTAAGTACACACCCACACAAACAGAGAGAATGATAGAGAAAGAGAGAGAGAGAGGGGGGACGCAATGTTTGCTCTACAATTACATTACAATTTTTACACAATCAACGTCATCGTCATCGTCTCATCGTAATAATAATCAGGCAAAGTGAAGTATCAAATTACAGTCATAGACTACGAGCCGAACTGAATGGCAATTGTAACGGCCGCAGCATCATCCACTTCTCCTCCGGCTCACTCCACGCCACGCACATTACATTACACATACGCCGCGTGTGTGTGTGTGGGCTGACTGTCTGAGACCCCACACAGCGCAATTCTAATCAATTTTTATTATTTTTATAAACCTAGCCAGAAGTCAGCGCCCAAGGCTCTGGCTCCGAGTCTTTCACTGAGTTCCCTGCCTTTGGCTTTGTTTCGTCTACGAGAATTTATCTAGCAAGAGGTAGCAAAAACAAATGGGTCGCCTGGGGGGGATTGTTGCTTCACGTGTTGTGCGTCTAGAACTTTGGTGCTGTTGCTGACAAACACAAAAAACGCGTTTGGGTCTCGCAGAGGGGGGGACAGGATGGAATGGAGGCTGACTGCTAAGGACGGTCGAATGTGTTTACGTTATGATTTTCGAAATCAAAATTCAGCACGAATAGGAATAAATTTACTTCCGAATGTCATTAAATTGTTTTCCGATAGAACGTGTATATTTCACGCAAGAAGTTTTTGCCGCGCAGCATGGGACTGACAGCGCTCTAACGGCCGGGCGTCTTTGCGTCCTTGCGTCCTTAGCATCCTCTGCCACTCTCCCTCTCTCGCTCTGCACTCTGATTTCCTTTTATTATTACGGTACTTGATATTATTGATTTTGATTGAGATTTATGTTGCTGGGCTGGGCTGTTTCTTCCTGTTTCCATTACATATACTATACTACCTGTTGTTGTTGTAGACTCTGTTGCTGCTTCTGTTGCTGCTGCTTCTGCTGCTATAAATATTTAGCATATTTTCGCCTAGTTGCCTGAACGACATGCATAAATTGCTATTGTTGTATGGCAAGTTTTTTGATTAATGCACAAAGTTTTGCCATGTGCATCGTTTAACCAATAAAAGAAACTTTGGCAGACATGATTTTTGCCGTCAATTGACTTAACAATTTTCTCTCTTCCATTTTTTCGCTCTTTACAGCAAAACTCGTCCGTGGTGCAGAGCGACTATCGCATTCAATCGCCCGCCGGCGGCTCGCCGCTGCCCCTGTGCGCCGCTGCCAACGCGACCAGCAACAATGCCAACAACTCGGGCGAGAACAACTGCAGCACCGTGGCCATCTTGCAGAACAACACGAGCGCCGTGAACGCCTCGGCGGGCAGCAACAATACCAATGCAGCCGGCGGACCCAATACGGTGCTGCGCGTCATTGTTGAGACGCTGATGTATCCCGTTTCGCTAGACATATTGCATCAGATATTCCAGCGCTTTGGCAAGGTCCTGAAGATCGTTACCTTTACCAAGAACAATTCATTCCAGGTGAGTGCAAGTGAACATGCAGTTTGAGTCCCTGTAAAGGAAAATTATATATATACTTCTATTCATATATTTGATTCTTCAGGCTCTCATCCAGTATCCGGATGCCCACTCCGCACAGCAGGCCAAGTCAATATTGGATGGCCAGAACATATACAACGGGTGCTGCACCTTGCGCATTGACAACAGCAAATTGACCGCCTTGAATGTCAAGTACAACAATGATAAGTCGCGCGACTTTACGAATCCGGCGCTGCCACCGGGCGAGCCGGGTGTCGATCTCATGCCCACCGCCGGCGGCCTAATGAATACCAATGATCTGCTTTTGATCGCCGCCCGTCAGCGGCCCTCACTAACAGGTGATAAAATAGGTAACACAAACAGAACAATTTCCTTCTATTATTGTTTTAATTTTCGTAACGCCAGTAACGTCTGCTTACATAACCACCAACCACTCACACACACACACACACACTCACACACATACACATACAATGCTTTGATTTTAGACTTTTTGCCTTTGACACTCGCTATCGATTCGTCTAGTATTAAGTCGCATGCAACAGCGTAACATATCTAAAGACCTATATTACTATATATGTATCTCTCTCTCTCTCTTTCTTTCTTCTCGCTCTCGCTCTCTATCCTCCCCCTCTGTGTCACGCCCTATGCCTTCTCTAGTCAACGGCCTGGGCGCACCCGGCGTGCTGCCGCCCTTCGCCCTGGGTCTAGGCACTCCACTCAGCGGCGGCTACAGCAACGCCCTGCCCAACCTGGCAGCCTTCTCGCTGGCCAACAGCGGCGCCCTACAGACCGCCGCCCCAGCTATGCGTGGCTACTCGAATGTGCTGCTCGTATCGAATTTAAATGAAGAGGTAAGTGAATCCATACTCAGTATAAGATCAAAAATAATATGTATATATATTCAATATACGCCCACATGCCCTCCTCGTACTCTCTATTTACTCACAAATAATGTATTTATTGCAATAGTTCTCGTACATAGCCTGTAATTAGTTTGCATTTCGTCTACAAATATTTTCACAAAAGCCGCATACTATTTATATTTATATTAAAGTATATTTTTATTTACATTTGGCTTCACACAAACTTATTTAAATTATTTTTCGCGAATACCCTCGCATAATTAATTTCATAATTAATTTACCGAAAGTGAAAAGAAATTGAATGCAAATTGAAACTGTGCTGCAACAACTGTTTGCTATTATTTTTTCCCCGTTTATTATTTATTATTTATGATTTATATTATTTGTAAAACATCTACTACAACCAAAACTTTCGCTAACTGACAACAAACTTCTATTTTCTCTTTTTCTCTGTAGATGGTCACGCCTGATGCTCTATTTACCCTCTTTGGTACGTCTGCACAAAAACCAAATATACATGCTATATACATAGTATAAATATATATATACTTATAGAGATATACATATAATATTCTTAAGTAACCTGTATCTGTGGCTCAGCTAGGCAAAGTGCAAGGCAAATTCTTAAACTGCATCCAATCTTTAGTTGAATCTATTTTCTACTTTACCTCACTGACTCTTGCATTGCCTCTTGCCACTACCTTCTTATCCACAAATGTAATTCTTGACCACTTTATTAGTAGAACACTTGTTTATTCATTGAATTTCGAACCCGTAGGTAAGTTGAAAATAGCTGACAGCTAGACACACATTGTAGTTGCTCTATTGCAGCTGTTCCGGCCCAGTCCGGCAGGGAATACGCTGGCGTACTTCCGTTTAAAATTCACGCCATCTACGTGCAATCAGGAAAAGTGCCATGAATTATTTATACACATATCGAAAGTCACAGAATTGCGTGGGTAACAAAACAATGCCGAGCACATTGCGAACATTCAAGGCAAAGGAGTAGAAAAAGTGTTTTAAATATTGAAAGAGGAACTCAGAGATATCTATTAGCTATTTAAGGTAGAAGTTGGTTAGACTAACTTAAAGATAACTAAGTTTAAGTTAACTCTCAGTATCTTTAATACTAATCTTTATACTTTATACTATATTTAATACTAATTCAATCCCAGCTAAATGTCGTATTAGATCTAAATTCCTGCAGGTTCCAGTCGCGGTCAGTTTGTCGTCCTCGTAATTGCTTTGTATTTTATTACAATCCAAGTTGTTAGCATAATTCAGCCTTAAGTGCATAAAAATCCCATAACCAGAGCTGCAAGCAACAGCGGAAATGCGCATGCCGTTGCAGGAATTCCTTTCTATATATATATATATATAGTTTTTATATATATCTACAAATATCGCATTGCAAACGCTTCAAATGGCTTTCTAATAGCTTTTTGCCTGAAGCATGCAGCAAATCCATCAGCTTGAAATTGAAATAGTCTAAGCATTATCTGTAGTTGCTGCTGGACCAGCACCCCACCACGCCACCCACCCACACCACAACAACAACAACCACCCAGGGCAGGCGAGCGGCAGCAACAGTTGCATATGCGGAGGCTGCCTGCTGGCAGTTATCCTGTCATAAGTTGTGCTTACAAATTGTAAAACAATGAAAATGAAAATATATGCACTTGCATAAATCTACACTAACCATGCACACACTCACACACACACACTCACGCACACTCGCATTTAAAAAAAAAACATTCAGTGGCAAACGGGCAACAAGTGAAACCGCACTCAGGCACACACTTGAACAGCATCCTGTTGCTCCTTGGTTGCCGTTGTCTGCGACATGCTCGTGTGCATGTAAAATTACATGAATTAAGTGCGCTCCACACTCCGTGCACCACGAGCAGCGCCGCCTGCTGCACCCATGTCGCGTGACCGCCCGCCCAACCACCCAACCACCGGAGCGACGACGGCAACAGTTGCCCATTGTTATACAAGTAAGCGGCTCGCTCTACAGCAGATATATACATATATGTCTGTGTATATATATATAGAGGACACATGATTTAACATTGCGCTCATCCGCACGCACACACACTTACACACACACACGCACACTCGGGCTCGCACAACAAAAGATTGAGTGCGGAAGTGCATAGCTATAAAAATGTCCATTTATTTAGTTATCATTGCGCTTGTTGTAGTTGTAGTTGCTGTTGCCATTGTATGTGTGTGTGTTGTGTTGCTGTCTCGCTTACTCCTTCATCCTGTCAAACTATATGCATATGTGTGTGCATTTTATACACTCTCACACACACACACACTCTCGGTTTTTGCTGGCTTTACAATTGAAATAAAATTTACTTGTGACTTTTCGTAGTTCGTTGTTTTGGATAGTTGAGTGGTTGGGTGGTTGGGTGGTTGGGTCTGTTGGTGGCTTTTTAGCTACGTTATTGTCTTCTTACTGGCTTTTTGTCGTCTGGCGTATGCGGCATGTCTGTTTGCTAAATGAATTTAACTAACTTTGTAAAGTTAATGGGGTTTGCTGTTTGAATTGCAACTTCAGCTTGCCCTAGCCCAGAGAGTGTGTGTGTGTGTGTGAGTGTCTGTGAGTGATTCTGTGTGTGTGTGTGTGTGTGCGTTGCTTAACTATTTTATAGCATTTAGATTTGACTTTTCACATGCGCTGCATATATAACATGTTCTCAGTGCCAGCCCGAGGACAGAGCTCGACCAACTCGTGTCCCTTTATCTGTTTGTTTTATTTAATTACCAAAATACTTCGATTGTTGCCACAGAGCCTGCAGCACAGTTTGTGTTGGCCACAATGTTGTTGCCATTGTTGCCGCTGCCAAGTGTGGCGCATAATTGCAGCATAATGGATTTGTTGCCACAACACAAAATGGCGCAGCTGCCCCCAGTTAGCTGACTGGCTGCCTGACTGTCTATATAGCATTTTTGTGCTGCAACAGCATAAAACGCACAAAACTTGGCAACCACAACAAACTCACACACACACACGGACATGCACACACACACACTTACAGCATGCAGAGAAATATGCAGAACAATGTTAAGTCTGTTGTCGCCTTTGTCTCTGGTGTCACAAAACGGTTTGTTGTTGCGGCTTGTTTACCCACAGAGACATGTGTGTTGTGTCTGCTGAATATCTCCCTCTCCCTCTCTCTCTCGCTTTGTTTGCATACAAATGCATTTAATTTGAGTTTAAATACCCAAATATAAACTTTTGACAAACACACGCAACCACAGTGCAAAAGGTCCAGAGTGTGGAGCGCTCTGGCTGTGACTTAAACTGATTGTCTTTAGCTATAAATGAACACAGCTACAACACACACACATACACACACACAAATTTGTGTGGTATTTATGTACAAATTGCATTGTATTCACGCTGTCAGCAATTCAGAGTTATCGCTGATAAAGTAAACAAAAATTTGCCAAACGAATTAATTGCTTAAAAATGATTATTGCTTTTGTTGTGTGTGGGTTGTTGCTGTTGCTGCTGTGTTAGAGATCTGCTGTAAAGCAGTCCGGCCGCATAACCGCACGAAGCGCACAACTAAGGGCAGCTTAAAGCAACTGAGCCACAGTAAATCCTATCAGCAGCTCGTTAGCCACAGTTAAGACTAACTGCAGCCAGCAACTGCCAGTAGTTGGCTTTCGCTTGCCAGTTGCCAGTTGGCTGTTGGCCGTTGCCGTTGTCCGTTGTCCGTTGGCAGCTGACTGCAGTGCTAATAAAGCTTCGATTGCTGATTTAACGCCAGCCAGCAGAGACCCGGCCAGGAGTCTCGAGTGAAGCGTAGAGCAGAAAATTGTTAGATGTACGAGTATCATACGCCCCGTTGCACACAGCAAGCGAGAAATGTCGATAAGCTGGAACGCTCTAAAGCGTCTTAGTGCTCTGGGGCTTGGGGCAGGGGGCAGGGGGCAGGGAATGGCGTGCCAATAGATTTAGATAAACTCGCAAAGCGACATGACGGCTGTGCGGTCGGTCAGGCAGTCTAAGCGGGCAATCAACTAAATGGCAGCGCTAAAATTTTATGTAATAACTTTTGAATTTCCAAGTGAGTCGAAGCAAAGGACTGAAGCAGTGACACTCGAAGCAAATTATACGGCAAACAAACAGGCGATTGGCCACACACACACACATACAATATACACACAGCCATTTGTTATGTTAATGGCAGCCAGGTGTGCCAGCTGCTTAGCCACAATTTTCACACATGACGCGAACGCCAAAGTCTGACGTTGGCAATTCAATCGTGACTCTTGGGTCACATGCATTGCTGCCAGAATCTCCTAAGCAAAAATTGCTAGATTTGGGAGTGAAAATGGCTAAAAATAGCAAAAACGTTGAGAAACAAGCCAAAAAATACTAAACCATTAAAATTTTGATTTTCAACATGTATTTTAAGAAAAATAAAAATTAAAATTAGAAACACTGTAATTAAAAAGAAACATGACCTTAATCAATTACATTTACATTAAACTGCTTAAATAAAATATTATCTAGTTCGTCAGCTTCACATTCAGTGGCATACTTCTCACTTCCAGTAATTTGAGTCAAGTAATCATATGACAAATCATAGTTATGGCAACAATTTTCATGACGTTGTAGTCCATACCTATTAAAATATTTGAATTTGAAGAATCGATGATTTGCAATACGCACAATAAGCACGCGTTGTATCAGTGCAATTCTTACGAATCCATTGTTTGAACTCGTCATCTTTCAGCCAGGCATCACGAAAACTTTGTTGATATACTTTCCGTATCTTGTTCTGGTCACAATCACCAAACACTTTAAAGAGTTATCAAACACTATAAAGTAGTTCATATAATCGAACTACTGAGTTAAATACAAGTTCTGATATCTTAATCGTAATTTGAGGAGACATTGGCAAAAAAATATACAAAATGCAAAAATACACTGTAGAAAAATATAAGAATTTTTAGTTTTATAGTAAAGTTGCTGAAATTGCTAAAAAATAATTAAAAATTGCTAGATTTGTGGCTAATAGCGTATAAAAAATAAAAGTTTTCAAATTTCCAGATCTAGCCACGAAATTGCCAAACTG
This sequence comes from Drosophila meridiana, assembly GCA_035045185.1. Classification (NCBI taxonomy): domain Eukaryota; kingdom Metazoa; phylum Arthropoda; class Insecta; order Diptera; family Drosophilidae; genus Drosophila; species Drosophila meridiana. Next base: position 9,636,470 of record JAWNPF010000055.1, read on the forward strand.
GCAGCACTGGTCACATGTGCTGCCGCTGCTACTTTCGCTGCCTTCGCTGCTGCTCTTGGCTATAAGCTGTTTGCATATCAAATAATAAAAGTGGCAAACGCAGAGCCTGCAACGCCCCACGCAAAGAGCGCACTTCAAACGCTTTAGATTGATTCAAGCCAAATAGAAAAAAAAAATGGGAAAAAAGGCCCATTTTTAGGAGCTCAACCCTTGCTAAAGCAGACATTTTATTAGTTTTGACAGCGCTTTGTTGTTTGTCCAGCCCCGAAAGAGTCAATTGAGCTGGGCGACCCGGTAGCTACCGGTTGCCCTGCTCAATGCTACGATGTCTCTGACACGCTCTTTAGACACTTGACACATGCTGCTTTCCATATGCCACATGCCACATGCCGCATGCCACATGCCGCATGCCGCATGCCAGTTTTCCTGTCAGACATTCTAATCGAAGCCCCATTTCTGGCTGTGAAACTGTTGCCTACTTTTTGGGCCATTCACAGCTTTTGACCCTCATTTTGCATACACAATAAAAACTTAATCAGTCTGCAAATCGTTTAGTATAACATATTGAGATGCGAACGGCTGTGTGTGCATGTGTGCGTGTGTGTGTGTGTATTGGTAATCGGCTTATGTAATTGTAATGACGTGCTAAAAATTTATATCACTGCCGAAAATATTGTTGAAACGTGTTTAATTGAATTTTTATGAGCTCGCTGCGAATCGTGTGCGTGATTTCTGTTGGGCGCACAAATAATTTCATAAAATTTTATGTGCCTAGCATGGGGAAGTGTGCGTGTGTGTGTGGGCGAGTGGGTGTGCCGTGACCGGAAAAAGAGAAAATCATGTGCAAATAATTTGAATGAAACTTTTTCATAATTTAACAAGTTTCGTTTAACTAAAATGTTGAGCTGGGTATCTAAGTGTCTTTCCAATGACTGTAAAACTGTGCTCACTAATATTCGATTATTGAATTATTGAATTACATAAAATTTCATGGAAACTTAAATTGAACTAAAATGTTAAACTAAATGTTGAGCTGTTGAGCTAGCTATCTCAGTGCCTTTGCAATGACAGTAAAACTGTGCACACTAATATTCGATTATTGAATTTGATTACATAAAATTTCAATGGAAACTTAAGTTGAATTTCACTTAGCTTGAGCATTCAAGCTTTCAACAACGGCCACGAGGCACGAGAAGAAAAAATTTGCATTAAACGACGGACAACTGCTATATTTTTTCATCTAAAATATACGTTGAAGCGTACGACTAATGGGCCGCCGGGGAATCAGCACGGGCGCCAGAAAGTATGCAAACATATTCAAAGTTAGCCGCATGGCTGTACAAATATAGCTAAATCTTTTTGCGATAATAAATTATTATAAAGTCTGACTGGCTGACTAGCCGGCGGCGGTCTGCCCTCGGCCACTTTGCATGGCAACCGGCTGACAGAGCCACAGTTGCGCTCACACGCCCCGTTGGAGTCAGACTGGATGTTGCCACGACTGCTCTTGGCCTCCTCCTAATGCTGGCTGGCGGCCAGCAGACTGGCATTCAATATGCTCCATAGCCGATGCCTGGCAGCAGATACGTCCGATGTTTGCCCGAGTAAGTTGGCTCGCTTGGCTTGGTTTATTGCTGCAATTGTTGCTACGGCAAGCCAATTTGAAGCAAACGAAATTTTTCGGTGTTTGGCATAAGTCAAGTTTCAGTTCACAGTTCTTTCTGGCTGGCGCTCGGTGCAGTCAGCCAGTCGAGCAGCCAGTCGACTGTATAAAATGGATTTACTGCCAACTGTTGAACTATGTTCCCGCACTATTTACTACCTGCATTTCTATTGCTACTTTTGTAACTTGTTAGCGCTGACTCCCCACCTCCCTCCCACCCACTGCTCCACTCAGTTTTACAGCCACTGCCACTGGTCTTCGAATGTGTTTTTTCTTTCCTTCTTTCTGTTTTAGGACTGAGGCGTCGGTGGTGGGGCTGGGGGTAGTTGAAAATTTACTTTTCGCATTATTCGATTTGTTGTCTTGGGCAACCGAGGGCGCCTGCACTTTACATTGTTTGCATTGGGTGTGGTCGAGGGCGTCAGGACGGCAAGACGGCTGTGCTGCGACCTTTTAGCCACTAGCTCTAGCTCCAGCTACCAACAACTATTTTTTATGCTTGATGGCAATTTGCGCCCTGCTGCAAATTTGCCGCTGATTGGCTACACACGGACTGCTGGTCAAGAGAGAGCATGGCATAGGGTAAGTGTGTGCTTTCACCTCCGCTCCGGACAGCTGTCAAAGCAGAGTTCAAGAAGGGCACGGGCACGGGAAATCCCTGGCAACTGCTTTTGTTCTGCGCCTTAAAGTATCTTAAAGTTGAAGCTGCGAGAGCGAATGCATATTGCATATTTGGCGCAGTCGCCGCGTAAGTAAAGCCATAAAATTCAATTCAATAACGCGGCCAGCAACGAAGCCCGCGAACTCCCCAGCGTCACACTTACACCTTGTCTGACAGCTGTAAAATCAGCCGCGTGTCGCAGCCTTAAAATGTATGCTGCCGGCTGCGGAGTCAAGCCAGTGGAGCCGGAACGTGGTCTTGGTCTCGAAGCCATTGCCTGGAGTCGGTCGTAAAAAATAGCTGAGAAAACTTATTGAGCTAGTTATGAGTTTCGTACATGATACTAACGGCTTCGTTCCGGCAATAATACGTAGCAGCACCCGCCTCCGCCTCCGGCTCCGGCTCAGCAGCACCTGCTCAGGGCGGATCGTCGAGCGGCTGAGAGAAAACCATCTTCGTACACGTTATGGCTTTTTGGTGGTGTATAAAACTTTCGTCCTTTGACGGCAGCAACATTTGTGCGCTGCATAAAATGCTCTGCTAGCTGTCCGAATTTTCCGGGCCCGCCATTCGAATTGAGCGGCGCTTAAGTCGGCCCTTAAGGCCGCGCTCTACTTTGTAGATTGCATCGTCAGGGCACTGGCTCGAGTATTTATTATTGCCTTAAGCACAGAGACTAAAAATTTTGTTTTGGATATATTCTCATTAGAGCCAGAGCAGCAACAGCTGCAGCTGCAGCAGCTACAATGTGTGTGTGTTCTTAGTGGTAGATTTTTGTATTAGTGTTAAGCCTCTTAACGTCATTGCAATAAACTGAAATCCATATTAATAACAACCCACCAACCATTTCGCAATTCACAGGTGTATACGGCGATGTGCAACGTGTAAAGATATTGTACAACAAAAAGGACTCGGCACTCATACAAATGGCGGAGCCGCAGCAAGCTTATTTGGGTAAGTCAAACATTCCGAAACAGACAACACAACAACCCATGCCCAAGCGATCCAGCGATCCAACGCCCCAAAAGTAATGAAAAATCTGCGCTCGTTTTGGCGGTGAAAGGTGCATCAGCTGCCAAAGGGAAGAATAAAGCCATGGCAGGTTACTATAACAGGGAGTGCCTAACGAGAGCATACTCTGTAGTTTTTTAATGTTTATAGATATATAGAATATTTTGGGTTACTAGGTAAAGTGAAGCAAATAAAAGATAGATAAAGATAGAGTGTGGAACATATAAAGTAAACGATCTTTGATCTGAAGTTCCTGTATATATCTTCCATCTACTGCAATCCAGAGATAGCCATTATTAACTAGGCACAGGTACAGGGGATACAACACAAAAAAATTAAGAATGATATATTGTAGAATATAGCGAGTTACTCGATAAATGCATATGAGAGTAAAACTAATGAATGATAGATAAAGTGTGGATTGATCTTAAATTCCTATATATATTCTATCTACTGCAATGTAGAGATAACATTTACTAACTAGGCACAGGTAGAGGGTATACAACACAAAAAATATATAAGGATATATAGAATATATCGAGCTACTAGTTATATATAGGAGAGTGAAACAAATTAAATATACATACAGATAAAGATATGGATTAGTCCTATTATTCTCTTTTATATATCTTCCATCTACTACAATCCAGATACAACCTTTATTAACTTGGCACAGGTGTACAGGGTATATATACAACACAAAAAAAATAAATGAAATGCAAGCAAAGGCAGCGGCAACTGCAATTTGCAGCTTGTTTAAAATGAAAAATTCCAACATTAAATTCCAAACATTGCATATCTTTGGCAGCCATTGTTGCCCAATGTTGTTGTTGTTGCTGTTGTTGATGCTGCAGCTGCAAATGCAGCAAACAAAATGTATTAATAATAAAAATTGTTAAAGCGAAAGAGATGGCAAACCGGACAGATATGCACAGTTGAGTAGAGTATAACAACAGCAATGCGAGCAGAGCAGAGTCGAACCGAGCCAAGCCGAGTCGAGTCGAGTGATTCGCTTCGCTGCTGCTGCTGCTGCTACTGGCTGTGCGCATAAATGAAATTTTATAAGCGCTTTATTACCAGCGCCTGGCCAACACCTGGTCCTTCCTGTTGCTTCTCAGTCCAAGCTGTCACATCTCTCTGTCGCTCAGGCTCTCTCTCAATATATATAGCTATCTCCCTTTCTCTCTCTCCCCCAACAAAGGACTCTCCCATGCTGCTCGTTTTTAGCTCTTGCTCAGCGGGATATGCCAATCATTTTATTGCATTTATTTGTGTGCACTTTGCCATTGTCAGGCTGCCGCAGTCCCCAACTCTGTTGCTCCGTGCCGCGCTTTCCCTTTGGCTGTTTGTGTGCGCATTAAACGAAATGAAAATCGCCGCGCATTGCGAGGCGTTAAGAGCACCCAACCGACGTGCCAAATTCCACTTTATTACGAAAGAACAGACAAAAAAAAAAAAACAAACAACAACACGAAAAACAAGCAACGCGCTGACAGCGACACCTTTTCAATTTCAATTTGGTTTTATTCCATTTAATACTTCGACAAGCAATGGCCCTGGCCCAGCTCCTGGCCCTCGTCCGTCCGTCCGTCCATCCGTCCGTCCGTTCGCTCATCTTCCAAATAACTCAAAAGCAGTCAAAGTTCTGTTGCCGCTAGGCGCTTAATTGAAAATTGAAGGTGAGCTCGCGAGCAGCGGCCCTCAAACAATATAATTGGGTATGAGCATTGCGCATACGCACCGTTGTGCGAACGGACAAACATTATTTGCGGCAATTTGTGCGCTCATTAGCTGGCGATCGCATATGCCGCGCATTAAGCTGCTTTGAGGTATGCGGCATGCAATCATTACACAAGCTGCTGACGCTTAAATGCTTAACAAATAATTTTCCACATATATTCCATATGGCTGTCACATATTGCATATATGTATATGTATATGTATATATATAAATAGTTCGCTTTTTTTTGCATGCAATCATTGCCAGCGATAAAATTTAAATTAATTAAATTTGAAATATAAATGCAGTGCAGAGCGAGTCGCTTAAACATTGCTGCGGAAATTGTCAGCAAATTGCGCGACTGAAAGCTGGCCGCCATTCACGAATATACACTGAAAAAAAAAGAATTAAAAAATAAAAAAAAAATCATGTAAGAGTGCTTTAGTCGAAACTGCTCGACTATGGCATACCCTGAATCCTGTCAAGAGCTAATATTCCAATCATTCTACGCTTCTTTTATGCATGCATACAAACGACACATAAACACATACATTTGCACAGGTGCATGAGCACACTCTGCTAACTGCACTGTTGACGCAGAGATTGTGCTTGGGCTGCAATATGGGCTGTACTATGGGAACTTAGTTGTTGAATAACTTTTCTTGGCATCAAAAATCTAAAGATAACATAATCTCCGTATTCATTACACGCAACTACATAGCAGATTTGAAATCGCTAATTCAATCGATGTACAAACCACGCATAAAAATCGAATTCAAATTATCGATTAATGCCGATAAAAACGAAATGGAATGAGCTATCGAAAAAAAATTATAAACTCGTTCAGCATATGGTATGCACGAGTATTCATGTAAAATTTCAAGAGTCTAGCTTTTGTACCTTCGAAGATCTCAGCGTTCACATGGACGGACAGGGCTATATCGACTCGTCTTGTCTCGCTGATCAGGAATATATATACTTTATGGGATGTGGCACGCCATCTTCTGCCTGCTACATACATTTTCACAAAACCATTATACCCTGATTTTCCACTTTCAATGCGTGTAGGGTATAAATACCACTAGGGACTGTTGCTGACGCCTACAATAGCAACGAGGAGTATATTGGTTTTGCAGCCATTTCTGTGCTGAAAATTCATTCTTTTTGATTTTTACATTAAATAAACGTAAGAAGTATAACTTTTACATTTTCGCTTAACATACTTAACTATTTGAATACTCACCAAGACAGAAGAAGAAGAGAATCACCGCGCTGCGCTAGACGACTGACCACCAAGAGATGAAGAATGCGACTGAAGCTGCGCTACATCAGGCTTGCCTTTATATAGGGCAGCGATAGCTCCACTCAAGTCAAGCTCAACTCTTGAGCCTCTTTGTGAGTCAGTCTTCACACTCGATCATTCAGCGACCAATCCGAACCCTTTCTGCTGGTGCAGCTGCAAGAAGCAGTTCTTCTGATCTTCAGCCCTTTCTGCTGCTGCAAGGAGCAGCTCTTCTGATCTTCAGCTGCCTTTATATAGGGCAGCGAGACTACCACTCGAAGTCGAGCTCAACTGTTTAGACTCTCGCAGCTGAAGATCAGAAAAGATGCTTTGGCAGCAGCAGCGGCAGAAAGTGCTCTGATTGGTCGCCTAATGATCGATTGTGATATAAAGGCAAGCCTGCTGCAGCGCAGCTTCAGTCGTATTTTTCATCTTCTGGTGGTCAGTCGTCCAGTGCAGCGCGGTGCTTCTCCTCTTCTTCTGTCTGTTGGTAAGTATTAAAATAGTTAAGTATGTTAAGCGAAAATGTAAAAGTGTTACTTTTATTGTTTGTTTAATGTAAATATAATGTATTTTTAATTTAAATATTACTAACTATTATAACGATCATTAAGATAGCGATTATTTAGCATTTAAATGCAAAGCAAGTCTTCATATGTGCAAATATCAAGGACTTTATCAGTCCGTATCTGCGTTAAGGCTGTTTTTTTAGTCAGGCAAGCCCGACTAGCACTTCGACTTCCCCTCTAACTCTGAGTTGTTTAAATATAGCTGTGTTTTTAGTAATTTATTTTTAGGTATAGATTTGTTGTATACATTAACTAGAAAACTTAATAAAAGGCTATTTACATAGCGAAGTTTAGATTTTGGATGCCAAGCCCCATTCGCTTCACAGGGCTCAGGGTATCTCCTAATCGAGAAGTCACGACTAGAGCACTCTTACTTGTTTTTTTTTTTTTATTTAATAAATTCATGCCCTGAATGAGCATCGCGCAGTCGTTCTCATCACTGTCATTGATTTCTATTAAAATATTGAAAAATAAAATTTAAAAGAATGTCAACCAAAAACAACAACAACCACACTCATTGACCATTAGCTTTGATCATCCGTAAAAATATGCTTTGTGCTGCACGCAATTAATTTTTGCAATTATTATTATTATTTCCCAGCTGCATAGTTGAGCTCAAAGGCATTCCAGCGCTGAGAGGATGAATGCTTTAAAGTAATGCGAAACTTAACGCTTCGCCTTTGCACGCTTTTTTTAACGCTGGGTTTTAAATGTCCTTTAAAAGCTGTGATATTTAGTTTGCACAGTTTTTCGAATGCAAGGCCAAACAGCCAGCCAGCCAACGAGTCGTATGCGTATTGTTAATTGTATTTGTCAATGAGTTGACAACGGAGGTAGACCGCAGAATGTGGTGCAGTTGATGAAGCTATTGTAGATACACAAACGAAATGCCTCGCTTTATTTGTGGCAACAAAACCAATGCTATTCGACAAGCAAATTATTGTACAGCTAAAACACACACAGAGTTATACACACCCACACACACACAGTTATACACACCCACACACAAAGCCTTGCTGCTGGCATGTGGAAATATTAATGGCGTTGCGTCAACACACAGACTACTAATGTGCCGCGAGGGCTGCCAAATGGCAAACACTTCCGGCTGAGTTCGGCCGCCACCCGTGCTATGCGTTCGTCTGTCCGTCTGTCCGCCCGTCCGTCCGTTCGTTTGTTCAGGTGTAGTCGCGTAAGTATGTTGGTTATTTGGGCGCCTGGCTGTTGGTCGGTGAGTGCGCACTTATGCACTCATAAAATATTAACAAATTCATTCGTTACTTTGCCCAAAACTCTCGCAACTCTGGCAGAACAAAGACGATTACCGACTCAGGGGCCAGCCCAGTCCAGGCCAGCCCAGCCCAGTCTATTGCCCAGGTAGCAGATGTCCTAGCCCCTGTCCAACCCAACCCGTGCCATCCCCTCGCATCTGGCCCACACCATGCATATAAAAGTGTCTCGCAAGAGGAAGACCGTTCGGTGTTTGTTGTTGCGTACAAAATACGGCTACAATTGCACACTCAGCATACGAATTACAGCGTAAAAGCGAAAAAGCACTTTTTTAGTGTAAATGAAGTCAAGAGAACGATGCGAGACACCAGACAGCCAGAACCAGACCAAGGGAAAGTCCGAGAGACCCAACTCGGACCAAACAAAGTGCGACAGCAATCAAGAGGCAAAGCCAAAGCACAAATAGACAAAAACACAATGAAAAAACAATAAGCATTCTATGGGGTCCACTCGAAGGTGTGTGGGAAATATTATAATGGCCCTTTCGGCCAGGCACTGGCGACGCTGGCGACGCTGTCGACATTGTGCAAATGGCTGCTGGCCGGACGCGCGCCATTTGTTGGCTGCCGTGCCGGGATTAAGTTTGTGCACAACTTATAACAAACTATAGACAGAGAACTCTCATATAAATTGATAGGCGCACGCCCAGCTGCCGTAGCGAAACTCAATCCCTCACCCTCTCCCTCTCTGTTATTGCTGTTATCTGGGGAATTTTGCGTAAATAAATTTTTGCTATACAAATTACTACAAAATATTTTGCATGAGCAACGGCAACAGCAACAGCATAAAAGTATTTACGATAAATGCAAACAAATATTTCAGCAGCAGAGTGAGAGAGAGAGAGAGACGGACACACATGTGTTTTAGCCCCATTACGTATACGCCATGTGTCACTTGGCAAAGTTTAGCGTTAAGTGATTCCAGTGTCCAGTCTGCGCCAAATTAATTATGCACGAAAGTTTTTCTTGATGAACTGGCTACAGATGAGCTGTACACCAACAACTGTCAATATAATATCGTATCGAAGTGCAAGGCGAATTAATATCAGGCTCAAGTTGACATCATCTTGGTATATTATTTTAATTATATACTCCATTTGTTGTTGGCCGAAATGACTTAACCCGTTTTGACACAGTCACAAATCCTGACAGACACTTCTACAAGTCATTTTGGGGTTTTTGGGCAAACTTTGCTAACTCGCAGTTCCTTTTCTTTTCTTTTTTTTTTGTGAGAGATTTCTACGGTGCTCAGCTGTGCGTGCACTTTTTACAATTTTTTGTTCTTTATGCTGAGGAAGTTAATAATGATTTGTTGTTGCTACTGTTGCTGTTGCTGTTGCTGCCACTGGTCAGGCTGGTAATTAAAACTTTAAGATACTTTTTGAGTTGGGGCCCCTGGCCGAAAGCCACGAAAGCCATCGCCTCGGCGAGCGCAGCTGCAGCCCGTTTCAAAGGCGCCGAGATGATAGGCAAAGTTGGTCCTAACATTTTGGGCTAGCAGAGCAAAGCGCGTCAAGCGGCTCCACATTAATCTTTATTACAAGTGTTTCACATACATATATATATAAAGATATATATATACACATATACATACAAAGAGTCGCATGTGTAAAAATGTAGGAAGCGTTTGTCACTGCTGCCGCTGTTGGCTCGTCGTCATTTCGCTGTCCTCTGTAACAGACAGCCTTTTATTTAACAATTTATTATATTTTCAAGCCTTATTTTTTTGTAAAATCATTTAATCCATTAGGCAAACAATAAACGGCTGAGTAAGCATATTATTTAACAATAAAACATAAGCAACCCAACGCGATGTCATCCAACCCTCAGTGTCCTCCCGACAACTGCTCTAAATGATAAAATGTTCCATATAATTTATTAAAATAATGTAAAAAGGGACAAGTACTTGCCTGGGCTGGCTAGGGCCAAGTCCAGGTCCTAGTCCCAGCATGACTTGACAGCAAATTGAATAAAATGTAATCGAAATTGAAATCGCAATTGAGAACGAATATGGAACTGTGGAAGCAGCAGTGTTTACTTCTTTGTTGCAGTCGTCTATTTGCAACTGAGCCGCAGGTGTTATGACTATTGAGACCATGCGAAACAAATGACACAGATGGAAACTTCGGCTCCGGGTTGTGAGAGTAACAAACTAGAAAAAAAGCAGCAAACTTTTGTGGGCAATGCATTTTACGGCGAGTCATTTGCCTGTAAATCACCAAAGGCAGACGACATTGATAAAGTTGCAGTTACATTTTAGTATGTAAATATTTGCCAGTACTTATTGCAGTGTCTCAGTGGGCGTGGGTTGGGGAATCTAACTTTAGTTTACAGCTTGTAGAACAGCATGTATATATCTGTGTATCTATAACATATACATATATACTCGTCTATAGCAAATTGCATCTGTACACAGCTGGCAAGAGAACATGAGAGTGGAACGTGAACAAATATTCTATGAGCGGGTAGCTGCTCCCTCGGCACAACTTTCGCCACTAAATTCATGCACTGCCATTCGTTTGAACGTTTTAACATTGTGTTTTATTTTGTTTGTGTTTGCAGCCATGTCTCACCTTGATAAATTACGTTTATGGGGCAAGCCGATACGTGTCATGGCCAGCAAACATCAGGCCGTGCAGCTGCCCAAGGAGGGGCAGCCGGACGCGGGCCTCACACGTGACTATTCACAGAATCCATTGCACCGTTTCAAGAAGCCCGGCAGCAAGAACTATCAGAACATCTACCCGCCATCGGCGACACTGCATTTAAGTAACATTCCGTAAGTATCCTTTGCTTGAATATCGCTCGAAGCCGCCGTTCTGCGCTCTGTATAACGCATGCACAGCTGGAGCTGGTTTTTTCATCAGCGACGCCACGCGGGCAATTACAATTACCGCTATGAGCGGCAGCGCCAAAACTCGAACCTCCCAGCCCCAGCCCCAGCTCCAGCCTGAACCCGACGCTCATTCACAGCCCCAGCCACAGCCAGAGTCGCATTCACAGTCGCAGCCATTGTCAGGGGCGAACGCCCCGCGACGCTTTGTCTGCCAAATATGACAAAGCGCCCCGCCAGGTTTTTGTGTGCTTTGCCAGAGGGAGGCGACAGAGAGACGGAGAGAGACGACTACCGTTTGAATTTATATGCTTATGGCCATGCCTGTAGCTCTGCCTGTGTCTGTGCCTCTGGCTGTGGCTGTGTTTATGGGGGGTGTAGAGCGTGAGGTGTTTATGCGATATCTATAGACGCACAGCATGAGAATTTAAATCGATAGGTGTTAATTTAGCGAACGAACGTTCTCTCTCTTTTGCATATTACAGCTCATCCTGCACTGAGGATGACATCAAAGAAGCCTTCACCTCCAACAATTTTGAAGTTAAAGCATTCAAATTTTTCCCGTAAGTTGATATTGCAAATAACAAAATGTATAAAGATTAGATATATAATTGGACACACTTACAGCAAGGACCGCAAGATGGCGCTGCTGCAGCTGTCATCGGTGGAGGAGGCCGTGCTGGCACTGATCAAAATGCACAACCATCAGCTGTCCGAGTCAAACCATTTGCGCGTGAGCTTCTCCAAGTCGAACATCTAGAATCCGATCCGTGGTCAGGTTCACTGAACTTGACTATGTGCCAACAGCAGCATTGCACTACGGCATCAGTTCTATTGGCAGCAACAGATACAATCTATTATTCGTAGTACAAGCGGCATGCCAGGCAATCGCCAGCACACCCACTTCAACTGAGGAGCGAGCCCAGCCAATCAATCCACAATACAAAATACAAACCACCCAGCCCATCAAACGCAGCAACAACAATCGATGCAAGAGCTATAGCTACTTACATACAAACAAGTAAAATCTAATATCTAAATACTGTTCTCATTATATAAAAACAAAATACGCATAGCACTGACTACAGAAATTCAAAAGCCTAATAAACAAAACCGCATAAGGAATGCATATATCCATATATGTATATATATATTGTATGTGCATATAATATATATATATATATTTATGTTGTATATGTATTGCGAAACATAAAATTTCGAACTTGAAGTGTTAAAGATTCAGAACATCAAACAACCAACAGCAGCAGAGAAAGGGGAAGCACACAAACAGCCCACTAAACAATCAGCGACGTCGTATAATCATAAGCTTAAAGTTAAATCTTAACTGTAGTCCGTAAGTAAGTTGCATTACATAGAGAGAGATGGAAAACAAAAAGAAAGCGAACCTAGAATTAACTTAATTGCACTGTACTGTGTTTTGGTTTTAAGAAACAGCAGCAGAGAGTCAAATCATGCAAACAAGAAAGGAAGAAAACTAAAATAAAACAAAAGGAAAATAAAATTAAAAAAAAAAAAAACAATTTATGTTAAACAATGAAGTAAGCGAAAACAAAACAAAACAACAAATAAAAACAAACAAACATTGTTTTATTATGTATGAGTATTTACTGTTATTATATTTTAAGTGATGCAGAAACTTTCATTGATAACTGATAAGCCTAATTTTTTACGAAAACAAAAACAAAAACAAAAAATTATAAACAAAATTAACTTAAATTGCATGAGCGCATTTTAGCAGTTTTTAAACGATTTTCATTTTGTAAGCGGTACGAGTAAAGTAAAAAGTAATTTATATATAAAATTAAAACAAAAACAAAAACAAAAAAAAACAAACAAACAAACAATATCCCATCAGATTTTAAGTGTAATTGAAAGCCAAGAAGTGAAGGCGCTGAAATGTATTTAATTCTAATTGAATAAAGCATCTACCGCATTATAAATTTAGTCGATCGGTTCGTTCGTTTAGCGTTAAAACACAAATGAGAGAAAAACAAAAATTAATGTTAATACTTTTAAAAGCAGTTAAACAAAACGAAAAACAAAAACAATGTAAAATGCGTACGTAAAACCTTCTGTGTGTGTGTGTATTTGTAAATGTTGTTAAATTATCAAAATATATGTATGTACACATAGAGAAAAGAGTTAAGAAAAAAAGAAAATATAAAAGAATATATATATATATATATACTGTATAGCGGATATACATACAGATATGTATGTGTATAGGTATATGTTGAACTAAAACAAAAACATGAAACAGGAAATAAAACAAATTTTAAGCTATGAAAGTAAAATCTCAAAAATCATAATTATATTTAGACTTAAGCATACCAACATGAAAGACATATAAGTGTTTTTAGCGAAGCAAATACAAACAAAACAAAAACAAAAACAAAAAGAAAAACTCAATGATTTTTTGATAATTTTACAAAAAGAACCCCAACACAACCATCAAAGAAAAAACAAAAAACAAAAAAAAAAGAAAAGAAAGAAAAAACACACACACACACACACAAGCAGACAGGCACAACTAACTATACACACATCAATGTTTATATATATTTAGAAAGTGAAATTATTTATACGTTGGCGCAAAAGAACAAAAACAAAAACAAAAAGAAAAAACAAAACAAAAGAAAAGAGAAAAAATAAATAAAGGAAATAAAAAGAATAATGATTAATAAACTAATTGTAACTGTAACTGAATGATATGGATTTAGCTAATAAGTATAAGTAGCAGTGATCGTAATTTAAAATTAACAATTAACTGAAATGGTAAATTTGAAGCATAAAACGTGTACGAAAAGCAACAGTAAAATAATGTCAAATGTAAAGTTTAAATTGCATACGGTATTTACAATTATCAAACAAACATCGCAAGCTGCAGCTGCTAATTACCTATGGAAGATAAGCCAGGCCTGCGCGCATATTCCACATATGGTTGAGTGCGGCCAAAGCTAGGGACAAATTTGCATGTGTGTCTGAGTTCCTTTGAAGCTCTACAACAGAAACATAGGGAGGAAGAGGAAGAAAAAACATACTTTAGCCATAGACTAAGACTACACAGACACGAACTCCCACACATTTCTCATGTAACTCAAATGCTTAAAGTACATTTTTAAACAAACTCTAGCGTTTCATGTATACATTCTATCCTAATCTTAACTAATCTACGAACTAATATTTATATATATATATATATATATATATATATACATATATATGCTCTATGTCTATGCCTATGTCTATGTCTACTATATAAATACATATATATATATACATACACACGTTTTGTTAGCGCATCGATACAAGGTAAAAAGAGATAATTATAAATATATATATGTACTTATATATATATACATATATATCAAACCCACGACTGCTAGAATTTCAAATGAGAACTCTTGACAAATCAAAAATTTCATACAAGTATTTCAATACCTATAATTACTTACGAACAACAACAGGAAACCTAAGAAAACAAAACAATTGCAAATATGAGAAACTAAGAAAGTAAAGTAACGTAAAGTAAATATGTGTAAAGTTGAATGATTAAACATTTATGTGTTTGTGTAAAACAATCTAAAGACATACACAAAAGATACTTAGCCACTGACACACACACTCATACACACGCACACATACTCAGTCACATATTTACATTCACACTCACTCAACCGAAATCAATCGAAATGCATTATGAAATGATGTCAGTGCGCCGGCTTTTTGGTATGGAGCGTTCAAAGCGTAATCAAATATTTAGCCCAACGATAATATACATACAGTTAGATACAGATACACGGATGCAGTTCGCGCGACAGCGTGTTGACGTTGATAACGAACAAAAGGACACACCGAGAAAAGCAGCATGCGAATTAATAGAACTATATACATATACATACTTAGTACATACATCATAATGAGTGCAAAATACGCAATGCAGCTATTTGAGCAACACTAAAAAGTATTACTTTAACATGTAGAGAAAAATATAAATATAAAAAGAAAAACAAAAAAAAAACAAATGAGAAAATCTATAAGAAAGCAACAAACTGAATACATAGTTTACAAGTACATTGAAGAATTTAATAATTAAAAATTTATCAGATTAACACTTACATTTAATGAACGAAGCCTGCCCAAGGTAACAGTCGCAGCTCAGACGCGGGACTTGAGGGGGATTCAGAAATATATATAAAAAACAAACAAAAAACAAAAAAGAAGAAATAACAAACAAGTAAATATATTTAAAGTAAAGTTAAACCAAGCATAGCGAACAGTTATAAGTTGTACGTGGCGACGTTTTACCAAAATGCATATTGTGAATCTAACTAAATTCAAGACTAAGTAAATATGAATTGCATATGCACACTTGCTAGCAAACATACACACACACACATATAGACATTATGTGTGTGTGTGCATCAGATTTAGTTGCCGCATGTACTATATGTGTCATTGTAGCCATAATCTGTGGATTATTTTATTGAAAGCAAGCCCTTGAATGGCGAAGATGTCGGGAGAACGGTCTGAACTGAAGGTGGAACACATTTTCCTTGCGAACCCATCAACTCACATGCGCAACACACTTGTATACACATATGCATCAACAGAAACATATCAACCATATTTGTCACATGAAGACCTATTTATGAATTCACATTAACCCCATGACTCGACGTCCCCCCATTCCGCTCTGAGCGAGCAGTCACAAATACCTACCCACAGCAACCCGCCCGACAAAGAGAGTTAAGAATTTGGGTTAGAGCAACAGCAACAGCAGCAGCATTAGAGATTAAGTTATATATCGGCGCAAGTTATTGAAAATTGAAAATGGAATATTGATTAGGAAATCGAAATTATTTTAAGATTACGGACCGAAGGCGAGTGCGTGTCGTTGGGGTCGTAGACAATGACAATGAATAGATGAAAGCATAGAGAATTTGTTAAATATTTTGCCAACGAAGAAAGACAGAAAATTAATGATTAATTTTATATATTATAGTTACAGTATACTTTTTTAAGGAGTGTTGATTTCAAATGTTTTTTGGTACAATATTTTATAGAGTTTATAGATTTGTGTGCTCATTAGTATTTTTAGTAGCCAATAAATTTTGTGTGCGTGGAATTCAAGTGGAAATGAAGGCGTTGCTGCGTTCGTACTGTATTCAGAGATTTTTCTTGTTGGACAGGCGCTTGCAACGTATATATATATAAAATATATACCCAATATATGCATATATATATTTATATATATATGTGTGTATATATATAATCGTACATACCTATTATAGCTAGCGAAATCTGTGCTTACTTGCTTTATTAATATCGACTTGTTTCTCGTACACTTGAGTTCAGTTTTTGAGAAATTGATGCAACACGAAAACTAAATGGAAACTCATAAAACAGTTTACAACAAAAATTAAAAAACAAAAAAAAACAGACAGAAGTTCCTACTTTTTAGTGAAATGATAAATACATGCTAAAAACAGAAACAGAAACTGAAACAGAAACAGAAATAGTAACCGAAACTAAACAGAAGAATTTGCAGCAGTGAATTAATTATACATTTACATGTTATGTGTGTAGATGCTAAATGTTGATCCATTTGAGAATTCTTTTACCTTACGAATAGTCTACTTTGCTCTTTTGCTTTACTTTGCCTTTTCTTATCCTTGGTATGTCTATGAACTTTGTGCGCGTTAGTCAAAAACAAAAATTATGGCAAAATTCAACTAGGGTCCAAGTTTTTAAATATAATCAATTATCTTAAAGAACTTACATATTTAAAAGAACTCCAACGAACTGGGCCGGATTATCTGGCAGTTTGTGGCAATTTATTGGTACCCAATATTCGAGATTGAAACAAATTAAAAACTGAATGTTAAAAAAGAAAAACATGAAATACATGCACTATCTATCTCTTTCTCTAACTCTCTCTCTCTCTCTCTCTCTCTATCTCTCTATCTTTGTCTGCTTCTCAGGCACTCGATCTTATACTTACGAAAACATCACAGTTTTTACAGATATTGCCAAGAAGCTAAAGAGCTTGATTCTTGATCCTCGATTCTAACATAAATATTGCTTAACTTAAACCGAAACTTAAAACACAAAAAAGAAAAGAAAAGAGAAAACGATAAAAGATGAACAAATCACGCGAAACAATCAAAAATCGAACTTGAAGGTATTTGTCAAAGGAAGTTTTTTAAATTTACACCACGATAAAACACTTTTTAACATTTGTGCTCTCTAATTGTACAACTTACTCATAAAGGTAAATCAATAAAAGAAATTTAATCATTTTACGCTCTAAACGAAAGTAAACGAAACAAAACAAGATTTCCTCACCAAATTTTACTATAAATCTATTATGTGTATTGTATATATATAAATAACAAAAGAAATACAAAAGTATATTGATATATATATATATATATCTATATATATATACAGATATATATTTGAATGTATTGTGGTTGCAAAAAGAATCAGAAAATAAGATAAATCCATCAGCAGCTAAGCGACCCCAATTATACATTGAAAACAAATTAAAATTAAAATTGAAACAAAGATAAAAGAAAGAAAATGAAGTAAGATCAACTAAATTATACATTTTGTGTTTTCACGTGTTCTGGGACAGGCATTCTGCTCGAGACAGAGGCAGAAAGGTGACTTTGGCCACAAGACGTGAAAAACTTTGAAATCCAATAAAAATTATAAAACAAAAACAATCTAACAAAAACAAAAAGAAAAACAAAAATGATGACATTCTGTAGAGCATGTGAAAAACTGTCGTAAAGAATTGTGCGCAGAGGAAAAATTTCAAACAATGAAATAAGTGAATATTTGTTATGTTACAAGCATTAATTAATTATTATAATATTAATTATTATTAAAAATATTTGAGAAATAAATACAAAATAAAAAAATGATTTAAATCATTTAAAACTATAATTTCTTGCATTATTTTTTGACTGAAAGGGGAAAGGAGATCAGAATTCTGAAATGGTTTAGTGCAAACGTTTGTAACTGCTGAAGGATAGCAGACTTCATAATAGATTCATGATCTATAAACTGAGTCGATCGAGTCAGATATTTAAAATATTTATTTATTTTAGTTTTTAATTTTTATATAGAATTTATTGTGGGTAGTTGATTAAAACCACATTTAATTTTTGTGCACTCTTACTTATGCTAGCATATATCAATGATATATTTATGTATTTCAGAGAGATATAGAGAGATAGAGAGTAAAGACAAGAAATAGTGTGCAGCGAGACTTAATATGAAAATCAACCATCTCGGCTGTGATAGGGCACAGAACGAGAGTGAGAGAGAGAGGGTAGGGAAAAATAATGTAACTAAGTTGAGCCTCGTATGAAATCGACCACGTCGGCTAAACGCTGGAAGCGCACTGATATTGATCCACTGTTAAAAGACTCAGACAATCACACTCTCGTGTCTCAGGTCCCACATTTTTCTTGATCGAGAGTAAGCTACCCGAGCGAACACGAAGCTGAGTGAGACTCTAATGCACAAATTGTATGCGTAAAAAAGCTATATGCTTAGTAGCTAAATTCACCTAAATAAACCATATTTACAGTTAAGCTATTTGCTCTGATTTAGTCCACTTCAAGCAATGCTCTGTAGGAATTTTTGTACTAAATGAATTTTTGTACTGAAAGAATTACCAAAAATAAGGAATTATAATGCAGACTTAGCGAAGACAGCAACCAAACTGAAGCAGTGTTCTGTTCATGTTCTAAATAAATTAAATACTCAACAAGGAATTATCTTAAACGCTTAGCGAAGACACAACCCGTCGATAAGCAGTGCTTTTTGGACTGCTTGAACTGCTTCTTTTCAAACAAAAAAGCAGTACACATTACCACCTTTTTAGTACATTAAGTTTGGTTTTAGTTATGTAAAAGTACTAAAAATTAAAAACAATTTATTATGCAGCCATCATGAATAAACTCTAATAACTTCTGCAAATATCTGATTAATAAACACATTTTGTGGTTTTATATTTTATTTATATGTATATATTTTCATTAAATAATGTAACATCGCTTTATTCTCACGCAAAGAACTATTTTGGATTTAGTTAATGCTTGTATAAGATAAGTTTTATTGTTATCATTGTTATTATTCTGGATATAAATAATAAGTGTAAGTTGACTTATGTATTTATATGTATTCATATAATTATTCATGCTGCCTATGCGAATGTATGCGCACACACCCACACATTCTCGGGTCTGTGTGTGTGTGCATGTATGAATGTATGTGTATGCATGTAATTATAAGGAATTTCCCCTTCATCATATCTATGTAGATGATGTCTATGATGAATATGTTTCATTATCTATATTTATATATATATAATTCTTTTTCACTTTCCTTTAACTTTGTGGCAGTGGTAAATTAGAGTATTATCTGTTCCTTGCTTTAGCTGTCTCGCACTCAATATATTTGCAGCTTGGTGTTGGATTCGCACTTGGATTATAGTTGTTAAGCCTTGTGACTGCGCTTATGTACATATGTGTTAGTATGTATATACATATGTTGATTTATAAATATATGCTTTGTATTGAAATATTGCTGTTGCGAATTGGTTTTAGTTTTTATTTTCTTTTTGTTTAATATTTGGAATTTGGAATTGAGATGACACATAGACAATAAACATAATAATAATAATGAGAGAGAATTGAGACTTTTGAATTGCCTTTCTTGCTAGTATTTCAGTTTTCACTTTCTTGTGGTGGGTTTCAAAATCATTTCCAAATACAATTTCATTTCATTTTGTTATTCATTGTATAGTTTATAATTCTACTTGAAAAGTGTCCGCTAAAGTTCTCAATGTCATCTGGTTTCGTACGACTTTATTTTTTATTTTTTTGTTTAACTATATTTTGTAAACTATTTGTTCTTATTATTGCATTTTAGTTATATGTATATTTAGTTATTTATGTAGCAAAAATTCTGGTGGTAATATTTGAATTAATTTCGCTATATTTGACTATTCATAAAGGAATTGGTAATGGATTAGTTTCTTCTTTTTTTGTTTTTGTTTTTTGGATTACGGACTTGTTTTTGCTCTAGTAAAGGTCTCAAAAGTAAGATAAGAATTTACATTGTTAGAGATTGAAACGTAAGGCTTTTTATTTGGGGATCTTTTGAAAAACGTTTGCCATTTGATATGAAAGTTGTCGCCCCTCGACCTGGGTAGGGGGACAAACCTTTTGTTTTAGTTTTGTTCTTGTTATACCCTGAGCCCATTGAAAATGGGAAATCAGGGTATAATGGTTTTGTGAAAATGTATGTAACAGGCAGAAGGAGGCGTGCCACACCCCATAAAGTATATATATTCTTGATCAGCGCGACAAGACGAGTCGATATAGCCCTGTCCGTCTGTCCGTCTGTCCGTCCGTCCGTCCGTCCGTCCGTCCGTCCGTCCGTCCGTCCGTCCGTCCGTCCGTGTGAACGCTGAGATATTTTTAAGTACGCAACGTAGAGACTTGAAATTTTACATGAATACTCGATAATACCATACGCTGCACAAGTTTATAAAATTTTTCCGATAACTCATTCCATTTCGATTTTATGAGCATTTATCGATAATTTTAATGTGTTTTTAAGGCTTGGTTTGTACATCTTTTGAGCTAGAGACTTCAAATTTGCTGTGTAGTTGCGTGTAATGAATACGGAGATAACGTTATTTTTAGATTTTGGATGTCACGCCCCATTCGCCCACAATAGCCCCCTATTTGTAAAAAACGCAAATCAAATACTAGAGACTTGTGCTTTGGCAAATACACACATATGAATGTCATAAATAAGTTGTGAAAGTTTGATGCACTTAGTCCATCGCTAAGAAAAGTTATTAAACAATTAAGTTTCCATAGTAATGCCCACATTGCAGCCCAAGCGCAGTCGCTGCGTCAACTGCGCAGTTGGCAGAGCGCGCGCTTATGCGTGCGTGCATATGTATCTGTGTATGTGTTGTTTGTATGTATGCATAAAAAAAACGTTGAATGATTTGATATTTGGCTCTTCACAGGGCTCAGGGTATCCCCTAGTCGAGCAGTCTCGACTAGAGCACTCTTACTTGTTGTTGTTGTTGTTGTTGGTTTCTCATTCAGTCTTTGTAACAAAATTGATTGCTTGGATTTGTAAATTTGTTAGCTGGATTGTTCTTGTTCATTTCGTTTTCATGTTTGTTTGGTTTGTTGCTTGTGGGATAGCCTTAGATTTGCAACTGAAGTGATTTGTAGTTTGTAATTTGTTAAGTTTAATGGAGCATGCTCATGATGTGTTACATACAAATAGTTCTTAAATACGGTTTTTGCCTTCTTGTTTTTTGTTTGTTTGTTTTTGGTTGTGTATATTACGTTAATAATAACTCGCTAAGCCCTGAGCATTTGGTCTCCATTTGCTTGTTAAGTTCGACAAAAGAAATCGACTGCGAATCGCTAAAAGTTCATCCCCAACTATTTCCCAGCGGGCAGAGCTTGCCCTGATATTTCCAAAAAAAAAGAAAGTAAATAAATATATATATAAAGAAGAAGATGTTTAGCTTTAGGCACACATTCAATACAAATTACATACAAATTCACACAAATATTTCGCTTAGGTTTATTCATTATTCAACTAATTCAACTGAGCTAGGCTGTGTGAGTGTGAAATCTCTGATCTTACGAAACAATCATGTGGGGCACATATTCAAATTGGAATACAACAAAAACATGGCTGGGAACTAATATATTTATATATATATATATATGTGTGTTTTTATATATTAACTACCATATATATTTCGCTAGCGCAGCTGCCTTCCTATTCGTTTCTATTAAGTTTTAGTTACTTTCTTTTTGTTTGTTTACTAATATTTATAAGTGTACAATATTGTGCAATACATTTCAATAAATTAGTTCGTTTGTTGTTCTTGTTGTTGTTGTTGTTGTAACTAACATTAATTTCAAGTGGCGTCTGTGTAATAGTTTTTATCAATTCATATTTGCTCACTAAATGCCTTTAACATATTTGCTTTGTATTTATTCAGCTAACGCTTATTTATTATTATTATAGTTATTATTATTATTATTATTATATATATATATGGTTTGTTTAATTGTTTAGGCTAAATTAAATGCATATACAATTTGTTCTTGTGGTTGCTTGCCAATCGTTTCAGTTTATTTAACTATATGTAGTTGCTGCTTTGCTGCTATTCATTTAGTTATAATTAATTTTCTTTTTGTTTTTTTTTTTTTTGGTTTTTGTATTTTGGTTTTTCTTAATTTAAATACTTTGGTTGTTACTTGCCGCTTGGTATGCTCTACTGCTGTATAAATGTACGATATGACACAGTGATATATTTCATAACATAGTTTTATTAAAAGTACATATATTCAATTGTCAAGCAAGTTCAAGCCACAGACCAGATCCCAAACACTAAACACTCACGCAAGAAGCAGTTGAAGCCCACACATAACAGCCAACATTTCAACAACACCACCGCCACCGCCACCGCCACCGCCACCACCACCTACAACACCACTACGACCACAATTTTCTAAACACTAACTAGGCCCACTGGCATCTTATCTAAAGCTCAGCTATAACTAAGAAGCCATAACAATTTGCAAATCAATCAAAATGTTCCTCTGTTTGCCTTTGAATAAGATTTTCAATCTCTGAACTTCGATTAAAGCTCTGCTGAATTAATCGAAGCCTGTGAACGATTTATGAATAACAGCGATAAAGATAGAAGAGAACGGAAAACAAATCGCATGCAAACCCCCAAATGGAAATGGCTTTGGACCCCAACAAATGAACACTTAGCAAATTTTGACAAATTGTTATTAGCTTAGTTGCTTATTTGCTTTTAAAAACACTACGCGCTATAAGTATGTGTATGTGTTTATATATATGTATGTGTATAATAACCAACAATTCACTATACTCGTATATAAAAAATTAATTATAGCATCTACTAGGTTAAGGTTTGCTCTTGTCGTTTTCAACTCTTTCTTTGGTTTGATAGATCTTTATGTATGTATAACACTTAAAATGTTTTGGTTTTTCATCTAGCTCCGTATAAAACAAATGTGACAACAATTAACCGAATAATTAGCTATTTAAAATCTGAATGCGTCTCTCATCCATAAAAACTTGTTTAATATCAAATAATGCACTGTTTTGGCTAATTATATTTCATTTATGATTTGGTTATTGATGCGAATTCAAATCTGAGTTGGAATCGTATATATATGTGATATACATATATATAAATAAGTTATGCTTGCTCTTGTTGTTGTTGCTGCTGCTGCTAGAAAGTTGTACTTTGATGAAGACGAATGATTATGCTAGTGTTTCATTAGGTAACTCTAACTTAGGTTTGTCTACCCGGTACATACATACACCATATATATATGTATGTATATATATACTGACTAACACACATTTATTATGATTCTAGGTATGCTTCTGTTTGCTTTTGGTGTTATCCTTCCCCCTTTCTATATTCGGTGTCTCTAACTTGTGGGTATATGTTAAATATTTATTGCTTTCGATGCTCCCTGGCTTTCTAACATATATCATATCATATCAAATCAAGTATTTCACTTTTAGTTGCACTACATGTGGATAGCAAAAGCCTAACTTAAGTACGTACGCTACTAAGTCTAGTCCTAGAAACTAACTGCAAGAGCTGACGAACATTGACTGGCTAACTGACTAGCTGACTAACGATATAGTATTCTGATCGGCCAATCGACTGACACCAAAGCACATAAGTTTTAAAGTACATTTTGTGGGTATTTACAGTTTAGTAGGATATTGTTATTTAGATATAGGTATTACTCATATATAATTAGTTATTATAGTTTCCAGTTAGTTATACATACCTATATATAAGTATATGTATATATTTTATGTATATATTTGTTTATAAAAAGCTGTTGTTACTAAAGTATTCAAACAAAATGGCTGTAAAATTTGTAGACTCTTCTCTTGTCGTAGTCGCAAAGCGTGTTTTAGTTTTGTCACTGTATATGTATGTATATATGAATACATATACATATATATACATATGCACATTTGTATATATACATATATATGTACTTGTATATTAATGTTTAAGAATATTTAATACCGTATTCTTGTATATTAGTGTGTATATCAGACTTTGTTTCATACAAAAAACTAAGCACATCGATTTGTCAATAAATTCATGTATTCATGTATGTGGCATGCGTGTGTGAGTGAGTGTGAGTGAGTATTGGTGTGAACTGAATTGGATACGTAAGCATCTATGTATAGAAAAACCATCTAGTCGTACTCTGCATAACCCCTTGATGTAGGTATGCACATACAGATGTACATGATTAAGCATGTATGTATGTATGTATGTTTGTGAACTTGGTACTTGATATATTACTTATACATATATATTCATATTATGTATTGTTGCACGATTTGAGTGTATTATGTGTAAGAGGCTTAGGCAAATATATTGCTCGAAAAGTTATCCAATAATATTACGAAATATTCTCATCTTTAATAGTTAAGAGTTTTTGGTCACCTTAAAAGAAGCTAAAGTCTGCATAGAAGTTGCAAGGAGGTTTCTTTGGGAGAAAATGGGCTATTCGAGTGTGTCGAATATTTAATGGAATTGCTGCAAAAATATGTTTTTATGATTTTTTCAGCAAATCTGTACGTTTCAATATATATGTTTGAAGAAAAAATTAAATGCGCGCTCAACCTTTAGTTTAGCTGTTAAGATTTGTGGTTTAAATTTCTTATACCATATATAATGTATAATTTGTGTTTTGTTTATTTTAATTTAATATTCTCTTTCTTTGTTATTATTTTGGTTTTCTCAACGGGTTTAGTTTTAGTGCGAATACTGTTCGTAAAGGTTTCATGCCCTCGATTTCAAAATGGCTGCCAAAATGGATATATAAATGCTGCTAAGGCAAAGCTGTTTGGCATGACACACACACACACTCACAAATACACACTCACTCACACACACACACAGACAAACACTTAAAGCTTGGCAGCCATTTTGTTTCTTGTTCTTCCTCTGTCTTCGTGGATTGCCATTATAAATTGATGTGATCTTAAAAATTCGTTTAACCTTAGTTGTTCATTAAATTGTTCGATTTCGTTTAGTATAGCTTTGAGTTATTGTTTATCGATTTATATATATTCGCATAATTTCTTTGTAAATTTGTAAACTGTAAACTGTAAATACTCAAAAGAACAATTTCAGCATTTGACATCGTCAGATATCATTCTCGCCTTCGAGTCCCCTCTAGCTGCCCCCGCTCACGCAGGCCCTACGCACGGCACGTGTCACTCACTTGAGATCATCGTACTCGTCGCTGCCATTCTTCGAGTCGCCCGACGACTGGAAGGCGGCCACCATTGAGGCGCGCTGGTGGCCCTTGTCAGAGCTGGCGGCCAACTTGGAGTCGGCAACATGGTGGCTGTTGTGGCCATTGTTGCCCCCGTTGCTGCTGGGCTTCTCGTCGAAGGCATCGAGGAAGGGATTGGTGGCCGCATACTGAGCGCGATAGGTGCCCAGCGTATGATAGTTGTTGCCGCCGTTGGCGAAGGGCCGCGAGCTGCTGCTGCTGCTGCCAGCCGAGCTGCTGCCCGTGTAGAAATCATAGCTATTAGTGGAGCCAGTCATGGAACTGACCCCACTGCTGCTGGCCGTGCCACTGCCCCCACTGTGGTACGAGGAGCTGGCGCTGGCGCTAGCGCCGAAGAGTGTGGCGCCTGCACTTCCCCCGTTAGCAGCTCCATTCTTGGGCAGAGTCCCATACAGATTCATGGCACTGTGGTTGCCATTGGTGTTGGCGAAGGGGCTGTTGCTAGAGTGGACACCATGACCATGGCCGTGGCCATTGCCATTGCCTATGGCGCTACTGCCGAATAATGCGCTACCAAAACTTCTGTGCTCTGAGCCGGAGGCTGTTTTACTGCTATTGCTGGTGGCCGCGTTTCTGGAGTCGTTCGTGTAAGTTGTGGGCGTGCTGACTGCGCTGGCGACTGTGGTGCCGCCTATGTAGGTCTTGGTCTCCGTTTCCGAGGACGAGGACGAGGCGAGGCTGTCAAACAGCCGCCTGCCGCTCGACACCAGGGAGGAGGATGCGCTACTTACCGCGCCGCCCGACTTGCCGTCCTTGGCCAGCCGCGACGGCGACGACAACTTGCTGCTGCTCGTTGGATTTGTGCTGGTGTCCGCTGAGCTGGGCGATGACGTGGATGTCGTGTACTTGCTGATCGCTCCCGTGGTGGCGCTGGGCTTCGCCAGGCAGCTGCTGCTGGCGCTGGGCGTGACCAGCTGATAGGTGCCCTTTGGCAGTCCGTCTCCGCCGCCGGGCGGCGACGGCGAATCCGGCGACTTGATCGGTGTGAACTGGACACGTGGTTCGCGCTTCAAGTATTTGGACATCAGCTGGCTGGTGGTCATCGCCTGGGACTGGGCCAGCAGCGCATTGGTGGAGGCGGACGACTTGTACGAGACCAGGTCGTCGGAGTCATCCGAGGAGGTGGTGGGCGCCGACGTGGCAGTCGATCCAGCACTCAGCACCGTGGCCTGAGAGGAGCTGGAGCTCGACGTGGCGCTCGTCTTGTTGCGTATAACCTTGTAGTCATCGTTGGTGCTGGCGCCTGAGCTCTTGCTGGGCGTGTAGCTGCTGCCGTAGCTGTTCTTCTTGGAGTCCAGGGTGCTGCTGCTGTATTTGGATGTGTAGGGCTCGTCACTGGCCAAGCTCTTTGAATGCGAGTTGTGCGGTTCGTAGAAGTCGACGCCTTTGCGGCTGGTCGAGCTAATGGCGCTGGCGCTAGCCTCTGGGGGCGTTATCTCCTCTATGGGCGCGTCCTTCTGTAGTGGGGGTTTCTTCTGCACGACGGAGTACGGGCTGAGCGTGTCCACGATCTTCACTTGCTTGACAGAAGCGGGTGAGGCACCACGTTTGATGGTATCAGTGCCTAAGAAAATGCAATGCGATTAGTCGAGATTATATCCAGATTAGATCAGATCAGATTAGATTAGATTACTTACTCTTGCCCGAGCCCGAACCCGACCCCGACCCCGAGCCGGAGCCCGTCGAGGCTGAGCTACTGCCTGGGGAGGGTGTGCCTGGAAGTGGCAGTGGCGATTGGTCGGGAATTGCTGAGCCCGCTGAGCCCCCCAATTGATAGGGCTGAAAGAGATTGCAAAAGAGAGCAAGCAAACGAAATTCATGTCACGGGTTATTGCATTGGCAAACATCGATTCATCTACTCTCGGGACTGGACGAACGCCATACTGTGTGTGAGTGTATCTGGGGGCCTGTGTAGGTGCTTTATGTGAATATAATTTTGAATTCTTGATATGTCTTGTGGATAGTGCGTGGGCGTGGAAAACATACAATAGACAATACACTGTACACAAGGAATCTGGCATAGGGCGCGGCCAATAGAAAACCAATTGTTGTGACTTTATTGACTGATTGATGGATTACGTAAAGGCGAGTGGGAGGTGAGGGCATGCAAACAAAGTGCCTTGAGATAGTGGGTGCAGTTAACAGAGCAGAACTTAAGAGTGTTTCAATTCATCTACTGTTCATCATAGTACTCCAAAGGCTACCCTTTGCATTGGGGCAGCATTTGGCATCTCTAAACAGTTCGTCATTTAAATGAACCCATTTGCATACTTTCAATACTCTGTTGTGCTCATCGATAGACTCTAGGAATTGACTACGATCATTGAAGAGTTTGGCGGGAGGTGGACATTAGTTATACGGGCGATGATACATGAACTTTGTACAATGGAATGTGTGGGCGAATGTCAATATAGATACGAATGTTATGAATTTACATATTGCATTGGTATTCTAGAACATAGATATATGTAGATTCGTTATGTTACATTTTTACCAGTAGTGGGCCAATCATGCTTAACACGCCGTTAACATTTATCACATCGCTCAAATCATCATCATTGACAGTATAATCATTTTCATTATCAATATCATTATCAGTATCATTATCAGTATCGGTAATATTATAATTAAGAGTTATACATAAATATCACAATTACAACGTCGATCAAAGTTTGACGGCAAATCAATTACTTGAATTCATATTTGTTAATTCATAAGAAGCACAAATCAAATCAACAATAGCAAATGCATTTATATATAAATATATAGATTATATAACTGATCAGCTTTGACACATATATATATATATTGTACAGATCGTTACGCGTTTACAAACGGTCAACAGGAAGACTTAGAAGAACAAGAAAGTAGTTTTTGAAAATATGTTATGTATTTGTGTGTTTCAGTATTGTGTATGTATGTATATGAGCAACCGAGAGAGGTCTATATAAATATATATCATTAAAAGAGAAACAGAGAGAAGAGAGAGAGAGAGAGCGAAAGCTACGACTAGTAGCATTCTCATACAAAAAATGGAAATATGTAGATAAACCTAATTGAAACGTAGTCGGACAAACCGTTGTCAGAGTGTTGAGTTATATGTATGTAAAAAATATATATTGTATATTAGAGATCTTCATGAGCCTTCAAATGTACAGTACCCGAATTGTATGAGTGCAAACGCAAATGCGTGCAAAGAATTGAGAGACTCATTAAAAAGACTTTAATTGATCTTGTTTTGTCGGCTTCAGCATAAACCAAATTGATTGAGTGGCAATGGGAATGCAAATGCAACTGATTGAGTGAGTTATTTAAGAGACTTTTTCATTGTTTTTGATTTGTCGGCCTCACAACACTCAAGCGAGGACAAACCGAAATGAATGAGTGGGAATGCGAATGCAAACGGCTCTAAGGAGACTTTTTGATTATTGTTGTTTTGTCGGCCTGACAACACTAAAGTGAGCATAATCGAAATTGAATGAGTGCGAATGGGATTGTGAATGCAAAGGATTGACACACTCATTAAAAGACGTTTTTGATTTTTGCATTGTCATCTCTTTTCATCTTTTTGGTTTTTTTGCTTAATCCATTTATTTGGAGTATGCAGGTGAGGTTGCGTTTCGAAGGCATTCGGCAAGTCCAAACGACTTTTTAATTTTGAAGTTTTTTTTAACGAATAAGAATTACCACACTTCGCTTCGGGTTTTCGACTTCGGCTTTGTTCGACAAAGACACTTCATTTGAGTGCCTAAGTAATTCGATTGACATCGGCTGTACTAAGTGGATTATTCCGTTTTTTGATTTATTTATTTTGACTGAATGAAATGAATGTGTATAAATATGAATGTGTGTCTCATAACTAATAAAATCTCAATTGTTTACACACACATTTGTACAAAATTTATCTTTGTCAATTAATCACACAGCGGTTTTAAAGTTTTCTAGCGAAATTTAAAAAAAAATAAAAATAAATAAATAAATAAAAAAAAAAAATTAAAATTCATACACATTCATTTCATTATGTGCCTCGCACTCACACAATCTAATGGAATCCGATTGCATTAATTTTGAAGATTCAATAGTTGAAAGTGAACTCAGGCAGATCTCTAATATATATTGTCTATATATATACATATATTCATATGTATATAAATACTCCTATATATATGTGTTCAAAATTTGTTAGTATTACCAAAAAAAAAAAAAACTGATTTGAGTTATTTTCAAAATCTTATTCTTGTTATGTTATGATATGTTTGTTAGTTGTTGTTTTTGTTGTTTCTGTTGTTGTTTGTTAGCTGTTGTTACTGTTGTTTCTGTTTGTTTACCTGTTGCACCGCTTGTTGCAAGGCTCGATGCGATTGAGCTAACTGACCCACTACTGATTGATACAGATGACTGTTGGCTGTGGCTGAGAGCTGATGATGGCCTTGGGAGAGTATGTTGGTTACCGAAGTGGACGAGCGCAGTAGGTTGCCCGCCGCCATGAGCTGCTGCTGCTGCTGCAGTAGTATTTGCTGTCTGTCCACTGGCAACGCACTGACTTTGCTTCCACGCTGCCCTGTTGACTCGCCGCGCCGACCTGTCTACATAGGACTCTGTATTAATCAATATTAATGTGAACGATCATTTTGTGGCTTGGGACTGGGGCTGATCATGTGTGTGTCTGTATGTGTGTGTGGGGTGTGTGTGTGTGTGACAATTGTAATGGAAACGGTTTCTGCAAACACACGATATAAGAAGGAAACGGGAACTGTTGCTGCTGCTGCACATTCAAAGCGGAAGGAAACTCTTGCAAGTGTTGATCGTGCCACTAGTACAAAAAAAACACGCGACTGTCAGTGTGTGTGTGTGTATTCTTGTGTTGTTGGCGGATACTGGGCACTGGACATTGGTGTGGTTAATTGACACAATGATTACGTTACCTGAAGCAACACCTGCCATATTGCTCATGCTGCTCGCCGTGGCCATGCCGCCCATGTGCTGAGCCAGCTGCTGATGCTGCGCCTGCTGGGCTTGCGGCTGCGGCCAGATCTGCAGCAGATACTTGAGCACCGCAATCGGCTGGGCATGATCAATGTCAGCGCCCGGCTGCGCACTGGCCGAGTGCAGCATCAGCGGGGGACCCATCACAGTGGCCAGCGCCTGAGCGGACATCTTGTTGCGCTCCGCATTGGACACAACCAGCGACAAGTGGTCAAGCAGGAACACCAAGGTGGCCTATCGAAATGGCGAATCAATATTAGTTATCCGTATAAATATCATAATAAAATCTCACTCACCCTGTTCGCCCGGGGCAGACAGTCGAGTATGCTAAGCATGAGTTTCGCATTTCCCTCAGGATCATCTGGCAGACAGACAGCTGGAAGTGGATAGGGATTAGATAGGGATTAGATTCACAGCAGTCCACTTGCAGCTAACTTACCCAATGCATCGACTGTCATCTGGAAGAGACAGCGCGTGAACAGCGGCTCGGGCAGCTCCCTGAGGTAGTCCTTGAGGACGCCGGTTATAACATTAATATCAGGAACGTGTTCCGGGCTCAATTCCACCGCTCGGCTGTTGCGCTCGAAGGCCTCGCGCAGCAAGCGCTTCTTGGTTGCCGATCCGCACAGGCGATACAGCCCGATTATATCGAGGCCACGCCGCTCCACCTCCTCCACGCAACGTCGCAGAACAATTGGCACTGGGGCACAGCCGGGCACGTTCTTCGACTCCCTGTTGACCACCGTCTCCAGATCGGCGCCGAACAGCGTGGGATAGCCGGCACGCAAGCTGGGCAGTCCGCGTCTCTTGTACAGCGCCAGGGGATCTGTGTGCCGCATGCGGATGTAGACCGTGCCGCGCGGCTCCACTTTGAGCGCCAGCTGGTGCAGGGGCGACTGTCGCAGCACCGCCGACAGCGAGATGGCGCCGCGGTAGCACAGCTTGTGCCTGTGCTGCGGATCCCAGGAGTAGACGAGCACGTCCAGCTGCTTGTTGCCCACCAGGTCCAGCTCGAAGGACTCGTCCCAGTCGAACTGCAAGTCGCCCGAGCGCACAACCGTGCGCGCCTTGTGCACGCGGTCGCACTCAATCACGCAGTAGAGATCTCTGGTCTGTGGCAGTGGTGCTCCGCCGGCTGCCAGCTGTGCGCCCTGCTCTGGAGTGGAGCGCAGTCCTCGACCCGCCAGGAGGTGGATCCACAACATGCCCGAGACGCCGCCAATGTCCACGATGGGCTTGTCCAGCTTGTACTTGGCGAACTCCGCCGGATTGATGTCGATCTGCCGATGCGCCCGCGGCATTGTTGCGCTGGGCGTGGGCGCCGGACTCTGGTGGCCCGCCGTACTCATGATGCTGCCACTGGGACTAGCCGGGCCTGCAGATAGTTCCAGTAGCTGGCGCATGCGCCGGATGCTGGGCGAGCGTATTGAACCGGCGCCACCTATGTGCTGCGAGGACATGGAACGCACGGGCAGTGCTGATATGGGTCGTGTGAGGCCGAGATTTCGATCCAGTGTGCCTGCGCCCAATATACCCGTTCTGCTGGAGTAAATGCTCTCGGTCTGTAAAAGAAGATGAACAGCATTAGAGAGAAATCAAGGGAGATCGTCCATGATCGACTTACATTCCGCAGAGCATCGTGTATGTTCTCCGCACTGCAGGAGAAGCGATGCGAACGCGGCTGGGCGAACATGTCCCGCGTCATCCGCATCTGCTCGGCAATCGCAGAGCTGCTGGGCGCGCGCCTCAGCCACGCACGGTACTCGTCCGCCGTAAAGATCGAGGGGCCGGGGCTGGCCGTAATGCGCTGGCGCAGGTCACGGCCGCGCCGCGCGTCGTACTCTGGCGCCGAGATGTTGCCATCATTCTCGTCCAGAATGCGGTCTCCGATGCGCGCACGGATGCCCTGCAACCTAACGCCGGGCCGTTCCCTGGGCAGTGAGTTGAACTTGTTGAGATCTGTGGCGCCGGCCAGCATAGCAGCCGCCGCTGCAGCGGCTCCGCTGCCGCCCACGCCGCCTGCGCCGCGCGGCATGCTGCCTATTGCGGGCCGGTTGTAGTAGTAGTAACTGGGTCGAGGTCCAATTGTGGCTTCGGTGTCGCTGGAGTAGTCCAGATTGGGTCGCGAGCGACGGGTGAGGGACTGGGCGCCCGCTGCTGGCGGTCCGTACTTTGGAACTCCACCGCGCTGCTGCTCGTAGCGCCCATAGCGACCCAGCGTGCCCCCAACCCCCACGGGCATTGGCGCGCCCGTTCCGGGCTTTAGGCTGGAGCGCAACAGCGAATGGCGGCCCAACGAATTGGAGTAATCTGCGTACTCCACTCGCGGCAAATGCTGGTCTGAGCCGGAGCGCGGAAACCGTGCGTGCTGCTGGGCCAAGCCCACGTTGCCAGTGCCCGTGGACATGCGGCGCGAGGGGCCCAGTGGTTGGCCAGGTGCGCCTGGATAGAATGCGTGAACCTTCTCAGCCAGGCTCTCCAGCGTGCCGGCGTTCTGATAGTAGGCGTGCGAGGGCGCAAACGCATGTCCCTTGGTGGGCTGCTCCGTGATGACTGAGGATGGTGGTGGCGGCGGCTTGTAGCCCCAGTTTGGCGGCTCGCCCATGGCGTTCACGCCGGCCCGCGTATTGTAATACATGTCCAGCTGCTCCGACTGCGGGCTGTAGTTGTTGAGGCCCAAGCCGAGTCTGGAGCGAGACTCGGTCATCTCACGGCCGTCACCTACACTCGCACAGAGGGCAGAGGGAGAGAGAGAGAGGGAGAGAAGGAACACCGATTAGCATTTTAAACACGGCGCTCACTTTAAACTACCTGTACGTCTTTCACGTGATGAACGCGGGCGCGGCATTCGATCGGTCTCATCCAGGTCCTCGTCTCGGATATCACGCTTGATGACCACCACCGGTGGCGGCTTCTGCTCTGGCCTCGACAGTGTCGGCGGTCCCGGTGATCCGGCTCCACGATTGCCACGCCTCTGTCGTATGGCCAACACCAGGCGCCGAGGAATTGACATAATGATGACGACATCATCCAGCGACATATGAGTGACGTCCACCAAATTGACGGCCAAGATTTCATCGCCCACCTGAAAAGCGGAGGTTAATTTAAAATAAGTCTCTGAAATGAAATTCCTCAAAGTATGATGAAGCTCAATAGAACTCAGCTCATGCTGAGAATGATAATATAGCAAACTAGTAAGTAAACTCTAGTCTGGAGTGTTCGACTAGGAGATCACCCGAACCACATCCGTAGAAATGTACTAGATATCATTTGAAAACCTATTTTCGATAAGGTTTTAAGTCGATAACATTATAACAAATCTAGTTATCGAATTTTTTAAACAAATTTGATCTTCGCGTGGTATACGCGGACTTGAAAAACAAATTTAAAGTCTCTAGATCGACACGTTCAAATATACGGACAGACAAATGGACACGGCTAAGTCAACTCAGCGCGTGATCAAGAATATAGTTTATGGAATCTGCCACGCCTCCTCATGCCTGTTACATACACTTACCGAAACCAGTATACTCTGATATCCCATTTTCAATGAGTTCAGGGTGTAAAAAATTCAAATCAACGTCACCGTAAAACAGTTTAGCCTTGAAAGCCTATCAAACAACTCTTGTTCATGTGTATAAATGTGAAAAGTCATTTTACTGAATAATATTTTTATTATTTCATCTAAAAGAAAAGCACAGAAAATGTCAAAAGACACGAAGACAGAGTCAAAAGCTGTATTAAAAACTCTTAAGAGTGGACTCTACTTAGACGGGCCCGATGATCCAAATTTCAATGACTACGGCTTTGTTGCGCCAGAAACGGATGACTTATACCGCAAGTACATGGAAAATGCGCATGCGAGAATTCAATTGTCCAATGCCCCCAACAAGTCCTCTGAGCCCAAGTCAGTCAAAATATATAAACTCGACAAGAAGCGCAATGTATATGAGATTACAGAAACTAAGCCAATAACGAACTGTTCTCAAACAGCATCTCCCATGGACTTTAAAGCGGTGCTCCAATTGGCGGAGAAGAACCAACATGAGCCACAAAAAGTTGCTACATGGCCAAGGCCGACCAGTGGCCTGCTGACAGCACGGGAGAAGCTGGGGCAGGAGGATGGTGATCAACGTGATTCCGGGGAATCGTACAGTCAACCTATTAACCAAATTACGGATAAGTCTGAGACTACATGCTACAAAACTAATTCTAGAATAAAGTTCTTGAGCAAGAACCCAACTAGAGCCAAACCCAATGCGGTGGCAGCGACACCTGCATTCCTGAAGGCGGCAGCTGCCCGGCGGGCGATTGGCCCCGATGGCAACATATCGAAAATTGCCCTCGAGCTAAAGCTGAAGGAGAGTCAGCGGAAGGATTGTGAAAGCGATTACGACTCAGATTTGGATGACTTTATCGATGACAGCGGATGCCAAGGCTACGAAAAACGTAAGTGCGACAAACATGACATGGAGGTCAGCTGCATGGGGTCCAGCTATGCTCAGGTGCAGCACGAGGAGCAGATAACTAAGGGATTCGGTAGACAGGAAAATGATTTGGAAGCACAGCAAAAGAAAATGAAAATGGATAAAAACTAAGAGAAATTAAATTAAATAAAAAAGGAAACTTCTGTCTCTTCAATTCTCCAATTTTTATTCTCCAATTCTCTCTGAGTTTGCTTACCCTTAAACAGCCGCTGTTGTAGACTGCCGACTCGAGGGCGATGCGGGATATGAAGACGCCGTCGGTGCGATCGGCGCCATTGCCCTCGCGTATGTAGAGGCCGAGGGTTTGGCCGGGCCGCTTCACGATCTCCACCAGCTGCACAGTGTGCCGGCCATCGGCCTTGTTCATGAGCTTGTGCGCGGCGTCCACGGCGTGTTTACTACCCATGGACCGTGGCTCCAGGATTCGAACAATCATCTCGCCACGCCGCTCCACTGCCTCCAACGCCGCAGCCGTGTTTGGGTCATGGTCGTTCTCAACAGCTTCTATCTGGCGAAAGATCTCCGAGCTGATGCCGCTGACCTTCCGAAAGTCGCCTTGCAGCAGCACCGGATCCTTGACGCCGCCAGATCCATTTGTTGTTCCACTCTGGCCACGATTCTGCTGCTGGTTGCCATGGTGCTGCTGCTGCTGCTGTTGCTGCTGCTGCTGCTGCTGGTTGGCATGGAGGTGGTGCTGCTGCTGGTTGCCCATGCCGGACAGCTGGTTGGCGGGCAGCGGGCCGGGCGGCGCACGGCCCGGACTGGCTGTAACATCAGGAACTGATCTTCCATTTTCCTGCAAGGTAAACAAAACAAGGTCTCTATTTAGTTTGCGTTCCGTTCCGAGAGCTTAATGCAAATGCGTTTCTAAAGTGCAACGCGTCGCTGCATAAATTAAGCAAATTGTTGTTACTGCTGCGACATCCAGCAGCTGTCGCTAGTTTGCGAGTCACTGGTGGCTCCAGTCCCAGACCCATCTCCAACCCCATTCCGGCTTAAGCGTCACTAAAAGACTTTGCTTTGCATTAATTAAGTCAATTTCGCAGTCGCAGCTTTACCAAGACTTAAATTGCCACGGCACAGCGGGCGGACTTCAATCAAACCCGCGACTCTTATCGGTGACATTTTGGCCAAATTGCGCAAGACTTGGCCCACAAACTGTGTGCAATAATTATTTCGTTACATAGTCGGCTTTTTCTTGCAATTTCTGTCACTGCCACGTCACTCCGAGCTCGTGTGCAGTCGGCAGTCGGCAGTTGGACCGGGCCAGGGGCTGTTGCCCGATGACCGGATGCCGTTGGGGCGTCATGCGAGGCAACTGTACTGCGCTCCACTGTAACCAGGCGGGCGGGCACGTGACGTTGATGATGTCACACGCCAGCTACAACAATGGCCAACAACAATAACAATGCACAACTTTGATTTTTCGGAGCTGAGATTGAGGTCTCGGTTTGGCTATAGCAAACAAAAATTCACTATAAATGAAGTTGCTGCTACTGTTGCTGTTGCTGCTGCTGCTGCCATCCACAGCACACAACGAAGTTTTTAATGGGCAGGCAACTTAGCGTTGACTGTGGCCGGCCACAGCCCAAAGGCAAATCTCGGCAGCACACTATCCTCTGGGCCAGGGCCAGCGCCACTTGAGTCTTGCGCTGCGGCTTGCCAAAAATCATGTACGCCCACAGCAAAGCGAACAAAAAAATGCTCGAAATTGCCAAAGTTTGACATATGTTGGGTTCGCTTCCCGTTCGGGTTGCTGCCTAAGCTGTGCATCTCCAGAGCTGCTTCTCTCTTATTACTATTATTATTATTATTATTATTATTATTGTTGTTATTGCTGTTGCTGTTTGCTTTCGCTATTGTTGCTGCTTTGTTGATGTTGTGCAACTTTGTCAAAGTTTTGCAGCTGTCGCCAAAGTTTTGTGCTCAAACGCCAGCTCCAGTTGCCCATTCTCTTAGCCAAATAGGCATTATTATATGTGTGTATATATATGTATGTATATATAAACATATTCGCCGAGCCCTTGAGCATTTTGCACTTTGTTTATTTCTCAAGTTTTCGTTCGCTGGCATTCAACTATAAAAGTCCGTTTACAACAATTTTATTTCATACTTTTGCTATTTGTTTACTATATTTATACCCTCTAATAATTGAGAGAAAGAGAGAAAGAGAGAGATTGTCTGAGAGTTGAGCATTCTTCTCCATTTTTCTCCCCTCCAAGTGCATAACCAAATATGACCACGCTCGTAAATAATTTACAACTCTACAATACTTGGGGCATTATTAACACACTTATAGTTCTCGTTGCTGCTGCGCTATGCCCCGCCCCATTGCGTGCGGCCAGCAATGGCTAAAAGGGGGCGTCACACGGCCCATTGCGCCGAGCTGAACAAGTGTATTCAATAATGGCCAGGCCGCTGTGCAATTGGTGTTAACTTTGTTGTTGCCTTGCTGTTGCCCCCAAAAATATTTCTTGCGCTTAAATATGTATTTATGTAGATTCTGTGTGTGGGTAAATGCATTGCGTGCCTAAGGCCTGGTCAGCACAAAATGTATCCATGAAGTGCCAAAAAAGCAACCGAAAAAAGATGATGCAAAAAAAAAACAAGTAAGAGTGCTATAGTCGAGAATGCTCGACTAGCAGATACCTTGAACCCTGTGAGAAGTAAAGCTTAAACGATGTATTAGTCACGCTTAAAAAACGAATTAAATTTATCGATAAATGCCAATAAAATAAATATGAGGTGAGTTATCGAAAAAAAAAATTATAAACTTGCTTAGCGTATGGTACCTACTAGTATTCATGTAAAATTTCAAGTCGTTAGCTTGCATACTTTCAAAGATCTCAGCTTCCACACGGATGAACAGACGGACGGTCAGACGGACAATGCTATATTGACTCGGCTTGTCGCGCTGATCAAAAATATATATACTTTATGGGTGTGTGGCATGCCTAATTCTGTCTGTTACTTACATTTTCACAAAACCATTATACCCTGATTTCCCATTTTCGATGGGTTCAGGGTAAAAAACAACCCAATTAGGGCGTTTCATTTGTGTGTGTGTGTGGCATGAAATGCATGCAACTTTTTTTTATCAGCTCAGGCTCTCTGCTGGCAGCTGTCAACCTGGATATGCGGATATGTCAAGTTCAGTGCAATCATTTTCACGCTGTACTCTCTGTCTATCTCTTTCTCCCTCCCCCTCTGTCACGTGTCCCTTTTGCATTCAATTATTCGCACTGAGAACTGCCGAGTCTCTGGCAAAACATTAATTACTTACAGCGCATCGTGCGGCTAATTACGAGTGGCAAGCACATAGTTTGTTAACCGGCAAATCCAATAAGTTTAAGTAGTGGCTAACAACACGGCTAAGTCGTTGCCACTGCGTAAATGGAGCGCATAGCAGTCTGTCCCCATCCCACACCTCAGCTCAATCCGCTTCCACGAAGTTATGCAAATTGCGAAGACGCGCCCAGCCACACATGTGAGTCAGCCTTGCTAGACTTTTAAGAACTCACTTAAACTTCATGACGTTGTCATTGTGCTTAGTCAGCAGCAGCAGCAGCAGCAGCAGCAGCAGCTACTGTAGACAGACCCCATCCCGTCTTTGTGTTGTGCTTCATGTGCGACGACCTAATTGAAAATAAATGTGTATGCGGTGTCTGTGTGTGTGTGTGGTGCGAGCCTATAGCACTATAAGAGCTGTTAAATATTGATGATTATACTGATAATTATTAGGCAACA
This sequence comes from Drosophila meridiana, assembly GCA_035045185.1. Lineage (NCBI taxonomy): Eukaryota > Metazoa > Arthropoda > Insecta > Diptera > Drosophilidae > Drosophila > Drosophila meridiana. Next base: position 9,675,183 of record JAWNPF010000055.1, read on the forward strand.
AATTTTACAGGACTTGAGGCATTCGGGTTGCGGCCCATCAAGGGAAGTTGCGTGACTCCACAAAATCAATAAAACCATCAAAAACTTCAAACGGAAATTGAGTCAATTTGTAATTATGCCCGCCAAGGCGCCATTAGCAGTCACAGTATGTATGTATGTGTGTGCGCACATATTTTTTGGACAAACTGTTAATAGCAAAAGGCAATGGCGGTCAGTAGTGAAGCCTAAGCTAAGCAGCGCTTTTGCGTGTGTCATTTGGGCCGCTTCTTTTCCGTTATTGACTGGGCCTAAACAATCAAATCGAGCTTAGAGCACTTAAAGCAGCATATTTCTGCTTCTGAGCCGTTGGATTTTACACTAGCCTACAAATCTCGCAAACAGTTAGTCGGCCAGCTCTATTGTGTCTGCTGTCTTGATTGATTGTGGGACGCATTGATTGATTGCCCAAATCCCTATGTGTGTGTGCCTTGACATGTACAGCATTTCAGTCTCTTTTGTTTTTCGTAGTCTTGGACACTGTCCTAGAAGGCACCGACTGGATTGAGTAATTGCTTAGCATTATTTATATTTTGTTTTCATTCACATTTAATTAATACAATTAGGGCAAGGCCCGAATTCCTCCGATATGTGCCAACTCATGTTATTTGTCTAATGTTCCTCACGCTGATACAATCGCCAAATGTCTAATGACACGTTATTAAAAGTCAGAGCAGTGATTCGATACACAATAGATGTTGTCGAAGCACATTACATCATTAATAACACTCAATGCTAATTAATAACTATGACTATATGTGATCATCCGACTACATTTTTGAGCATGTCTGTTCCCTAAATGTCAATAATGAGAGTACATTGAAGAAGGGCGACTTTAATCACTAAGCCATTTATTACAAACAAATTAATGTAGCTTTGCATTATATGCTTAAAGCTTAAAGTTGCTTTGGCAGTCTTCTTCAACTCAAGTGAAGAACATAAAATCTGTAAAGGTAAATATTCGATTTTTCGATATTTAGGCAAGTAATAAGGCTTTGGATTAGCGGGTGACAACAGTAATTCAATTATCAAATTTCTCTATATCAATTTCTGTATAAGATATAATGTTTTGGGGATTTCAACGCTATATATTTGTGTAGATAAATTTTTCTATTTCTAATTCTAGTTTTTGTTCATGAGGTCAGACGAACGGACAGTAAGACGGACATTGTGGAAAACCAATCTACTTCCTTACTACGTGATTGAGTATAAAACTTATATTTTTCAGTATGAAAAGTATGATTTTATGTGTTATAGACAATCTCGTAGTCATTTAAAACAAATTTTTAGCTGACATTTCTTATTATCCTACAAGGCAAAACGCCGAAAACCCAAAAGGTATCGTTGAAACCTGCAAGTTAAAGAGCATGAGAGAATTTAAGTCTTGGATTTAACTAAGGCAAAATTCATAGAAAATGCCCTTAGACTTGATCTGGATCACTTTGTATTTTAGTAAGACCCATTTAAGTCACATCTGCTCCAAGTGCAGGAATTATCTGCTCTGGCATTTGCACAATGCACTGACAGCAATTAAAGGCGTAATGCCAGTCAGCTGGGGCTATAGATTATGCTTTGTTATTAATACTTGTCGGTGGCAGTTGCTGCAGTCTTCGAATAGATTCTATGTGCCCGCATGCATGCGGGCTCCTGGGACAATGATAATTAAGGACCTGGTAACTGAAACTATTGTGTAGGCTCAAATTGCTTTAACCACAAATTAAGGCAAACAAAGCAGGCAGAACAGATGAGGCCGTCCGAATGTGTGTGTGTGTGTGTTTGAGACTGCCCTGAGATATTCGGAGCGTATACTTGATTTATTGATTGCGTTTAAAGTGCGATAAGACAATAAACTGAATGAAATTTAAGTGAACTGCTATGTAATTAAGCGCAAAATCAATTTCTGGTAAATATCCAAGTCTGAAGTGCGACCGGCGACAGGGATAAGCGTCAAAATGCCGATCAGCAGGAAAAGAAAAAATGTGAAAAATATGCCAGAGGCTCCACTGGCTCCTCCAGCGGAATTTAAACACGCGCATTGTTACCCTTTGCCAGCCGCTTGACTGCGCTGACAAACAGACTCCTCCATTGAGCTGCCAATCTAATGAAGCAGTTAACACACTCTTTATAAGAGCGCCAGAGATGGCAGCCCGATTGATTGACTCGACTACGCCTGCTTAACACTTGAGCAAATGCTTGACAGTCGATGCATTATGCTGCATCCGAGCCTGGAGGATTCATTAAAATGCCACTGCCACGCAGTCCCGCAGCCACGCCCCAACTGTCGGAGCGAAATTTAATTATGGAGCCAAATGGGCGTGCGTAAATGGGCGTGTGTGCGAGTGTCAAATGAGAAGCGCCCAGAAAAACAAACAGAGCCCACAAACACTTCGGCTCAGCCATTATCTGTGCAAATATTGTGCAGGGCAGGCGTCCGTCCCTCTGAAAGGCTGAGAGGCTTAATGAAAATTTATTTCAATGTTTGAAGTGCGCTTCAGACAGCGCTCTTAGCTAGTAGCTGCCAAAGTTGCCAAAGCTGCAGGAGCTAATAAAAGCGCTCCCTCACTCATAACCCACCTGCAACTTCAGTTTAGTTTTTTAATGCAAAGCTCGGGTAAATTTTAAATGTTTGTGTGTTTTTAAATCTTTTTCAGTTAGCTTAGCGCGTTGTCTATAAAAAATGCATTTTTATTTATATTATACAAATTTTATTTATGCATTCATCCGTATAAATAGCACATAAATTGTTGATGTAACAAAAAATTACAAAGGACGCAAATCGTTCGAGGACCTCGCGTCAAAGCGCAAGCATCGAAAAAACAGCACACGATGGAGGCGAAGGTGGAAGGGCAGGTGGGGCAGGGGCAGGGGCAGGTGGAGGCGAAGGCGGGCCATGGAGTCACAAGTGGAAAATAGTCGCAGCTCAAAGTGCGCACAGGAAAAACAATATTTGCATAAAACTTATACACACACACACAGACACACGCATGCACACACAGTTATTCACCCACCAACACAGACATATAAATAAATAAATATTAAATAGGAATAAAAAATGGCATGGAAATTCGCTGGCGAGTTTATTTGATGTTCAGGTGGGTTCGCTCCGGTCGGTTGCTTCCCGTCAGGCTGTGCGTACATTATTATGCAATGTCATGGCCCGGCGAGGTACTCGAACTTGCAGTTGGGGGACTTTCACTTTGTCTTGTGTTATCAGATGTTATTTTTGTGAAAATAATTGCCTTAGATGCTTTATTTGCAAACGAAATGACTGGCATTTGTGTGTCATGCACAGACCTTTGCTTATTTCAATTTGAAAAGTCACATTTTACCCCCATGCAAAATCAAATCAAATCGCTAAGAGCATTACGCCTTATATCCGCCTACAAATGTTCCACACCCGCTAGAAAAGTCTCTGCGCTTGAGTTTGAGCGCCCTAAGCCATGCAAAAAGTTTTCGTTGATTGTGTTGCATCTAAAGAACTTTGCAGTTTCTTTCTCACACTGCATATTATTATGCAACACCACAAAACAGCGACAAGCGAACTACGAGAGCAGAAGGACAACATTCTCAACCATTGTTTGAGCTGCTCTGCTTGACTTGGTCATACTCTGTGTCAGCATTACATATGTTTTATCCAGAAACTTTGCGCTGAATGAATAAGACAGACTGCACAATACTCTCTCAACCCTATAAAAGATATCTTACATTATTTTCATGAGCAGGCATAACATTCTTACAATTTAACAGGGAGATATTACAAACAATTTCTAATCCATCTCAAAAAAAAATGTTTTAGCTCTTTTACTAGCAAGTATGATAGATAGATATTTATTGAAAGTCTCTAAATACTAATTTATGTCTGATAAAAAAAACTACAGTTTTTAATTACATAATTTCATATTCAAACATTAATTACCACCTATGCATATAACCTTCTCACTCTGTAAATGACTAACTAAATAAATTAAAAATTCTTAGAAAGTTTAAGATGTGGTCACGATTTTTGAGCTTTGCAAGTGAAAGGCTAATGCTATAAATATTTATAATTATATACCAAATAATATTAATAACTTTATAAATAAGACGAAACTTATAAGCAGTGTATATACATAGATAAACAAAATAATAATGACTTTATAAGTGAAATGGAAATGAAATGAAAACGTAAAAACATATATTAAAAATAATATTAGTAACTTTTTAAATGAGGCGGAATGAGAAAATAATAATAACTTTATAAGTGAAAGGGAAATAATAAGAAAATGTATATAAATATTTATAATGATATTAAAAGTAATAAAACCCTTTTCAAGGTTAAGGAACTGATAATCCAACGTATATAAACATTTGTATTTATATTAACAAAAATGTAAAAGATCACATATAATTACTGTGCATTTACTATACAGCATATTCTTCACATCATTAAAACATATAAAAGATTAAGTATACTCATTGTATATGCATTGTACAGGGCATACTTCATATATCCATATATCCATGACATTTTGATGGCTTCTAATTATATTTTTAAAATAATAATATAATTTTAAATACTATTAATACCTTTAAAAGGCTATGATAAGCCAAAGTATCGACATTTGCATATACTCGATCAAATAATAATAACTCCAACAATAAATGCACTCAAAAATATATAAGATTACACAGAATGCACAATGCATTCGTTATTACATCATATTCTGCACATCATTAAAAACAAGAAAGATAACATATACTCATTGTATATGCCTTATACAGGGTATACTTCAAATGTAACCATGACTTTTTAATGCATTCTAAAAATGGCTAAGGCTTACACATAAGCTTTTTGCATGTGACTCGACAAATCATTGTAATGGCTGGGGACTTGCGCAGCGGCGTCATTAGTTAATGTGTTATTAATAAATAAGTTGTACGAATCAAATTCACACACAGACACACACACACGCACACACATGTTTGCATTGTCTGCAGGGGGGGAACTCACCTTGCGGCCGCTGCTTCTGGTCAGGAAACATCCTGTCGTAGCCCTTTCACACATTAATTTTGCTGCAGCCAGCGTAACTTCTTCCCACGCAAATGTCAAAACGTGAAAGAAGCAGAAGAAGCAGAACTTTTGTATACACTCACACACGCACACACACACTCACGCACACGCACACACACGGCCACCCGGGGCTATGTTTCTAATTTAAAAGATAGTTTTTGCCTCTGCCTCGCTCGAGGCGTCGCTGTATTCGAATTGTTTGTTTCGCAGTTAATTTATTTATTTTTATTTTTCTATTTCGTGCAATATTCGCTCTGCTTTCTTTTTATGTTTTATTTTAGTTATTGTTCTTTGGTTTCGTTGTTGATGTTGTTGTTGTTGTTGTTCCTTTTGTTCGGTGGTAACTTGTACTTAAGTTATAATTTGATACATTTTTGTTGCTGCCACACACGTCTTATGGCTTAATTCGAAATTCGCTTCGCTTTGGCTCGCTTTGCCTCGGTTCGCTTGGCTTCAGTTCGTTTCATTTGATTTCGTTTGGTTTATTCGTTTTATCCGCTTGCGACGACGACGACGACTCTATTTTATGAGTATACAACGTTCTGTTAACTGTATCTATTTTCGAGTGTCTTTTGTGTCAGTGTGCGTGTAGATGTATTTGAATGTATTGTGATTTCCTTTTGGCTGCCTTTTGTTGCCAGGCGAGATATTTATGTTTGCTTTTCACGCTTCGCTGCCAGCCCAACGGCTGCCTGCAGGTGGGCGGCAAGCGTTTTCAAAAATTTCTACACAATTGATTTAAATAGCGCTTGAAATGAACTTTGCCCCTTTACACCTACACCCACCCACACACACACTCACACACTGGCAGCAGCATGTGATTTATGTTAAGTATACGGCCGCTGGCCAAAGACCTTTACGCCCTCCACAACAACAACAGCAGAAAAAGAAGGAACGTCTACCACGTGCAGCGCTGGCATTTGAAACTGCGCGTAAATAATTTTCTTTTCACGCGTAAAAAAATTTCATTAATAAAAAAGGTATTAAATTCAAATGGTGGGCGAAAAAGTTACACGATAGCCAAACAAAGCAACGCAGCGACGAAGCTTTGCTAAACTCCTTCATATTACTTATGGAGGGGGTGTGCAAAAAAAAAATAAAAAAAGAAAGGAACATAAGAAAAGAGGGAAAATGTTGCCAAGCAATTAAACTGGCAGTTGAACTACAAAGTGGCAGGAAGCAACACTGAGCCGAGCCGAGCCAAGCAGCTGCACGAGAACTTAAAAAATATGCTGCCCTAAGGCAAATTAATTAGATTTTGTTGCCAATTTAGAGCGTAACTTGGTAATTAACTATCCCAGCTAGATTTTATGAGAATTGGTATAACTTGATTGGGTTAAGGCAGGAACTTGTGCAATAATATGAAACCTTTTAGCTGATTCAATAATTTTTAAGACTAGAAACTTGATTGGGGGTAAATGATGATATAGATAGAGTATATGTATAAATATCTGATATATGAATAACGTTCAGTCTTAATTTTCCATTCCCAGCTAAGGTATCTGCTATAAGTACAGTTGACAACTCTTGAGAGAAATATAAAGATTGATTTCAAACTCTTCAAGGTTTGACTTCTATACGAATCAAAATTTCTTCAAAGGCTTCAAGAGTCGGACCGGCCATGTTGGTTCAATAAGCCATGTGATTGTGATACAAAACATAAACATATATGACCACTTCACAATGAATATATTCATAAATAAAGTCGTTAGCTTCTGTTACATGCCTCCAGAGACTGTTTGCTGATTCGAGCGCACGCCAATAGAGTTAAACAAACGAAGCTCACACAATTTGAGGGCCAGTTGCGTGGGGCTCTTTGGCAATGGTTGGAAAGGATATTCCATTTTAGCTGCTGCTTGTGGCAGACGTGCTAAGACTGTCGTGGCAGTAGCTGAAAATGCCAAAAATTACATTTTGCCACTTTTGCAGACAAAAGATGATGATGCTCAAAGGCAGCGCGAGCGATGGGCCACGCGGCGTATACACAATATATGTATAAGGCCGAGGGGCCTAGGGGCTGTGTGTGGCGTGTGGTGTTACGTTGTCGAAGATAATGGCTGCTTTGGGGCCTAACAGCGACACTGCTTGGCTGGCAATCGTCGGTCTGTTGAACCTTAAGTGTGTGCGTCTGCTTTGCCATGCGCCTTTTGGTGTGTATGTATATGTGTATTGCCCTGCGTGTGTGTGTGTGCGTGAGTAGGCGCTGGAGGCGTAAGCGCGCGCATTTAGCAATAGAAATTTTCTGTATTTGGGGAGGACTGTCCCCAAAATAACAGGAGTCAGGGGCTACCACCGAAAACCGATGCCGCCGTCAACATGTGCGCCATGCCAAATGCAAAAATGATGATGAGTTTTCTCATTTCGGTTTGCGTTCGCAGACAACGCTGCGTATACGCAACGCTGCCCAGCAGTAAATTGTCTGCGTATAATGCGTTTATTTTATTATAAATTTCATGAGATTTGTGTAAGCACGCGTGTTAAGCGGACCTAAGCGCCCAAAATGTACAGCGAGTCGTCTTACCCAGTATATGCGCGTGTTTATTTAGCTATATATATATATATATGTATTTATACATATATTTATATTATATATATTGCTGTTTGTTTAAGGCGCTTCCAAAAATATGCGTATATATACAAATATATATGTCTGTTCTTTACTTTTCCTGTTTTATTTTTTGTGTGTGTATTCCCTAAAACACATAATTGACTGACATTATATAGTATATAGTGTGTATTGATCGAGCGCCCGTTTAGCCAATTTAATGCAGCATTAAACTTTTATTGGCAATTTCATGCGCTTTTCAGCAATAATTTTAGAGGCACACGACGATAATGAGTGCAACTTCTGTACCGAGAAGTGCGCGCGATTTGCTTTCTGTGCTGTGTTGGTGCTGGTGCTCCTACTCCTGCTCCTGTCCCTGCTCCTGCTCCTGCTCCTGCTCCGACTATGGCTGTGCGTGAAATCCTATTGAATAAGTTTTTTAATGACTTTTACTATACGCCAGGCCACTACGTCAGCCGCTCTGCAGGTATTTATGTATGTGTATATATATAGTTGCGGCGGAAATACTACTACGCACACACACACACACGCACACGACTACTACTACTTCACACACACACACACACACACAATGGCGCCACGCACGATGTTGCCTGCGACGTGTACGAGGACGAGAGCGAAACACGACAACGTCCGACGCGCTCAACTGAACTTTGCGTATTGAAATCGTTAGCTCTATAAACGTCGAACAGAAGCCGAGCGAGTGGCGCCGACGAAGGCAGCCGAAGTTTCGAAGTCCCGAACAACTTTACGCGAAAGTGGAGCAAACGCAGTAATAGACACATATACAGGCACACTCTGTAACTCACACACACACACGCACACACACACAGATACAAACATACGCATGCCTGAGCAGACGGCTCTCCTGCAGTGTTAAATACATTTTTTTTTTTTATTGCTTGTTAAAAAGGGAGCACAGGAGCGAAAGCTTTTTTCCAACAAAAGTTCGACAGGCCGACGTGGCTATCACTGTTTATGTATGTGTGTGTTTGCGAGTGTGTGTGTGTGTGTGTATGTGTGTTTAATAAGAAAAAACTGGCAGTCGGGATTTTGGGAATTGTGTTTGATGCGCCGACGACGACGATGAGCTAGGCCCCCTCTTGGATGGCGGGAGAGACGCACTGTAAACTGACAGCGTTGCCAGATGTAATTCCTATGGCAACAGACTTGAACTTGTTAAAATTCACAGAATTCACCAGAGTACAAAGAGCGTTGAGTAGTGAACAGAATTCCAAAAAGAACTTAGCATAATTTATTGCATATGAATGTGTGTGAGCTATACGCAAGCTAGTTTGATTATAAAATGCAATAAAATATATTTTAGTTTTTAGAAATCATTTAAAAAATCAAAATTATGAAAAATTATACATATATATATAATACAAAAATACAATTAATTACTATAATTCCTATTTTAATTCTTTGAATTATTTGGAATATTAAAACATATATGTATATATATATATATATATATATATATATATATATATATATATATATATATATATATATATATATATATGTATATAACTGATATATGATTGAATCAAAGAAATATTATATAAGTAGTAGATAATAGATTCAAGATATGCAATAAAATTTATTTTTATTTTTAGAATCATTTAAAATATCAATAATATAGAATTCAATTAATTACTATAACATATATTTTCTTTCTTTCTTTTTGATATATATTATACCATATATAAAAATGTAGATAACTGAAATATGAATTTAATCAAAAATATAAATAAGCATAAATAAAGCATATATAAATATTTAGATAATAGATTCAAGATAATAAATAATAAATAAATAAATAATCAAAATATATTTTTATTTTAAGAATCTTTTAAAATATCATAAATATGAACGATATATATATATATAATTCATTACTATCATTTATATTTTAATTCTTTGAATTATTAAAACATATACTTATTAAAACATTTATAAATAATTAGATAACTAACGTATGATTTACTCAAAAAAGTTTTATAACATATACATTTAAATCATATAAAAGATTCAAGTTATGTAGATTCAATCAAATTCTAGCTTTCATTAACTCTCCATTTATACCTTTTTTTATAATTAATTGATATAGAGTGTCATATCTTGAATTTATCCGCTCTTTACATATGTACTTGTTGTGTCGCCTTACTTTCCTTAAGCAGGATTATAATTAAGCTATTACACATGATCCCCACTCAAGTATTAATGCCTAAACACGCAGTCAAACATACCAAGGCACAAGTTCTGGCAATTATTTTCGCCACTTAAATAAACTGACATCGGTATCAACAATTCGCATTAGGCATGGTCATAGCTGTTGGTAGTTACACATTAGAATCCACATAGAAATGCCAATCAGAGTGTATAAGGAAATGATAATCATGCGTGTGAGTGCGTATGTGTGAGTGTGTTTGATTGTGTGTGTGTGGCTAGGGAAAACCTCGCTCAAAAATAGCCAGCTTGTGGCATGACAGACAAGCATTATGAATGATTTGGGTACAACAGCGACAATAACAATAACAGCCGACAGACACAGCGACAATAAAAACACTCAACAATTTTTGGGCCTAGACAAAAGCGGACCGTTGTGCTTCTTCTATCCGTTTCTCTGTCTGTCTGTCTGTCGGACCGTTGTGCTTCTTCTATCCGTTTCTCTGTCTGTCTGTCTGTCTGTCTGTCTGTGTTTTTATCAAACAATTCAAATCAACAAAGAGCAAAATGATAGCGAATAGCATTAGCATAGAGCAGACAGGTTAAAAGGAGCGTACCACTCCAAAGGGAATTATGAATAATTTTAATAACCTGGCCTCGATGACATAAACAGATAAAGCATTGCCATTAAAAACGCATTACAATTGATAGAGAGTGGCTAAGAGTTAGCCAAGGGAGTTCAAATCATGCTGGTATAGCAAATGGAAATCATGGCTGAAACGTAAACTTTGCCTGACATGAATGACATGTGTAGGTGTAGCTATCGATATATGTATGTAAGTGTGTGTGTGTGTGCGTGGGTGCATGTTACGCCCAAAGCAAAGACCACATCATTCACAAAACCATAACACACTCTCACACACACACACACACAACGCATACTCACGAGCTGGTTGTAGTCACGGTTTAATCGACAGGGCATTTATGTGGGTCAGTTTGGCGAATGCCGCCGCTGTCGCAGCGCCCGCGCGCTGACGGGCAATCAACTGTCAGGCGTGCTCATGCAAAATGAATGCATTTCAAATGGTTTTCAAGGCGCAAGGCGGACAACAGCAAACGGCAAACAGCAAACGGCGAACGGCAAAGCCAGAGTCAAAGCAAATTGCTAAACTAAATCCGAAAGCCAGTGAATGTTGCGTTACGTATACGCAACGTAGACGCCTGCGCGGATAAGCGGCGCAGTAGGCAAAGCCTAACACACACACACACACACACACACACACACACACAGATACAGTCGGCCTGGCGCAGTCGGCATCTAACTTATCCGCCGCGCCGGACGTGCGCGGCTAATAACAAACTTCCGGAGAGGAAACATTCTTCTTCTTTTCTGTTTTTCTTTCTAGTTTTCCTTTTTCTTTTTTTTTTTTTTTTGTCACTGGACATTTGTCAAGCGAAACAAATTGAGTTCGCAGCTCGCAGCAGTCGTCGCCTCATGTAACTGAATCGAAATCACAAATCGAAATCCCCCGGAAAGCGCTGTCATCATCAGCATCGCAGTGCGCTGCAAATGCTTTGATAGTCTGATAGGGTTAAAAAAAAAATACAAACAGAAAATAACAAAAAAAAAAAAAAAAAAAGAGAGAAACCCAGAAATGCCCATTCAGATTTGATGACAATTTCGTGTCGCCACGCAAATGGGCGGCAAATATTGCCGCTGGTGTGGGCGAGCTTTTATAGTTGGTCGGGAATCAAATAAGCAGCGAGGGCTAGTTTTATGCGTGGCTTTAGGCTCGCCTGAATTATGCATTCAGTTTGTTGTTGTTCTGCTCTGGGCCTAAGCTGCTTAAAGTTCAAATGTGAGCCTAGTTTGCTAAATTAGCTTTTAAGTGCTTTCATTGACAATTAATGCCACAAGCATTCACCTTGGCAGTTAATTGCGGCTGGCGTAAAAAGGCAGCCGCAATAAACGCTAATAGCTAGGCCAAACCCCTGGTAACCCCCTCCCACACCTACGCCTCTTCCTGTCAACAGATATCACTTGCATTTGAAATGTAAGTGACAATGCCTGCGTACAATGAACCTTGGCACAATTTACTGTCTTTGAGGTGTGTGCGTCTGAGTGCATGTGTGTGTGAGTGGGTGTGTGTTTGTCAGGCTTGAGGCGGTCGGCACTAATTAATGGTTTGTATGCCCTTTTGGGCTGTTGGCATTTTCAAAGCCAACGTAAGTTGCAAATGCCAAAGTTTCTGACGCCAAACACCGCATGCTCAATAGAGTTGCAACAAAAAGCCAGCCGAAAAAAGAAGGCAGAATGAAATAAATAAATAAATGATCGGAGTGGCAAGTGTAGCTAAATAAAAGTTTTGCCCAAGTCTGGCCACTCTAAACTTTCCGACCATTCCGCAAAACCCAAAAACGTTTCATTTTTCTCTACTACAAAAGCTCTGCTGCTGCAGAGAGAGAGAGAGAGAGAGAGAGAGAGAGAGAGAGAGAGAGAGCAGCAGAGATATGGCGAGAGCGAGCCTCGGCATACAAATACGCACTGAGCAAAAGCGCAAATGTCGGCAAAAAGAGGAGACCGCATACACCCACACACATAGGCATACTCACACACACATATACTCGAATTCACAGCAAATGCAAAATACGTTAAAGTTAAAAAATGTTGAAGCACACTTTCGTGCGCTGCGAGCGTCAAGAGAGCCCAAAACGTTGCGAAAATCCTCAGCAAAGCAAACAGCTTTTAACCACGCTCATGGCCTGCGAGGGGGTTGATGTGGTGCCAAATGCTAAGGTAGCTGTCACGGCAAGGCTGCCCAGCGCGCAGCACCACCACCACCGACACCCCCACCCCCCATACATAGCAATCGTATATACGTAGTGCTAGAAGCGGGCCACAGAATGAAAGCCACGACCTATCCACACAACAATCGTGTGTGGGCGTTTTTGGGGCTGCACAAAACACTTGGAGTCGTGTGTGTGGGTGGCCCAGCCTGTTTACCTGTGAGTGGTGTAAGCCGCTTTTAGTACAGTCAAGACACACACGCACACGCACACGCACACATCCACATGCCGAAAGATGGATGCTGCAGTAGGTTGTGAGGTTAATTTTGTTTTGGCATTGCATTTGCTTTGACTGTGTGTATGTGTGAGGGCGTATTTGTAGCTGTGTCTGTTTACCGTTGCACTCGACTGCTCCCAATACAAACATATACGCCGTACATATGTGGAGCGTGCAGCCAGTTGATGATTTTATTTTTTAACCAAACAAAATATGTCATACGCAGCGTCAACAGTCAGTCGTTCGCTAAGCTTCCAATGGACATTCCATTGTTGCAACATTCTTGTCATTCATTTCAGAAACGTTTCGGAATTCCAAGAAACAACAAAACTACCCTGCTGCGATGTCCTTCGGTATGTTATGCAAATATAAGTTTGCCAATCAATAAGCGAACTGTCGCAAGCAGCCACCGCTAGATGCTATAGGGGCACTCAACTGACGGGATCTGACTGCTGCCCGGAAATTATAAACACGTTCTTTGCAGAAAAAAAAAAACATACAAGAAAAAATGCGACATGTTGTGTGCAATGACAGGCAAATATTTTACGTGCACAACAAACAGTATAGAAGGCGAGCAGAAATGCGTTCGACTATCAAATACCTGCACCCACCACTATATTGAGGCCATGTCAGAAATACCAGCGAGAAATTGTCATCAAATATTTGTAAATATTTGTTATTCAAGTATTATATTTACTTGATTAAATTTTTGTGTGCAGGCTACGAAAATTCTATATACAATTTAAAAAATTTTGAACTATTATTAACGTATCAAATTGTTCTTTGCATAAGATCATAAATAATACATATTGTAAATTTTTTGTTAATTGTATAAAATACTACAAAATTTCAATCCGAAATTTTGATAATCTAGCTGCAAAGACGTACGAGATATAATTTGAGAACTTAAGGTTTTTAATAGATAATATTAAAACAGGGAATGTTGTCGACTACTTTAAATAACGTGTTCTACGCGTGGAATACTGGAACCTACAAAAATTGCAAATTCCTGCTTCTTGCGATTGACGCATTTATAGATACATCGGTCCTACCCGATGGAATAACAATGCTAAATTTACTCTGGTTATTGTTCTTCTTATAAATATATTTATTTCGAAGACCCTAGATGACATGCTTCCTTTTGCCTGTTACATAAATATTAACTAAACCATTATACCCTAATTTCTCATTTTCTTTGGGTTCAGGGACAAAAAATCTTTAATAACTTGTCATAATTAAGGCTGTTAAGCGCTGAGTTAATTAGAAATTCAAATTTTACGAAAAATTTATTTTAAGCTCTAAAAGTACATAACAATGTTTAACCTGATTACAATAGATAACCAGAAACGAAACTACAATCAAATAAAATGTTTCATTTAAGTAAAGTTCACAAATCATAAACACCTCCAATTACTACTATTTAAACTAAAGTTTAGGAATAATAGAAATTTTATTTGTGGCCACTCAAATTTTCAAATTTTCAGATTCAGATTTTGATAAACTGAAAATACAGCACAATTCAAGATTTTAAAAATTAAAATCATTTCTGTATGAAATTGATATAGCCCATTACTACATTCAGGTTCAGGTATAAAGTAAATGTCAGACGTATGACCTTGCCAACAGCAGGCAAAAAAATAAAATAACTTTTTGTTTGCTTATGAAATTCAGCTGAATATACTTCAGATAGACACATTATTTGCCCGTCAAGAGAATATGATTATTATTCAGCAAGATATGAAGCTGTTGAAGAGTCTATACATATAGCTGCTGGCCAAACACGTAGCTAAAACGGCAACATGATAGGAAAACAATATGAAAATAAGGTAAAATGCAGATATAGCTATTAATAAAAGAAAATATGAAATAAAATAAAGAGTAACTCATCAATTTAACTAATCCGAATTAATTAATATCAACTTAGCGGATGCCTGCAATCTGTTGATTGGTTAATTGAGTATTGGTTTGATTGATGGACTGTTTGAGAGGTAAACAGATTGCTGGCACAATCCGAATCTTAATTTCCGCTATCAACCGTGCCATTGTCCTGGCTGGAACAGCTTGCCAACTTCCAATGCTTCTTCTGTGAAACATTTTTGCCCCGTTTCACAGTCATAATCAGTGACTTTCCCTTGCTTTGCTATCGTCGAGTTTTCCGTTTCAATGCACCCATATTACGTTTTCCTAACGTGCCAGCAGCAGCAGCAGCAGAACCTGCAGCACCTGCAAATGGCGAGAAAAACTTTTACGCTGCGTTCGTAGCAATTAAAAATCTTGCTGCAGCCCTGTTGCCAATTAATAGTTTCTCGAATTATTTGGCAACAAGAACAGAAGTAAATGAAGCCAATGATAGGAACAAGAGCCAGAGCCAAAGCAACAGCAGCAGCAATGTGGCCACCCATTTGGTTTCCCATCTGCTCTTGCATTAGGTTTCACACTGCAACAGAATACCGAAAACATAATGAAAGGGGACAGCTTGTTAGTGGACAGTGGCAGAAGAGAAGAGCTGCAACCGACTTTAATAAAATACAAATATTTAGTATTTTTCACTGTACAATGTATGGAGAATGCTAAGCAAAATAATTTATAGAGATCAACAGTGATCAATATACAAAAGTTGGCTGTCTTTAGTAGGTATTTTAGAGAGGTTTGAAAAACGGAAGAAATAAAATATATATAGCTTTAAAACTAAAAGGAAATATGCTTTTCCTCATGTTGATATCGTGTAAATCGAAAATATTTTAAAATTTAAACTTTCTCCAACAAAATTAGAAAACTTTGCCGTCTTTAAAAGAGATTTTAGAGAGGAAGAAAAGACAATTGTATATAAATATAGCAAATTATATAATAATTAAATATTAAAATAATTAAATAATTAAATAATTAATTATTAAAATAATTAGAGAATTGAATAACTAATAATAAAAATAACTAAATAATTAATAATTAAATGATTAAATATTAAAAAATTAAATAATTTAATGATTCAATTATTAAATAATAAGCAATACATTAAATACGAAATAGGCAACTTCAGTATTTTAAGTATTTTCACTAAATTGAACTTAGAATATAAAATTTTTTGTTTCATTACATTAATTTTTCCTAGTTTTTCAAATAAAATCTACATCGAATGCGTTTTCTTGTATTCCCCTGAGTAGTGTTAAATCGGAAGTAGCTTAAAAATAAGAAAACAAAATAAAAACAGAAATTGGAGCAGCTCCAACAACTAAAATGTTTCCCAGTGTTTGTCTTGGGCGCTGAATGTGAATTGCTGTCTGTGCGTGTTTGAATGTATCTGTGTGTGTGTGTGTGTGTGTGTGTGTATGTTTCTGTGTGTTTGCAGCAGCCCCAACTGAAGCAATATTCTTATCTGCATTGAAGCAAACATTCTGCAAGGCTCTGTGCCTCCCTCCCTCTCTTTCTTTCTATCCCTCTCTCTCTCTCACTATCTGTCTCTCTGTGCTTGCGTGTGTCTATCCAGTGAGCTGCTCGAATGCACCCCAAATGCACCAACTGCTGCTGGCAGAGCTCTAAGAATCAAAAGGAGCTGCTGTCGCTGGCATTGCCGCTACTCTAGCCTAAATGTCCGCCATTTATTTGTGAATGGCACTCGAGAAACACAGAGAAAACTTACAGTCAGATAGACAGAATGCCGCATTTTGCGCCAACTTGAAACGCGGCCCAAAACGCCGCGACTTAAGCAGCCAGCCGAGCGGCAAGTTGATAATTGTCTACAGCCAGCCAGAAGAAATTCAGTTTCATCAGCTATCATAAGGCGCGCAGCACGAATTTGTCAACTAATTGTTGGCAGTTCTTTAACTTCCTTTTTGGACAGTTGATAGACAGCGAATACGAATGCATTACGACTGTTTTATCTGTTTGTCAGTGGCTGGCATTGTTTTTAATTAAATGGAAATACTTGGCTACGCTCGCATCACGTATACGCCGCATTGTTCGGCCCGGAATGCGAATATATCAAAATAATTGACTGCAGCCCGAACGTTACGTAATGCAATTCAATAAATTCATCACCCGCTGCACAAAAAAAAAAAAACAAAAACAAAAAATAAAAAAAATGCAACTTGAAATTTTTGAAATCTCCATTGGATGCTGGCACAGCAGCAACAGAGCAGCAGCAGCAATGGTTTGCCAAATGGTGTCAGTTGCAGCCACATGCAGCCGAATCCCTGCTCTCGGCTATTGTAATACAATATGCTGCCATGTTGCGCAGCCTTCATTTGCCTGTTGGCTGCCATTCAACACCCGTCATCATGGCATGCAGCAAATCCAGCCACGTATGCCAATAGAAATGCCTGTGCGCATTTCACTTGAGTAACTTTAACTGTTTACAAGTGGCATGCCACAGGCAGCGCTTGATGCTATCAAACTTCGACATATGGCCTGCTGCTGCTGCCACTGCTGCTACATTTCAATTAAAAATTGTTTAACAAATCAATTTGCACAGGCCTGACGTGCAACCTATCAAAGAAAAGAAAAACAAATAATACAAAAATAAATTGTGGCACAGCAGCAGCAACAGCAGCAGCAGCAGCAGCAAAGAGCAACAAGCTCGTTGCCACTGCAAAAGGAGCAGCCAAGAAAATGCAATTTAAAACAAATGCAGGCACAGCTAAATATGCCGCAAGCGTAAATTCAATTATTTATCCGCTAGACTCCCGCAGGACGATCATCCCAACTATCGACCGGAGCCAGCACGCGGCAAAGGCCAACTCCCCTGCTCGCCGGCGCGCCAGTTCGCCAGCGCAGCGACTAAATTAATTTATTTGTTAAAGTTTTTGACGGTTGCGCCAAGTCAAAGTTTATTCGTGGCATAAATGAAAATTTCAACAATAACAAGTTTTGTGCGAGGCAACGAATATTGTATACGCTGCAATCAGAGTGCAAGAGTCAGATTATTAAATGAATATTCACTCTCCATTTTATGATATTTTTTATATTTTCAGTTAATTCAATATTGGTTCTTTCGTCAGTTGCGGCTGTATAGGAGAAATTCATGAAATTGGCTGAATAATTCGTACGTTAACACAAAAAGCACGTATTCCTATTAAGATCATATGATTTTAGGTTAACCCTGTTCTTAAAAATATGTGTGTTAGAATTGTACTGCACTAGGACTATTAGTTTCTGAGATAAAGTCTTCCAAATTAAATACTTTATGTTAGTTTGAAGATATGAATAAATAATAATTTCGGATGCTTAAAACTGCTGCATCCAAATGTTGACTTGATAAACGTTACTTACGTCAATCGACCAACGATAAGTAAGGAAAATATTAAAGGAACGTTTTGAATACATCATATAACTCAATATTTAGATAAACGAAAGCTCTGTATCGACACACAATTGTTTAAATGCACCGTGTGGTTAGGATAGCAAAATTGCTATTGGATATAAAAATCTTAATTTCGTCAACCAAAAATTCCGAATAGAGAGAATGCATTTTTGAAACATATTTTATAGCATTATCGCCGATAACTGAGCCCTATTTCGAAACAAAAAACAAATCGATAGATAAATAAAAATATGTAAAATTGTATAACCGCTAAGTTTATTACATCAGTCTCGAGCGCATCTAATTGTGTATAAAATCCTAATTTCATCAACAAAATTTGCGAAAATTGATAATGACCTTTGGAAAGAAATCTAATCTTATCTTAACAACTAAATGCAAATCATTCGATAAATATTGTATAGGAAATTTTTTATAACCTTTTTTTATTACTTTTATATCGTAGGCATCTATTGTATATTGAATATAAAAATCTAAATTTCATCACCAAAAATTTCAAGTCTCAACTCCTTTACAGCATCCAACCTTGCTCAACTTTTTGTTAATTATGCCAACTCCATAGCCAAGTTAATGTACCCTCTTAAAATAATCGATTGTGTGCAGTGCAGTGCTTGGGGGCGGTGGCGGCGAGGGGTGTGCGGGCTGCGGTCTAAATGCGTTCGCAGCTGCATCTTGAGGAAATTGCAGGACCCAGGACGCAACGCCTTTGACTTTGTGACTGAAACTTTTGTTGGTTTTTCCGTAGCTGGCTGGCTTAAGTAGAAACGATTTCTGCCGCTTGGTTTTAGTTGGCACAGCTTGAAGGCTCGAAGAGTTGATGGCTTGGAGGAAGCTGCCTGCCACCCAGTGTTTGTCATAGCTTTGTTAATGCCTTCAACTGGGGCTCCTCGGCTGCTCATAGCAGTTGACAAATTCACTTGAGCAACTGACAACAAATCCTCCTTCACCTGCCTGCGATGCATCGAGAAGGGCACGGGCGAGGGCGCGGGCGGGGGCGCCTGGCAGCATTAGCAAAAAGCTCTTTTAAGTGCTTTAATTAGAAGTCGGTTGGATGCAGCTTGCTGTCCTAAGATGGATGCCCTCGATGCACTCCAGCATTACGGTTGCCAGGTGATGCTTGGCTCTTGGGGTAATTTGATCAGATTTAGTTTCACTGAACATGTTTATCAATTATTTTCACGATTACCCTTTAATTAAGCATATCGATTGAAGTTCAGTTACACGGCTGGCCCAAATTAAGTTGTGCAAGCCAAAAATATCATTTAAAATCGACGCAACTTCAATTAAGTTTCAGCATGGTTCACGGCGCACCGCACATTATATTGACACACGATACGTTGTGCACGTGTGTCTATATAATTATATATACATAATTACATTAAGTTACGAACGAGCACAAACCCGACCCAGCCCAGCCCAGCCCCGTCGCGACCTCAAAATATGTTAATCAGATTTTGCAATCATGCGGTATTGGAAGTCAAGTGAAGCATTCAATATGCAATTGACAATGAGAAGTTTACTTTAAAGTCTGTTGATTTACTGTCAGAAATGCATACGAAGCAAAAGTGCATTAAAGAAGTGGGCGGAATTAAACAGATTAAGCAAATAAATCAGGAAAATATTACTCCATGTTGAAACATATGCAAAACTATATTTATTCTATTTAGAGATATGAATTGAAAGGTCTACAGATTAATATCAAGATCTCAGCTAAACAAGGTAGATTTGAGAGCCTTCTTGTTGAGTCTTTGGTGTTGACTGATACATACGGTACTAGCAATAAATTTTAGCGTTAATTCAAGCCAAATTAATCAAGTAATTAGCAACAAATCAATACAGATTATACTCCCACGCAACCCCCAAGAGGATATAGTCATCACATGAAATCATATTATCTTTTGAAATCACCCCTCTCTTTAGCTAAACAGTCTCCTCTGCATGAGCAAGCAAACCTAATTTTATATATTTTATTTATTTTATGTATTCCACACTCTAATAGAAGAAAATAATGAAATACCAGAAAAAATAGTAAATTATTTTCAAATCCATATTATAAAGAAGTAAAGCTTCATTTATTTTGAAAAATTAATTCATTTTTTATACTCGGCACGAGAATGGGGGAACAGGGGGTAATGGGGGGTGAGAAAGTTGTACGGGGGAGGGCACCCACAAAATATATAGGGGCGGCACGCGCGCGCCCCGCCGGCGCGCGCCGGGGGGCGCGCGGCGCCGGGGCGGCCGGCGCGGGGAGGTGGGATTATTAAGTACGGAACGGAGATATTGAATTTATTTTTACATGTGATTCATTACTACATTCATATATTAATTTATTTTTTTGTGTTATTCATTTTGTTTTGATTTTATTTGTATTAATTTGTGGTTTTAGTGTGGGGGGGGGGGGTGGTCATTTTGTCGGGGGAGTGCCTGAATTTGCGGGGGGGGCGGTGTGAATAAGCGATCTTATGTATCGTTATTTTTTGCGGGGACCCCGCCCTAGCCCCCCCCAATGTGCTGTATGGAGTGGTCAATATATATGATTTGTTTTGATACACACATATGAATGTATTTATATTAGATGTGAGTGGGGGGACTGGAAAGGAAGGTAATTAGGTTTTTGTTATGGCGAGTGGGGTGTGGGGCGGGGTGGGGAGCGGGTTGGGTGTGGGTTGTGTTCTTTGTTGGGGTTTTTTTTTTTTTTGTTTGTTTGTTTGGATTTTTTTTATTTTTATAGTTTTATTTTTTTTTTTTTTATTTTTTTTCGGGTTTTTATTTTTTATTTTTTTTGTTTTATTTTTTTTTTTTTTTTTTTTGTTTTTTTTTTTTTTTTTTTTTTTTTTTTTTTTTTTTAATTTTTTTTATTTTACTATAAATCTGGAGTAGACTTTTACGCACCTTTTCTTAGAATCAATCTATCTATCTATCTAGCTTTCTGCCCATCCATATATCTATTTATTCGTCTATTCATCCATTTATCCATCCATTAATCTATCAGTCTGTCTATCCATGTATCTTTCTATTTATAGTTTTAGATAATTTGTAATACAAAACAAGTAAAAGGGAGTGGAAAGGCGGAGGGGGACCCGGAGCCGGGGAAAAGCCAAATATCAAATCTTTCTCCGCTTTTTTGGGGAACCCAACCCCCACACAGGACGGAAGGACGGGGGGGCGGGGAAGGGAGGGAGGGCGATGTGTGTGGGTGTATGTGATTATTATTGTATAATTTTTTTTTTTTATTTTTTTTTTGGAGATTTATTTATTTTTTATATTTTTATGTATTGTATATGTTGTGTGTGAAATTTTTTTTTTGTTTTGGGGGGGGTTTTAAGGGGGGGGAGGGGAGGGGGGGGGGTGGGAATCAAAATTTAAATAGTTGTAATAAAAAATAAAGAAAATTTAATTTAATAAATATACATCAAATAAAAAAATTATTAATAAAATATATATATAAAAATATGGTATGGTTAAAGTATTATTTTTTGTTGTGTATGGTATGGTTTTTTGTTTTTTTTTTTTTGTTGTGTTTGTTAAGAGGGGGTTTTTTTTTTTTTTTTTGGGGGAGAATATTTTTTTTTTTTGTTGTGGGGTGGTACTTCTCTTTTTTTTTTTTTTTTTTTTTTTTTTTTTTTATAGTTTTAGATCATTTATATTTATTAAATCATTTATTAATTTATTTGGCAAATTATTTTTTTTTATTTATATTTATTTTACTATAAATCTTGATTAGATTTTTAATGCACATTTTCTAAGATTCGATGGATAGACCTATCTATCTATCTGCCTATCCATCTATCTATCTATCTATTTATCCATTTATCTATCCATCTATCATCTGTGTCTTACTCTAAAGATTTATCCAATTTATAATAGAAATTTAAGAATACATTTCATTCAATATTCTATGTTTATTTTTTGGTTCATATCAAAGAGATTTTTACCTGTAATCTGTTTGCAATTTACAAATTGTAATATTTATGTTTTCTAGACCGGTTTGACAAATAAAACAGCGTTTACGAATTTATTATGTACAATGCTTTATTTTTCTTCTTCTATAATATTCAATTTCATCCCAAATCACACAAAACTTTAGATTGCGAATAAAATCAAGGAATTGTTAACAATTACATATATATTAATACTATATGGTGATTTTTAACAATATAGCAAATTCATTAGAATATGATATCCCAATGAAAGATTAAATGCAAAAGACGAACTCACCTTTCTACGTCCACAACAAAGCATTCTTCGCACACGCGAATTTCCAGTAGCTGCTTTCAATCGAGTAAACTTCTTCTTCCACTGCATTTATGAGTGGGGCGCCTTATGGGGAAAGTCTGTCTTCTGCTGCTACAGTTGGGGCATGTGTGGCCCTGGCTGAAGTCTCGAGAAAAGTGCCCAGGGGCGTAATCGCGTTATTGACTTAATTTTATGAAAATTCATTAGCTTAGTCTATATAAAAATGCAAGTTCGATTCATTCGTTGCTCGTATAGTATGCTGTAAAGGGAGAGAGAGAGAGAGAGGTAGAGAGAGATGCAGATAGTTAGTTAGTTGTTATTATTAAATTTGCTATAGTAAAATAGGAGTTTCAAACTAGCCTTAGGCTAAAACAACCTCAAGCCTTGCATTTCGAGCCCGCATCCTATGGCTGGAGCCACTCAGACAGACTGTCTCAGACTGTGGAAACAAATGAGAGTTGCGCCTGACAATGCCAAACTCATCACAAAGTATTTACTGTCACCTAATTGTCAGCAAGCAAACGCAATTTGCATGCCTTTGCGGGACTCGAACTTAATGAAGCTCTGCCATACTGCTGGCAGGCAGGCAGGCAGCGGCTGACAGGCAACAGCACTTTGAAACACTTTACTTTTGAGTTGTGGCTGCTCCGACATGTGTCATATGCATTCGCCTGACATCCATTGAAGCCGTTTTGGACAGTTCCACAAGCGACAGATCCACAACTTGCCATCTGCCAGGCGCCCAATACAGGCAGCAGGACAGCCCTCACACTCTCTGTACAGTTCTCAGTCCATAGTCCGCTGCCCACTCACATATCGAGTAGCTGTCTGATTTCACAGCTCCGATAATACGTTGTTTGCACAGCTCTCAGAGTATTGTAATCAATTGGTGCCACGGGCGGCTATGGTGCCTGCAACTGTTGCACTCTTAGGCAGCGATAAGAAATCTATTTTCTATTTTATATTTTTAATCCAAATAACAGCGCCAAAGCGAATAAATTCTAATTGCAACGCACTAACAAACTCAATCATAATCGAATATCTTGTGGAACCCTTTCGGCTGCGCTTATGTTAATCTGATAAGATTAAGTCCTTCAAAATAAACCCAATCCATTAGCAGCATTTTGGACTGAGCTGGACGAGAGTTAATCTTTCACAAATGCGCATATGTAAATAAACGCAAGCATATTCACACTCTCAGGTGTGTTTTATCAACTTGATTCAGTGATTCACTATGGCGATGATTGATTACCTTTGGAGTTTTTTTAAATTGATCTGCATTAAATCATGCTTTAGACAAAGCAATCAGCTGTCTATAATTAAAATTGAAAAAAAATGTGTTGGCATTCATTTTGGAGGTATGCGAGATTTATTCTTTAAGATATTCATAATCTGTTTATATATACTAAACTGTTTATAATGCTCTTTAATTTGTATTATGTTAGATTTTTTATGTTAAGATTTAATCGGATTTCAGTAAATTAATTCTTTATGTTAGATCATATATGTCTGTAAAGTATAGTTTTTTTATATTATATATATCTTTATGTTATTAATTTAAGAAGGAAAGTCAACGCCTATTAAATAAGTATTAGGTTAGCATAATAAGCTATGTCTGAGTATTTATATGAAAGGATATTGAGAAAATGAGTAATGCATTAGTGTTACATGTAATACATGATACTATCTATATATATCATCAAAATTTTGTAAATTTACGTTTGTTTACCTATGATCGAAAACATATACTCTAGATATATAGATAGTATCATGTATTGTATATAAAACTAATGCATTACTCATTTTATAAAATATATATACATTTATAATATATTATATATATTTTTTACATTATATACGTTCATCGCAGCCTAGCTAATAATTGATATTTCAATAAATTATTTTAAAGATCTTATTCTCTTTTATTGTATCGCGCTCACTTACTCTCAGTGCTCTCATGCAGTACATAAACATTACACCCACACATATGTAATATTCCGCTGCACTTATGATTTCAATTCTCTTGAGTTGGTTTTGTCTGTTCAAAAACTTACTTGAAGCACGTAACAATAATCTAATCGTTTTGCATCAAATTAACTTTCCTACATTAACGTCATGGCCTCGCCATTAAATAAATAAATAAATAATAAGCTAACTAAACTAAATAGATAAGCCTTTTTAGACTTCGTAAATGATTGGAGTCAAAGTCGATTGAATTTGATTTGACTTGAACTTGGCAGCTTCCAATAATGTATGTGCTCAGAGACGCTTTCTTAATGCCTATTAAAGCATAAAGATGTTGCGGCCTCTCCATAACGAAGGAAAGGAATACAGATTCAAGCAGCGAAAGTCTGCGCCACTCGGGAAAAACTGCAAGGATGAAATAAAGATGGAACTAACGATTATCCCCAACAGCAAAACAATCGAGCAAAGCGACACAAAAGAAAAAGTGTGCTCTGTGCTCCAAATTATACACCATGGGAGACCATTGCAATAGAGAGAGAGCGAGAGAGAGAGGGAGAGAGAGAGAGAGAGAAGAGAGATAGAGAGAAAGAAAGAGGGAGAGAGAGAGAGGAAAGGGAGAGAATAAAAGAGAGAGCGAGAGAGACAGAGAGAGAATGAGCGAGAGAATGAGAGAGACAGAGAGAGAGAGAGACAAAACTCTATGTTTGTTTGTGAGAAATACAAATAAAGCGCATTGCTCGTCGGAATGATGATCAATGGAACACAAAGTCTTATAACTCATACATCATAGTTCACTATAGATCTCTGCAGCTCATTCAACAGGATCTTCGAACCGCTTTGAATATCCCTAACCAATAGTAAGAAACTCAGACTAGCCGAAGCGACGACCAGTTCAGCATAGAGTTTTAGGTCTTTCATCTGAGTGCAGCCTAGTTAATAGTTGCTCTTTCTATAAACTATTCTTAAGTTCAGCTTTTTCATGATATATCGCGCTTATTTACTCTTAGTGTAGTCATATACTCATAGATCGCTGCATAGTACTTATATGTTATATCTTCCAGATACTACGAGAAAGTACGAAAAGTACAGCATCAACTGCTCTCTTTCATTTATGTTTATTAATTGCATTAAAAGAATTTACTTTACACTTTAAGCCATAAACAAACATAAAATGAACAAATCATAATTGTAAATCATATTTACAACCACAGAAACTGAAGACAAATGAAAGAATTACATTTATACACCAGTCAATGCTCATTGAACCGAGATCTTGATTATTTTAGGTTTCTCATCAAATCAACTCACAATTAACTTTTCCGCTTGCCTGCTCTTGTTGTAAAACAGTGATTCGATTATTTTAATTACAATTTAAATCGATATGCCATCTGAGTGAAATGTATATATTTATTATTCTACTTTCTGTCTGTGTGTGTGTGCTCGTTCTTGGCACTTGAAATGGTGTTCCATCTACATAACAAAAGATTCATATTCATGTTGCTCTAACAACTATTATCCAAGCAAGAGCAAGAGCTGCCGGCGTCCCCAACTGTTGCCATCGCCCGGCAGCGAATGGAATGAATGTTGATATAATTTTTAATTAAAAAGCATTTCCAGTTGCCTGGTCGAGCTAACAGATCCAGAGACCAGCAAAAACACAAGGGCAGCGTTTAGCTGCATAAGAGGCAAGGCTGCAGCGCCTCGTCCTTGCTGAGAACTTGTACAACCGTTTATAGATACACACTGTTGTACGCCGTACTCTGTATGCGGCAATTATTTTACTCTCCGGATTTCTATTACAAATCCCTGCGAGAATACAAATATACACTATTAGCTGCAGCAACTTAGCCGATTAGAGTGCAACTCCGGATTATGTCTCTGCATATGATTTTGTCAAAAGCCTCGCAACCGCAATGCCAACGCCACGGCAACGGCAAATCAGCGTCAAAGAATTTTCAATTAAGTAGCAGGAGTGGTTATAGTAGAGAAGAGGAGTCTTTGCCAGCAGCTCAGTTGCCATGGTTCGAGTTAGCCACTGTCATGATGATGTCGTTTGCCAACGCCGTCGTCGTCGTCGTCGTCGTCGTCGTCGTGGCGTACACGTAGCACGAACTGGGCCAATGGAGCTCTGTGGCTGGCACTTAGCCTACGACTCCAACTGAGATTTTGTTGCCATAAAACAGTTTGTGCCGAGAGTACGTCCTTAATCCTCCATTTTCCCATTCCGCCTCTTGCAGTTTGCAATGAAAAATGTTTCAATAGTGCAGAGGACATTTAAATATGCTGCTCGTATGCCGTACCTAAGGCCATATCTATCTATGTCTGTATGTGTGTGCGTGTGTGTGTGTGTGCGAGTCCAGCTGCGCTATGACAACTGACTGCTGAGCAGCATCCGCTGCAACAATGCCAGCCAGGCACCATTCAATGACTTTCAGCTGCGCCCGTTGGTATGCAACATTTTTGTTCATAATTTCTAGACAAGCACTGACTGCCTGTATGTGTGTGTGTGTGTGTGCCTGGGTGAGTATAATAGCAACGGCAGTGACATGCAAATGGAGCTACACGATACTTTGTGTCAAAGCAGCAACAACATGGCGACAAAATGCAGCAATCAGCCAAGAAAAATGTCTTCGGGTGTTGATGGAACCTACAACATTCACAACAACAACAATAACACACTCACAATAGCAACATTTATTACAACAACTCTTTTAGTAGACAGACAGACAGACGTTCACATTTTTGTACACGCATGTCAAATGACATCATAAATTTGGCCAACTCTGTTTTCGCTTTCGCACAGCCCCCGAGTTACTTTCAAATGCGGCTGTGTGGGCGGCCTAACTGTTTGATAAAGCACCGCCCACGTGGACCGTAACTAAAATAGCATGGCATTTATCATATAATAAAATAGAGCAGAAAGCAACGAATCAATAGCAATATTTGCTCTGACCAAACATTGAAAGCTCTTAGACATTGAGCTGTCTTTTTTTGTTGCCATTTAGATAGGAATCAAATTATGATAATGAATGGCTTCTTGTGATAAGTAAGGAAACATATGAAGGCAATTCCCTTTTAAGAACTTTAAAAAAATATATAAGAAATATGTATGAAATACTGTATTGCATTTACGAACCTGTATGCAAATGAAAGTTAGGTTACGTTTTAGCAATTAGCAACTAGTTGATTGGTTTATCAGTACAGGCTACAGTATGGACGATACTAAGTGAATTTCATTGATATAAAGAATCTCTTCTTGGAAATTCACAGTTTTAACGAGCCTCAGAAACTGATAATGATACTCATATTTATGTATTTACCAAAGTTACCATTGTCTCTACGTATTTGAAATAGGGCTATTTTGCAAATCCATTCAGGGAATGGAAAAATTATCAAAAATCTGGGTACCAAATTGTCTCGAAATATTACATTATATCTGTTCTCATTACACGGTCTTCCGTAGTAAGTGGGGAATCTCTAGTTTTTGTAGTTTTGAATGCAACACTTGAAAATCGAAGTTATACAATGTCGATCTAGTTATTCATTATAAGAAAATTGGATCCACTTAGTTGATATCTGAATTATAAACTCGTACTGCGTATGGTATTTACGAGTATTCATTTCAAATTTATGCCTCTACACTCATTATTAGCTTATAATATCTCTCTTCTTGACGATACGGAAAATTGGATAGACTTATCGGACGAATCGAAAATACAGATACTCGTACTGACGGATAGTATGTACGAGTCGAATTTCAAATTTAGAGCTTTTATCCTTTGTAGCTTACGAGAGCTCTTAGATCATACGGACGGACAGGCGAACGAATAGACGGACAGACGAACGAATAGGTGGATGGATATACATGGATATGGATATACAGCCCAACGAATAGACAGGCCGACGGATGGACCGACAGACGGATATACGGATGGACGGATAGACGGACGAACAGACAGACAGACAGACCGAGAAATGTCTACTAAATCGACATAGCTCGTCATCCTGATTGCAATTTGCATACAAAAAGTTTTTCGAACTTAATTAGCCAAATGATAACTTATCTTCTATGTAGGTTTCTCTTCAAATCGTAATTTTAAGAAAATATCTTTTCATACAATGCCCTTAAATGGTTTTGAATATATATACTTATATTTATATATATAAAACCATCATATCCAGAAATCACATTTCCCAACTCCATCAATGAGTTCAGGGTATACAAAATAAGAAACCAATCAATTAAATTTATTGGTTTACACATTCTCGGATTGCACACAGTAATAGAGAACGAAATTGTTGATGCTTCACAGAAGTAGCTTTAACTCTCTCCGTCTATCACATCCGTACGCACACATTCAATAAATAAGTATTACGAAAGAGAATTCATGCGGACAGAGTTTGCCTGTCAGGTGCAGTGTTGTATGCAATTCATTGTGGGTGCTCCATAAAACATACTTCAACGTATTGATAGCTTAGCCCAACCTTTGCACAATTTTGGCCTTGCTTTTACCGCGTGCGTTTTCAAAGGCAACCAGACTCTGCTCTGGGAGACAAGGGAGACAGACGTTGGCTTGCATGTGGCAGCAGCCTAAAAGCGGAGTGACAAACAGCCGTCCGTCCGGTCACTAAGGGACGACACTGGCACACCCAGAGCCCAGGGCCCAGCACATGCACCATGGTTACATATTACAGGCAGCGCGTCTAGACGCGCAGCACAGCTATGGGAATTATCATCTTGAAGTTGGTGGCTGCACGTGCATGGGAAAAAAGTGGCAACCACAGCAACCGGCCTAATTGGCAGCAGACAGTTGCTAATGGAGCATGGCCAATGGTCAAACTAATTTCCAGCAATTTGTTCCCTAATACAGCGTCTGTTGCTGCAAATGCATCCCATGAGGCTGCCATGTCTGGCCAAACAACAATGTAAAGGTGAAATAATGAGAGGATAGTGGTTAGGACAGCAGCAAAAAACAAGGAAATTAATAGAGATTGCATGTTTGGTGGTTTGCAATGCAATTTTCAAAACAATTTTCAGTTTTAGAAGAATTTTCGGAAAAATAAAATGAATAGATGGAATATCTGATAGTGAATACATGCGTAAATATCAATGGTAGATGCAGACGGTGCTTGAGCTTACTGCGAATTCCAACCACATTTTCGTTGCATATTTAGAAGGGTAAAGGCAAGGTTTTCAGACTACCTAACCACAATTACGCAGAAAAGCTCGCACAAATGTTTAAGTGGTCTGCTGCTATAATAATGGAATAACTCGAGTCGCTTTGATTAACTTTTAGATTTTGTAGAAATTTAACATATATACATATGTATGTCTTATACCTAAACACTTATCTGTCTTGTAGTAAGGTAACTACGAATTCCATTTTCATTTCCTTTTATTACAAGATAAGTTTTAAAGTCTAGTATCTGCTTGTATAGCAATGGAATTCTGAAAATCTCAAAACTAGAGCTGTTTTAATTCAATCATAGATTTTATACGAATATAAAATATATTTATTTATACATATTTATTTATACATATGTCTGATATCTAAGCCCATATCTGTAGTGTCGTAAAGCTACTGCGAATTCTCTTTTTCTCACAAAATTTTCTTCTCTTGAAAGAAAAGTTTCAAAGTCAAGTATCTGATATGTACAATCTAACTAATTTTTTATAACAATGGAATTCTGAAAATCTCAAATAATTTGAGTTCTCTTATATATTTTACATAAGTATGTCATATATACATATATCAAACCTAAGTTCTATATCATGTCTTGTCTTAAAGTAACAAAGAATTCCAAGTTCATATTTCCATTTCTCTCAAAAGAAAAGTTTCTAATGCTACTTAAAGTCAAATATTTAGTTCAGACAATCTTATAACAATGGAATTTTGAGGAATTTCTAATAATTGAGAATCATTTTAGCAGCTTTAAGACCTTTGTATATTTGTTTCCTTTTCCCCACATAACTCAAACGTAGACGAAAACTTTTCAATGGTCGATTACAATGAAAATATTTTTATTCAAGTTGAAAATGTTGCAAATCATAAAACTGTGTTTAAAGTTCTTTTTGTTTTCTGCAGAATTTAGCATGTTTTGTTGAAATGATTTTTCCGCTTTTCTTGTAAAATTGGAGCAAAGCTCTCAACTTTTTCAATGTGCTGTTCGGGAACTAGATGTGGGCGGCGTGGGCTGGGCTTGCAAATGAGACTGGGCGCAAAGCACTAGAGAATTAAAAATGTTCCGTTGATTGTTAATATCGTGGACAAAGTTCTGCATTTCTCATTGTTTTTCGAGATACTTATATATACGGTGGTTCAGTTCGATTAAGGTACTATTGAAATAGTAATTATTAGAGAAATTAGATTCTGCAGAAGAGTAAAGATATGAATATTTGCGTGAAGTGCAGTTTAAATGAACTAAAACTGAATTTTGTTTAAAAATAATGGAGAATTCGAGTTTATAGTGTTTGCAATTATTAGATGATTAATATAATATAGTAGCATATAGTATATATATCGTTATAATATCAAATAGAAAACTTACTAAACTAGGAATTTATAGAGTTTTCAATTATTAAATGAATAATAGAGTATAGTATATATAGCATAATGCTGTATATGTCATAATGTATTCCATTATCAGATAGAAAACTGACAACCTAATATTGACGATAGCAAAACTTTGAAGTATATACCTATCAAATTCCATTTAAAAATACTTTAATAACAATTGAAATAGAATTTTAAGTAATATATGGAAGTGTATAATATCTAATGGAGATTACTTTGATATTCAAACCTATCATATCCCATTCAATTTTACTTTAATAACAATTAAAATTGAGTTATAAGTTATATATGGAAGTGTGTAATACCTAATGGGAATTACTTTGACTGTTCGAACCTATCATATTCCATTCAATTTTACTTTAATAACAATTGAAATGGAATTTTAAGCAATATATGGAAGTCTATAATATCTAATGGGGATTACTTTGACCGTCAAAATAATGCAAATTTTAAATTGATGTATGAGCTGATAAATAATTTTCGAAAAGAGAAACAGACCTCGTAAACATAACATAATCAAGAATAGAATTCCCATCAACCCGATACAATGATATCTTCTACTTTATAGAACGGTCGTATTCTGTATATCTATAGTAAAAAGTTCATGTATTTTATGACACATTTCATTTGGTCCATCATCTCACCTAAACTGCGTTGCCTAGCCTGATGGATGCTGGCTGGATATTTGGATGACCGGATGCCTGTATGCCTGGATGACCGGATGCCTGTATGCGTGGATGCCTGGATGCCTGAATGCTGTTCGTCGTTTCGTTAGCCGCACGAGAGATTTAGCGTTTTTAGTTATGGAAACCCAAAATCACAAGCAGCAGCAGCAGCAACAACAACAACAAGGGGAGTTTGCCGGCGGGGAGCAGCGTTAGATACAGGTGCAGTTGGCGAGGCTTTTGCGGCTTTGTTGCAAATGCGAATGCGAATGCGAATGCAATTGCTGTTGCTGTTGCAGTTGCTGTTGCAGTTGATGATGCCGTGGCAGCGGTTGCTGATGCTTGCTTTGGCGTTGGCGTTGGCGTTGGCGTTGGCGTCGGCGTTAATGACAAATCGCTGGTTCGGTGGTCAGTGGCACTGTGGCACTCGGATGCATCCTTCGATCCTCTGCACTTTTAACATTGTTCGTTCGCTCGTTTCCGTTTCACATTTTGCTCGTCGCTGCTGCTGCTGCGGCTGCGATGCTGCTGCTGCATTTTTTGCGTAACTTGTGAGCTTTTTTCGCTTTTTTCGCCTTTGCACATTTCACAGTCAATTTGAACATTATTTGGCAGCCAGGGCCTCAAAAACAGCGCGTTTCTGCCAAAAAAATCCCTTTAGTTAACCGATTTTTTCTTTAACTGCGTCCAATTGATTTTTGCGCGTGTGTGTGTGTGTGAATGCATGTAGGAACGGTTACGCGTGTGTGCGACTGTGTGTGTGTGTGTGTGTGTGTGTGTGTGTGTGTGTGTATGTGTTTCTTTTTCTATGTGTGAGCGCGTGATTATGTGTAAGTGGGAGCAGGCAACGGAATGCGTCCGAATGGCAGTGCGGAGCTTTTGCTTATGAGCCGCGTTTTACTACGAGCGCAATGCTTTTGGCCTGAATATGCGAATTTCCTGCGGTGCTGGTACGTTCAAAGAGCGCAGCTCAGCACGCATCTATACACACATCTACACATGCATATATACTTGCATGTGTATATGTGTGAGTGCTGTGTGTGTGGGTTTGAATTTCAGTATAATAAAATATCCTGTTTGGGCAATGAGCGAACCAGTGAGCGATTCAGCGAGTCGTTCCGATTGCGCATGCTCCACAAATTTGGAGCAAGTTGCCGCTGCTGGCGATTTGTGGGCGAGAGCGAACAGAGACGATAACACTAACCACCCACCCCACGGTAATCCACCACCATCAGAGTCGTAACCGTTCAAAGTCCCTCACGCTTAGTTCGTGTGGCTTTTTTTTCGTTTTACTTGGGGGCGGCTGACGGCTTTTTGTTTAGGGCACTTGTGGTTGTTGTTTTTAATAAAGCTATTTGCATCACTGCACACGCGTTAGTTTTTATGTATTTCTAATATGTTTTGTTGTTTGTTTTGTTTTTTATCATTTGTTCTATTTGCTTAGATTTCAACAATTTAAATGATTGATTGACTGATTGATGAGCGGCAATGACTCACTAAACTGAACGAACGAACTGAGTCCCTGATTGTCGTTCGTTACAATTTGCTAACACAGTTTGTTTTATGTTATGCACTTGGTATCTAAAAGTTTAACATTCTGTTAAACTGTTGTGACAGTGTGCCTGTATTTTATAATCGTAACGTATTATTTCAAAATATCATAACTTACAAATGGCATTAGAAATATTTAATAGCTAGAATAAAAAATGTTTCTATTTTTTATTTTATTTTTATATTATTAGATATAAGCAAATTAAAACAGCTGCTGAATCGCTCCAAAGAACTAATTATAATGCATGGTAACATAATTTCAATAGAAAACTGTTAATTAACATTATTCGATTGATTGCTTAGCAACAACATATTTGAATAAAACCTCCGTATGGGGATGATTTTAGAAATCATGTGTTTTTAATGGTTATCGACGAAGTCAGCTGGTTATCAAAGACCACTCAAGCAGTAACGGCAACCGGTTAAGCATTTCACCCATCTGGCAGCTCTGCTGGAATGTTATGAACTTATCAGTCACAGAAAAATACTACTTTAACAGAAGTACAACGTACACTTTTGATACAAATTTAGTATATGTTATTGTTAGGGCCACTGTTAATTAAAATTTCCAACTGGACGGAGCTCAATATTATTATAAATAGTTTCTTATTGCAGACTCATTGTATAAATTACAAATTAAAGGTAAATAAAAACAAATGAACAAATTGTAATTTGAAATAATTTATGTGAAGTTTTTCATACATTTTTTACAAAAACAAAAATACCCTTGGCGAAAAAAGTTCCGGTTGCAATTGGCCTGAATTAGTTGCATACAATGTTTTTGCATAACAGGAATCTATGCAAGTTGGCAAGTAAGTGGATTTGATGCACTCAGCATAACATCAAGTGAACTCCTCAATTTGCAGGCAATGCAGCCAATTTCGCCACGAGCAACGTTCGTTTCAGCAGCCAGAAGGCGAAGACTGCAATCCTCATGCTGAACATGGGCGGGCCACAGCACACGGATCAGGTGCACGACTATCTGCTGCGCATCATGACGGATCGGGATATGATACAGTTGCCGGTGCAGAGCCGGTTGGGTCCATGGATTGCGCAGCGTCGCACGCCAGAGGTGCAAAAGAAATACAAAGAAATTGGCGGCGGCTCGCCCATATTGAAGTGGACGGATCTGCAGGGTCAATTGATGTGCGAGCAACTGGACAAATTATCCCCGACTACGGCACCGCACAAGCATTACGTTGGCTTTCGCTATGTCAACCCCTTGACAGAGGACACGCTCGCACAAATCGAAAGGTCAGTCAAGGGTCAATTGGGAAGGGAAATTCTTGTATTTATATATATATCTATATTTTTGTTGTCATAGTGACCAGCCGGAACGTTTGGTGCTCTTCTCGCAGTATCCGCAATACAGTTGCGCCACATCCGGCTCGAGCTTCAACTCTATCTTCACCCACTATCGCAACAAGTAAATGTCCATGGATTATCTCAAAGATTGGCTTCTAATCCAGTTTCCCATTCGCAGCACACTGCCCGCCAACATCAAGTGGAGCATTATCGATCGCTGGGGCACACACCCGCTGCTCATCAAGACCTTTGCGCAGCGCATTCGCGAGGAACTGGCCAAGTTTGTGGAGACTAAGCGCAACGATGTGGTAATACTCTTTACGGCGCATTCGCTGCCGCTGAAGGCAGTGAATCGAGGTGATCCGTATCCCTCTGAAATCGGTGCTAGCGTGCACATGGTAATGCAGGAACTGGGTCAAAGTAACCCCTACAGCTTGGCCTGGCAGTCGAAGGTGGGTCCGTTGCCCTGGCTGGCTCCAGCGACGGATGATGCCATCAAAGTAAGTCACAGCTTGGATTTCTAATTCCGTGGCAGGTGCTAATCCCAACTCCTTTGCAGGGCTACGTCAAACAGGGTCTGAAGAACTTCATACTGGTGCCAATTGCCTTTGTCAACGAGCACATCGAGACGCTGCACGAGCTGGACATCGAGTACTGCGATGAGCTGGCCAAGGAGGTGGGCGTGGAGGAGATACGACGTGCCGCTGCGCCCAACGATCATCCGCTCTTTATTAATGCGCTGAGCAGCATCGTGGCCGACCATCTGAAGTCCGAACAGTCGGTCAATCCCAAGTTCTTAATGCGCTGCCCCATGTGCACCAATAGCCGCTGCCGCGAAAGCAAAAAATGGTATCAGCAGCTGTGCGCCCACTGAGCTGCAATTGGATTGGCATGAGACTCACATAATGCAGCGGCAGCAATGCATTTCAAGTGATTTAGCTTCAAGCTGTCATTGCAATTTTCATCAAGTTATCAATCGTTTCGCTTATAGGCATTTCATTAACTGGGTTCCGGGTAATTCGACTGCAATCGATTGCGAGTCCATTTGGGCAATAAAAAGACAGAAATAAACAAAAACAACTGTTCTCTTTTTGGTTTCTTTTGCTCTCATTCTCTGCTGTAACACATGCGCTCTCTGTCTGTGCCACTCTCACATGTGTGTTGCCATACCATGCGTAGGTAACACTGGCAACGCTACTCTCTGTGACGTCACAACTTGAAAATGCCATGTGTTGCACAGAGAGACATTTATATTTATAAATAACAATTATCAAGATTAATTTATCTTTTATTAGTAGCAGGCAATATGGGCTACACATTAAAAATTACTTGACGAGCATCGCAGAGCTGCACAGACGCTTTACAATTGTGACGTCACAAGGTTACCCATTCACTTGAGTATCGTGCCGCGACCATGCACAATGCGCTACATTCTTGCGGCTTCAGCGACGGTTAAGTCTGATCAGCTGTTTATTTGTCACTTTTGTCAGATTTCAAATTCTTTATTTATGGTGGGCACATCAACATTTAAATTCTAATGGCCAACGGAGCTCTATTCGCCCACACGCGCCCTGCCGAAGCAGCGATTTTCCGTTGTATTCGATAATTGGTACATTTTTCGCCGCATGACTAGTTGCATAACGGTACAACTTCGAATGCATTGCAGCGTCTCCATTTCCGAACAACAATCACAGCAATTCCAAGGAATCAGCAGAATAATAACAAAAAATATACCCCAACAGAAATTGGATGCGGGAGAGGAACGCTGGCGACTGCCAATCAGTTATACAGTTATACACAAATGCGAATGTATCGGAGCGCGCGCCAATTAAACCACGCTCCGAATTGGCTGGCAATTAAAGCTTTCTAATTTCGTTCTCAAACTGAGGAATCCCATACTGCTCTGTTACAGCCGTGCCAGTGCCCAATCTAAGGCATCTGATGTAGCATATACCACGGTGTAATCTAATCTCAACATCAGCATATTGATCGTAAATTAATTAGTGAAGCCAGCCATATTTCTTGCGTACTTTTACCCAGCGTCATGACTGGAACTAACAATGTCGCCCATTCCGGAGCAGTCTACGCGGTGCTCTCGACGCCAAACCACGCCGGAGCGGAACGCCACGAATTTGGCAGGTAAGAGTATTGGCTTTTGTTTTTATATTTATTGTGATTGTAATGAAAACCTGTTTCAAGCGACAAACATATGTACGTACATACAAGGCTGAGCTCTCTTCAAATATATTTTCTATATATGACTATATATGTATGTATGTACATATATGGACAGCTAAATTGCCTTTCTCACAGTCATCTCATCCAAGTTTTGTCTATGCCCAGCGTGACGTTGCGTCCATAAAACAAATCAGTTGTTATCAGCGAATTTGAAATACGTGTAGAAAACCAAGTGGGAACGCATCCACTTCAGTTCAAAAGCTGGAGACGCTCACGTTCATAATTTCATTGATTAGATCCGATACGATTCTGTCGGTTTCCCAATAAATATATTACTAGCTAATTGCAATAAAATCGGTTTATCATTAATTAAATAGATTCATGTATAAGCATTAGTGGATATCCAAAATGATATATGATATATTGTATATGTGTATACAGAAATTCCTTTCGGAATTTTTACGATGTTATTTGAACAGAGGTCAACAATCTAGTCAAGTGGGTGTCGAAAATGATTTATTTATGCATGAATATACATAAATTCCTAACTTATAAATGATAAGTTTATAATATGATGTATATCATATATTTACAGAAATTATATTTTAAAAGAGTACAATAATCTAGGGAGAGTATTGAGTATATTGAAATTGATATATGGCATATCATATATGTATATACTGAAATTCCTTTAAGAATTATTAGCAAACTGGTTTATGATCGTATATCGCATGATATACATACAGAAATTCTTATGAGAATTATTTGAAAGCTGATATATTTTAGGATTATAATATGATATATGTCATATATTAACAGTAATTCTTTTTAAAATTATTGGAATTATATTTTGAAGGAGCTCAACGATCTAAAAAGAGAGAGAGTGAGAGAGAGAGAGAGAGAGAGAGTATAACAGTTATTGAAAATGACATATATCGGTATATATATCATATATACAAAAACTCCTTTTAGAAAATTATTGGAAATTAGCTTATAACATTTTAACAGAGGTCAATAGTATAGTTTAGGTTTAACTGCTCATATATTTATATTCAAGTACCCCTATATCAAAATGTCGCGTCAGTGAAGTACATATCTACATCCATATATACATACATTTCTACCAACGAACCACAAAGCCATAAGTTTTCACTATCTCTAAGCTTAACTACCATGTGAAAGTGTAAATGGAAGCCACAACGAAGCTTAAATACACTTAATCTGAAATATTTGAGAGATATATAACAATAATATTATGCAGTTTGTAATGAATTCCTTAAACTCTTTTATCAATTATATATTTCTTATATAATCAATAATCTTTATTACAAATATACTCTCTCTCTCTCTCTCTCTCTCTCTCTCTCTCTCTCTCTCTCTCTCTCTCTCTCTCTCTCTCTCTCTCTCTCTCTCTCTCTCTTCACTCTCTAAGACCTCTGTCTTATCAGTCTCTACCCTTTCCATTCCATTGTGTAATTCCCTAGCGACCCGCTGGCCCCATTTGCTTATACTTGGATCACATTCTTATTCTTAGCACATCTGAATGATAGAACACTATGTTGTAACCGCGTCTTATCTAATTAATTTACACCCATTCACAGATGCGCCATAGACGAGCCCAGTGAGCTAAGCGCGTTCTTCGACTGGCGCCTCATTAGCAAGAAGATGGAGCATAAAACCGGCGGCGTCTTCCGGAATCGCAATTTGATTGTGGATCTGCTGGCCATATGCTTCGGCATCGGCACCTGGCTGGGCGTCAACGGCACCTTTATACAGCTGCCGCTGCTGGTCAATGAGGCGCCCGAGGGCTGGAGTCTGCCGTCCTATCTGAGCGTCATGGTGCAGATAGGCAACCTCGGACCGCTGCTCTACACAGTCTACCAGAAGTGCTCGCCGAGGAAACTCAATGATGGTTGGACCATTCATGCAGTCCTGATGATCGGCACACTGTCCTGCCTCTTCACCGCCTTCTTCTATAACCAAACGGCGCCGCTGGCGGGCAATGATCATAGCGTGGCGCTCTTCATACTGACCATCTTCACGGCGCTGAATGCGTGCACCAGCTCCGTGCTCTTCATGCCCTACATGGGACGCTTCAAGGAGCAGTACATAATCACCTATTTCATTGGCGAGGGCCTCAGCGGGCTGCTGCCCAGTGTTACGGCTCTGGTGCAGGGCATCGGCGACAGCGGCAGCTGCGTCCTGGTCAACGAGACGGAGGCGGGCGAGGGCGTCTACCAGAAGGTGACGGAGCCGCCCTTGTTCGACACCAAGATATTCTTCCTGATATTATTCGGCCTGATGGTGCTCAGCTATATTGGCTACACGCTGCTCAATCATCTGCCGCTGGCGCGGCGCGAGTACGCCCAGGTCACCGTTAGCAAGGGCAACAAGTACGAGTACGGCCAGGAGGACAACCAGCCGCAGGTACAGAAGCTCAACCCCTGCCAGTACGTCGGCTTGCTGCTGCTCATTGGCGCTATTTCCCTGTTCAGCAACGGGATGTTCCCCAGCATCAAATCCTACTCGAGTGCGCCGTATGGAACGCGCGCCTATCACCTCTCTGAGACGCTGAGCGCTATTGCCAATCCGGTGGCCTGCTTCTTGGCCATGTTCCTATACGTCACATCGCTGCGCATCATCTACGTGCTCTCGGCTCTGGCTGCGCTGCTCACCAGCTATGTATTTACCACGGCGGTGCTTAGCCCGTATCCGCCGCTCTACGACGAGACCGTTGGCTCCGTGTTGGTGGTACGTAAGCAACCCGTAAACCTCCCGTAAATCTCCCCATTGATATCCTGTTTATTTATCCTTTCCAGGTAACCGCTTGGACGCTGCTAATCGGACTGGTCAGCTACACCAAGTTGGGAATTACAACCGTGATGCGCGCCCAGGGCGGGCAGTCGTTGGTGTGGGTGGGCGCCATCACCCAGCTGGGCTCGGCCATTGGCGCCATCTCCATATTCTTCGCCATCAACTACACGCGATTCTTCGAGGCCGCCGAGCCGGATTGCTGACATCCTCATCTATATTACTATATTACTGTAAATAGGATTAGCCATATTTATAGACACATTTTTATTTTTTACGGGAGCCTTGTCACAAGATTAGCAGATTGGAAACATTTACCACGTAATACAGAACTAAGTTTTTGATATATGATGTACGCATATGCAATTACAGATTTAGACAATAACTTCAAATGCATCACTCGAGTGTGTCCCCTTGGTACTCGGTGATTTGGTCCATTTCGCTGTCCATGTCGCCGTCGTAGCCGGAATTCGAGAAGGGTTGGGCTGCCGTAGAGCTGTCATTGATTTCCTTTACGGGCGCAATCTCCGGGTTGCTATCGTTGCTGAAGCAGTAGGTGAAATTTTGGAGCAGATCCTGTCCGATCACCGAGGCCTTGTTGAAGGCCTGGATCTTCTCCCGCAGAGTACGGTTGTTGCAGCCCACGCCCACTTGGCTGCCCTCCGGCGATGTCTGGCTCGAGCCGCCGTCACCGTGAGCTACCTCATTCAACATGGAATCCACCTGCTGAAACGACTCCTTGGCGCGCTTGTAAACCATCAGACTGTCCCGCAGCAATTGGCTCTCGTGCAGGCGCCGGAAGTCGGCGAGCTGATCCCGCAGCTCCACCGCCTCGATGCAGTTGTTGTCGGCTGCGTTCATGTTCTCGAACTCCATGATGAGGCGTTTGATTTTAGTAGGCGGCTGCTCGGGCTCTGACTGCGTCAGACCCAACATGGTGGCCACATCAGTCATCTCCTTGACTAAACTCACCGATGCCTGAATTAGATCAGTGTGCTGCTGTACGGTTTGCTTAAGGCGTTTCCGTAGACTTCGTAGGTAAAGGCATATATGCTGCGTGTTCTCTATATCAATTTCGACCGGTAAAGCTTGCAGAAGGGCGGGACAAAGTTTTAGATAGTAGATATTTTATATGTCTATAACTTCATACCGATTAGTTCTTCTTTATGGTCTTTGTTATTTTCCATTTAGGAGTTGTTTATCTGTGTTTATTACAAGGAATTTCATTCGAAAAAAAATAATAAAATAAATAACAAATTTTAATAACGAAAATTTACAAAATTTTTACATTGTATTCAAAAAGAAAGTGTGGACATTTTTTTAAATTTTCAATATATAAATTGTACAAAAATCATAGCAACCAAGATTTATATTTTAAAATATGAAAATAAATAGGAGAGTTTAGTAAGTGATTTGCTTAGGAAGAAAAAGAAAGAATTGAAGATTCTAAAAGGATTTTTGTGTATTTACTCACTCAATGAATAGAACAGTTAGATATATAATATAGATCGAATATTTTGTGTGATTATATTTAATTATTAATGCAATGTGCAAACTTAATCTTTATTGGTAAGTAACATTAATAAATAAATAAATATGTTAATAATATAAATAAATCAATAACAATTTAATGTATATTACATATAATAAGTAATAATAATATATAAATAAATGTGTTAATAATATAAATAAATTAATAAGAATTTAATGTATATATTTTACAAATAATATAATATAATTTACAATAATTTAATAAGAATTTAATGCATATAATTTAACTTCAGTTAACCTTGAGAGCGCCGAGAAATTCCTGTGAATTTAAAACTTCTTAATTGTCGTGCTTCTTGCGCGTGCCTGGCACGCGCCCATCTCTAATTTACGGCGAACAGCTGTTGCGAGGCCTCTCGTATGCTTTCTGTTTTCATTTTGATTAAAGCATATTCCGATGATTAAACCAGTCGAGAGTCGCAGTCGCAGTCGCAGTCGTCGTCGTCGTGAGAAAATCGTTGCGGGAGTTGAGCATTGAAAAAGTCAATCGAAACGCCATTTGATGTAAAGGAAAAAAAAGTGAAGCAAATTCCAGGCAGCCAGAAAACAAGAAAACAAACAAATAAGCACAACGATTTGAATAACATTTTGCATTTGCCGTGCGCGACGATTTTCATTCGAGTTTGCATTTTTCGCTGAAAAACTTTCAACGCCAACGCAGAAAATCTAAAAGCGACGACGACGTCAGCAGCGACGTCGGCGTCGACAAAATGTATACAACACTGTTGCAACGACTGCGAATGTAAACCCGAACAGTTGATAGTGAAACGACAGGGCATTGGCAAGTGCATTGGGGATTGGGAGTGCACTAAGGAGCAGCAGCACCCAAACGAGCTTGAGCGAGCAAATCTGATAAACAATTGCAGCATGAGCTACCTGCGGCAGGGCACGGCTGCCAGCCTGAATCTGGATCATGCGCTGGGCTTTCGCGAGCTGGATCATCCGCGCTGCAATCTGCAGGCGGGCATCTTCCGGCAGCGCCTGCACGCCGCCGAGAATCTGTACCAGCGCAATCTGGTGGCGCACTATGGCTGCGTCAATGCACTGGAGTTTAGTCCCGGTGGTGAATACCTGGCCTCGGGTAAGTATCTACCTGTTGCTGCCTCACCTGGCAACTGATAATTGTGTTGCTCTCTCCTTATCGCTTAGGTGGCGACGACAAGCGCGTGTTGCTCTGGAACGTTGACCAGGCGCTCGGCAATGTCACCGAGAACTACCCAGCCGCCATGTACGGCGAGCACGCGAGCAACATCTTTTGCCTGGGCTTCGATACGCTCAGCAAATACGTCTTTTCGGGCGGCAACGATGACCTGGTCATCCAGCACGACCTGTGCACGTAAGTGGCTTTGATATCCTACTCCCTACTCCTACATTCTTCAACCAACTCTTGTAATTGTGCACGCAGCGGCAAGAATCTTAATTACTTCGCACACGACGGACCCGTCTACGGCCTCAGCGTGGACCGCACCAGCACCAATCTCTTCAGCGTGGCCACGGAGCACGGCGAGATCCTGGTCTACGACATGCGTGTGGGCAAGACTGAGCCCTTTATCGTTGCCAACTTCCGCACGCCATTCAACGCCGTGGAGTTCCATCCACTGAATGGCAACTACTTGGCCACGGCGAACGCCAGGCGAGGCGCACAGCTCTGGGACATGCGGAACAACACACAGTGAGTTGGCTTAGGCATTGCCTATCATCATTATATCTAATGCTGCTCCTCCTCCTGCTCCTCAAGGCCATTCCGTCAGTACAACTACATTACGGAATCTCCCAGCTGCATGAGCGTGCGCTTCAACTGCAACGGG
The DNA here is from genome assembly GCA_035045185.1 of Drosophila meridiana. Lineage (NCBI taxonomy): Eukaryota > Metazoa > Arthropoda > Insecta > Diptera > Drosophilidae > Drosophila > Drosophila meridiana. The sequence goes on from JAWNPF010000055.1 coordinate 9,718,027, forward strand.
AGTCTGCTGCTCACCCTGCATCGTCGCCTGCCGCCCATACTGTACAATCCCAGCTCATCCGATCCGTTGTGCTCGTTCTACCATGACGAGTACTTCAATTCCTGCACCATGAAGAGCTGCACCTTTGCGGGTCCTCAGGACGAGCTGATAGTCTCCGGCTCGGACAATTTCAATATGTTCATGTGGCGCCTGGACGGAATCAACTGTAAGAGTGTGGGATTAGGAGTATTTGAGCAGTAAATTGAATCTCTCCCTTTCCTTTTAGTGGAGAAGAAGAATCAGTGGATCGACACGTCACCCGTCATCCTCAGTGGTCATCGGTCCATAGTTAACCAGGTGCGCTACAATCGCCAGCGCTGCCTGCTGGCCTCGTCGGGCGTGGAAAAGATTATCAAGGTGAGATATGGAGTAGGAGAGAAAAAGTTAAATATAAACTCTTCATTGTCATTTAGTTCTGGAGTCCATTTGCCCAGCAGGGCTGGGAGGGCGCCTTGATGGAGCCATCGGAAACACCGCATTGCACTCGCACGCTCCATCGGAATGCCACGGATCATGTGTCGCAGGACTTTAGCATGCGTAACATGGAGGAGGACCAGGTAATGCTGGCCTTCTTCGATACGCTGGTGCAGCGCGAGCTGGAGACATGGACGAGCAACAGCAGCAATGCGAACGCCATGGGCCAGCAGACCACCACGGCCAGCGACAGCACCTCGCGCTCCTCGTCCGGCCACAGTGGGAGCAGCACACAGTCGGACGACAGCGACGGGGACACACCCAATGTCAGCGAGCTCAGCTGGCAGACGCATCCCAATCGCATCTTCTACTTGATAGCAAAGAAGCGACGCGCACTGCTGCAGCTGGCGGTCAAGGGTACCGGGGGCCAACACCGGAATGTGGAGCAGCTGCTGGCCCGGCTGCTGGGCGAGCAGCGACAGGTGGCCACGCAGGCGCGCATCAGCGAGTGGCTGGAGGAGACGCATCGGCTGTTCGGCGACGACGAGCTACCCACCACGTCGGCAGAGGCGGCCTCCCGGGAGCGCCTGCGCCGGGAGTCCATATCGCAGGCCACCAGCCGCAGTCCCCGCAAGCCGCCCGAACTCCGAATGAGTGAGTATATCCAAGCAAGATTCTTTATTTATACAGCAACTCCAAGCACCATACGAATGCAGCCAGAATGCAGCCAATGGCCAGGGCATAGAAGGCCAGCTGCACGTCCTTTAGAGTCAGTACCTTCCAGTTAGCCACGCCCAGCTCGGCCAGGTACTCCGGATAGCGGTGTATGCTCCACTTGGCGCGCTCCTTCATGTCGCTTATCCAATGCTCCATTAGTCCCCCAGCCAGAATCTGCAGCAGCACCCGGTTGATGCCCTGCATGTAGGGCGAGGGCTTTGGCAGCACATAGCCAATGTGGTAGGTCTTGGGGCACTCGGGTATCTTGTGCACCTTGTGGGTCATGATGTACCGTCTGTCGGTTAGCTCGAGGCTGGCGGCGCGCGTCACGCCGGCGAATCCGCCAAGCTTGGCGGCCATGCTGATCAGGCGATCCTCACCCTCGCCCACCAGCGTCATCTTCTTGTTCAGGCTCTGATAGACCTGCGAATCGTGGCCGACGAATAGATCATCCCTGAACGCCGGATGCTTTATGTAAATGGGCAGATTTAGGTCGTCCACCTCGGCCAACGTATTGGGATCCCGATAGTAGAGGGGGCGAATATAAGCTGTAGCTAAACTCGATTCCAGCAGTGCTCCAAAGATGACGCTCACCAGGCACAGCGAAGCCAGGAAAATACGTTCGGAATTGTACGGCGGAAACTTGCCCACATTGACGCGCACCCAGACGATCCAGGTGTCAATGAAGATGCGCCAGGCGATGCAGATGTAGCGCGGATCTGCTATGTTCTCCTCGGACAGGCTCACGATGCCCAGGCTCAGATTCAGGCCACGCAAACAGCACCAGATGAAAGTGCAGGAGAAGCCGACGAGGAAGAAGCAGAGCCAGACATCCACGCGCACGGCAAAGAGCGGCACAATGGACTGGGGAATGCGCTGAGCCTTCTGCACGTAGAGGCAGAGGTCGTCCATGTAGACAGCGGCGCTGAACTGGATGCGCGTCGTCAGATAATCCTTGATGAAGAAGCCGGCAAAGATGACGTCTAGCTCATAGCGATGGGCGCGGCCCACGCCGCCTGTATACGAGCCGTTGGGCAGGCGTCCACTGGATGGAGGTAGATTAAAGACAGGATTAGAGAAGATATCAATCCCAGATCCAGTCTCTACTCACCCAAAGAACTCGTCATCTGGCCATGCATAGTTCAGCGTAAAGTTGAGATGTTTGGCCACCGTCTCCGCCGCAATGGCGTCTGGTCCCGTGACACGCGTGACATGTTCCGTGTCGCCATCTCCGAACAACGCGGAGTACACCGAGTCAAAGATGTAGGCGCGCAAGGGATAACCATGGAGATTCGAGTAGATGCGCTCAAAGCTGTGCTCATCCTCAGCGAGCACCAAGTTCTTTAAAAAGGGATTATAGAGTAAAACTCCATTGCCTGCCTGCGGCACGTAGTAGATGCGATTGTGGGCGTGGCGCTGCCATATTGCCTCCATGAATCTCTGTAAGCTCTTTTCCTGCTCTCCAGCAAAGCTCTCAATTGCTAGTATAAAGAAACCGCCTGGGTTGCTGAACAACTCGAGCTGCTGCTGCATTTGTTGTAAATTGTTGTAGATATAGAAATGATGCAGTGCATCATCATCTCTCACATAGGCACTCTCCTGCCCCACATGCACTCTCATTGCGCTCCTTTGCTGCTTGAGCAAAAACTGCACAAAGTCGTCGTCAGCATCCCGCGCGCTGCGCAAGTGAAGCTCCAGGATGCAGTCCGGCTGGCCGAGCACGGGCTCAAAGATCTGCGCATAGTTTGGGCCCTTGCTCCGGCTATTGTCCTCGCCCATTGCTAGTGCCACGAGCATCAACATAATTAGCTCTGCTTTGAAAGGCATTGTGAACGCAACTGAAGTGCTTGACCCGGGGCAGAACTCGACAATGGCTTTGTGGGCAAACAATGACTCGCTGACACCTGGGCTGGCATATATGTTTGCCAACTGTCAGCGGGCTGACAGGCGACTTGACTGCGCTCGCTGGCCAACAATGGAGCGTTGGTCACGCCCACGCGGCGATACCCCCAATTATTGGCAAGTGTCGAGAGTGTCGAGACATTATTAGCCCAAGCGAAGTCGAGCTTCCGATTTGTTTACACTTCGCTCTTGCATGACTTGTCACTAAAATACATTTCTGCTTCCTTCTCTCCACAGTTGGCTCCCTGCAGGCCAATTTCGAGCAGCTGGAGCGAAAGCGTAAGCTAATGCGCCTCCGATTCGCTGCTATCAAGCGGAGGCGCAAGGTTCGACGTCCGCGTCGTGGACGACAGGAGAATGATAACGCCTTGTCCTATGATACGGAATGGCTGGACGATGACGACGATGATGATGATGATAACGATAATGAGATGGAGATTAATCACGAGAATATGGCCGACGACAACAGCAGCAGCGACGACACATCCAACACCTCAATGGAAGCACAATTGTCGCAGGCTCCGAGCACCTCGAACTCGCTTCAATTCGGTCTGGAACCAAACGAGGCTAACAACAACAGTCCACCGGCTGCCGCCACTGGCAACAAGAAGAGGAATGGCCTCATGACGGGCGCATGCTACCCGGAGACAAACACCTCCTCCAACTCCTCCTCGAACCAGACGAATAATATCTAAGCACATCCAGGAAGGAAACTCCTCAGAGGTTTCCATAGACTATTAACACGGAGCTGGCAAGTCGATGGATTGCTCCAAACTCTTCAAATATGATGGACTATATCTTAAGCTCTCCAAGTAGAAAGTTGAACTTTAACCATGGGGCCGAACCCGAACCCTGGCTACAATTGTGTTATTAAATATTTTAGTGTTTCTTATTTGGCCTACAATTAGGCGTGCACCGAATACGAATACTTCTGATTAGAGATAAGAAAAACTGAGAATAATCCTAAACTCATTTCATTTAAAATTGATGTGAACTTCATAGAGTCTTCTAAGTCTTCTATAATTCATCAAAATATTTTTTTTTGTTTTTTCTTTACCACGAACCAAATTGAATACTTTTTCAAAAATTTAATCTTAATTCTAAAATTTGTATTTCATTTTTATTTGTTGATCTCTGAAACAAAACAAATGCAACAATGGAAAGTAATGAAACTATGACAACATTCTGAGCATAATTTTTCATGTATTCACTAGATGTAAGCGGAAAAACAATTTAAAAACATAGAATAACTGTTTTTTTTTTCCTTTAAAACTTGCAAATGAAATTTGAATGTTAAATGTGATGGAAAATATATTATGAATGTCATAAAAGAAAAATAAATAAAAATAATAAAAAAAAATATGTGAGCAAAAGTGAAGTAGAAATTTGCTCTGAAATGCCAAGCGATCTAATCTAATGAATAGAAATGATCCATATGCAACATATATCTGTAAATGTTTTATAATAGATGATAATTATTACTCAAAAAAAAAAATAAAAATGAAAAATAAAAACGGACACGCATACGTATGAACTAAGTGTTTATCGTAAGAGACTATTCACTGAAAAATATAAAACATATGGTAACCAACTGAGAATATGAACAATTTTCAAAGTTTGCAAGTTTTCGGTTTTCGGTTTTCATTTTATTGAATGCTAAAATCTGTGAACTCTGTGTGTTTGTCTACAATAATTTATGCGTAATATTAATAATAAATTCTAAAAAGTAATTAAATGCTATGTTGTATATTTTGCGATTCGAACGATTATGCTGAAATGCAGACAGAGGCAAATCACATAGTAAGTAAGTAAGAGACATTAAATACACTTACAGACTGCAGACTGTGTGCTTAATAATGCGGCTGATTATCTTTTAAGTCTTAAACTGATTAATGGTAAGCTAAACAATACTGTCTACTTATGTACGCTGGCTTGATCAAATTCAACTTCAGTAGCCTATATATAGGTATAACTAATGAATTAATTTACACGTTAGATCCGCGAAGATCTTAGCAATCGGCTCAACAGATGCCGTCGGCATTCATGTCACTGGGCCTGAACGGCAGTAGGAGATCCTTGCAGCGAGTCATAACAAAACGCTCCAATTTGCAGCCAGCACTGAAGGATAAAAGAGAACAGCATTAGAATGATGTATCATATATTATTATTATATATATAGTGTCCTTACTTGTAGATCTCATTGCCCTCGACATTATAGCGATCGCAGTTCTTGAACACCAATTGAATATCGTTAAGCAATTCCTCGTTCAATTGATATTCGCCCATGTTTAGCTTGGACTTGATTTTAGCCAGATCCATGGGCGTCTTAATTATCTTATGGTAGTCCGGTACTTCGGAGGGCAGCACGGGTCGTAGGAAAGGCCACGCCGCCTGATGCTTCATTGTCTGCTCCAGCAGTTCGTATAAGGCGGCGCTATTCAGTGGCAGATTGTCGTTGGCGCGTCGGCCCGACCGACGATTGTTGTTGTTGGTACTGGTGTTGTTGTTGTTGTTGTTACTATTGTTGTTATTGTTGGCGGACTTGTCTAGCGATATTCGAAGTGAGTTACGTGAGGAGCGCGAACGTTTGGCCTGTGGCTCCTCGTGATCCTCATCGTCGTCGGCATCGCCATCAGCTGTGAAGAGAAAATGTGTTAATAAATATGAATATAATAGTTATAACAGTTATAGAAGGATAAGTGGTGACAGTACCATTACTGGGACGGCGTCGAGTACGCGATGTCTCATTTCCTTTGCACTTTTTGCATACGAATTCCGTGCGAGGCTGACGCTTTAGCTTGATACACTCCAGATGATACCACTCGGAGCAGCGGGAACAGCAAACCTCGCAGCCGTCGTAGAAACAGATCTGACAAACCTCCTCTTCGCTGTGGATGGAAAATTGGATAGGATTGAATAGGATCTCAATAACCTTTATAGTCAATCAATAATCAAACATACGTTGCTTCTTCCTCATTTTCTTCCTCTGTGTCATTTTCATCTGCTTCCACAGACGAATCATTCTCGGCCTCATCGTCCTCATCCTCCTCGATCGCATCTTCGATTTCTTTGGATTTTAGTCGCCTGCTACTGCGACGTCCACTGGAGCGCACAGCCGCCTTCGCTTTGGCTTTGACGGACGTCGAAGAAGCTACGCTTTCTGGATCATCACTGAGCTCGGTTTCTTCCAGGTTTTCGTCATCATCCTCCTCATTGGCGTCTTCATCGTCATTATCAGCAACGCCTTCATCAACATCCTCGTCTACCTCGTCCACAATGAACTTGCGCTTCTTCTTAGCAGCGCGCTTATTCTGCTCCTGCTGCTTGTCATCCGTGGCGTTGGTCAAGCCCAGATTCTTGACGCAAGTGTGGCAATACCAGTTGCCCTCGGGCACCGTGCGCATCTTTGGCTTCATACAGAACATGTGAGTGCCGCCGTTGCACTGGTCGCAGAGCAGCATTTTCTCCGGATCCGTCCTGCGCCGGCAGACCTTGCACAGCGACTTGTTCGTGGAATGGTTCCACAGTATGGAGTCGTGGAGAATGCTCATATGTAGGAATATCTGAGCATAGCTGGTGCTCTCCATCAGCGAGATTTCCCACTGATACAGCTTGAACTCGCTGATGAACTTCTGCTGCTCCAGCTTAGCGTCCTGGCGTTTCTTGGTGACCCCGAATGGCTCCTTCAGGAAGCGACGTCCGATTGCCTGCTCCACTTGCAGCAGGGCGCTGGCCAGATTTCGTACCTGGGTCTGGTGCGACTGGGATGCTGTAGAGGATGAGTCCTCGCCATCGATAATGCTCTGTCCCGGATCTGTGAACTTGCCGTATCGCTTCTTTGTGTATTGACTATACACATCCTTGCCCTCATCGTCGTGATCCTCGAAATCCTCGTGCGATTCATTGTCCGAGTCGACCTCGCCCGTCTCGCTGTACATCTGGTCAGGTCCCCACTGCAGCTTACTCTGGGCATCAAAGTTATCCTGCAGCAATTGCTGGCGCCATCGCTCCATATCCTTGACCTTCAGCTTACCCAAGTCACCGGTGTAGATGTCCGTTTCCAATTGCAGAATGCAATCCACGAGATGCAAACGCAAAACCTCGTTGATCTCCGTGCCATCGGGTAGTCCGAAATTAGCCTGGCTGTACTTCCGCTGAGTGTCCGACTGCATCGCGCTGATGAACTTGCTCCGCTTCTTGTCAGTGTCCAGGCTGAGCAGGTCCAGCGGACAGTTCTTCACATGCTGTTCAATGAGGGAACGCATCTGGGTGAGCTCGTCGAGCAGTTCGGACTCGCGCCAGCCAAGTGGATTCAGGGATCTGAGCAATGCATCAATCTCCTCCGCCTGATAGATATACGACCAGACCTTGCGCTGCGGATGCTGCTCGCTGTGGACAATGCAGTTGGCGCTGTCTCCACTGCACATGAGCAGCTCGAACTGTGTGGGCGGCGACTGCTCCTCGTCCTCTCCGCTTCCGATTTCCATGCTCTCCGCCGATGGCCCCTGTCCGTGGCCATTGAGTCGATTCTCCTGGTTCTCTTTGTTCTCCAGGGACTGCTTGCTGCTGGGTTTGCGCCTCTTCCTGTCATCGTCGCTGTAGAGCTTCACCAGATAGATGCGCAAATCCTTACGCACCTTCGGTAGCTGCGCCTGTTTGCGCAGCTCGGCAGGAGACTTATTGACCGGCGGCTGGGCTAGGCACGTATCCATCATGGTATCCGGCATGTGCTCTATGAAAATGCCTGGCATGGACTCCAGCACATAGTACTTGCGATAGCATCGATCCGTGCCCAGATATATCAAGAAGTTAAACAGCTCCGAGTGCAGCTTGAGCACCTGATACTCATGCTTGCGTTGCTCCCGATCCGACTGAGTTGCCAAGTCGGCGATGCGTCGATTGAGCTGCTCACCCAGCGCCTGTTTCTTCTCTGCATCCTGCTTGATGTCGTCCGAGAGGCACTGCTGATGGTGCTCCGTGGTTAGCTTGCGCTTGGCCATCTCGACGGCAGCCAGACGCTTGTTCTCCGTAATGATGAGGGCGCGCAGTTCGCTCTTTGCCTTGGCTGTGCGCTCCATGCGCTCTTCGATGACGTTGATGGTGCCCGAGTAGGTCAGGATCTGCGCCATCAAGCAGTTTATGACGAGCATTATATCCGTGAATTCAAGCTGAGCAATGGAATCGGTGCGGAGGGCGCGCAGAATGTGAGTGTGCTTCAGGCGCAAGTGTAGACCCGGATCCTCGATCGACGAATACCCATTACGGTACATAATCCGCCACTTCTCGGGCCTGTCTTGCACGAACGCGCCGGAGGCCAGCAGATGCAGGCGCAGAACCTCGCTCAGGGTGAGCGCGTCCAGCGGCAGCTCGCTCAGATTGAAGGAGAAGTGTCGCTTGCAATAATGATGCGTGTGCGCGGCTTTCGACATGCTGATGTACGGCTCTCGAGTGAACGGCTTGCGTCCGACGGAGTACCGCACCGGGCACTCCTCCTCCTCCTCCTTTTGCAGATCGAAGATTGTGCCCAGCAGCACAAGCAGTATGTCCGAGAGTGGACCAGCCACCTCGCGTGCACTAAAAGCGCGCGACATCTCGTAGAAGCTCAAGTTCTGGCGGAAAACCTCTACGCCGGAGAGCAGTCCGCGATACGTGTGCATAAACTCGCGCAGCATGAAGGCGTCGCCCAGGATCTGATCTGGCAAGAATGTGACAATTGGATGATATGTGGGCAACACGGCCTGATCGCTGCGCTCCAGGTCATCTGTCTTGGTCGTCAGTTCGTGGCATTCCTGGTCCACGCGCAGCATCAGCTCAGCCTTTTTCTCCGCTTTCTTTCGCTCCATCTCCGCACACTTGGCAATCTTCTCGAGCCGGACGCGTTCCATTTCGTCGGCCAGCAGTTTCGCTCTGGCTTCCGCGCTCACTTTGCTCTTGGCCGTCGACTCCTCTCCCTTAACGATGTATTTGTTCAACGTTGATTGTTTTTTGGTATCCTTAGCCTCGGGTCGTTTTATTTTCGCCGGCGAATAGCGCGGCATTTTGCCGATAAATATTTTGGAGAAGCTGGCATTTGGATCGGTTACGTATTGTTTGTAGGTCTCGGGTTTCGGACGCAGTATTCCGTCCACGCGGATTACATTGTTTTTGATGAACATGGCCAAATTCTCTTGATTGAACTCGGCGCGCTGGCGCCGCAATTGATCAAAGGGTGCGCTAATCTCTTCCCCGTTGGATGCACGCAAACGATATTCCAGCTGCTCGGTATCCTCGTAAACGCCATTCGCTGGCTCCGGCACCTGCTCGCCCGCCTTAATGCCCACCACTTTGAAAACGGCATTCCTCTTGGTCGTAACGGTCACCTCCTCATTGAGAAAGAAGCGTTTCCGCAGAAACTTGGACACCATTATATTCAGCGTCTTAACGGCCGATTGACGCGCGTGCTCGATGACCAGCAAAACCGGAGCACGCAAGCTCTGTTTGAACTGTTCCATCTTCTTGCGTGCCACCCGCTCGCTCTTGACCGCCTCCTCGTAGGTGAGCCCATCCTTACCAGTAGCCTCGCACTGCCACACCGTCGAGTTGATGGCCATTACATGCCGGAAATAGTTTCTGCAAACGATAAATGTATGTTAAGTTATATCAATGTTAAGTCTTCAATTTATAATTATTTGAATATCACTTATTTTAATTGTAATTGATTGTGATTTTTAGATTGTGAATTATGATCAATATTCTATTATTTTCAAATACATAATACTTATACAAAGTTAGTTTGATAAAAGAATTATATATATATCAATTTCATGATATACATATATATAACCAGACTATATTTACAAACTTAATCACATGAAATTTGTTTATTTAATTTCTCAATCGGCACTATAAACCATGCAGTAGCTCCTCTAATTTATATCTATATATATTACCAATATTGTGATCAATTTACAATATTTTTTTTGCAAACATTTCATTTTAATATAGCAACAATAATTGATAACATGTATATAACAGTAATCTAGCTTTCAGTTTGTATTTGAAAAGAAATGCGCGAAAGGTGGCAACGCTGTGCCTAGCAGCTGGGTATGTAATTCGCGCGCTTTCCACTGACCGCCCTGCCTACCACCTTTTCTACAGGCCAAATCTTTTCGCCTCTGCATGCATGTATCGCTTGGCCGAAGCATGCGTTCATCAGCTACGCTTTGTTGTATACTTTAGCGCGTGGTTTGCTTTGTCATCGCTATCCTGCTGCAGCATACAGCATTTGATAAAAGGCAAAAACAAATTAATGCCAAGGCATTCGAGAGACTTACTCATAGTCACGGAATATGCGTTTGGTAATATAGCAGCAGAAGACCAAGTCGTTGTCGTGGAATGTTTCATTTTTGCCCTCTGTTTGGTTGAGATCGAAACCGTCGCGTTTGCAAATCGGCATATTTGCTTATTTGTTTTAGAACTTCCTTAATTTTGTATTATAATCGTGGGCGAAACTTTATGAGCGCGCGCGTAGGAGCACAGGACAAGCCACAGTCTGAGTGGAGGAGCACAGACACTTGCCAATAAAAGGCGCCCAATTTTATTGCAAGCAAGCAAATATAGCCGTTATTATACTGCACGTTATTAGATGAATTCAATTAATGACTGCAGTCTGCCACTCTTGCTGCTGTTTGCACTCGCATTTAGAAGCGTTTGTACTGTAGTATTAATTATTTTCCTTAAAAATATAATTTTCACGCGCGCCTCGCGAATTTCGCTTGGCGTTTGAGATGCTAATGGCACTTCGGACTGTGACTATCGATAAATAGTATGTAAACAAGCCCAAGCGTTGACTCCATTCTCTAACGATAGTTTGCGCGCGACTTTCGTTTAGTGCTGGAAAACGCAAGTTTAAAATGCAATATGATGAAGTTTATTCAAATTTATTACTAACAGCATGACAATATTTTATTTGGAAATTGTTAAGCACTTAACAATAATTTGTTCAATTTAAAGGGCTTATACACTGAGGAAATATCATAATCAGCCTATTGTTGCAAGTTTCTTTTTGATCTATACAGATATCGATTGTCATATATATCGATAAGACATCAACAACTCTACTGCAAAACGGAATAAAAGAACCACACACAAAAAAAGTTTGCGGAAAAGGAAAAGTGCATATGATTGACTAAAAATAATACAAGAAGGCGGCAAAATAGATAGCAATGTGCACAAAACTGTGTAAAACGAAAAACATGCGCTACTGCGTATGACGGCTAAATAAGTTTTCATCTATCTAAATAGGTAGGCCTCTGGCTCAGTCTCACTGGCGCAACGAGCAGGCTGCTTCATATCATTCTTTCGCTGTCTTCCTCTTCGCTTCGTGCGACAAGCAACAGCAGTAACACACAGCACAGCAGAACGATATTTTTGTCGAGGGGCAAAAACTGTACGCGCTCTGTGTTGTGTTGTCTTGTGCGTGTGTGTGAGTGTGATTGTGTGTGCATGCAAGTGCGAGTGGGAGCAGGAGGGCGCAGCGCGGAGACCGAATAATGTACAAAAGTTTAATGTCTCGTTTTGTTTCTACTTATGCAAATTGCAGTCTGTTTTCCGTTTCTGTATCTTGGTGTGCGTGCGCTACGGACTTGCCTCAGTGTAATTTATTAACTCGACGAATTCCCACCCACCCCTCGTTTTGTGTGGCAACCCAAACGGAACGGAACGGAACCTAAGCCCTAAATGATAATGGTTCGCAGACGCGCACGGCCCGCCAAAGAGCCAGCCCTAATGGTGGTTACCTCTGACGGGGTCGAAGCCAATACCGATGCAGCGCTGGCCCTGCCGTTCAATGGCGACCCAATCAGCGTTGTGGCCGCAACGGCAGCCAATAATCTGCTGGATGATCAATATTTTGCCAGTCCCAAGCGAAAAGACTGCCGTCTCATGAAGGCACACGAAAATCTCAGCAAAGACAACAGCAAGGCCAACGCTGGTAACTCGACCAAGTCTGAAACGGACCGTATAATTGGTGAGTTATTTGAGGTTAACTTTGGCGCACTCACAGCCCCCTTCCCTTCGCTTCCCCTTCCGCTTAGGTGTTCAATTGGCAACGCGCTCTCAAACACGGACCATTGAGAACTTTTTCAAAGCAAGTGCAGCTGCAAAAAACAAGAAGAAAAACGGAATTATATCGGAGACAAGTGCTGGAAAAGCAACAATAGCAGAGCAAAAGACAATAACCTTAAATGGCGCCTTAATCGCTGAGCTGGAGGAGGCGGTGGCGGAGGAGGAGGAGCTGCTCCTGTATGACGAACACTCCATAGCTTCGCCGTCGACCAGCACCAGCTCCGCAGCATATCAAAACGATGATCTTGAGGTTGACAACAGCTACGACCCGGGCTGCAATTACACGCCCACAGACATAGACACACACATTCAAATAGACGCGCACACACAGACAGAGACACGCATACAATCCGACACACACACACAGACAGACGAACACATCGATGCTCCCACACCCACAAACACAAACACAAACACAAACACGGCTGCCTTTCAGACGCATCGCTCGGCGCTGCGTGACAGTCACAGCTCATCACATAGCAGCAGCAGCAGCAGCGCTGCAGCTTCCGAGAATATATTTCTACAGGAGCCGGTGCTGACGCTGGACATTGATCGCACGCCCACCAAGGCCTCCAGCATTCGCATCAACAAAAGCTTTGAGCTGGCCAACGCCGTGTTCTCGTCGCCGCCTTCTGTGCTGAGTGCTTGCGTGCTCAACGGTCGCTTCAATCAAATTGTTACGCTGAATGGGCATGGGCATGGACATGGGCACGGGCACGGGGAGGAGTTACTTGATCACGAACAAGAACCGCATCAGATGCAGCAGCCGCTGGGCGGCTACGAGTTGGACCAACATGACAGCAGTTCCTGCGACAGCGGAGTCGCCTGCAGCTTAACCGCAGGCACATCGCCTGCGGCGGCGGGCAACAGACGACGCAAACCCGCTACGCCACACCGCATCCTGTGCCCCTCGCCCATTAAGACGATGCCACGCGATGCAGCGATGATCAAGGGCGAGGCGCTGTCGCCTCGCAAGTCGCCGCGCAAACTGCAAATGCAGCTGGCCGCAAGCGGCGCCACCAAGTCGCGACGAAGACTGAATCAGCCAAAGCCACAAGCGCCTTACCAGCAGCAACAGCAGCAGCACAGCCCCATTTCTAACGAAGATGTGGTTTTGGTGGACGACGAGGACGAGGAGGATGATGTGCACGCTCTGCTCAAGGCCGCGGAGGAGCGTGAGAATCTGAACAAAACCAAGGCAATGCTCAAGCCGGCTGCAGTCACAGCAGCAGCGGCCAAACCAAAGGCGTCTACCAAACCAGCTAAGGCCAAAACAATGGCAGCCAAGTCCGTGCCTCTGGCTGCGACCAATGGCAACCGCGAGATGACCGAGTTCTTTCCGGTGCGCCGGAGCGTGCGCAAAACCAAAACGGCCGTCAAAGAGGAAATGATGCGCAATCTGGAGCAGGCTGTGCTCGAGGAACGCTGCGATGGCCTGCAGATACGCCACTTTATGGGCAAGGGGCGTGGCGTTGTCGCAATACGTCGCTTCAAGCGTAACGAGTTCGTCGTCGAATATGTGGGTGATCTCATTTCGATCAGCGAGGCCACCGAGCGCGAGCGTCGCTATGCGCTCGACGAGAATGCCGGATGCTACATGTACTACTTTAAGCATAAGAACCAGCAGTACTGCATCGATGCCACCATCGACACCGGCAAGCTGGGCCGCCTGATCAATCACTCGCGCAACGGTAATCTTATGACCAAGGTGGTCGTCATCAAGCAACGGCCACACCTGGTGCTGCTGGCCAAGGATGACATTGAGGCCGGCGAGGAACTGACTTATGACTATGGCGATCGTTCCAAGGAATCGCTGCTGCATCATCCATGGCTGGCATTCTGAGCTATGATACGGCAACTGTCATTACCTAAATATACATAATAAATAATAACATTAGCCTAGATATTCTTTAAAGAACAATGAGAAAATATTTAAAGCAAAAGCAAAAAGAAAACTGTTAGTGCAAAATATCGTAACGGATAGAGAGCATCATCAACATATTTTTGGATCTGTTAGCGTTTTTCCTTTATGTTAAGGCATCGATTATGAAACTGTTGAACATTTAGATGAAGTTGAAGCGATTGAAGCTGATGATTATAACATTAACATTAACATTAACATTGCATTCACATTTATAATGAAAACGTACACACTATTTATATAGGCCTAGACATTATATATATACATACATAGAAATATAATATTGCTAATTAATATGTACTATTTACTGCCATAGTGCTATCTGAATACACCCTATGCACCTCGCTCGCCACTCCCAATCCAAAAGAAGCAACAAAACTCCTGACTAGATATTTATAGATATATATAATTATTATTGCATCAACATCTATTAACACAATCTATACACACACATTTGACGAGGCTTCCTGTAGCGTCCAATAGCAGAGTCCTACTTACTGGGAGAGTGTGCCAGAACTCCTATGATTTCTCTCAGTGCATCTCCCAATGAGCTTCCTTAAGCAGGTTTCAATTACTCCATTACGCCTCACAGCAAGTCTCTCCCACACAAAGAAACATGAATCTAATGATATATGCCCCCCGTCCCCAGAAACCTAATTCGTAAGTGTAACGCAAAATTGTATTGCAAGAAACTTGGTTCAAATAAACGTAAATTGTTTTTTTTTTCAATTACTATATATATAACATATATATTTTTATTATACTCTGCGCATATATATTACATTACATTATCTATTAATTGTATTATATAATTTTGTAGCACACAATACACTGATTTGAATTCAAGCCGCAAACCCATATATAATTACATAATTTGTATTCGTTTAATATTTAATTAGCAAAATAAAAACAAAGCTCACGCAGAAATGCATAATTTACAGTTAGGTCTACGTCTACTGCATCGATTTGAAATTAGTTATAATTTATATATCATAATTGTTTTACCTTCACACACAAACACACACATACATTCATACACAGAAACAAACATTAAGCGAAAATCAATAAATAAAACATTAACACAAAAAATCTGAAGCCAATTCAATTCATAATCGTTTCTTCCACTTTAGAGATCAATGCAAACTATAGCTACAAATGGAATGAAGGCGTTTCTTTCCTTTCCTTTAATAAATATAACGAATTTGATAAGTTATATTACAAAGACGCCTATAAAAGTATACAGGACTATAAAATATATATTCGCTTAGGCGGGTTAAGTATTTGTTGTTGTTTTCCTTCAGATATATCTCACTTTGGAATGGCTGGGACAATTTTCGAAAATGGAAGTTATGCAACCAGACTGCTCGATTCTATTCACAGATTAGTTTGGGTCAAAACTGGGCTATACAAGAGTGCCTAAGCTGGGCTTTCGCAAATCTATAAGTATATATATATATATATCGATATTGTATTACTATTACCATATGCTGGGCAACTTATTGGATAGGAAAGCAAGTTGAATCAATTCAAAAGCATTTTGGGTTAACTAAACTAAAGTGGGTCGGGTCGCCTTAGCTATATATGTAGAGGTAATATCGCGTACTACGTCTTATGCAATTCTATACAGTCTAAACACATAAAATATTCAGTTAATATGGGCGCTATAACTAGAGCCTAAAACTAGAACTAGTTGCTGAGTTATTTAAGTTTTTTCGGCCAACTGTTGCAAATCATTTTCTTTTCTTTTTTTTTTTTTTTTTCAAAATTTACAATCAAATTAATTTTTACAAAATATATATTGCACTACGCGAACAGATTAGCATTGCTTTGACTACGACTATACGCCTACGCCTACGACTAACAACAATAAGAACAACGACAACAAGCACAACAACCACAACGACAACAACACACACATTAACAATAACAAGAGCCTATTGCTGCTCTTACAATATCTTTGAAGCTTATATAGCGAATATCTAGACGGATTCATAATACTGACTGACGCATTGCCTACGTCAAGACGCTCGCCTCGGCTGCCACTGGACACGGCGGCGACGCCAGCAACATTGTGGACGACTTGTGATGCTGATGCTGCTGCTGCTGCTGCTGCTGCCGCTGCTGCTTCGCACTGCGCAGTTTTTGTCATTTCTTGGCACTGAAACTGGGCTTGGGCAGCGAGCTCATGAAGGCGCCCGCATTGGCAGGCAGTGCCGGGGCCACGAAGCTCAGGTCGGGTATCAGCGAGATGCGTGGAGCCACCTTGGCGTTGCTCAGATGGAACTGTTGCCGGTGGTGTTGTTGCTGCTGCTGCTGCTGCAACTGCTGCTGATGGTGTTGGTGATGCTGATGCTGATAGGACACCGCATTGCCTGTGGCTGTCGGTGCCGTTGAGAAGTCGTGCATCATGTGAATCTGCTGTGGTATATTATTGTTGTTGCTGCTGCTGTTGTTGTTGTTGCTGCTGCTGCTGCCGCTGCTATTATTGCTTTGATATTTAGGCACCAGGTTGCTGTGTGAATGCGGCTGCTGCTGCTGCTGATACAGGCTCAGCGGATTATTGTAGAAGTTCGCGCTCTGCCAAGCGCCCGAATTGAATTGGGGCGTGGCGCGTGAGGGCAACGGCGAGCTGCTCACAAAGTCCGACCAGTCATCGTCCTTCTGGGCTGCAATGGGCGTGGTTTTCCTTGTTTTCTGTACATTGTTGTTGTTGTGTTTGTTTTGCTGCTGCTGCTGATGTTGCTGCTGCTGCACAGGCACCGACACAAAATCGGACCACTCATCATCCTCCTGCTGTTGCTTCTGCTTCTGCTGCTGCTTGGGCGACTGTTGCGCAACGCTGGCGCTTATCGTCGGCGGCTTGAACTGATGCGAAAACAGCTCCTCGATGCGCGCCAGCTCGTCGGCATTGATGCTGGCCAGCGCCTTGTCGCCCCACTCAATGGTGGGCTTGGCCAGTGGAATCGACTGCGGCAGCAGTATGGCCGGACTGAGTATCATTTGCTCGCCGAATGTCGGCGTCCCGTTGCGCGGCGGCTGCAACTGGGCGACGTTCTTGGCGGCGGGCACAGACTGAAAGTCACTGAAGTCATCGTCCTCTGCTGCTGGCTTGCCCGCGCTGCTCAGTTTGGTGGGCGAGTCGAGGCCGTAGGGCGGCGGCTTGTACTCCACGTCGCGATATTCCTTCTTGACAACCGTCTCATCGATAATGATGCCCGCCGAGGCAATCTCGTAGTCGAAATCAATGGGCGCCAGTGTGGTGGTCTTGGCCACCGCTGTGTCCGACTTCGAAGGCGTATAGATATGCGTCTCCTTGAGTGGCAGCGAAAAGCTGTTGTTGCTGCTGCTGCTGCTGCTGCTGTTGCAGCTGGTGATCTCGTGCAACTGCTGACTGGTGGCCACCAGGGACGGCGGCGGCGGTGATGGTGATGGCGATGGCAAAGGTAACTCTCCTAGATCAAGTTGCTGCTGCTGCTGCTGCTGCTGAGGGAGCTGCTCAGCGTCGTCGAAGCTGTGGCCATGGCCGTCTGTTGATAGAGCAGGCGATAGCGGTGCTGTTGCTGCTGCAGCAGCAAATACTGATGCTGCTGCTGGGCCGTCATCAAGACAGGCGGCGGGCACAACGGCAGCTGCCTCGTCGGCGCCTGAGGTTTGCCCATTAGCCGGGCCAGGCTGCGCTTTAGTCTGGCTCTGCGCTGCTGCTGCGGCGGCGGCGGCTGCTTCAGGTCCTGTGAAGCACATACAAAAAATTCAGATTAGCTTTAGGGCATCAGCAATGGTTTCTGGTTAGATACAAATGGACAACATGAGTACTAAGATACTGGATTAACTAGTGCAGTTGTGGAAGGTTCTTGGGGTTCGGTTGTGTTTGGCAGCGAAAGGTAACAAGAACTGAGGAGAAATAGTTGGAGTTGCATAGACTTAAAAGAGAGAGTATATAAAACAGTATGCACAACTACAACACGAAGCACGGAGCCAACGAAACTTACTAAGATCCAGCAAGGCGCAGTGAGCGGTTAAATTAGTGTTTGTTGTTGTTGTTGTTGTGGTTGTTATTGCATGATTGTTATTATTGCAGATGGTGGCAAAATGTGTGACAAAATTGGCATTGGCATTGGCATTGGCATTAGCATTGTCATTGTTGTTGTCATTGTTGTTGTGGTTGATTGTCATATTTTCATTATTATCATTAAGCAGTTCCATTAAAGGCAGTTGCGCATCCAAGGCATCGTGAGTATTGTTGTTGTTGTTGTTGTTGATGTTGTTGTGGGAGTAGTTAGAGGTAACAAGATTTATTTTATCAGCATTAGCCACCATCGTTACTTGGTCTAGTTGTTGTTGTTGTTCCAATTGTAAAGTCTGTACATGTGATTCTAAATACAATTTATCGTAAGGATAAATTTGAGTACATAAATGGTGGACACAAGAATCAAGTGAAAGTAACGCTATTTTGCTCTATATTATACCCTTGCAGAAGATTATGTCGAGCTCAAAAATAAATAGTTCAATATTTGTGTAAAAGATTAACCTAATTTTTCAATTAATTTTAAGAGCTATTTGATCATTGTAAATGTAATAACAAAATCTAAAACGTTTTCTAAACCATCAAAAACAGATATTCAATGGAAAAATTCAAAAATATTATTATAAAAACCAAAACCTTTTTTTTATGTTTAAACCATAAAAAAATCCTCAAACAAATCATTAAAAAAAAAAACTAATAATGATAATTTTTTTTAATCAATCATTACAATAATAATAATACATAATCAATCAAAAACATCAAAAATAAAAAATCGAATTATACATAACAAAAACCTATCTTCTCTAATATTAAACGTTTTTTTAAGCCATACAAAATTTGATCTTTAAACAGATCTTTAGAACCATAAGAAATGGATTTTAAAACCATCAAAAACCTATATTAAAAGTAATAATTAAAAAATCTAAATAAACAAAACAAAAACATTTCTTATATTATATAAAATGTTTTTCTAAACCATTAAAAATTAGAGCTTTAAACGATCATTAAAATAAATTTGATTTTTTCTCAAACGTTTTTCTAAACCATAAAGGATTGTAAAAACCGATAGATAAATGATAAAAGATCGAGTCATAAAAACAATAAAAATTTAAATAATGTAAAAATTGAAACTAAATCAAAACAAAAACGGGTTTGTATCGATAGGATTTTCTTGTAACTCCATTATTGACATTTCCATAAATCAAACTATAGAATATTTCATTTAAAATATATCAATAACAATAACAAAAAAATCAAATCTTCAGCAACTTTTCATTTGATTGTGTAGAATTTGGCCATGTTGCTACTTGACCTAATCTTAACCTAATCTCTACATGGTAATAGCTTTTACAACATTTGATTACTTCTATATATATTTATGTATATATACATATATCTGCAAGGGCATGACAGCTTCGGTCCACCGAAGTGTTGGCAATTTGCAAGAACGTTTTGTAATTGGAAATAAGAAACGAATGGAAATCAAAACAGAACGAGAACAGAGAGCAGCCAATAGAAGGCGGGCCAATTGTTTGTTCAGTTTGGAAGCGAGAAGCGTGTGGATCAACAGAAACAGAAACGTCTCAGGATAGAACGAGCGAGAGGCAGTGGAAATTTTGGTTACGAGAATCGTGTGTAGCGGTTAATTTGCGGTAACTAAGTTCATTGCGGCGTGTAACGAGTCCAGAAACTTACCCTGAATTGGCGGCTGAGTGGAGCTGTTGCTGGTGGGCCGCCAGCTTGCGACTGGCGCCTCTTGGGAGGAGTTCGGCCCGGGCGTTGCGGACAGCGGTTTGAGTGGCTTCAGAGGATCAAAGCTTAAATTCGCCGCAAAGCGAGGCATTGACGCATTCCACTTGTCGCCGAAGAGCTGCGAATAAAGAAAGTATCTTAGTTAAAGAAAATCAAAGTTGAATATATTTGTATTTACAATATTCCGTGAGTCGATGGCCAGTGAGCGCACCAGGGAGTGGCGCATCTCCGAGCTGGACCACTGATAGTTGAGAGCGTGCGCCTGCTCAATGGCACCGAAATGCAATGTTTGCGTCTCGGCCAGCGGCTTTTGGTTGCTTTCAGGCTGCGCACAGCTGGACTCCAGCTTAGGGAACATGATCTCCAGCACAGGCTTGACGCGCTCGTTGATGCTCAAGTGAGCAGCAGCTGGTGGCGGTGGCTGTGGCAGCACGGGCGCCGCTGCAGGCGGGGCGGACACAAATGTTGGCTCCGCAAAGTCACCAAAGTCGTCATCAGAATCGTCTTCGGAAGCCACCTGTGTGGGCACAGTCGACGTTGCGGGCGTGGCAAAGTCCTGGAAATCGTCAAATCCATCATCCTGACTGGCCGCCACCTGCTCCGATTCAACAGCCTTAACGTCTTCGACAGCCGCAGGCGCAGCAGAAAAGTCCGCAAAATCGCCAAAGTCATCGTCCTCGCCCTGGGCCTCGGACGGAGCCTCATCGACTTTTCCATTAAGCTCCTGGGGCGGCTTATTATCGAGTTCCGTTGCTTGGCACGCCACAACCTCGGGCTTCGGCTCAGCTACAGGCAATTCTTTATGCAATGCAGGCGCTTGCTGCGTGGGCGTCGCTACAATCTCTATGGCAAAAAAGTCGGGCGCGCCTTCAGGTATAAATAGTTCTTTGGGTTTCTTTGGCGAACACTCGTCGTCGCTGTCGTCGGTCACATCTTCCAGTGTTACCTGGTGACACACAGGGGGTGCTTTGGTTGTCTGCTCATCGGCTACGGGCGACAAGGTGCTTGGCGGCGTTGCACTGCCGCTGGAGTATAGGCTGAGGCTGTCGAGCTTCAGCGAGGGCACATTATCATTGGTATTAGCCTCTTCTTCCTCATCGTCCAGCTCCTCCAGGGGAGCCTCTACACCTTCAACTACTTTAAGCTCATTTAGCTCTGCTACGGGAGCCAGTGCATCAATGTGTTTTGGTGACTTTTGCTGCTCCTCGGTTAGTTCAGTGTCAGCTGCTTTCACCTGATAATTGAAAGCCTCCACTGTAGCCTTTTCCGTTGTAGCAGGTCCAATGCTCAGATCTGGCGGCTGCGACTGAGCGCTGTATTCAGCTGATATGGGCAATTCTGGCAATTCGGACACTGGAACGGAAGTTGCGCTTTGTTAATAAACACAAAATAGCGTAGCTATAAAAACAATTACCTTTCGCATTGAGCGATATGTTGTGTGTGTCGGTGACTAAGCCATACTCAGAGTATTCGTCAGCTTCGCCGTCTTCCAAGTGCAGCGTTGATTGTAGCCCCGAATCGTCGTCGTCCTCTCCAAAGTCAATCGGGGGCGGAGTGCTGCACAGGAGCGGCGGCACATTTACCATTTTGTGTGTCCTTTGTTCCAATTTCGCACTCGTTGTTGTTTTTGTTGTGCTAATTTGACTAACAGCAGCTGCAAACACTTCAGGAACTGTCGTGCTGGTCGTTGTGACGTTTTCAACCCGTTTATCTGCGTATGTGTGTTAGTTCTCGCCTGAATGTGTGTGCATGTGTGTGTATATTTGTGAGCCCACTCAAGGTCTGTGCTGGAATTTTCTTAGTTGACTTTACGTTACGTACTCGCGTTGAGTTTGGGCTTATGGTACTCTACTTAAGTGTCACTTGCGCAACGATTTTGGTCTAAAATATACAGTTCAAACGGTTTTATGTTTCAAATTCGCCATGTTTTCAACAAAACAAATTTTTTCCAGGCTTAGTTCTGACATTCACAGTTAGAGATGTGTGACATGTAACGAGTGATTACAGGTGGCGAGTCACTGTTGCAAATGAAAAATACCAAAAGTAACGGACACACATATTGTTCATATATAAAAATATCCATAAATCAAGATATCAATATATTCCATAAGTATTTAAATATGATTCTTAGATTAAGTTAAATCAAAATACAATTTTTTAGCAACTGTAGCTACATGCTACAACTGTTTGAGCACAGCTACATGCAATCAAAGTTGGTTTAATTTGTGTAATACTTTTCATATTTTATTTCGTATATGAATTTAGTTGTGAATTGTCTATTGTGTTTGACAATTTTGAATAATTTTATTTAAAATTTAAACACAAATAAACCATTTTACAGCACTGGAAATATCGATATTTTGCATATCGATTGTGTATTTGTCAGTCTGACAGCTGCTTTAAGGTTATACTACTATTGTAGTGGACTTGAATTCGCATAATCTATTGGTAAATATAATTTTCATTAGTAGAATTTACGTTTTATAGCTTCTTGTAAGCATTGTGTACGGCTGAATATATATAAAGTATCAGCCAACCAACTGACATACTCATTTTCCTTGCAGCTATTGGTCTTCACATTACATAACTAACCAGCTATGTCTCAGGCTCCAGTTCGTGTCTCGCCGCTCATCAAGCTCGGAAGATGGTCCTTGCTGCTTGTGGGCATTGCCTATGGCGCCGCTCACCAAAGCCGACTTTCCAAGAAGGAGGAGAAGATCCGCGAAATCGAGTCCCAACAGAAGGCCATTCGTGATGCCAAATTGGCCGAAGAGAAGAAGCGCAGCGCCGAGGCTGAGGCTAGGGCCCTGGCCGAGCTGTCGAAACCACGTCCCCATTAGAGTGCATCTTTAGTTTCTTATTAACAATTAATTAATTGCTTCTACAAGTGTTCGCTCTAACAATAACATCTAAATTCCACAAGGCGCAGGCGATCGGGCAGTGTTGCTCCAAAACTATCGAACTATCGATCGTGTTTGTGTGTTTATCTGAAGTTTGTGCAAATTCAATGATTAAAAATGAGGGAATTATGTAAAACATAAAACAACTAGTCTCTTATATATTGCTTATTTTAGATGGCCTTCTTTTTGGTTTCGTGCGAGATGCCCAAGCATATTTTTAGTTATTTTTTTTTATACTCTCTGCACTTCTTCCTCCAATGATGAGCTAATTCTGCGTGGATAAGTTGTTGAATCAATAATTACCCGCTACCAAGGCGATAATTTAATAGGTGTTGAAACACCTCACTTGTCGGGGGTGACACGCAAGGCACCTAATGCAAATGCCAGCACACGGCTTTCAATAGCTTGCGAAGATGTCGAATTTCTTAGAGCAGTTGCCCAAGCATCTGCAGGAGATTGCAGAGCGGGGTAAGATCTCATGTTCTATTTGACCTGAAGTGATGCCAGCTAATGATTCCATCTAGTAAACGTGCTCACGCCTGAGAAAATATTAACAACGCCTCGCGTTAGGTTTATGGACACTCGCACTTGTGAGTTGGATTCCTGTGTTCACAGCTGCACGCCGGAGGATGTGCGTATTCTGAAGGAGGCGGCTGCAAAGTGGCTGGCCGAAACGCCCGTGTCAGCGGATTCCCTATTTAGGATACCCGCTCGCCTGAAGTGGTCCCGCGTGACCTTTGGCTGTGCCGCACTTGACCAGTGCACAGGCGGCGGAGTTTCGATTCGTGGCATAACCGAGATCTGTGGCAACTCGGGCGTGGGCAAGTCTCAGGTACTTTTGCAGCTGGCGCTCAGTGTGCAGCTGCCTCCGACCCTTGGCGGGTTGGGCAAAGGCGTGGCATTCATCTGCACCGAGGACGCGTTTCCTTCCCGTCGTCTACTGCAGATCAGCAAAGCCTTTGAGGCACGTTATCCGGCAGAGCAGGTGAACTTCTTGGGCAATATCTTTATTGAGCATCAGTACGAAAGCGTAAGATACTTGAAGTAGACTTAAAGCTTTCTCATATCCCACATCCTGTACGTTTCAGCAACCGCTGCTCGACTGCATCAGCAATCGCCTGCCACAACTGTTGCAGGAGCACAGCATTGGCCTGATTGTGATTGACTCCGTGGCTGCCATCTTCCGTCTGTACACCGACTTCGATAAGCGCGCCCGGGACATGCGACGCATGGTGCATGCGCTGCTCAGCTATGCGGACAAGTACGACTGTGCCGTGGTGTGCTCCAATCAAATGACCGCCACTGAGGAGACGGATGCGGCGCCTATGGAGGATGTGCCTTGCCTGGGTTTGCAGTGGGCCAATCTCAGCCGCACTCGCATGCGCATCTCCAAGGTGCCCAAGCAGTACAAGCAGGGGGATCAGCTGCTCACCGTGCGAAAGCTGGAAATCATCTACGCTCCCGAGACCCCAAATGCATTTACCGAGTTCCTGATAACCGGCGAGGGCGTGGTCAACGTGCCAAAGCCATCGCGGCCCACGGCCATTAAAAGAAAGTTGATTTAATTTGCTGAATTGTTTATTTTATTCTTTGAATTTAAAATTTGCAACGGCTGCTGATAGGCTCGTCATAGATTCGGATTTATTTTTTTGTTTTTAGTTTTTCTTTCTTTCTTTTCTTGTTTGTACAAACACTCACAATAAACATGTAGGTATTTTTTTTTTATATTTTCCATCTATAATATATATATATTTAGTAGCGATTTACACTTAGGACTGGTTCTGCTTAAACACTTGAAGTTAATAGTTAGTATAGTTAAATTAAATTTGTAATTAACATGAATTCACCAATTGTTGTTGTTATCGTTTTTGCTGTTGAAGAGGCGAGAGCGTGCTCTCTCCATCTCTCTCTCTCTGTCTCTCTTCCAACTCTTTCGTATACTTTATCACATGAAATTTTCGAAAGTTCAAATTACAATTATAATAGTATCTTGGATTTATTTTTTAAAAACTGCACATTAAACATTTAAATGCGTTTCTAATGGCAACATTTACAAAGCCTACACTTAAAACTAACGCATACATACATACATTCAATAAATTACATAAATATGTGTAAATGCCTTAGCCTAACAAGCACACACACACAAACGCGCACGGACACACACACATCAAGCGAAACGAATCCTGGGCTGAGCGCTGGCCGTGTGCTTGAGCAATATTCGACTGTTTTTTTTAGTTTTTTTTTTTTTTTTTGTTTTTGGCACAAGTTAATTTGACTGGCTTGGTGTGAACTGTGGGATGGGAGTCCTAGCCGGGGCTTAACCCATTTGCACATCGTGATCCTGGGAGTCTTGTGCCTCGGTGGATGTGCCCGGCTCGCTGGCCGTCTCCTCATCCTCAGATTCACTTTCGTTCTGTGCGGCTGCTCGCATCCTGTGCTGCGCCTGGGCCGCCCTGCAGCTTCGTATTGGCCATGGCCAGCGCAATCGATATCTTGGACGCGGCCAGCTTGCTCTCAAAGTCCATTTCGGCGAGCAGCGCCTTCGAGGGTGAGCTGCGTCCGTTCTCCTGGGCAGCGGCAGCAGCAACAGCCGCACGCTGCAAGCTCAACGCTGGCGACTCCTCCAGTTTGATCTCCAGCTTCTCAGTCTGCTCCAAGGGTGCTGCCGGCTCGACTGTGAGAGGAATGGCGTGCTGGTGCAGCCGA
This sequence comes from Drosophila meridiana, assembly GCA_035045185.1. Classification (NCBI taxonomy): domain Eukaryota; kingdom Metazoa; phylum Arthropoda; class Insecta; order Diptera; family Drosophilidae; genus Drosophila; species Drosophila meridiana. The sequence goes on from JAWNPF010000055.1 coordinate 9,743,510, forward strand.
TGGTGGTGAAAGGTCTCACCAATGCTATTGTTGTTGTTGTTGTTGCTGCTGTTGTTGTTGTTGCTGTTTGCATTGCGTTTCTCAACCGCTTTGCCATTGCTGTTGTTGTTGCTGTTGTTGTTGTTGCCAGCTATCGGCGTGGAATCGGTGGCATTAGCGCTAGCTCCATTGCCTACTGCTGGGCTGTTTGCGGCTTTTGCGGTCTTCTCCAGCAATGCATTCAATTGCTTTTTAATTTTGGTCGTCGCATGCTTTGTTTGCAATTTGTTTTCATTATTGCCGCTGCCGCTTTTAGTTGGTGTTAATGTGTTGCTGTTGTTGCTGCTGCTGTTGTTGTTGTTGCTGTTGCTGTTAGTGTTATTGCCGCGTGATTTATCCCCTTGGCCATTGGACGCCTTCTTTGGTGTAGCCTCCATACTGCTGGCCGTGATGGACGTAGGCTGACAGCCGCCATCATCAGCAGAGCCAGCGTTGCTGCTGCTGTTGTTGTTGTTGTTGTTGTTGTTGTTGTTGCCTTTGGATTGTTGTTCTGTGGATGTGGGCCTGGACGATTTATGCTCGGCAGCCTCATTGTTTGTGACATTGTCCTGTTTTTTCCACTTTGTGCGTCGATTTTGAAACCAAATTTTTACCTGAAAAGAAACAAAATGGGGAAAATTTTGTCAATAAATTTGATAAATTTAATGAAATCGTAAAGAAACTTGAATTATATTAATTCTGTTTTCTTTTTCAGTTAGTTTTAATGTTTATATAGATATATGTCTTAATATTTGTATAGATATATGTTTTTCTAGATATTATTGTAAAATTTTATAGAAATAAATCAGAAGTCAAACAACTTGGATGAGCTTTGGAAATTTCTTTTGAATTATGAATAAAAATCGAAAACCACTAGCCAAGCCATGTCAATTTCAAGTCTCTAGCTTTTGTGCTTTTCGAGATAACTGGATTTTTAGCTGTAAAAATTGTAGAACGAATAGTTTATAAATAAACAGAATACTGTTAACATATAAATTCCGGAAAATCTTAGCTAGACTCTAGAGTACGTGGCTATAAAATTATCTAGCATAGGTTCGAAATTGAAAACGCCTAGCCAAGCAATGGCTCTAGCTTTTGTGGTTGACAAGATATCTGGATTCTTAGGTGTAAAAAATGTAAAAAGAATAGTTTAGATATAGTTTAGTTATATAGTTAGGTACAGTGAAAAAAGCGTAGAAAGAATAGTTTAGATATAATTTAGATACTGTTGACATCTAATTTTTGGGAAATTCCTAACAAGAATCTAGAGTATGGGGCTATTAAATTTTCTGGTATACATTCGAAAACACTGGAAATTAGATGATATTTCGATATGCCACGTCCTCAAAAAGGCGTAAAAGATAGGTATATGATAAAGTACGTCAACAGCAAGTCAATCAAAATTCAAATTTAAGCTTCTAGCTCTAGAACTTTAGAAGATATAAACATAGTGTTCCATGGCAGAGGGCATAGATATATCAGCCATATATATTTTATCTTAGACTCTCAATGTATTTCTAAGATACCAGAAAAAGTATTTAGATAGATTCTGGATAGTATTTGACGATTTTCCACACCCTTAGTGAGCGAATCGAAAACTTCCGAACACTTTATCAGACTTTACAAAGACAAGGAAACAATAAAAAACCCCGATTATATATAGTGAGATTACTTAAATATTCCCTTACACAATAGCGCAGCAAATGCGTAACGTATGTTATTTATGTTTGTTATGATTTTTGCTATGATTCAGGTGAAGTCTTTAGCCTTATCGCATGCTCGTATTTATAGGCATTCTTCGGTTTCGATTCGCTCAAGAACTTTTGGACTACTTATGAGTCAGTCGGCGTCGGGTTGCTGGAGTCAGTTAGCTATAATTAGGCAATGTTTATGCCTCATTTGCCCTTATTAGTGTGCGTAAAACAAATAATTAAAAATTATGTATCGCATATTCCCCACTCGCAAACACTTCCGCTACGTCAGCTACAGTTCAAAACAAGCAGCGCTCAAATGATGTGGGGCTGTCAAAATGCAGAATCCGCCTATCATCCACTGCCACGGGCAAAGTATGTGTGTGTGAGTGTGTGTATGTGTGTGTTGCTATATGTTGCACAGGGCAACGGGTGGATGAGCGATAGAGAGAGAGAGAGAGAGGCAGGGAGGTGGACCTGCTGCGGCGGGCAGCGTCAATGGCGCAACATAAAACATTTGCTTCTTATTTCCATTTCATCCAAAATGATGGCCTAGCTAAATAAATGAAAAATCTATTTAAATCGCGCACATAATTAGTATTTCAGCGGCATGTCTGCACACACACACACACACACACACACACACACACACACACGCACACTTAGACTAGGCATATGAAGCAAAAATAAGCGCCAAAGATAGATGCCGTCATATGACATGCTCATTTTGCCGGCGTACCGTAAAAATGATGAAATTAACATGAAAAAAAGAAGAAAAATGAAAAAGAAAATAAACCATTTTTTTTCCTCCCCACTTAGTAGAGGAAACGCTCAAGTATACAAATAGAAATTGAAAATGCATGAAATAATTTCCCATATTGAAAATCAATTAATTGATTGCCAAATATTTCGAATTTCGAGTACGCTCCGAAAATAGACGCACATCAATGAAATGTACTTGTCGATGGATTGATGTGTGCGCAAATTGTTTGTTTTATCGATGAAGATGGATTATGAGCGCTGCCAATGGTCTCTATCTAGCTTTTATGGCGCTGGCAGTACGTTAGCTCGATCCGCTCGTAATTACACTTCGGCTATATACAATCGATCAATTACTCATCCAAATACCCGAACTCCCGTTGCCCGTTGCCCGATGCCCGATGCCCGTGTCTTTGCCTGTGCATTAATTCGTTAATAAACAATAAAACAGCGCCGTGTTTACCTTATGAGCAATTTTAATGGCTATCCAAAGCATCATTTTTGTACATGAAATGGGCCATTTTAATGGGCCATACACGTACTCATATATATGTAGATAGAAATGTATATATATATATTCATGCGGGCATCTCGCGGCCACATTCGCCTTCCTTTCCGACCTGGGCACATGCCGCGCACTACTTACATTTAATTATTTGATTATTTTTTAATGTGTGTCTGGCCTAATTTACCCATTGCGTTTCTTTTAATTGCGTGTGGCATTTTTTATGGCAAACATTTTGCTGATTAATTTCTTTGGCATAATCCATAGCTCTGCCAATCATAAATAACGATTTTGTTCTTGATTTTTTTTTATTATTTACATTTATATTTGTTGTGATCCATTGTAAGACCCCATTTGGAGCTAAGCAATATGATTTACATACATGCATGTGCTGCTTTATGGCATACCTACATCAATTTCTAAAAATACAAGCCAAAACTTTGTCGTCTAAAGTGAAAAGTTGAGTTCTCCCTCTCTCAATCTCAATCTCTCTCAATCTCTCTCTCCCTCTCTCTCTCTCATTCCCTAACGCGTTGTCGTTTATGATTTATTGACATTTAAATGTGCGCCGTGTTGCCCATTTAAAAAGGGGAGCTTAAGGAATTTGTGGGAATTGGGGAAACCAGCTGCCAGTCAACAAAAGGCGCTTTCAGATATTTGAAGTTGTACTGCTTGTACAAGTGTACAGGATTAAGTATTCTTAATTCTGGTATCTGTAACTAGAGATAGTCTAATCTTACTATTTTGAATTTCAGATAAATTAAAAATAGAATTCTATCAAATTGTATGTAAGTATTATCATTTCATTAATTAACAAACAACATTATACTCAAAGCCATTTTCAATGGGTTCAGGCTATAAACAAATATATAACAAATATCTCGTCTGTTCATAGAAAAACTACTTGTTAAACTAGTCATAAATCAATGAAAGGATTCTCATGAGTGAGAGTAATGTAGAGAGAAATTATATAATAACTACTCTGTAAACTCAATAAACCTTTAGAAATATGAAATATCAGCAGTTTTGCTAACTTCTTTATTTCATATACATTTAATTATTATATATATTTATTTCTTTTGTATTTATTTGTTATATATTTATAAGTTATATATTTATTCTCATATATTTCCTAATTATACAAAACTTCATTTACGTTTCATGATCCTTTAATAGCTGAAAATGTCTAACATTTTTATTGGCACGCAAGCTGCCTGTCTGTGTGTGTGTGTGTGTGTGCCTCTCTATGTGTTAGTATAATTAATTTTCATAACGCATTTGGTGCTCACTTTTTAAAAATAATCACAAACCAGAGTGCCGCAAGGAATAAGTAGCCGAACTACAAACGATGAACGACAGACAAATACCCGGCCGCGCAATATTCGCACTTTAACTAATGATAATATATAAATCATATATATATAAATCTTATATATAATGAGCTAAGATCTTCCAATCTACAGTCTTATGCTTGTTATATGCAATATCATTGAACAATTTAATTGTCTTTAGCTCTAAATGCCCGCAGTGCGCATTTAGTGACGGTATAATTATGATCCAACAATGAGAAGCTAAATTGCTCAGGCAAAGAATTTGGCGCGTTCGCCCCTCACGTTAAAATGCTAACGACTACTTTGCACCACAATTTTGTTTTGCTTTTGCGTGCCAAGAAAAATTCAACATTTTCTTTTTGCTGCTCGGAACAAATTATGTTTTTATGTGTAATTTAGCATATTTTGTTAGTTCGTGTTTGGCGTAAAAAAAAGTTATGATAATTGCTTGCGGCTTCGCCTGATTAGCTAATTTATTATTATATTTTTTTTTATTTTTGCTTAGTAGAGTTTAGTTCAGAGAATTATGAAATGTCTGAATCTATTATGAAGCCAAGTAAATATAAAGTATATTGATTCTTTTAACAATAACTTGAAGATAATGCTCACTTTCTCTGCTTAATGCTGTCAATCTTAGCCGCAACAATAATAACAACAACAAGAACTGTGTGCCCAATGGCAATTATGTAACTGGCATCGAAATCAAATATGTAGCTAGAGCAAACAGACAAATGAAGCCAAACATAGCCTTAATGCAGGCCTCACCTCGATTGCCATATCCCCATCTGTGTGCTCGCATAGTGCCGGTGCCGTAAATCACTTTGTTCCATGCAAATATGCGCATTGCAATGACATTACTAATTAATAACATAATCACTGCGTTGGCTGTCAGCATACCCTGTTGAAGTATTGGGACGGCTATGTAGGACTATAAAATTGAAAAGCTTTTACTATTTACGCTATTAGAATGTCTTTTCTCAAATCAATTAAGTATATATAATATTGCAATAATTTAATTGGATTGTTTTTTATAAGGTATATTTGATATATCATGTCATCATCATCAAATATATTTTAGAAATGTTCTTCTTACACGAATCAAGTGAGAGTCTGTTATAACTCTTTTGAGACTCTTTTTAAAATGATATTAGAGTGTTGTGTTACTCATATGCAGTTATGATAATCGTATGTTATTGAATTACATAATTATTATAAGAATGTTATGAAACAATTGTTTGAAACTGATGATATCTTTTGAGAAGCTTATAGTACGACTCCAATAAATATTTTGCTATATTATATTATAATATTTCCCAATCATTTTCATGCGAATGTTTTGAGTATGCTATGAGAATGTTCTCAGAATGTTATGAGAATATTATGGATACTGTTATGATGTTCTGATAATGTTATGAAGCTACTCTGAGAATTGTAATAGAATGTTGCACTTATATTAGAATGTTGTGATATGATGTTCTAATAATGTTATGTTATGAGGCTACTCTGGGAATTTTAACAGAAATTTGCCCTAATATTATAAGAATGTTGGTAGGAAAATTTTAATTATCTTATGGGAGTCTTATTTGACGAGCATTTTTTAAAACTCTTATTATTTTTATAAGAATGTTTTGAGAATGCTATAAAATTATAACGAGAATGCTTGAAAAAAGTTATGATAATCTTGTTAAAATCTGCTGAGACTCTTATCCTAATTACTTCCTTATCTTAAAATGTATCTATGAGTCTTTTGCGAACTCTCTCTCAGAGTCCCCTCTGAGAATAATGAGTAACTGTTTACAGTATACGCCTATGTCGTCATCTGTTGTTGCTTACTGGAAATTATGCTTACCCCATACGTTTAAACAGCTTTATGGGTGCGTGTGTGCGTGTGCGTGTGTGCATGGGTGTATTTGACTCGATTTATTTTGCAATTATTAATTAAATAGACTTAAATGCAACTGCTGCCAAAATGCGTAATGGCTACAACAATGCCAAATGCCCCAGGCTGTCTCAGAGGCACAGAGCCCGCACGCACTTCCTGCAGCACGCCCCCGAGGCGGGTGGGCGCCCTAACAATTTATCGCATTATGTATTTTGGGCAGCGGCTGTTGCTAATGAACGAAAATGCTGACCAAATTGCAGTTAATACCATTTTATGCAACATATTTTATGTGCAATGTGTAATAATTATACAAAGTCTTGTTGTTGCCGCTGCCGTAGCTGTTTGTTTTGGCATTATTATCTGTAGTGCTCATGCCAAGCAGCAGTGCTGCATAGCAAAACAATTGAATAAATATTGACTTTAGCAAAAAAAAAACACATATATACATATATAAGAGGGGTGGGGCAGGAAGAAAAACGCTTCGTATTAACACAACTTTAGTTTTGTACGCGTAGTGCGGACTGCAGCTAAATGAATTTTAATTGCAGCCAGTCACAAAAGCGGAAACTGTTTCTGATTTGAAGTCATGTGTGAAATTAAAAAGCGACCGCAATGCAAATAAGAATCCGACGCAGCAACAGGGGTAGACGGAAAGATACCCATTAGACAGGTATATTATGTGCAGGATAAGCTAATTTGAGGGCAGAAGAACCGCTAGGGCTTAGGCGAGGTAATGAATAGGAATAGGAATTCATGAGAAGCTGACATAACATGATATAAAATATTGAAATTTGAGTCTTTTCAGTTCTGGATTATGTTTCAAAGAATACATAATCAAAATCAATAATCAAACAGTGTATTATAAACATATTGTGATAATATACAATATAAACATTTTTTTTATTTATTTATTTATTTAATTTGAAATTTCCAAGTTTTTAATTTCCTGCACTAAACGGAATTACATTTCATTCCTTTTTATAGAAATCTTTTAAATTATAACCCTTACATACAAATTTTATAAAAGTTGTATGAGAGAGAGAGAGAGAGAGAGAGAGAGAGAGCTACATTATTATTAACAAGAACATACATATATGAGCTTATATGCTCGGACATTAGGCGGATATACCTTTTAATTCTTTTCCCCAAGAATTCATGGCAAAAAAGTGAAATATCGTCAATGTATGACTGCATATTTATTTGCAGAAATAGTTGTATATTCAATTAAGAACTTTTTTATATAGACATATATTGTGTAAGCTCAGCTTTTATCCTTTTAGGAAAAAAGGAAATAAAAAGACAAGATGACAAAAAATATTTAATTCATGAGCACAGCCTAAATTCCAATAGAAAGTTCGATTATACATTCAATTTAATGAATATTTAATATTTTTGATATTTAAGAGTCTATACATATAAACTCATATATTTTATATACCCATATACCATATATTCAAAAAGATTGGATTTTTATCAATAAAATTTCATTATTACTATCATTCTATCATTTAAATGATCCGGTATTTACTATATAAATGATTATAATTTTAAATATTAAAACGTATGTTGAAGTATATGTCTCTTCAGATTATGTAGATTCTAGTCAAATCAATAGTCAAAGAAATTCCTTACGTATTTGTATCAGCACTTGCTCATCTCAAAAGTCGAGGCTATGGAGGCAGTTTACTAGCATGCCTATACACATATACATACACATATGTATATACAGATACCTATACATATACATACATATGTATATATGCTCTCTCTGAGATATCAAATATGTCAGCTTGTATCATTTTTATAGATATTTCTTGAGTTTTACGATACGCCCCATTAGGTATTTTTATAGGGTGCACTTTAGTTAAATAGCCGTTTTGCTGTTCACATTTTATGCGTTGCGGTTTTAAAATTTTATTTTAAGTTTAGCCAAACAAAAATTTTCAGCTGGCATAAATTAAGTTTATGGGTAATCGTAGAACGAGACGGCAAATACTACCATTTGGTTGGTAGTGGACAGAGGGAACCAGCCCTTGCCACGGCCTACGTTTTATGTTTAGCGCTCGTGTCTTTTAATTGGCTTATTGTGTCGATTGTTAAGATGCTAGCAGTCCACGTGGAGCTGGTTTCTCTACTTCTTGTGGGTCTCTTAGCCTGCAGCCAGTGAAAGATCTAAAGATTTGCGGCACAGTATTTAAATATGTGTATGCGCGTGTGTGGGCGTATGTGTGTGTGTGCGTGTATACATATGCCAAAAATCATTTTGAACAAAATAACTCAAAAGATGCCCGCATTGCCCCGGGTTGTCTGTCAACTGCCGTTGATTTGCTAATTGCCCGGTGTTTAGCAGCCGAAATGTGCTAGCACACGCCCACCCAAAAGCAACGATCTGCCAAGCAGAAAGAGAGACAGAGTGAGGGAGAAGATAAAAATGAAAAAACTGAGAAAAGAGAGCGAGAGAAAGAGAGATAAGTGGGGAGAACAGTTCTGTCTGCGCTTTTAGTGGCTCCGCCTTTATTTAAATACTTTGCTCGCCGCTCGCCAATGAACGCGGCTGCCGATTGCTGCTGCTGCTGTTGTTGGGCATTCGCAATGTGATTTATAAATAATTAAACTGGGGCTCATACACACAGCGACAGCTGCTCGTCTAGCAAAACTAATTTATGCAAATTCTCAGCCAGTCAAAATTAATAATCCAATTCGGTTAGCAATTGTTGCTGCTATTGATGTTGCTGCTGTTGCTGTTGCTGTTGTTGTTGCTGTTGTTGTTGCTGCTGTTCAGCCCCTCAGCGACAATTAATTGAGGATACTTGTTATTGTGTGTGTAATCACATTGCTGGGCGCACATAGTTCAAATAATTTTGGTGTTATTTGAATTAATTGTTATTGACACAGGGCCACTCGAAAGCGCTTTGACTACGTCACGTATACGCAACATTTTAATTAAGTTGCGGTCATTGGCAATATTGTTGAATTGCATTTACTAATTTTCAAATATGCAAATGGTCATCCGCTCGATTGGCCTGGCCTTTTGGCCAGCAATTATCAGTGGCAAAATAATCATAATTCTACTTGTGTTGCAGTTTATGGCCTTTCAATGGGCATTAGCATAAACAGAATATCGAATAAAGCTAACCGATTTCATATTGTATTGTTCTGCGGTTGCTCAAATTTAATTTGTTTAGAACTATTTGCAGATGCTTGTTAAAAATGCATGACGCAGTTAATAATTTGCATGTAATTAAATGTTCATTAGTCTAATTGCTTTTACCAATTAGTCGAAGGAATTTAATGCAATTGCAATTAATTAATGCATATTTCAGGTGCAAAATGGCAATGCATAAAATATTGAGAGCTTCAAATGCCGAATTCCAAATAGATGCCAATTCACTCCGTGTTTATGGCTCTTGGTATTTAAATAAAATTTAAATTTTGTTATTAAATAGGCCGAATGTTTCGCAATTGAAAATGACAAAAATATTGCGCATACGCCGCATTGTCTCAACATATTATACATGCAAACAATAAATCAAGGAAATACAGAATTTACTTTTTATACCCTTTGATAATGGAAAATCAGGTATAAAGGTTTTGTTAAATGTATGTAACAGGCAGAAGGAGGCGTGCCAGACCCCACAGAGTATATATATATCTTGATCAGGGTAATGAGCTGAGTCGTTTTAGGCCTTTCCGTCCAGTTCATACGTCTGTCTGTTCGATATGATTGAACGATTCAATTTTAGAAACTAGATGAGCTAGAGACTTGCAATTTTTTTGTGGGTCTGTGTATAACATGCGCAGATCAAGTTTGCTAAAACAATTCGATAACTATTTTGGTTGTAATGTTATCGATTTGAAACCTGATCGAAAACAGGTTTTAAAATTATATCTCCTACATCTTAGAGTTAGAGTGTAACATTTTTAGATTTAGATTCATGTGAATTTAATACAATTTTGATTTTTACTCTACTTTGGATACCTGCTCCAAATTTTATCAAGGTCAATTTTAAATAACAAATTATGAATTTGATATATGTCCTAAATAGGGTTCAGGGGATTACCTAGTCGGGCACTCTCGACTAAAGTTTTCTTACTTGTTTTGTCCTCATTTTATGGAACATTTGCATACTTTAAAATAAATTGAGAGCAGCACATCAGTTGTTCATTTTTATGACATAAACAAATAGTATGTATGTGTGTGAGTCATTAATTTAAATACAGTTTATAACAATGATAAGTGCAACAAAAGCAACAAACGCACAATCTGCCGTCCAGGTCACATATATGTATGAATGCATCCACAATGTCCTCGAATGATGAATTGCCATTTGATTTGTTTGTGCTGCTTGTGGCAGCAATTTAATTTAATTATCGTATTTGCCACTTGGCCAAATGCCAGCCATAAGCCGAGTCAGCCTTCCCATTGGTTAAATACACACGCAAGCTGGCATGCGAATGTGTATGTGTGTGCGTGTGTGTGTGTGTGAGGTCAGACTGCAGATACAGTCGCAGCGCTGCTGCAGTCCTGGCCACCTGGCTGGCAATTACGCCGGATTATGAACGGCGGCAAACATTTAAAATGAAATGTCCAATGCAAATTGTCAGGAGAGCAGCGTTTGGCCCTAAATCGCATAGAACGCATAGAGCGTCCGGGTTCGTACCCCCACCCTCGCGGGCACTAAACCCTATTTTCGTTTCCGCTCCTCCACTTGGCCGACTCCTCTGACGCTAATATGCAAATGCAATTTGCCGCGTTTGGCGCGTGATGTTCGTTGGGTAATCGTAACACAATTACAATGTTGTCAGTTTGACGATGTACGAGTGTGTGTGTGTGAGTGTGCGTGTATGTGCAGGTATGCGTGTGCATTTGCAACTGCGCCCCGATGCGTCGCTACAGGGCGAGGCTAAGGGTGGCTGGGACAGCCGCATGCACGCGTAATTAATTGATTTTTATCTGGCTTGAGGCTATTTTACAGTTTGTTGATGACAGACGATGCAGACACGTGGGCGCAGCAGCCCAACTCTGCTCGATTGAGGGCCACCTTCAGCCATACCCATTGGCTATAATCAGTTTTGCGGCTTTCTCTGTGTATGTGTGGGCGTGCGCGACTGTATGTGTGTGTGTGTGTGCGGAGTTTATTTAAAGAGATTTTTATGACTGCCGCCACTTTGTTTAGGACTCTTGGAGCTGCTGCTCTTTTTTTTTCCTACTGTTAAATTTATTGCATGGCTGTTGCTCTTTTTTTGGCATTCATTGTCAGCGCCTGTTTATTTTCGGCCGGTTCGCTGGTTTAATGAGGCGTATGCGTAATGCTACAATGTTGCGAAATACACGCTGTGTTATTTGCAGCGTAAATTAAATTGTTTGCACACATTTATGTACCTATATGATGTGTCTATGAGATGCAGCAAGCCAGCGGCATGTCTAGACTTGCCCAGATTTGGCAAGTGCAATTAACAGAAAGTTCGTACAGCTAAAAGGAAATATAAACTAAACAAGTAAGAGTGCTCTAGTAGAGACTGCTCGACTATGGGATACCCTGAACCCTGTGATGAACCAATTTTTCAATCATTAAAAACAAATTTAAATAATCGATTAATGCCGATATAAAAGAAATGGGATGAGTTATTAACAATATTTGATAAATTTGTTCAGCGTATGGTATTCACGAGAATTCATGTAAAAATTTAAGTCTCACGCTTTTATACTTTTGAAGATCTGACCTTTCACACGGACGGACTCGACTCGTCTTGTCGCATTGATCAAGAATATATGTACTTTATGGGGCGTGGTACGACTTCTTCTGTCTGTTACAAAAGCATTTCACAAAACCATTATACCCTGATTTCCCATCTTCAATGGATTCAGGGTATGAAAATGTGAGTGTTCCTTTAAAAGGCAGTCATAAATGTTCTCCTACAGGCAAATACTTTGAGCACTCATATAAGGATAGACAATGAAATACAAAACGTTTCCAAGAAATCTATACGATTGTAAGAGTTTCCATTACAGCTTGTCTGCTGTAGCAGGAATATCTCTGCTTGGGATTGGCATTGATGTATGAAGACGCAAACAATTCGGTTGCTTATCATATACATATCTCAAAAGCATTAAATATGTATATCAACTTTTGTGAAATATAACTTAAACTCAGTGCTCAACTCACACCTGTGTGAGGTAAATGTCTTGAAATACATTCGGTATGTTGCGTATTATGTATCCTATTTACGCTCATCCTGTGCTGAGGTTTCTAACCATGTCTGAGGCATATGCTCCGGGGGCCTGTGGCTGGCCGGAACAACAACAGTTGATGCAGTTAATTTGCAGATATTATTGCTGTGATTAACACATAGATGTTTATGTGGACAGTAATGTTTTATATACAAACAAACAAACAAACAAGCACACACACACACACACATACATAAGGAAGCACTACTATGAAATCAGTGAGGTGCACTTAAGCATTGGTTGGCTGCTGGCAGGATATACAAATATACCAAAACCACACACACACACACATACATACGCACAGGCAGCTGGGTGATAAATGGCTGCCAAGCTTATAATATTAATAATACATATAAAGCACTTGAACATGTCGACATGCATAACATGTTGGCTCATACAGATAAGCAAGGACAGCCACAGAGCAGAGCAGAGCAGAGCCGAGCAGAGCGGATCATAGCGACGTAACAGATATGCACACCTAGAGAGAAGCCCATGATTGGCATGCCGTGCGCTTAGTGTTTGTATATAAACTTGTAATTAATTGACTTGATGGAAAATGTAATTTAATTAAGCAGACATTTCAATGCGGTTGCCGTTGACTACGCCAACGACTATGACTACGTCGACTACGATACTACGATAACGACGTGGAGCTGCTCAGGCTTGCAGTTCCTTGAATGGCTGCCATCGCATCTTGTTTATTGTTGCCATAGCTATTGTTGTTGCCCCCGATTGCGGAGCTCTTTGCACACTAGCGCTCTTTAGGAGCCAATTAGTCTTATGGCATTTGAGTGCACATGGCGTATGCGTAATCCGACCTATTAATGCAATTTAAAGTTAACTTTAATCCCACATAAATTGGTATCTAAGATCCATTGTCATGTTGCAAAACGGCTGGGCATTAAACAAGTCTGTGATATATATTTGACCAGCTCGGCATTTGCCTGGCGGCACAGTTTAAACAGCTCTCTCAAGTCAATTTTCAAGCTACGGAAATATGTTCTTAAGAAAAGCGAAATATATTCGTGTATGTGCTTTTGTTGGAGATGCAGTCTCTCGGCCAGATGCAGACTTCATTTATTCTAATTACTCAATAAATCTCAATTTTCACATATGTATATTCGTGTGTTTAGAGCCCAAATGTTGCCTGGCATTTCCGGCCTGGTTTATGGCTTGTGGCAGCTGGCAGCGAGTGCAACATAATTTAACATTATAAATCCACTTATATTTACTCGGGCATTAAATGACATCACACCTTGGCTGCAATATTGCCTAAATTACATTTAAATATATATTTTAAAATGAATGAAGTTTGAGCAATGAATTTGCCTGCCAGGCCTAATATTCATAACAATATATGTATCTTAATCTTGTTCTAAGTAATTTGTTATTCATTATAATTAATATGAATTACAATTTATTATTGAAAGGGATATATAGAGGTTGTGTTCATGCTAATAATACTACTTATTATAGAAAATCCAAACTAAATTTAGGTAAAGATAGACTAATATTACTATAGTATTATTATAGTATAATACTATAGTATTTGTCGATTTTGTAGTATTTAGTACTATTTTTGTGAAGAAATAAATTCGGTAAGTTTTAAAGTTGAATCACATAATTTTAAAATTTTTCTTTAGTTATGTTTATGAAAATAGTAAAACTATTCGAAACATAAACTAAAGTTGATTTTTAAATGAAGTTAAGCTTTTTTTTATTTTTTAATAAGGCCATTTCAAATTCAATAAAGGACTTTATTTCGCCTAGAAACTTTCAAACTTCTGTTTGATAAATTGACAAGGAAACCCAAAACATTTTAAAATTATATTAAACAAGTAAGAGTGCTCTAGTCGAGACTGCTCGACTAGGAGATACCCTGAGTCCTGTGAAGCGGAAAGGGCGTGGCATCCAAAATCTAAAGATTACGTAATCTCTATATGCATAAATAGCTTTTTATTATGTTTTCTAGTTAATGCATACAAATTATATAACTATCAATAAATTACTAAAAACACAACTATATTTAAACAACTCAGAGTTAGAGGGGAAGTCGAAGTGCTAGTCGGGCTTGCCTGACTAAAAAATGGCCTGAATGCAGATACGGACTGCTAAAGTCCTTGATATTTGTACATATGAAGACTTTCTTTGCATTTGCTAAATTATCGTTATCTTAATGATCCTTATAATAATTAATAATATTTACATTTAAAATATATTATATTTACATTAAATAATCATTAAACAGTATAACTTTTACATTTTCGCTTAACATACTTATCTATTTTAATACTTACCAGCAGACAGAAGAAGAGGAGAAGTACCGCGCTGCACTGGACGACTGACCACCAGAAGAAGAAGAATACGACTGAAGCTCCGCTGCAGCTGGCATGACCTTATATAGTACAGCGACAGCTCCACTCAAGTCAAGCTCTCTTGAGCCTCTTTTTGAGACAGTCTTCACTCTCGATCATTAGGCGACCGAGTGCGAAGAGTGACTCAGAAAGAAAGAGGCTCAAGAGTTGAGCTTAACATCAGTGGAGCAATCGCTGCCCTATATAAAGGCAAGCCTGCTGCAGCGCAGCTTCAGTCAAATTCTTCATCTCTTCATCTCTTGGGGGTGAGTCGTCCAGTGCAGCGCGGTGCTTCTCCTCTTCTTCTGTCAGTTGGTAAGCATTAAAATTGTTAAGAAAATGTAAAAGTTATACTTTTAATGTATTTTTATGTAATTTAATGTAAATATAATATATTTTAAATTTAAATATTATTAATCAGATCACTTTCTGCTGCTTCTGCAGCAAGAAGCAGCTCTTCTGATCTTCAGCTGTCTTTTTATAGGGCAGCGAGATTACCACTTGAAGTCGAGCTCAACTGTTAAGCCTCTCTCTGAGTTAGCATTAGCTAAACTCTACTTTTTTAGTAGTATTTACTTTTATTCATGAATCACTGAATTTTGTTAATTTTACTTCAGCATAAGTTAAATAATAATAGTTAATAATAGTTGTATTATATTGTTCTTTTTTTTAATTAAAAACAAAATAATCTTAATACTCCTTAAAAATTGTTGTCAATATATCATGGTTATCGCTATATTATACTAGTTATATTAAATAATATTGTTCACAACTTTCATGAACACAACTTCATAGTTAAGTTTATATTATTATTATATAGTATTGTATATGCATATATACGAACTGCATTATATTATACCGCCTATCATTATGTTGTGAAGACAATAAATTTTACATTTATTTAACAAATGTTATTTGTATTTACTGAATTTTTGTGAAATTGGCTTAATCAATTATTTGAGGTGTCAAAGCTTTTCCACAATTTGTTTTCAGATTTATGAATATTATATTTCATGCGCGTTTCTTTTTTGCGGAAAAGCAAATCAGAGATATTTGTTGTCACAATTAAATGGCTGTAAAAATATTTTGGTTGGATGTGGATTATTGGTTTTCGCGAAACTTAATTGAATTAAGAGTGCGTTAAATATGCTATTAATTAAACATGCAGTTGCCGGCATGTTATACTCATATATACAAACACATATATATTTGTCGTGCTTGTGTGCGCTCATTTTAAATGCTGGCTAATTGAATTAATAAATATTTGAAATATTTACCTGCGTTTCGGTCACGTTCAGCAGCTTGGCCATTTCGGTGCGTTCGCTCGAGCTGAGATATTTCTTAATTTCGAACTGTTTTTCCAGCTCGAAGATCTGGCGACCCGTGAAAGTGGTGCGCGCCTTCTTCTTGCGGCGCGCATCCGTCGACCCAGAGTCGGAGTCATCCTCGGTGGTCTCCAGATTGCTGTTGTTGCTCGGCGGCTGGGCGGCGTGGGATGCGCTGCTCGGCGAACTGTTATTGGTGAGCAGCTTATCCCGCATTAGGCTGTCGCTGCTGCCAGTGGGACTAACGTCCGGCGGCAGATCGACCGTTAGCTTCTTTTTCTTCGCCGCCGGCTTGCTCGAGTGCTCTGCGAATGAGGCGAGAGATGGGGAAACCATTAGCCATTGTCTCTTCATGTGCTAACTAAGCTAACTAATTGCGACACTCAGCCATTTAACCTGATTTCAGCTGGATGTGACGTTTTTGTTTGCGTTTTTGTTGTTGTTTTTGTTTTTGCTTTTGCTTTTGCAATTAGCTTGTCAAATGCTATAAAAACTGACAAGCCAATCGGTCAGATTAACTGACTGCATTGTTGTCGGGAATTGCAGTTGAGTGCAGTTTTTACTCACTGTTTCATATGCAAAAGCAATGCGCTGCATACCGAACTTGTTTCAGTTTATACCCTATAAGTTGAGTGTGTGTGGGGTATATGTGACCGGTTTGGGATTATTTATAATTGTGTTTTTTAATTTTAAGGGAGCTATACTTTAATCGTAGAACTATGATATAAATTGAAATTATTTGTTATATTTAATAGTTAATTGAAATAATTATTAAATTTAAATAAAATTTATATATATTTATTTACCAAATTTGTATTGATTTATATATTCAATTATTGAATTAAAATAAATTTATATTTATTAAATATATTAAATTTAAATAAATTTATATATATATATTAAATTTATTTAATTATTAAAAACTCATTAAAAAATAAAATATTATATATTTATTTTATAATTAAATTTAAATTAATTTATATATTTTTAATAATTTAATTTAATTTTATTTATTTAAATATTCAATTATTTAATTTAAATTTATTTATATATTTTTTTTGGTAATTTTAATGAATTTATATATATTTAATCATTAAATTAAATTAATGTCTATATATTTAATAATCAACTTTACATTAATTTATATATATTAAATTTATTTAATTATTAAATTTAAAATAATATTATTATAAATTTAATATTTAAATTTTAGCTAATTTTTATAAATTTAATTAGTAAATTTCGCTTTCTACTTCAATTTAAAGTATGTAGTAATAAATAAAGAAACTATTTATTTTATTATTATTTTTGAAATTAAGAGCACAGTTTCAGTCAGGTCAACTCATAGACCATTTCAACATTATGTTGTTGCTGCTGTCGATTGTCAACTGTATTGAGTAAGAGAGAGAAAGGGAGACAGAGAAAGAGAGCAGAGTAGAGCAGAAAAAAACAACATACAAGTGTTAACAACGCCATGTATTTCAGGTCTAGCTATTGGTTGACTGGGGCCAAAACGTGTCTGGCATGAGTCTGACTCTTGTCGCCAATTGCGAATGCATAATTGAAATCTAATGACAGTTAAATGCAAACGTTGTTGCTGCTGTTGCTGTTGTTGCTGTTGCTGTTGCTGTCGCTGCAATTGCTAATACGCCGCGTGGGCCGCACGGCCTCATATGGCGGAGCGCATATGCATGACACTGTGATTAATTAGGCGACCGACTGACAGCCGCCGTTCTTGTCGCCTCCGGCATTGGCAGCAAGCAGTCCGAGCCACTTAATGCCAGCCACCCCTAGATACAGGGCGACACACGACAGTGGGCACCCCCGTGGCATGAAATCAATAAAAACTAAGCGGCCAAAGCGAAAGCAGCAAGAGCAAAACCCTAAAACAATAGACGCGAAACACACACACAAATGTTTGATTAGATGTTGTTTCTTGTTCATGTTTTGTTTTCTTTTCGGCGTTGTTTTTGTTTCGCCAATTGGCAATTGCCATGTCGTTCCATTAGGCCCGGTTGGCGACAGCATTTTAATGGCACTCGGCTGGCCATTTATGGTGCTGGCAAACAAGTAATTAAGCGAAAATTAACAGACGACAGTTGCAAATCACAAAATGCGAGACTTGAGCGTGCGTCGTTTGGAATTCATTCATTTGAAATGCGAATATGAGCGATAAATGCTCTAAGCATTTGTTGTTTGTTGTTTGTTATTTGTTTTTGTTATTTGTTATTTGCATGTGTATTATTATTATTGTATTTTTGCCAAGTCGAGTACGTGATTTTAATAACAATAAAAGTCGAGCGCAGCATTGAGCAATTAACGGCAACAAAACAACAACCAAACAACAGCCAACAGTTTTCAGCTCAAGTTTGCTCATTTCAAACTGATTGTTATTGCTTATTATTGCCGTATGCCAATTGCTAATTGAATTTGCTGTTTTCATGCGCCTCTCCTCCCACACCCACTCCCACTCCCACTCACCCCTGCTCCCCCTCTCTCTCTCTCTGTCTGAATTCAACAATTTTAATGCAGCGTAAATTCAGATTGGCAACCAAATTACATTAGTATCCGAAATGTTCGCATAATCAATGTGCAGATCGTTCATTGTATTTATACTGTTTATTATTTCTGACTATTTGCAACATATTTTGCAGCTAATAATGCTAATGCTAATAAATCAATTAAATTTATTCAGTCGATTGTTTTGTTCAAATTGAATGTTCATTTCAGTTTAAAATATATGTCCATTAGTGACTAAAGCAAATGTTAATGTTTCAATGTTAGTTTGCTTAATTTATTTTCTATTTTTATTTGATTGATTTAGCATAATATGACTATTGTTAATAATAAAATAATAAATTAATATGTAATAGTTTTTAAAAATTAAAAACAGTGTAATAGAATTAATAAAATAATGGAAATAAAACTGGAAATACATTTATACATAATTAAATATAAATATTTTTAGTGAAGTATCCATTTATTTATAATTTTATTTAAACATTTCATTATTTTATTTATGCTATATTTTAGTTCTATGTATAATTAATAAATATATTATAATTGACTAATTTTCTTGTTAATAGAAATATTTAAAAACAATTTTTATTCAATAAGGCCTATTTATTATTATTATTATTATTACTATTATTATTATTATACCCTGAGCCCATTGAAAATGGGAAATCAGGGTATAATGGTTTTGTGAAAATGTATGTAACAGGCAGAAGGAGGCGTGCCACACCCCATAAAGTATATATATTCTTGATCAGCGCGACAAGACGAGTCGATATAGCCCTGTCCGTCTGTCCGTCCGTCCGTCCGTCCGTCCGTCCGTCTGTCCGTCTGTCCGTCTGTCCGTCCGTCCGTCCGTCCGTCCGTCCGTCCGTGTGAACGCCGAGATATTTTTAAGTACGCAACGTAGAGACTTGAAATTTTACATGAATACTCGATAATACCATACGCTGCACAAGTTTATAAAATTTTTCCGATAACTCATTCCATTTCGATTTTATGAGAATTTATCGATAATTTTAATGTGTTTTTAAGGCGTGGTTGGTACATCGTTTGAGCTAGAGATTTCAAATTTGCTGTGTAGTTGCGTGTAATGAATACGGAAATTACGTAATCTTTAGATTTTGGATGCCACGCCTCATTCGCCCCCAATAGCCCCCTATTTGTAAAAAGCGCAAATCAAATACTAAAGACTTGTGCTTTGGCACATACATACATATGGATGTCATAAATAAGTTGTGAAAGTTTGATGCAGTTAGTCCATCGCTAAGAAAAGTTATTAAGCAATTAAGTTTCCATAGTAATGCCTACATTGCAGCCCAAGCGCAGTCGCTGCGTCAACTGCGCAGTTGGCAGAGCGCGCGCTTATGCTTGCGTGCATATGTATCTGTGTATGTGTTGTTTGTATGTATAACAAAAGCGTAGAATGATTTGATATTTGGCTCTTCACAGGGCTCAGGGTATCCCCTAGTCGAGCAGTCCCGACTAGAGCACTCTTACTTGTATTTGATTGATTAATTGATTATTTTATAATTGTATAATATATTTATATGTATAGAAAGTTATATTGTATATTTTATCTATTAATTATTTTTTAGTGGTTCTTTTTTTATTTTTTTATTTTTTTTTTTTTTTTTTTTTTTTTTTTTTTTTTACTTTTTTTTTTTTTTTTTTTTAATTTTTTTTTTTTTTTTTTTTTTTTTTTTTTTTTTTCATTTTATTTAATATTGCATTTATTTTTCTATATATATATATATATATTTATTTAATTTGTATTATATATTTTTCATAATTATTATACATCTATTTATATTTTATTTATTTTTTATACCCTGAGCCCATTGAAAATGGGAAATCAGGGTATAATGGTTTTGTGAAAATGTATGTAACAGGCAGAAGGAGGCGTGCCACACCCCATAAAGTATATATATTCTTGATCAGCGCGACAAGACGAGTCGATATAGCCCTGTCCGTCTGTCCGTCCGTCCGTCCGTCCGTCCGTCCGTCTGTCCGTCCGTCCGTCCGTCCGTCCGTGTGAACGCTGAGATATTTTTAAGTACGCAACGTAGAGACTTGAAATTTTACATGAATACTCGATAATACCATACGCTGCACAAGTTTATAAAATTTTTCCGATAACTCATTCCATTTCGATCTTATGAGCATTTATCGATAATTTTAATGTGTTTTTAAGGCGTGGTTGGTACATCGTTTGAGCTAGAGATTTCAAATTTGCTGTGTAGTTGCGTGCAATGAATACGGAGATTACGTAATCTTTAGATTTTGGATGCCACGCCCCATTCGCCCCCAATAGCCCCCTATTTGTAAAAAGCGCAAATCAAATACTAAAGACTTGTGCTTTGGCACATACATACATATGGATGCCATTAATAAGTTGTGAAAGTTTGATGCACTTAGTCCATCGCTAAGAAAAGTTATTAAACAATTAAGTTTCCATAGTAATGCCCACATTGCAGCCCAGGCGCAGTCGCTGCGTCAACTGCGCAGTTGGCAGAGCGCGCGCATATGCTTGCGTGCATATGTGTGTGTGTGTATGTGTTGTTTATATGCATGCATAAAAGATGCGTCGAATGATTTAATATTTGGCTCTTCACAGGGCTCAGGGTATCCCCTAGTCGAGCAGTCTCGACTAGAGCACTCTTACTTGTTTAATATTGGTTTATTTTTTTTTTTGTTTAAAGAAACATTAAATATTTAATTTTATATTATATATTATTATTATTACTTATAATATATATTTTTTATGTTAATTATATATAAATTTATATTTTATTTGTTTTTATTATATATTTTTAAAATCATTTTTAATTTTTTTATATTATTAATAAATTTTAATAATATTTATTTTAAATATAAATAAATAAATAAATATAAGTTATTATTTTATCGATTGTATATTAATCAAATTTAATGAAAACAACCAAATAAAAAAAAAATAATTTTTTTTTGTTTTTAAAAATATTAAAAAAAATATTAAATATTAATTTGATATTTTATAATTGGTTTATTTGATTGTTTTTATTATATTTATGTATCTGTATGCTTTTTTCGTATTTATATCGAAATATTAATAAATTATTATAAGCATTATCAGTCGAAATTTTGTATAGAAATCTAAATAATTTAAACTAAGATCAATTTTAATATATACACAATTATTCAATTTATATTATTTACTCCTAACTATAACAAAAAGACTCATATTTAATAAAGGCTAACAAATCTCAATTTGAAATATATTTGTAATTGAATATCAATAAAAACATAAAATTAATATCAACAATCAATTTTTTTTCTTTCAACAGTTGACAAAATGCAATTAGAAATCCTCAAGATTCGCATTTTATGCGAGATGAGAATCCATTAAAAACGAATTGACAATTTGGAGTCGAGTGCTGATGACCCCGCTCATTGGCAATTATGCGCTGCCAAAAAGTAGGATCTTAATGCGAATGCTGGCAATTCGAGCCACGGTCGAGCTTCATTTAATTTGGCATAACACGCATACGCCGCGTTGCCTGCCGAACGCTTCGCTGAAGCGTGTTGAGAGCTTCGCGCTGCGCTCAATTGGCAGGCTCGTCAAGCGTTGCTGCATAAATTTGCTCGGCGCCAATATGAGAAACTAAAAATACAAAAACTATAAAAGCAACGAATACCGAATACACTACACGGAATCTTGTAATAGATAATAATTAAAATAAAATAATGTAAATAATAAACTAAAGATTTTTAGCTGCATTTATGATTCTATTTTTTAATTATAGTTTCTCTAGTTTTAATTAATTAATTTGGTCTTGCTTACCCTTCTTGGCGCTGGTCTTGCCCAGCAGTTGGGTCTGCCTGGCCGCCGGCATTGGCGATGTGGTGTTGCTGTCCCGCGACTTTTTGGCCACACACAGATTCAATGGCTGATCGAGCGGAGCTGCCGCTGTGACAGTTGCTGCTGTGGCTGCTGTTGCTGCTGCTGTTGTTGCTGCTGTTGCTGTTGCTGCCACTGCTGAGCTGACTGCACTGTCCTCCTCGCTGACGTCGCTCATTGAGGCGCTGCGATGCGCACGCTGTTCCTGTTCCTGGGGCTGCTGCGCGTACTGCTGCTCAATATTTCGCAGAATGCTCTTTGGTGATGTGGCCGAACTGTTGGCGGTGACTGTAGAAGCGGCAGCAGCAGCAGCAGCAGCGGCGGCGGCCACGGCGCCCTCGTACGCTATTTTATCGGCCATGGCCATGCCCAGTATGTCGGCGATTGAATGGGGCGTGGGTCTATTAGGCGGACGCGCATAGACGTGAGCATGCCAGCTAGCTGTGTGGCTCGAAGTGGGCGTGGCTATGTTGCTAGGAAAGGGTGTTAAGGAGCGTCGCTGCTGCTGTTGCTGCTGTTGTTGTTGATGCTGCTGCTGCAGCTGTTGGTGCTGATTCGTCGACTGACGACTGGAAGGTGCCTCCAGCTGCTTCTGCAGAAACGTTGTGGGCGAGCTGCCAGCGGAGATGGGACTGGCGCTATTGCTGCCGCTGCTGTTGTTGTTGTCGCGCACTCGCAGCATATTGACCAGCTTCTCCTTGCTGCTGGGACTGACCATTGATGCCGCCGAGGGCGGTATTGTCAATGAGCTGCTGTAGACGTACGAGTTGATGGCCATATTGTAAGCCGTTGCTGATTCTGATTGCAGCTGTTGCTGGAGCTGTTGCTGCTGCTGATGATGATGTTGCTGATGTTGTTGGTGTTGCTGTTGCTGTTTGTCTTTGACTATGCCATAACCGTGCGCCAAGGCGCCGCTGATCATTTCTGCTGCCACCAACGATTCGCGTTCCGTTTCGGGCATCATTTAGGGCGCAGCTAATTGGCTCTTAAGTGGGCGTGGTGGCTGGAATATATAGAGAAGAGAGAAATGTGCGTGTTAAACGGGCAAATGAAATTAGCCAAACAGCTGCGTATTGTTGTTGTCAACTTGTTAATGGTTTTTGCCGCTGGCGTTAACCTTCAACTTTTTTGCCCCACAATCCGGAACCCGCAAATGCAATAAAATACAGAACAGAATAGTCCACCATTTAGTGCCCCCTGTGCGGAATGTAGTCCAACTTATTTAGCCAGCAACACGCCCGATCTCCGCCCCCAGCCCACCAGCCCCCCAGCCCCCATCCTTCGTCAGTATTTGTTTGTGTGTCGTGTCTGTCGGGCGGGGCGTCCATTTGCCATTTCCTGGCGCACTGCGTTGTGATTTGCATAACAAAATGCTGGGAGAGTCCCCAGCAATAAGCGTTGCCTGGCAAAGGATTTAAACAGTCAACCAGGCAGCCAGGCAGGCACATAAGTTCGGCAAGGCCAGGGGTTCCGCTTGGCGCAGCCTTGCGAACACTTGTGTGTGACTGCTGCGAGTGTTGGCATGAATTTATGGTACAACATTTGAGTGTGACACAATTTAACTTAATTTAACGAACGGCAAAAGCCACGCACCGAAACGACAATAAAACGTACGAACCCAATTTCAAGTACGGCAAAGGGTCTTAAATTTATTTTTAGTGTGTGGTGGCACATATATAAACATATATATACATATATATACATATATATGCTAGTATTTATGTTCATAATAACAATTATATCACTTCACATACAACGCTGGGATCAAAATCTGTAGTTAATTTGTTGCCAAGAACTTGCACGCCATTTGAATGCCGTCGTTATGTGTCATATTTTATAGTTGACAATCCCAAAAGCAATTTAAATTAATACAAAGTGCAAAGTCAGACCAACACAGCCACTTATATTCAACACAAGCGCACACACACTCACTCACACTCTCACACTCACACACACAGCGCCCGTCCAAATGTCAGTTTCAAGCAGAGCGCGCTCAATAACGTATAACGTAATGCGTGCTTAAATGTATTTTATTGCCAACAACAACAACAGCAGCAGCAGCGACAACGACAATGGGGATGACACATAAAAGGACTAACCTTTGCCTCTCCGTCCCGTTCCCACACCCGCGCAGCTACCTACACGCTCGCAAACAACACACGAAGAGTGCAAATTGAGCGCAAGTCGCTCTCAACATTGCGGCTGGCGCAACATGTTGTCCAGCAGCATGTTGCTAAGCGCGTGCAAAATCACTTACAACCTAACAAAATAAACAACAAAAACGAAAACGAAAACGAAAAAAAAAAGAAACGAAAAAAGCAACGGCAATTCAAGTCTGTTGAGCTTCTCAAAAGGTTATGTGGGCGGGTGGTGGACTTGGCATGATTTAGGGGTGGACATATTCAAGCAGCGGAAGCGAGGCAGGCAAGCGGAAGAAGTTATTTCAATTGCCTGCCTCCACGATGACGACGGCGATAGCAGAGCGAGCTAGTGAGTGAGAGAGTGATAGAGAGCGAAAGATATTGCTGTGGCACGTACAGTGGCTTAGTGTGTTAGCTACTCTGTGTGTGCGTGTGTGTGTTTGTGTGTGCTTGTTTGACTGTGTGTGCCAGTTACCTGGCACGCTTTTGCCTGCCTTTTACGAGGACACTGACGAGGACATAGGCGAGCTCCAAAGGGGCAGCAGCTACTAATGGCATTTAAGTTCTGCTGGCCTGTCACAGCCAAAAGCAGGGGCACACGCACACTCATACACACAAACACATATACGCACAAAGTTGCATATGTGGCGTTATGTTTGTGTATGGAACTCTTTTCGCCTCCATTATTATCCTTGAGGCTTTGGCTCTGACTCTGGCTTGTGCAGTGGATATGGTTAGCCCAACATTTTACTTCTTTTATTTCATTTCATTTCATTTCATTTCGTTTCATTTCGTTTCGTTTTATTGCATTGACAACAGCTCACATTCCTGACTGTCTGTGTGTGTGTGTGGGTGGGTGGTTGGGTGGTTGGCAGCTGCCTGTTGGTATTTTAACAAGCTTCTGTCGAATGTTCATCATGACTCCGGCTACGCTGCCTTTGCATAATTCGCCTTGCGGCTGTGCACCCAGCTCGTCATCAGCCACGTTGTCTCCCGTGCCCAGCCGTGATCCGTGCTTCACTTTGCTCTTCAGCATTTGCTGCGTTATGTCTGTGTGCGTGTGTGTGTGTATGTGACGTAAAACGTGGCTGACTAGCTACTTCTTTGCCCCGCTCTGCTTTTAGCCATTTTGCCTTGTCAGCATAATTCAGTGTGCCCTATGATATGCTTTTTGTTGTAGCATACTGGCATTTATGTTTTGTTTGAGTATATCTCACTCCCACTCTTCCTATCTCCCTCTCTCTCTCTCTCTCTCTCTCTCTATTGTTGTCAATCTGGCTGTTAAATTGTATAATTTGTCATATTTTCGTCATTTTAGCCTGACTAAGCTCCAACTGTTCGCGTTGAGGTGTTTATAAAGACGCTGCTAATGCCGTGGCTCTCGCTTTAAGCCAACTCCACCCACCTCCACCTGCTGCTGCTGGGCTGTCTCGGGGGAATAATGGTTGTCCAGTACAGCAGCTTTGAAATTGCTTGAATATTTTATCGAGTTATGTGCTCGCTAATTAAATTGATGTGCCACACACAGAAGCTGCTGCTGCCACCGCAGCCACAGCCACAGGATATTCGTGCAACAGCGTTCGACAGTCTTTGCAACTATGTGTGCTCGCGCGCGTATATAAATACATATATATATATATATATAGACACATACATATATATGTCTGTGTGTGTGTGTGTGTGTGTTTGGCTGGTTGGCAACTTTAATGAATTTACCTGTGTCATGCGCAGAGTTTTGTGACTTGCGTCTCCGCATGCCTCGCCGCATTGTTGCCTGCTTGTTTTAATCGTTTTCATTTTCTAGACAAAATGACTTATTTTATACTTACATGCAGCAAAAAACTGAGCAACTTTTGATATGATCGTCACTGTTGGCTGTGCCTTAATATATCCTTATATATATTTATATATCTAGTTAAATATAAATAAATTTGTTTGCTTGCTTCCGTTTACAAATTGGTTTAGCTTTGTGACCGACACAAGTGAAATTGAATTAGTTTAAAGTAAAAGTTGAAAAACTTAGCACTGACAACTCGATCAAAGCCAGTGGCACACTCAGCCCAGACTGTAAATAAACAAGTCCTTTCCATTGGTATCTTTTCTATCATCCTCTCTCACTCTCTCTATCTCTCTTACTTTTATTTTGTTATATTTTAGTTTTGACTTTAACGCCGCTCGAACCGAGTGCGTTGTTGTTTGTGCCGCCCAGTCAAGTTGAATTTTACATTTTATTTTGCTGCCATTGGGTCCCGGAAAGTAAACAAGAGTTGAACACTAGAAAATTGCGTTACTCCTGCTAACAGTATCCCCACTTGGATGCATAAATAAATCATAAGCGCTCCAAATAAGTGCAGTTGCAACGCCCGACTAGGGGTGTGTGCGAGAGGGCGCATTATAGTTACGTGTGTGTGTGTGTGGAAGGTGAAGCACCATCTGTTGAAATATCATATTAAATTTTACTTCAGCTATGAGTAGCAGCTACACGTGCCACAGCTATCAGACATTATCTGAAAGTTATTCTCAGTTTTCGCAACAAACAGAGCTGAAAATGCTGTTTTATGTGTATATGCCTCGATTGAGAGACAGACAGCTTAAGAACTCTGGTTGGACTGTTTATTCACGTGATTTTTCGAATTCCCCAAGACCTGCGTTGCATGCGCGGATGACAAGGTTGAATACGCATACGCATCTTCGAGTCGATTTACACGCGGCTACACTCTTTCGTTCTGCCTAACATCTTGCAGGGCCAAGGCTGATGTCGTTCCGAATAATATCTACAAAAATAAGACATTCTCACATATACACACATATGTATATACACATATATAAATGCCAAGTTGTTTTGTGGTATGGCCAAATCTGATGTGCACACAAATATTATGAAGCTATTTTGAGTGAAGTATTTAAGCTTTTGCGTAGAAGTTTGGCCAATCGATGTTCTAAGCAATGACTGTTTATGCTGCTGTCGTCTCAGATAAAACGAGGGTGGTTCAAAGAGAAGTGCATTGAAAAGGGTTGAGATGGAAATATAAGATACCCCAACACAGGCAAAGTAAACAATAATTTGATATATGGATTTATTACATAGCTCTTTTATACTATTGGAGATTAAACAAAAACAATAATAATATTAATAAAATAAATATATAATATATAAACAAATAAAAATAAAAATAAAAATTTTAATAAATAAATTTTTGCATTTATATGATTGAGTTCAATTAATAAATAATAAATAATAAAAAAATAAAAATAAATTTTATTTATAATTTTTAAGAATTCTTACATTTATATGAAATGATTAAATAAATAAATAATAAATAATAAAAAAATAGATAAATAAAACAAAAATAAATAAAATAAAAAAAATCTATTTAAGCTTTTTAAGAATTCTTATATCTATATGATTGAATATAAATATATATATAAAATAATAGTAAAAAAATAAATAAAATAAAATAAATAAGTTTTAAATAAACTCTCACACATTGTCTATAAAACGTTTAAAACATTTATGAAATTAGTTCTCCAAACACTAGATGAGAAATATTTCCATTCCCCTTCTATTATAATTAAATCACTTGCTAAACATTGGCCAACATATTCGGTAATGCTTTGAGCGACCTTCGCTAAGATTTGTATTTACTTATTTTTATTGACAGCATTATATTTTATTTATTATATTGAATTCATGTCATTGTGCTGCCATGGCCAGGCAGCCAAACTCAGCAAGTGCCAGCAGCACGTCCTTTCAATCCTTCTCTATATGTGTATGAGTGTGTGTGTGGGTGTGTGTGGGTGTGTGCTATTATTGTCAAGTCAGCACATAAAGATGCCAGCGTTGGGGAGGCCGAGACTGAGAGCGAGCCCGAGACCGGGATAAACGTCAGCTACGTCAGCCAGTCACATTTTCGTAGCTGGCAAATCTTTAAACGGAAATCGTTATATAAATCAAAGACAGATTATAAATGCTGCGCAATTTTCAAGTTATTTTCGTTTCGATATTCGCACTTTTTGGGGGTTGAACTTGCCGGCCTCCCGATTGAAAAGGTTGAGCGTAATCATGCGTGCCAGATAAGGCTGACAGCGACCAGTGCGATAAGGCCAACTATTAAGCAACCGCCGCATCAAAAACTGCGAGTCATTAACAAGAATATGTCAAATAGGTGAAAATGTTAGCTAATTATGTGAGCAATACTGCAGTTGTTGTTGTTGTTGGGGGAGGAAATACCATTCGGCTCATTTCCGCTGGAAATGCTTCCTGTCATAATTTTTCATAGATTTGCGGGCAACTTTTTGATTTTCTTGCTCGCACTGAAGTGCTTTGAAAACAAGTGCAAACTTTGCGGCAACTTTTACTTAAAGCCCCAAAATTGCTTTGGCTCTGAGTCGTGAGTTGGACGAGGGGAGGGGGTATTTGGGGGGAGGTGCGCCGCTTTGTCATGGCTTATTTCACTTGAACTTTGCAGGCGGCCACTTTGGGTCAGTTGGCCCGGTCAAAGTTGGCGTGCTTAAGCTTTATTTTTAATTTGCCAGCGCTGGCAATTTTTAAACGTTTTCGTTTTTCTTTCACTTCTCTTTGGCTGACCATTAATTTGGCTCGCCTTTGTGCGCACACACACACACAGACGCACACACGCGCACACACACACACACAATTGGCCGCAATTAACTAACTGGCTATGATTGATGATATTTTAAATGAGTGCGGCGGCAACTGCAATAGCAACGGCAATGAAAGTGCCCAACCAGCCAGCCAGGCAGCCAGTTCGCCAGCAAAACAGCCAAGGGTTCCCGAAAATTCCTATGTCATCAGCATAATTTGATGTGATTTGATACACAGGCGGCCCCTAGTAACACGCATTCTATTTCAGCCATTCATTTGGGCACATTTCGGGCAAATAAAATGAAAGTTTAGATAATCTTTTAGGTAAAAATACCAAGGGAATAAACCAAAGCGATTGTATATTCCAATGCTTTTAATCATAAAGCAAACTTAAAGCCAACCCACTCAAAAAAAAAAAAAAAACCAAACAAATCAAAACTTGTTGCAAATATAATACTTTCAAAGGGTTTTCTGTTTAAGTAGCAAATTTGGAGAGTTTTAAATTAAATATAAATCAGATATGAAATATGATAAAATATTTCTATATCTAAAGAAATACATAGAAAACTTGGTACTAAAACGAAAAACGGAAATAAGTAAAATATTAGAAGCCGCAAAGCGAATAACTTTTATTTTGTATATATATAAAAAAATATATTATAATATATAATATAAACATTTTCATAGACTTCTCAGCTTCGCTTCTCTATTTTTAACAGTTCAAAGTATTAATCGCTCTTTTATCTAATATATATACTCTAAAGACTTGTTTAACTAGCGAGTTGAGTCGCTAATGTTCACTTTTCGTTAATAGCTTTCGTGTCTAACTAATTGGTAATTAATTATATTCAGTTCAGTTCGAGCCATTAATTCGATCTGGTCCAGACAGCTGCAATTCGATATATGTTGCAAATTGCACAATGAATGCAAGTTGAAATTAATGCATTATGCACATATGGCATCAGTTATGTATGGCTGTTGCCCTGCCAGCCATCAATCAATCAATCATTTGACGGCCAAATCAAATATTCATAAAGTTTATAAAATATTTATGCATATAAAGTGCAAGTATTTAAAAGCACATTTATGTATTTGCAAACAAATTTAACCATTGTAAATGCGCATGTAGGGTATAATGATTTTCTGGAAATTTATGTAACGAGCAGAATGAGGCTTGGCTGTTGCCAAGGATTGTATATATTATATATATGGTAGTCTATATATCTGTATAAGAATGTGAGTAAGAATTAATAATATATGTATATTGATAACTCTTTCCATTAGGTTATCGATAAATATTGATCACTGATCGATGGCTTAGGCCAACTTAAAAAACCTATCTCTAATAATAAAATTACTGCTTATATATGTTTCATATTGTTCGCTAATAATAAAAGTGGGTCAGGGTATTTTCTAGTCGAGCATACCCAACTAGAGCATTCACCCTTTTTTATGCATACCCTCGGCTCATTAAAGTGAACAGATGGGTAGATACTGGTGGAGAGAGTGTTTGACCAGGGAATACTCATAATTCGCCTGCCTTTTAGAATATGTTAAGTTCATTTTTTCAAGCGAGATATAACTACAAATATGCATAAATATGTGCGCTTTTTAATTTATTCAGATTTTTTTTATGTTTTAACATAAATATATCACGAATATAAATTTGACTTTATAAAATGTTAATCGTATACGATTATTACATTGCGCTTAAAATGCATAAATTTAAGCAAATTAATTGAATCTCTATGGAGCATTTATATTCGATAGAAAAGTATGTCTTAGGTGTTTTTTTAAAGTTGATATTCATTCATTGAATTTGTAGCTACTTTATTTATGTAGAGCGTCATTATTTTCTAATAGTTGTATTTATGAGTCATTAAAATAACATTACAGCTAATTGATTTTTGTCATTCTAATCATATCAGGAAAGCAAAATATTTATGTTTTTGCTTTGATTTATAGAAATTAGTAGTTAAAATACATCGATTTATATGTCAAGCAGATAAGAAAAGTTACTCTCCCAATTAACTAAACTACTGACGTACTTGCTTTAGATATTTAATTATGATAGTCTCCTCAAGTTCTGAAGGCACTTAATTAGCGCAGAAGTTAGAGTAATGCCTATATAGGCCAGCACCAAGTCTCTTCTGCATGATTATTTGTTATGTACTTTATTCAAATCTTGAAAATGTATAAATTACTGATTCAAAATTTAGAGAAAATACTTGGGTTTTGTTAAGATTTTTGTTAAACAAAAAAAAAATAATAAAAAAATTAAAAATCAAAAAATCATAAGCAATATAATATTATTTTCATTTAATTATTAGCATATATTATAAATTATATATTTGAATTATACTTTTTGTCACAAATTAAACTTACATAAAATATATTTAGTATTTTCGTTTCGTGTTTTTTTAGGCAGAAACTTATCTCTTTACAACTTTTTTACACTTAATTATTAGACGAGTCACAAAACGCAAATGAATTAATTAGTTCAAGTCGAGACGCTAAGCAAACTTGTAAAAATGCTCAGCTAGCTGAGCAATAATTGACGTGGGAATTCTAGAGTACTTAAATTTTTGGCTACAATGTCGAAGAAATCTTAGCGCATTAAACAAGGTTCAATGCCCAAGGTTCATCAGCGTAATATTCATTGATAAAATGTTTCGTGGGAGTGGGGAAACATATTATTTAACCGCAAGCAGCAAATGCGCGTTCTAAAAATGTAATTATGAGATATCTGGAGGCAAGGAGACAGCCATCGCAATTGAAATACGATAACATAGCGGGGGAGTGGACTCAGCGCAGTTGCTCCTCTCTCTCTCTCTCTCTCTATCTATCTCTCTCTTGGTATCTCTTTCGCCCTTTTGGCATCTGGGCTGAAATATGAGTCAATTATACTTTCGTACGCATAAATTAATGATTAATTGCAAAATAAATTGACTTGCGTCACTTAATTACGTGATGCGCGACCAAGAGACTGTCAGCCTTTTTCGCGCGCCCCTTTGTAACTGTCCGCCTGTCAACGCACTCACAGACACACACACGCACACGCACACGCACAGTGAAAGAGAAAGAGAGTAGCATTTTCTGCTGTTGACATTCACAGTCAAACATGCTTAATTAATGCCAACGCAGCTGCCATCGCTCAACCTCGCCGACCACTCCAGCAACTGTACTGCGAAATGCTCTGACAACGTTAACGGCCACATTAACGGGAATGAAAAAACGAAGAAGAAGAAGAAGAAAGAAAATACGGCTACTGCTTGTGCTGCTGCTGCTGCTGCTGCTGCTACTGCTGCCGGCAGCCAAAAATAAACACTTGCAGGCATCATAATAATGATACATAGCCAGCCAGTGAGTGGCGTTCGCTTGCTCCTTGCTCTTTTCTCTCCTCGCTCCTTTGGTCCTTGCCTCCAGCCAGGCCTCCGTTTAGCCAGTTACAATGTCAGAGTCAGCCCCGACTCGAAGTCGATTGTCGTTTTCGTCATTGTCTGCCAAGCTCTCATAATTAAACATAATTTGCCAACAATGCCACGGTGCACAGTGGTAAAAATATGATGTTATAGTTAGCAAATTATTTAGATGAAAATAGATGCGACTGAATAATAAATGAAACTAATTTTCCATAATTTAAAAAAATATATTGTAATATATATAATATTTCATATATATTTATAATATACTATTTGATTTTATTGGTATTAATATCAAATTATTTAAAAGAAAATAAATTTAGTTGAATAACAAGTAATTTATAATATTTATAAAAATTAAAAAAAATTTATTTGAAATATATAAATATATAGATATAATTATAATATATCAGTTGATTTTGTTGATTTTAATATCAAATTATTTAAATGAATAATTTTAATTTCATAATAAGTGAAACTAGTTTTCCATGAGTTAGTTTATGATAATAAAATTGAAAAAATATTATTTGATATACATATAAATATAATACATACATTTAATTATAATATATTATTTAATTTCATTCATATTGAATAATTATTAATATTATTATTATTTATTTATTTGACTTAAATATTAACATCAAATTTTGGTCTACAGAAAATTTTTGTTTAATATTATATATATTTTTTTTCAAAGTGTTAAATACTTGAAATAATTAACGATTTATTAAAAATTTACTTCATTAATGTAAGTAGATTAATGAAGTAATTTTTTATAAGTCGTTAATTATTTCAAGTATTTAACAATATGAACAAAAAAGAAAATTATAAATAAAAATTTTGTTTAAACTAAAATTTGATGTTAATATTTCTCTCCTCCTTTCCTCTCCTCACATTTCTATCTTCAACCTTTTTATTATAAATAATATATGTATAATATATTTATTATATTTTTTTAAAAAATATCCACTTTGCCACGCTTCCATTTATCTGTTATGCCTGCTGGGATTATTCCCATTTTAAATAACAAAAATACATTTCAATTGTCATTTTTTACTTGCTAATAATTGTGTTTAGCCCACTGTTATCATTTTTGAGGGATGTCCGTTCCCATTGCCGTCCGACCGCCTCGGGCGCTGTTACGTGCAAAAATCAATAAAAATGCTGCCAAAATGGCTTTCGCGCCTTCACAGTTTATCCGCTTTGCCAGTGCCCGCGCCAGTGCCTGGCTCCGTCTCAGAGCTGGCTCGGTCGGCACTTAACTTTCACATTAACTGCACCGACTTTGGCACCATTTGGAGCAGCGAAGCAATTAACGCTGAATTGATACGCACCGTGCTGGAGCATTGAACTTCATTTCGTTAACTTGCTGCGACTTGGACAGGGAAAGGAAAACGAAAAGGAAAAGGGCGAATGGTGGAGAGTGGATACAGACTCAGCTTATTCGTCGACATTAAGACGTAATTAAAACAGCGCCAAACGAGCGCCCCGCCCCAAACCCTTTTGGCACAACGGGCGTAGGCAAAGGGGGGTAATGAAACGAGTCAAAAGATTATTTGTATTTAATTTCAAGTGCTGAATGCCAGGATGCTTCCGCTGCAGAAGTCAACCCAGGAGCGAAGACACTCGCATGTACTCTGCTTCTGTGCAGGGAACTCAATTATAATTAAGCATTTAAGTGGAACTAAGCGGCGCCATGGCAAATGAAGCGCACGTCCAGCCCCTTCGGCTATATACAGCCCAGGCTCCAAAAGAGAGTAACGATGGCAACGACGATGATGACGACGACAATGGAACAGTGAATTGGACTGTTTGGGCGCTGGACATTTGTGGGGCAACAGCTGCACCCTAATTGCTAAGGGCGGCCCTCAAACTTTCGGCTGTGGCGGGTATTTAATTAACGTTCACCGTCGTTCATCGCTCATCGCTCATCGCCCATCGCTCATCGTTCGAAGTGAGTTTTATTAGACTTACATTTGCCATTTGCTGGGTTATTTACGTATGTATTTGTTATAGCCGTGTTGCCCAGGCGACGACGGATTAATTGTTACGTTGACTAATTCAACTTAGATGTGATGAGAGGCTCTTGTGTGTGTAATGTAAAAGCAAAATCAACTGAAACAGCCGGAGACAACTCGAGTTGGTCGAGTCGGTGAAGTTGACGGCGGGAAATTAAAAATGTTAAAAGGACGCAAAGGATGTTGCTTGTTAAAACTGTTTGCAATGACAGCCTCAACCTGGTCAGCATGAAAGCATCTCAATTAGTGATGATGATGATGATGGTGATGCTGATGACGATGTTGCTTGACTGCCTGACCCCTCCCTCTCTTTAGTCTCTTATTATACAATTTCCAGCTGGCTGCTCAACGGGACACATTCAAAGCTGCTGTCAGCTAAAAGATCATGATAATTCTTGAACTACTTCCTAATATATATAATTTCTTAGACTTAAATGGGTCAGACTCTGGCAGTGAAGTGTATCAAAGCAATCAATTAAAATTGAGTAAAATTAACCTGCAGTTGAGTAAATCTAATCTTAAGTTTAGATAATGAAATGAAAGTAATATTTCAATTGTTTCAAAGAAAGGAAACTCTAATTAAAATGCAAATATTCGGCTTTGCTGGAGTATGAGCATAGAATGAGATATATTTATATTACAGGGTATTTTTTCATTCACTTTGCAATTAGACATTCAGACTAATTTCAGACTAAATTCAATTGCGGCAAGAGTCGGACTAGTCGAGTGAGCCAACATTGTGCATCCTGTCGCTGCAAAGAAGCTGAGCCAAAGGCGGCGAACCCAGTCCTTACTCTCTCCTCTTCTCTACTTTTTTTTTGGGTCGGCGGCACTCAACATGATTTCAAAATGGCATTGAATGTAGCATTAATTTGTGCGCCACCAAGGACGACGTCGACGACGAGGACGAGCACAATGAAGTCATCTTCTTGTTGGTGCTACGGTCTGTCTTTAACTTTCATCCTGGCTGCCGCAGCCACTGCCTCACATTTATAACTGTTTATTTGCTGTGCGCATTACTGTCTGAGTCTATCTCCCTCTCCCGCTCTTCCTCTCTCTTTTGCTCTGTGTCTCTGTTGAGCTGCCTGAAAAGGATTAATTAAACGCCGAATACCCGTAGATGCTGCTGCCCGCCACGACATTTGCAATCGTTCTCTTTTGCTTGGTATACTTATGCAATTCTCTCTCTCTCTCTCTCTCTCTCGTCCGCTTCGTTTTTTATCCAGTCTTTGAAGTTCGGGTACGGCATAATTAGTTTAATGAGCTTTACTAGTATCGCCATAATGATTATCCAGCAGGCCGCACTCGCAGCACAAATTCCAACAACAACAACAAGCCTTACATATTTACTTCATTTTCATTATGACAATCTCGTTTTTCTTTTCTTTTCTTTTCTTTTCATTTATTTCAATTTGGATGCAATGAAATTAAAGTTACGCATTTATAATTACCCCGGCCGAAGTCAAATGCAATTAATTAAGTGAGCATCAAGGCAGCTGGGATAACGTCAAGGATATGTTTGGCGCTTTCAATTTATTTACAGTTAGTCATTTAGATGTGTTTGCCTTCGCATACACTCACAAAGAACTGCGCTCATTTGCTGGCAATTAAGCGCACATAAAATTTCAACAAGTATGTGTGAGTGTGCGTGTGTGTGTGAGAGTGTGTGTGTGTTGCGTGTGTGTTGTGCGCCTTTACGTCATTTGAAATGGCGCCAGCTGCGCGAAGAGTCGTGTGGGCGTGGCTGTGGTAGGCGTACTATAGGGTGGCGGCTGTTACTGTCTGTCTGTCTCTCCGTCCGTCCGTCCGTCTGTCTGCCCGTCTGCTTGTGTGTGTGCATTTTAATTAGAAACTTGTACGTTTTGCTTAATTAGACAAATTGTTTTAATATTATGTGCAAACTTTGTTGCACCAAACTGCGACAAATTAGTTTGGCAACACAGCTGCCAGCCAAACAAATCTGGGTCAACATTACTCATACGCCAATCCAAACCCAATCAAATGCGGCTTAAATTTGCAATTGAAAGCGCAGCGCACAGAATTATGCAACACTTTCAATCCCCTGCAGTCTTTGTCGAGCTCAGAAGATTTTGTCAGTCATATAAGAGAGTTCCGTAATTATACGGAATAGCTTACAGGATTAGCTATAGACATGAGCATCATTTCTACATTACTGCTATCTCTATCTCTACTTGTCTCTCTCTCTCCCCTCTGCTGAAAAATTCAGTTTAACTAAACAATTCAACATTAAATGCACTGCAATTGCGCGAGAATAAATGCATTTATTTAATAACTTGAAGCCCTCAAAAAAAAAGAAGAATGAAAAATATTAATATATACGTATAAAAACCGGAAGCCCT
The DNA here is from genome assembly GCA_035045185.1 of Drosophila meridiana. Classification (NCBI taxonomy): domain Eukaryota; kingdom Metazoa; phylum Arthropoda; class Insecta; order Diptera; family Drosophilidae; genus Drosophila; species Drosophila meridiana. The sequence continues at coordinate 9,780,551 of JAWNPF010000055.1, forward strand.
TGGCTAGCCCTTCACATGAGTAGGAGTGTTTTTTTCGTTCTGGAATTCATATATATATATATATTTATTGCTAGCAAGAATGACCAGTTAAAATACCAAACGGCATTGTATTGCTATTATATAATTAACCATCTGAATTCTTTAAATGTTTTGATGAACTTCATTTCAGTTGAATTTAAAAGTGTTCAAAATAATTCAGCCTATATAGATGATACAAATTGTATACCAAATTAAGAGTTGAGTTAGCAATCTTATAAACATATTAATAGTATATGGTAGAAAGTACGTCCTATATTTGAATTTTTGGCGAATATATTTGTTGTTTTAGACTTGGTAGCTTCTTCAATTGCTATATAATAATACAGGACGTCATATTTATTAAATGTATTTGAAAATATATAAAATAAATACTTAAGTTGATCTTGTATAAGTTTTTTTTATTGAAACATCCTAACTTCTAGGCATTTATATATTTAATATATTTAATATATTTAATATATATATATATATATATATATATATATATATATATATATATATATATATATATATATATATTTAATTTAAAAAAAAATATATATATATATATATATATATATATAATAGTATTTAAGATCACTCTTTTTACGATCTTTGATATTGCCTATAATTTCTTTATTAAAACTTATCCATATCGAGCTGATGGTAAATTCTAGTCATGAATATATAGAATATATTTATTTAATTTAGTATTTCTTTTTTAAATTTAGTATTTAAGATCACTCATCTCATAATCTTTGATATTACATTTAATTTCTTTATAAAAACTATCCATATCGAGACTTAAGTTTAAAAAACTAAAATTATATTTTATTTTAGATTCATTTCAAACAACTTCCTGAGCTGTGATATCTTTTAGTCATGAATATATATAATATATTGATAAAAATCTAGTATTTTAAAAAATTTATTGTATATAATTTTACTCATCTGCTGATCTCTGATCTTGGATAAATTTTCTCTATTAAAACTTATCCATATCGAGAGTTAAGTTTAAGAAATTGTACCTTTTTTTTGGTGTAGATTCATTTAAGTATGTCAAACCTCTTTCGGAGCCGATCGGACTGCACCTTTTAGTTATAAATACTATATACAATACAAAATATATTAATTAAATGTAGTATTTTTAATAGATCACTCTTCATACGATCGCGTGCATTTCTTGTGAGCAGTTAACCCCAATTTAGATTTATTTGCGCTTTAGGCTGCTATATGTGCCGCCTGCAATAACAATTTTCCTCGGCGCGGAGCGCTGACGCGCGCTATCCACAATTCATAAAGCGAATTCATCAAACAAAATTTGTAGCCGTGGCAAAATAAACAAAATACATTTTTCGGATTTGTTAATGCTTTAATGCCAAATGCATAATGCTGGATGCTAAATGCGATTCCATCAGTCGCAACTGCACATTTCGCGAGCGTGTTTACAATAATTTGCTACTCAGAATTCAACAGATCGGGCAATTAATGCAAATGGGCAAATGGATAAATGGGAACGCAATAACAGGCTACAAATCGGAATTCTATAGAAAATTATCAGACCACTCGAAACTAATTTAAATTAAGGCAATTGTGTGTGGGGGCTGCAGGGCATTAATACTAATTCGTTTCGGATTCCACAGGCGCATCAGAGATTTTCATCTTGGCGTAGAACTCGACCAGCTCGTCCTTACGCCTGGCCATGCCCAAGGCGCGTTTGTAACTATCCTCCCAGGCTATTGGATGCAATTTGGCCAGCTCCATGAGCGACCTTTGGGCAGCAGCTTGCATCTCCTTCTCGGGACTCTCGTGGTACAGCAGCAGAATATCCATAGCACGCTTGATGAATGCCTCCCACACTTCGTGCTCGTGCTCTAGTTGCTCCTTCGTGCCTTCAGTGTTGAATGCAGGACGCAATTTGCTCACTGCTGTGGCTGCTATGACCCGAATGCCGGCTGAAGGATCATCCATGCGCTGCATGGTTGCGTAGGCCAGTGGCTTGAGGGCCTCCACGGACATGCCCTGGAAGTAGCACATGGCCTTGATGGCATAGTGACGCGTCGTCACATTGCGATCCTCCAGCAAACTGGGCATATGATTGGCCATCGAGGGCAGAACTTCGCGCGCCTCCTCCTTGGCGCCCTGGGCTACGGCGCACAGTGTTGCCATGGCCATGGAGCGCATGGCCTCGCCATGGGCGCCAGCCTTCCACGACAAATGAGGCTCCACAATTTCAGTGGCGAAGCTGCTCAGCAGCTGGGTGCTCCGCTCCCGCTCCACGTTAACGGTCTCTGACCAGGAGAGCGCTGCTATCGAAAGAATGCTAAATATGCGCACCTGGGCCGTGTCGCAGCAATGTTCAAACACCATTTTGATCTTCTCGATGAGCTGCATCAAATACGTGGATCGGATTTTGCCCAAGTGAATGAGGCCGTACAGCAACAAGACAGGCTCAGCGTTTTCATCCAGTGCAGCATCCAGGTTATCCACATCGAGCAGCACGATGCCGAACCAGCTCTCGTGCAGCTTAGCTAGCGTTGTTTCCTCTAGCTGGACAAGGCGCTTCAATATCATTTGGCCTCGCTTAACATCCTCGGTTTCCTCGTTGTAAAGGGCATAGGACAAGGCCATTACCTTCATAGCAGTCACATAAACATTCAAATACAGTTCATTGAGCTCCTCCATTGAAGCTGTCACCTTGCTGGACTTGTCCAAAATGGTGTCCAACATCTTCAGTATGTATAATTGAAAGCCCGGCTTGAGGGTGTGCGAGTAGTCCGTGCATCGTAGCAACTTGACCAGGCGCTGCAGATGCTCGTAGGTGCCGCCCAAGGACGCCGTAAACATGTAGTAGAAACACTTGAGAAAGGATTCGCGAGCATTGCGCTCCAAGCCATCGAAGCCATGATCGATCCAAGCACTATAGCTCAGCAGTCGACCCATCAGATCGGCCACCTTCTTGGCTTCTGCTGCAATGACGGGTTCACTGTCGCAGCAGGCGTGCGAGACATGTGGATAGACCTCATAGAACTTGGCCGTCATCGAGGCCTCGGCGTGCAGAATGAATTGGTAGAGAAGCTTCAGCGAGTGCAGGCGCACATTCTCCTTCCAGTCACTGGTCTCGCGAGTGATCAGCTGCAGCAGACGCAGCGCGCGCTGCACCAGGCCCCGACAGCCGATTGTGGGACGCTGCACTCCGGCCGGATAGTTCTCCACCGGCAGATCGCATATCTCCTGTTGCGAGAGCTCCGCCTCGTTCTCTTCGTAATATTGTCTGCCGCATTGCTCCCAGAGTGGGCGAATGTACGACAACACCTCCGGCGAGTCATCCTTAAGGCAGCACAGCACCAAGGGTAGGATGCGTTCGAAGTATGAATAGCGATCCGGCAGCTCGAGCAGCATTAGCACCCCCATTTGACCACACTCACGACGCACCAACGGCATCGAGTCCATGAGCAGCGGAGATACCTCTGCCAGGAGCCGGCGCATACTCTCGCCGTTGGGATCCAAGTGCAAACTCACCCTGCCTATGGCCTCTATGGCGGAAATGCGGGCCGCCGAGTGTCTGTGATTTAGCATTCCATACAAAGCCACTGCCAAAGGTTCCGTAAACGGGCGCAGCTCCATGGTGTCAGCCACACGACACAGCTGCACCAGCGTGGCACAGCCCTCCCGCTGCACTGCAGCATAAGCATCTTTGATGGCTTTGATGAGCACCTTAACCACTTGCGGATAGCACTCGCGAAAGACACCCACATTGCCCATGAGCGCGTACTTGCTCAGCATCAGATGCAGCTGCTCAATGTAGAGCAAACGTATTTCCTCGCTTGGCTCCACAGTCTCAGTCTGGCCCATGCGCTCGGCCAGCGTGGACACCACGTTGAGCAGGTGGAAGTCCAAGGGCGGTAAGCGCTTCAGAAATGCGCTTACAGCCAGCACGGCGCGATCGCGCACATTCTCATACCGATCCTCATAGCATTTCAGCAGATGCAGATAAAGCTCATCGAACTCCGCCGCGATGGCGTCGGTGCTCACGGATTCCGGCGCCCGTTCGCACGTCTCGCGCAGCTTCAGCAGAGTGCTGCCACGCTTGCGATGATCAGCGCTCTCCAGATCACTGCAAATCGATTTAGTGTCCAATTCGAAGCTCATTTTGGAATATTTTGAGAATTTGTTTCGTAAGCTCGTCGAGTTGTTGTTAGCAGGATTCTCACTTGATTTGTGCGCACTGTAAGACGAAAACGAAACGAAAAACGAGAGGCGTCAACAAGCACCGTTAAATGCGTCGGTTGCTACGATACACAAATTCGGATTATTCACATTATTTATTTATTATTTGTTTTCTATCAACGGAGTCGTCGCTTAGCAAACAGCGTGAGCAGAAATTTCGCCGGCAAATGACGGCGATCAGCTGTTCGCGCTCGCTCAGCTGTTCGCTGCGTATAGCAGTGTTGTAGCTGCCGTTGTCGTTGTCGTCGTTGGCGTAGGGCCAGTGTTGTCAAATGGTGCGTTTGGCGCGCTTTTTCAAAAGCAATTATTGCTGTCGGTGGAGCATTTATGCTTTATTGTTTGCTCAACTAATTAACAAGTCATAAATGAAATTTCTCTGGAAACTTGGTGCGCAATTTGTGCCGCTGTCTTTTATGAGCGACCCGGGTGGACTCATTAAAAGCGGTTTCGCTTATCTTCGATGCAGCTATCTAATTGCGGTGTCGTTTCTTATCAGCGAGCAACTAACTAACGAGCGACAATATCTAAGATTGATTGCCAACGCTCGTTGTTATTTTTATTTCTATACTCTTTTTTGTTGTTGTCTTTTTGGGGCGGGTGGGTGTTTGACTTCCTGATAAAAAAAATCACATAAAATGCCTATTTATATCGAGCGAAACTTAATTGCATTTTTGGGTCACTAAATTGGGTTATAAAAGTAGGCCGGGCAGTCAAATAAGTAAATAAGTTGTCAGAGTGCTTGAAATTTATATTTTTTGTGTTTTTACGCCGTAGGCCTTGTAACAATAGACCTTAATGCTCGCGGGCCAAGTTAATACGTTGAACTAGGTATTAATAAAGACCTGTTATGCGATATGTTAGACCAGTGGGTGGCTAGAAGAAGTTTTATGCCCATTTTTGTTGGCCATAAACATTTAAGTAGCTACATTTGAAAACATTAGACTTAACAATACGTTAATATATGCATATGCATATATGTAAAACAAGAACTCGACCACAGTAGCTTAAACGGTGTTTAGATCTCAGATTCTGTTACCGTTAATAGTTTTGATTGTTCTCATTTGTATCGAAAGATCTGTTCCCACAGCAAAACTTGATATATTGTGTTGCCATTAAGGTATTTTTTAATTTCTCTTTCGCCATTTCATTTGTGCGTCCCATTCTGATGCGAAGCAGCTCCAAATTGACGCGTTCCAGATCCACAATATAACATATTTTACGTGGTTTGTTTTTCTGCTTCATTTTATATTTGGCTCTTTTTTGTTTTTTTGTTGGGCCTGTGTCAAAAAATGTTGTCATTTTTATTAAAAAACAGCCGCTGCACGTTGTGGACCGGCAACATTTATAACTTTTGTGCACACAATTCGATTTCATACCTTTTTGTTGGCCAAGGCACAGACTGAGGTAGAGGTAGAGACAGAGACAGAGGCGGAGGGGAAGGCAGAGGCGGAGGCCGAGCAGGAGAGAGACAGAGTCGCACGCTCCAAAGCAATTAAGCGCATGAATCAGGTTCAGGTTCGTTCCATGGGCACAGCCAGGGCAATACGAGTGTGTGTTTGGCGTGAGTTTTTCTGTTTTATTTTTCCTCTTTTTTATATGACCGTGCCGATTCAATAAAGAGTCATACAAACATACAAACTTGCATTCGCGCACACACAATACGGGCACAAATACGGACACAGATACGGCCGCATACCGGCCCAATAAACTTAATTGATATGAAATGAAGTCATTTGGCAAAATCACTGGGAGAGTAATGGACCGCGTTTATTCAATTTGATGTCTGACTGGCAGTCAGCAGAGATACATACAGACATACACACACACATACATAAACATACCATTCGCATTTATGTGTTTATGCATATTTTTATCTCTTTTTCGAAAGCAATGGCGCATACGTATGTGTGTGTGTTTGATTTTATAGCTAAAATGATTCAATTAAAATAACATTTTAGCAGCGGCGCACGGAAGCCGCACGACTGCATTTCGGCCGCAATGGAAACTTGTTTGCGCTCTAATGATAAAGCCGAAATTGGCTGTGTTATTAGAGTGCACACACACCCAAACACACATATTCACAATTAATAATTATACGCACAGCACATTCACAATTGCAGCAGCTAGTACAAGATACATCGAGGTACATCGAGTTGTGCTACTCAGATACTTGCATTCGTGCGATTGCTTGTTGGATTGCTTTTTGTCATGCTGTGCTCTAATTTGCTTTTACCGACTCTGAAATGGACTTGTTACAGCTGCCGTTTGTCGTGCAGTTTGCAGCTTGCAGTTGCTGTTGCTGTTGCTGTTGCTGTTGCCTGGCTAAATGCAAATTTTCCAATTGATTGCAATGGAAATGGGCGTGCTGCCGGCAGCGCTGCCAGCAGCGACGTTTGGCACTGTTGGCCGCTAATTAGTTTCATTTTTCATCGGGCAACAACTGCGTCGATTGCCTGCTTAAGTGACTGACTTAATGACTGAATGACTGACGGCACCAATCAACCGACAGACTGACTGCTCGCTGCCTCTCAGTCACTCTAATGTAAAAGTGTGTGTCTCTCTTTCTCTCTCTCTCTGTCTCTCTCTCTCTGTCTCTCTCTCTCTGTGTGTTGCTTAAGTGCGGGCTGCGCTGTTGCTTTGCGTCTGTGTTTGCTTCGATTTCTCGGAATTTAGTTTTGATTAGAAAAACAGCTAATGGGCTGCCCTCATATGCATATGCCGGTCTCGCGCTGCGCACTTGTAGCTACCTCTCTACGTGCCCTTCCGCCCCTTCCCCCTCCCCTTTAAATTTTGTTGTTGTTGAAATTTACGTGAGTTTAAACTCTAAAATGCTTGGCCCAGAACAAATAGAGTCCGCTAATGATTACGTAGACACGTGCTAGCACCGCTAAGTGTTGGCGTCTCATAATAAATTTCTCATTTCTCTCATTGCATGACTCATCAGAGAGTGTATAAAATTCCAAAATTGTGCTGCCATTAAAGTTTTATTTTATATTTTTACATCTATATCAAGTCGTGTGTGAACTGATTTACAAAATGTATACAATATATAATTCATCAATAAACTAATTTACAAAATGTGTAAAAAATGAAAATGAAATGAGTGTTAATCTGTGTAAATTTCTAAATAATAGCAAATAATTATTTATATGTAAACGACAACACGCTCAGATTAGCAATAAATCTATAAAGTTTCAGATTAGATCATTTGTTTAATTTTTTTTTTTTATTTTTATTTGTTTTTTTGTAAACTGGATACTGTTAGGTCATCATATTGTAAAGTAATTGTTTTGAGTTCGGACTTTAAACAAATTCAGTTCAGTTTATCCAGGACTTCTATTTTATAACATTTTCAAAACTCTCCACTAATGGCTAATGGCGTCCCTTATATAACCCAATGAGGCGTTAGCTTTGTCCAGTACTTAGCCATTTTATAATATTTTCAGAACCTTCCCACTTATGACCCTTACCTAACCCAATGCAGCCGTTAGAGAAATTAGGTTTTTACAATACTTTATATTCACTTTATAACATTTTCAGAACTCCCCACTTAACCCTAACCTAACCCAATGTATACGCTCGCTTAATTAGCTTTGACTTACTTATCTCATATCTATTGAGCAAGTTGTCCATTCGCTCTATTACAGATTAATCGCAGCCTTAAGCTGCTCTCCCTTTGTGAGATATCTCATTCAGTTTGGCTCCTATCTCTACTCTTTGTTGGTTACAGCTGCTCAGTTTCTCAGCTCCTCAGCTCCTCAGCTTCTCAGCTCTCTTAGTTGCCTCAGCTTCTCTGTCTCATCCATTCGAATAATTGCTGCATGTTGCTTCGTTTGCTTACTTTTTGCTGTTTGTCGTGCGTTTTCTGTCAGCGGCGCTTTGATTTTACTTTATTTACTGGCTTGTCGTCCCTCTGGAGCCCCACAGGCCCCACTCTCTACTGGAGACTCAGCGGGCAATAATTTAAGGCTTTGCATGCATGATTCGGTTTTGGTTTTAATTTGCAGCGCGTTTATTTTCTAGCATATGCTTTCGATTTGTTTGATATGGGCTGTGCGGTATTTATTATTTGTTTATTTGCACTATTAGCGCTAAACTAGAAGTCGGCCCGAAGATATGGTAATGCGAGACGCCAAATGGTTTTCCATTTTGCGTAATCAGCGGCCGTTTGTATTTAAATGCCGTCGTCCGTGTGTGTGTGAGTGTGCGTGTGTTTGTTTGTTCAGACGCATAGTGACCATTACGCTCAGTCAATCAGTACGTCAATCACTCAATCAGTCAGCCAGTTTGAGTAACAATTTAATTAATTAAAGACTGTAATGCGAACCAGTTATGCGATAAACATCGCCGCGTTAGACGAGCACCTGTTTATCAACGCGAATATGAGCTGCGGTATGCGCGAGTAAATTGTTTGTTTATGGCTCTGAATGAAATGCGAAATGTCTGCTAATTGTGCATAGCGCGAATGGCATTCTATGTGGAAAGCCGCTATGGTATGGTTGAAATAATATCGAATAACTAACAGCAAGTAAGAGTGCTCTGGTCGAACCTGCTTGACTAGGAGATACTCTAAACCTAAGACATTATTCATTGACAATTCATTACAGATATTTAAATGTGTGTATTTGCCAAACTACAAATCTCTAGTCTCTACTAGAAATACCTTTTTTGGGGCCAATGGGACGAATGGGGCGTGGAATTCAAAATCTAAAGATAACATAATCTGTGTATTTATTGCATGCAACTACACAGCAAATTTTAAATTTCTAGCTCTAACGTTATACAAACTACGATTATAAAACCAATTCAAATTATCGATAAATACCGATTAAAAAGAAATGGGGTGAGTTATCGAAAAAATATGATAAGCTCTTACTGTGCATGGTATACACTAGTATTTATATAACATATAAAGTCTCTAGCTTTTACGCTTTCGAAGATCCCAGTGTTCACGTGGACGGACGAACAGTGGTATAGAGACTCGTCTTGTCACGCTGATCAAGAATATATGGTGTCTAGCACGCGTCTTTCTGCTTGTAACATACATTTTCACAAAGCCATTATACCCGGATTTCCCATTTTCCCAGGGTATATAACACGCACAAAGAGAGGGAGATAGAGAGACAGAAAAAGAGAGAGATAGATGTGATATGTGACAAGCTATTGTTAGCAATCTCATTTGAACGTAATCGCTTACAACTTTGTTGCAGCATATCTACAAATGAATCAAACTGTCTACAGTCTGTAATTACGAATTGTCTTTAACTTTCATTGATCAAGCCTAAATACATCCATTTACTCATATCACATTCTAGTGCACTTGTTGGCTTTGTTTACATTTCGAATAACTGCAGCAGTTGTCGTTGCGTTTCTGATTACTAATTCGCAATTAGCTATGCAATGTTTAAAAATAACTGAGTGGGTGTGTGTGAGTGTGTGTGAATGTGTCATGTTGCTCACGTTAGTTGTGCGAAGTATAACTAATACAGGTCAGCGAATGGCCGTTGTGAGGCAACTAACGTTAATTAACTAAGATCAGTGATTTAATCAATTGACATTAAGTTCAATAACAAATCAAATTGGCTATAAAATATTGCAAATATTTTTATGGCCAAATATAAAACTTGACTATGTCCATAATGCATTTGTTAATCAATATTTTTATAGATACACTTAATTAGAGCTGGATCATTAAGAGAGTATTTAGGGCTTAATATATGATTACATGTGGAAGAATGCTTATTTAAGTAAATCATGATATATTTATCTAATAAAATAACTGAAGCGAACAAAATATATTTGTAGCATATCCAAATGCAAGTGAATAGATTTTAAAATACATTTAATTGATAGATTAAGTTCATATCTAACACCTGACACCTATATGAACATATATTTGATGTATGTATTTCATTTTGAATTTATAATAATTTCGTTTTTGCTAATTTGTTGTTTGCTTGATAAGACGACCTTTAGTTGCTAGTCGTTTATATTAATTGGCTGTGATTAATTGAAATTGATTTCAAACTAAGTTGAGTTCGATTAGAAACTGTCAATTCGTCAATTTCCACGAGTGTATTGAATACCTGACCACGTGTAAGAAAGTTTAGGTAAACAAGTTTACCTCTACGGAAACAGATCTTTGCAGTGATTAGCATTTGTGTATTGGAATTTGCGCTACGCATTTATTGTTCATGCTAATTTCATAATCAGGTCAAGCAGGCACTGCGATCCGTCAGCTAGTACTCAATGCAAGCCAATTGATAGGTTTCGGGAATCCCCATTCCCTGACATGTAATAGAAATACATACATAATTGATTGACTGACTCGTCAATGTGACTTACCTCAGCGCCAAACGGTTAATTGTATCCGAAAAGCCAAGGCGAACTGAAATCCAATTAAATGTTTCTCCTTGTGGACGGTTAGATTATTTTATTTTATTTTATTTTGTTGTTGCTGTTGTTGTTTTTGTCTTTTACTGTTTAGCTATTTATAGCGTTTATTTAGAAAGGTCACGTTTTGTTGTCGTTGTTCTTTCACATATCCTTTGGGTAGCTGAGTTTTCTCAAATGGCTTGTGCGCCGCTGTTGCTGTAGGCGATAATCCTTAATTAGTCTAACGAGTTGCAAATTAATCCACTTTACTTAATTAAAATGCTGTGCCGCCGCATAAAAAAAAATACGCAAAAAAAATCAACAAATGTTCGACCATTATAATTAAAAAATTGATGAAATGAAATGAAATGAAATGCAAAAGGCATCATTTGAATATAGAGAGTGGGAGAGGAAGTGATGGCCAGTGAATGAGAGAGGGAGACAGCTATGGATAGAGTAAAAGAGAGAGAGAGAGACAGATATAGAGAGAGAGGAGTAAGGAGTAAGAGGAATAAGCTGGGAGAGAGAGAGAAATGTATTTAATTCATTAGCCAGTTGACAATTATTGATTATGGTTTTGCAATTTTCAGCGACAGCTTTTTGCTATTTTTTGTTTTTGTTTTATTTATTTTTTTCTCGCTTTTTTGTTATTTTGAAAAATTAATTTGAGTGCATTTCAGTTGCTTTGCTGCATTGGTTACACAATTTGTTATTGGCAACACGTTGGCCATTTATTTAATTTTTAATTATTTTTGAATGTGTTCTGGTTTCATAATTGCCAGCCCATTGTCTGGGACTGCGTGCGAGCTGTGTGTGTATGATTGAGGTGTGTGTGTGTGTGATTCAATTAAATACATTTCATTATTTGCGCACAATGCACAAGTAAACAATTTTGAACCGATGTGCAGTCCTCGCCACTTCTTTCCCTCTCACTCTTCCTCTCTCTCTCTGTCTCTCTCTGTCTCTCGGCTGCTTTTTCAATTAAACTGTCAGCCGCATTTTAATTTGGCAAAATTTAATTTGGCATACACTTAACATTTATATTATGTACAATGCGTTATTTATTATACTTTTTGACATTTGCCTAAATAAACGCAGCTAATTGCTCATTGAGTGGAAAGCAACACAGATTAAAACTGGCTACAGATCTTTCGAATCGAAATTGATTGAATGAATTAGCTAGCTTTTGTCGAATAATAAGATAAAAAGCAATTGAAAAGAGTTCAATTAGATGACAAACTATATATGTTAACTTAGCTTAGGCATATACTAAGTAAACAGCTGTAAATGTTAATTAAGTTTATGCATATAGTAATTGTAGTTCAATAATTGTGGTTTGATCTTATCCACATGAATCATTCGAATAATTCAAAACACATTTGCAATTCGCTTTGCCCGTTTACAATCCAAAACAATTTGTTTTATTGCTTTCAATAGCCAAAGCTCAGCCCAGCTGATGGTGCACTGTGGGGGGCTTGGGGCTTGGGTACTGGGGACTGTTGGGGCTAACTGATATACAGGTCAAATTCACACAGAATTTGCTGCGTTGTTTAACTGGGTTTCGTTTTTTTCTGTTTTAATTTTTGTTTTGCTTCGCCAATTTGATATTAATTACGTTTATTTAATTGTTTACTTGCGTTAACGCTGTGCACGTTCCGGCAATTAAAACTTGAACTTTTTGGGCATAAAAAGCAATTTCTGCATTTTTACATATTTGTATGCAAAATACTGTTATTTATTTTAAAGTTGTTATTAACATGCGCACACAGCAATAAAAATAATAATAATAATAATAACAACACAAGAGCAGAAGCGACGGTTAATTAATATATGTATATGAAATGAACACACGGCCGGAGCACCCGTTTATAAGGTTTACTTCAATTTGTGACACACACACGCACACATAGACGAACGTTAGCATATAATTGCTTTATATATAACACCTCAACCAAAAACTGAATTTAATTGGGTAATTGAAATATTAAAAATTCCATTTTTGCACACGCTCATAACTTATTTACGGCCAGCTTCGGCAGCCAATTGTCGGACAGGAAAGGGGACAGCAGTGCGGCTGCGTAACCTGTCAGCGCTTCAATTGACAAATTGCTCGTCCGCCGCACATAGAGCGTGCGAACCGCACGGCGGAAAAAAAGAGTAGTTGAAAAAGGAAATCAATCGCAACTTGTTGTAAGCGGGCAACACGGCAACGGCAACGGCAACGGCAACGGGTACGGGTATGGGTATGGGTACGGGTTCAAGCACACAACAATAGAGAAGCTTCAAGTGCGACTGGGCACAGACGCCACACGGCGGCAATTAGCGCCGTGAGCACAAGTGTTTACTGTAGTCGTTGTTGTTGTTGTTGCTGATGATGATGATAATTGAGCACAGAAATCGTTGTCGCCGTCTTATAAATTTCATTGCTGATTGCCGGCGGCCAGCGCGCGCAGCACAATATCAACAAATTAATGAAAATGCCAAGCAACAGACACACATAAAAAACCAGACAGTCCGATATATATATGTATATATATAATCTGATATGTATGTATGTAGGCCTGTATGGGCCATATGCATAAGTAAATATATCGCGAAATGAATGCTGTTTGACGTTGTTCAACGCGCTAATTCTTTTGGCCAGCAAATGCGACAATAACAAACAGCCGAAATGCTAATTAGTTTCATGTGTGACTAATGGATGGATGAAACGGCACAAGCACAAACACACACAGAGACAAACACACGTACACACAGATACACGCACACGTTCTCAGATACTTTTACACATGCGTGACTGATGTCGCTCTCATTGCTGCTGCTGCTGTTGTTGTTGTTGTTGTTGTTGCAACACACTTAATTAAAATAGTACACTGTGAGCCTCTGAGGGGGTCGCCACATTCGTTCGTTCTATTTTAATAGCATGTGCCGCATTATAATTACGTTTATAATAGGCCGGCGCGTAAATTGAATTTGACTTTAGATACGTCAACGTCAAAATATGCTCCGAGCTTTCTGCTGCTGCTGTTGCTGTTACTTTTACGTATCCGGCCGAACCACTTAAGCGTTTTGCGCGTACGCGTACGCGTCCCCGTCCAGGTTGCTGATGACGCTAGCCGCTTGTGTTCCTCAAATGGGCACCGACAGCACAGTCCGATATCGAATACCGAATACCGACCACGACAAACGATTCTAAACGACTTCTGAGTGAATGCTATAAAGCACGAAAACGACGTCGTCGGCAACGACGGCGACGACGGCGACTGCGACTGCGACGACAACGACGACGACGACGACGACAATAACGACGACGACGACGATGGCAACGACAACAACAAGCAACAGCCAACGACCGCTGAGGACTGGAAACTGTTGCTGCTGTTGCTGTTGATGTTGCTGCTGCTGCTGCTGCTATTGCTGCTGCTGTTGCTGTGGCTGTGAACTGCGCCGTGCAACTATTTAACGACGACTGAATGTGGCAATTATGTATCTAGATACATTTTGGCCAAGCGCAGCGCCAGCGCCAGCGTCGGTGCTGCCGCGACGCGCTCTGCTGTCTGCCTGTCTGTTGTGTTTGCCTGTGTGCGTGTGTGTGTGTGTGTGTGTGTGTGGGGATTTTGTGTGGGGGTTGCTAAACGAGGCAACCATCATAAAACATATTACTATAATTACAATTATGCTGCGCTCTCGCACGCACACACACTCGCACACACGCTCGCGCGTTCTGTTAGATACACAGCCCGAGATACAGATACAAACACGTGAACATAACGCACGGCTATAAAAAACACAAATACACAAATTTTCATATGCATTACGGCTTAATTGTATCTCGCTGTTGTTGTCGGTGTGTGAACTCATAAATTTATTGCTGCCCGCTGTTTATGTTGCTAGCTGTTGCCGTCAGCAACATGTTGCTGCGAGTGCCTCAGCCGTTTGTATCTTGTTGCTGGATGATTATTAAATGCTGAATGTATTTTATTGCTTTGATTGTTGTTGTTGCCGCTGTTGCTGCTGTTGTTGCTGGCTGCGCATTAAGGCAACGTTCAACGCTCACGCCAGTATCTTTTTGCATTGCAAATTGCCGGCGTTGCTGAGTTTGTTTTTAATTCTCTATAATTGAGTTATATGTACTTTAATAAGTTGGCGGCGGATGCTGCGTTTGGATTGGATTGGATTGGTGATGTTGCTGCTGCTGCCACTGCTGCTGCCGATACGAGTGCTGCTTTAGGGCGTTCGCTGCCATTCACTTTGTTATTGTCGACGACAACGACGACGACGGCGACGTTTAGCGCTAATTAATGCTGAGCCAACAGCTTTCGATTGCTTTTTATTGTTAGTGCGCGGTGCTTGGAGCTGGGAGCTCGGAGCTCGCAACTCGGCGCTCGGTCCCTTGTGCTTGGCTGCTTTTGTCTTTCGTTTTCTTAATTGTTCACTCAGATTTATAATTTGATTAATTATATCGATGCCATTTCGATTCCATGCGGCCCCCTTTTTATAGATTTTTCTGTTAATCAAAAGAACTCTCTATATATAAAGATATGTATATATATCAATATACTATATAATTGCTTAGTTGTCGTTGATGTTATTATTGGTTTAGCTGCTACTGCTGCTGCTGTTGTTGTTGCTTGTGCAATAATTGGTGTATAATTTCATTTCCTGAGAACTCTGCGCCGGGTCGTGGGCCAACAAATGCTTTCATTGTATTTTAATGTCGTAATTCACAGCGCTTGGGCAAATTAGTCAGCTAAGCAATTTGCTACGAGCATGTGTAGACACACACACACACACACACAGTTATACCCCATACATGTGCAAATATACAAATGAACATATGCGCGAGTGCTCAATTAGCTGTAAGGGCGCAAGTGTTCTCTGTGCTGCGGTTATTAATAGGCGTTATGCTATCGATAAGGCCGATTAGTCATCATCAATTTATTAAACATTCGAATAAGTGTAAGCACACTCAAAAGAATTATAAATACTCTTTATTTAAATTAAATATCTTAAGTATATTGAATGTATTTGATATGATATAATAATAATTGATAATTAAACTTCAATAAATTGAAGAAATTGAAAATAAATTGAGTTTCCTGATAAGTCTATAAACCATTCTCAACTAACTTCATAACTTCATAATGATACGAGGTGAATTTCTTCACTTATTGAACTCCATGAACTTTTGTTAAACGATCATTAACAAAAGAAATGGGAAAACTATAAACAGTCAACAACTAGAAACATCATTAGCAATCTCCACAATAATAATAATAACAATATGACAACAACAATGCCAGCGGAGCGAACTCTCTGATTGCTAATTTAAATGGAATTACGTCGGATTATAGCGAAGGGCAGTCAATAGAAAATAAATAGTGAGGACAAGCAGCAGCTGACAGAGAATGAAAGAAGGGAAATCAAGAAAACTACAATATAATGAGATACGTATATAATATACCTTTAGCTGCGATGAAAATGTTACTCAAGATGCTGAGCAAGATGAAGGCAAATTAGGCAAATTAGACACTTGGATAAACACTATAAATATACACTCACACAAACATACACAAACACACTCACTCACTCGCACACACACATTAGCTCAGAGAGTTTTTAAATGCATGCAAAACAAATTGTGCTGAGCTGTTGACGATTGACGCCAGAGTCAGAGCAACGGAGTCAGTTTTACTTGGATTATTATTGGCTTAGTTTATGCAATAAATACGACGTCGATTGCAACGACGAAGAGGACGAGCCCGAAACACAGCGATGCTGACTGCGATGGTCGTTAACGCAAAACGTCAATTTACAACTGCGAATGTGATTGTGAATGTGAATGCCCAACAGCGCCAAACGAGCCAGGCAACATCGTGGCGCTGGGCAACGTGGCAACGGCAACATGTTGCGTGTCAAGGATGGCTTCGCAACATGCGGGGTCCAGTGCGAGGCGCTACGAAAAGTACAAGCAAATAAACTTATTATAAATATCTCCACTTAAACCGAGCGACGCTGACGCCGACATTGCTGCTGCTGCTGCTGAGTTGCTGCTGCTGCTGCTGCTGTTGTTGTTGCTGTTGCTGTTGTTGTTGGTGTTCATCTTGCTGTTGCTGCCAACGTCGCTGTGGGGGCCCCATTTATGCTGCGAGCCAACAATGAGATACAAATGCGCACACGCAAAGCTAAATGTGCTCTCGTTCACTCACACACACAGAGACATACACACATACAGACCAGAATCCCGACAGTCGGACAGATGAACGGCTGTCAAGTCGCAATAAGCAACAAAAGCATTAAATGATGACAACAACATTGCGCTTAATGGACTGCCACTGCCGCGTTCGCGTCTCAATTCAAAGTGCATTTTGCGCGCGCTCTCTCGCTCGCTGACTCTCCCTCTCTCTCTCACTCACACACTAGGCCACTCTCTCTCTCTCTCACGCTCGCTCTCTCTCCTTTTGGCCTCTAGTGCTCTCCCACTCTTGCACTCGCTGGCTGTTTGCTCTTGGCTTGCGTTATAAATCCATTATAATAAAATCATGTTGTTGGTTTATTAGTTCAGCAACATGTTGCCGCTGAGCAGTCAAGTGCTTTGGCAACATGCTGCGGAGCTTATAAATATTGCAAGTGTTTTCAATTAGCTCACATTCTGTGACTTTCATATTAAATGAGAGCGCGCCTGCATGCTTCCCTTTCGGCATGATTGTGTGTGTGTGTGTTGGTGTTAGTATTTGTGTGTGTGCGCAGTTCGACTCTGGAGCTGTTTCCAATTATAAATTGCAAGTTGCAAGTGGCGTAATTAAAAAAGAAATAAAATAAAGCTAGAGCTGCTTGCTTAAAAGGTCAAAGTTTTTGGGGTCAGCTAAAAAAAAAAATGAGAAAAAAGGTCAATGCAGTTTCTTAGTCGACTTTTAACAGCTTACAATAAGCGCGTCCTCCACACATTTCCAATAAAATTGCAATGAAAGTACTCGCCCTGTGCATTTGTCTGAATGTAATAATGCCGTATATATACATATGTGTGTGTGTGTGTGGGGGTGTGTGAGGGTGTGTGTCTAGCTCTGTTTGTGTGTGTGTGTTTCTGTTGCTGTTGCTGTTTCTGAAAGCAATTTCCGCCTGTGTCCGCAATTAAAAAGCAATATCATTCCGAGTAGACGTTAACGCAGAATTGAATTGAATTTTTATGATGTGTTTGTTAAATGCTTTCATAAATGGCAAATTTTCTTGTCCGGCACATACGCCACACACACACACATACACATACACCCTCTCTCTGTAATGGCTGCATGCAAAAGTCACAGGCAAACAGAAACGACAAGCAAAGCAAATGGCTTCCACCACAATATGAACATACATATATCATACACATGTATCTGTGTGCAATTGTATCTGCATCCACATGTACGTGCATAAATGTATCTCGATTGAAACGAAATCAAATTGTACAAAGCAGCGGCAGGGGCGCATGTTGCATACGAACTCTCCCCCAGCCGGACCTTTCTTCCAGCAATGAGCTAGCAATACGATTGGCGAAGTGTGTCTGGGGGCAGTTTACGTTGGAGCAGATCCACATCCATGTGTTCATTAGCTTATTTATGAAGTTTTGGAATGCTCTGTGCGATTTGGAGTGTGTGAAAAATTCCAGAAAAATGTCAAAATGAATCGAGCTCTTTTTGCGAGGAATTTTAGCTAGAAAGTAATAAGAGCTTAGATGATAAATGGAATTTCAATTTGAATTTTGTTCTTTATTCACTTCTGTTATGAACCATAAATGAATAAAAAAGAACAGATAATTAAAGGATTACAATTGGAGTTAATTAAAACTCTGTCATTCATATGTTGTTAATTTAAATGCGTAATTATATCATTATTTTATTATTATATTTTTTTTTGTCTTTTGTTCTTTTGCAAAATATGTTGTTTATTAAATATTTTATTTTAATTTATATATATATTCAATTAAAAATTATGTCTTTTATTTCAAGGTAATCAAAGTTTCATATCACTTATAGCTCATCATCACGTTTCCTTCGGATCGTTTCAGCCTCTTTCATATCTCCGCACAATGTATTTTGCAACCCTTGAAATCACAGAACAATAAGGGTTTAATTTTTGTTGTTGTCATTTTTGCATTAATGTTCAGTCAATAAAACGTCATAATTAAAAAATAATTCTGCCCATATGCAGAGTGCGGCATTTGTGGCAGCAACTGCTGCTCTTACTGCCTCTGCCTCTGCCTCTGCTGCTGCCTCTGCTCTTGCCAGAATGACCTTAATTGCTGACATACGTGTGGCAGCGATTCATTTGCAGCACTCTGACTGTGCCTGTGTGTGAGTGTGTGTGTGAGTGTGAGTGCCAGCCTGTGTGTGGCAGCAAGTGAGCCTGTGTTGCAACTGTCAAATGAATAAAATTAAGTGTAGCTCTATTCCTGTTGTTGCTGTTGTTGTTGCTGTTGCTGCTACTGCTGTTCGTGCTGCTCTTTCGCACGGCAACAGCAACAGCAACAGCAGCTGGCTGGCAGGATATGTTGTTGCACTAATTGAATGTGGCAGGCATGCAGTCGCCGGACAGAAAGTTGAGCTTGTCTTTCGCCACAGCCTGCTGCACTTAGCATCTCGCTCTGACTCGCAACACAATTGTAGCTGAAGCTGTGTCTGCATCTGTATCTGTATCTGTATCTGCATCTGCCTCTGTATCTGTGTGTGTGTAATTGTATCTGTATCAGTGTCGGACACACAAGTAGCTTCATTTTGCGCCACAATTCGTATTCGCATTTTAAGTGCAACAGCACACAGATTGCTATTGCTGTTGACATGGCAATGCAATAAAAGTTTGTCTTGTTGTGCTGCAATTGCACTGGCAGCAAAAGGCGACTGTGACTGCGACTGCGACTGCGACTGCCGGCAGCCCTACGACGACTACTGCAGGCAGACGTCAGACGTCAGCCGTCAGGCGGCGGCAATTGTTTCCCATTATTGCTTATGCTGATGATTAAGAGCGCCAGGCGCAGTGCTTTCTCCATTGGGTCGACACACGACCACACAAAAGCCATCAGCTAGCAGCAGATTAAAATGTGTTAATGGTTCGCAAGACACAGAGTTACACACACATACACATATAAATTGCCTTCAATTAAAATTAACTAAAGGCATTTGGTTTTCAGTCCTTCTCTGACAAGAGTTTGCTTAATCAGTTTTGCATTTAATATTCAGTTTATTTGAAGCCAAACATAAAACATTTGATGCCATCATTGAAGACAATGAGTCTGCATTCCCCATGGGCAAAGGCAATAGCAATAGCAATAGCAATGGCAAAGGCAATTGCAATGGCGGAACAATAACTGCCTGGTATTTGTGCTGCTGCATTAAAGTTTTCGAATATTTTCTAAAATATTTATAAGCATTTTGCCAGTCAAAAATGCTGTTCAGGCATGCTCCTGCCCATCCACCTGAGCTGTGTGTTTGCTCTGGCTTATTGTCTATTTACTTGAACAACATGGACAGCAGCAACAACAACGAGCCTTCAAAATGTATGTATGTGTGTGTGTGTGATGGTCTGTCTATATATATATATATGTTTCTGTCTGTGTATATCCATTCACTGCATATCTGGCCATGGAAGTTGTCTGTTTGCGCATCTTTGCAAAATTCCACCAAGTGCTTGACTGTGTAAAGCGCAGTGAAATGAATAATATTGTTCAAATAATCAGGTTAGTAAACTTTTTAAAATACCACAAAACTTGATACGCAACAGAGTTGAATCTATTGCGGATACACATAAATAGAATTTAATTTAATTATGCATAAGGTATTATTGCTCTTAAGTGGGATATGTGAGTTTGTGTTGAACTGAGTTCAAAATGGTAAATAAAATAAAGATTTTAAATTTTAACTATGCTGGTGATTAGGCGTGTAAAGCTGTTGATTATTAAAAATATAATATTTTCTGAGTCGCTTAAAATTTTAAGTCCAATTCTTACTGCTGCTCTTATTCCTACTCTTACTCCTACTCTTATTCCTACACTTTCCCCTACTCTTAGTCCTGGTCTTACTTCTAATCTTAATCCTGCTCCTATACAATTCTGGCCCGATGGACATGAATTTTTGTATATCCTTTTCATTTTGATTTTATCAGCATTTATCGATAATTTTAATTCGTTTATAACGCCTTGTTCAATCGTTTAAAGCTAGAGGTTTAAAATTTAATCAATAGACTAGAAAGAAGAAGAGCTAAAAAAGAGTTATGGTTCAGAAGGTGAGATGTTAATTTGCAGAGGCAGCAGAAAATACTCTGATTTGTTAATGTAGCACTAACTCAGAGAGAGTCTTAATGGAGTTGAGTCTCGACTTCGAGTGGAGCTCTCGCTGCTCTATAAAAAGATAGCTGAAGATCAGAAGAGCTGCTCCTTGCAGCAGCAGCAGCAGCAGTAGAAAGTGCTCTGATTGGTCGCCTAATGATCGGAAGTGAAGACTGATTCAGAAAGACGCTCAAGAGTTGAGCTGAGTTGAGCTTGACTTGAGTGGAGCTGTCGCTGTCGCCCTATATAATGGCAAGCTTGCTGCAGCGCAGCTTCAGTCACATTCTTCATCTTCTGGTGGGCAGTCGTCCAGTGCATGCGCGGTGGTCAGTCTTCTCCTCTTCTTCTGTCAGTTGGTAAGTATTAAAATAGTTAAGTATGTTAAGCGAAAATGTAAAAGTTATACTTTAAATGTTTATTTAGTTTTACATTTTATTTAATAATATATTTTAAATTTAAATATTATTAACTATTATAATGATCATTATGTATGTTAAGCGAAAATGTAAAAGTTATGCTTTTAATATTTATTTAATGTAAACATAATATAGCTTAAATTTAAATATTATTAATTATTTAACGATCAGTAAAATAACGATCATTTAGCAAATGTAAAGCAAGTCTTCATATGTGCAAATATCAAAGACTTAGCAGTCCGTACTTCATTAAGGCTATTTTTTAGTCAGTCAAGCCCGACTAGCACTTCGACTTCCGCTCTAACTCTGAGTTGTTCAAATAGAGCTGTATTTTAAGTGATGTATTGTTAGTTATATAATTTGAATACATTAAGTAGAAAACGTAATAAAAGGCTATTTACATAGCGAAGTTTCGTGTAATGCATACGGAGATTACGTAATCTTAAGATTTTGGATGTCACGCCCCTTTCGCTTCACAGGGCTCAGGGTATCTCCTAGTCGAACAGTCTCGACTAGAGCACTCTTACTTGTTTTTTATTTTTTAATTTATATAAAATTTCAATAAATAAAAAAATACATTTTGCACCAAAATTTATTTTACTTAAAGTTTAATTAAATGCGATTTTAATATGGATAAACAAACTTCTGGAACTATAATATGGAATACAAACACTCTTATAGGCATGCAGAATTCTTTATGAAAGGTTCTGAATACGTTCAATTCAGTAATAATTAAACTTGTATACTAATTACAATCTATTATCTTTGTATAAACCAAAGTCGGATATTGTTACTAATGTGTTTTTTAGTTCCCATAAGAATTAAAAGTTATTGAAAGTACATACGTAAGTGCAAGAAATAAATGTAATTTGCATTTAAATTTATATTATAAATTTAACATTTTTAAAATAATATATGAATAATGAAATAGACATCCAAAAAGATTTTCGGATTATGCTAGTCAAAAAAACAAAAAATTAATTCTCACTTAAATAAATAATAAATAACTTAAATAAACTAATAAATAAATAATAAATACATAATAAAAAATTAATAAATAAAACATAAATAAAAATAAATCAATTATAAATAATAATAATAAATAAATAATAAGTAAATAATAAATAAATAATAAATAAATATTAAATATATATTAAATATATATTAAATATATATTAAATAAACAATAAATAAATATAAATACAATTTTAAAATTTTTGCATCTTATGATATTTAATTAGTGTATACCAAATTCAAGCTCATTTTAACTAATGTATTTCAAGATAAAAAATAATAATATATATATTTTATTATTGTTTTAATTATTCATTTATAGACCATTTGTCAAGAAAAAAAAAAACAAAATAATATAAATATAAATCAAGTGCCAAGTTCTCAAGCTATATCTTCAATCAATTGAACTCCGATCTGTTTTTCAGGCAAATCCGTGCTTTTATTTGACAGTTACTTCAGAGTAAATATAAATCAAAAATGTATTTTCCCATCTATATCAGATAGAACTCCGGCATGTTCTTTACTTTTACAGGACAGGGGACATTAATGTGATATCATGAAAAATAGCTGTACAATAAATATTCATATTTGAACCTTGGCAACTGGATTGTAATACGCCTCGGGCAAATTGAATGTCAATTGTTCACTTGCATTGTTATCCTCAGTTACTCATCATTTTTTTTTTTTTGCTGAATGAGAGCACAAATGCAAATGCTTACTACTACTTTAAATGCACTCAGCGGCAGCAGCTGGGACTTAAGAGTGCTTTGCTGCATACCTAGACAACAGATTGCACATGCTCGTATATATGACATGGGAGGAACTGGAGCAGCTCTTGTTGCGTTGCCAACAGATGAAAATATGGCTCAGGCCGAGGCTGAACGTCAGTCGAGCTCAGACGCTGTTAACTAACGTACGCAGCAGGCTCACTATGCTAGTTATGTTCTGGCTGAACTGTGAGTCTTGGACGATCCAACGGACATGCCAGGGCCACCCACGCCATTTACGCTGAAAAGCATGTTTAATGTTGCTTACTTTGTTTGCCATTTGCTGTATCCAATGGTTGTCGCTGGCTCTGCTGCTGTTTTTGCTGCCGTCTTTACTTACATATGTACATATATATATGTATACAGACATGCTCAAAAGTATTTGAGCAACATGATTTTTTTCTCATTTTGCACTTTAGTGGCTTATATTGTTGTTGTTGTAAGTCGGATGCGCAAAAGGTGCACATCGTTAGAAAGCTTAATCTGTCTAGAAGCATATGAAAGAAACTTGAAAAAAATAACGGAACATACGACAAAACAAAAGCAAACGAAAGATCGCTTTTTTCTTATCAAAAGTAATTGAGCACATTTTATGCTTATCAAAATTATTTGAGCATAACTTTTAGTTGATTTTTTCTTGTTTTATTAACAACTTTAAAGAAATTTTTGTTTTTAACGATTAAATACATGTTTTAAGAGAAAATTAGAAATGCATAACATCGCCTTGGGCAGCGATAACTTGCTGCAGTCGTGCAGGAATAGAGTTAACCAGATTTTGCGCAAATTCCACGGTCAATGTTGACCAATTGTTTTGGATTTCTTTTATGGCACCCTCGCGATTCCTATTAGCATCAATGGTCCGATGATGCTTTATAAAAGCCCACACATTCTCAATAATATTATGTCCGGGCTCTGCGGTGGCCAATCCAGCACAATCTGACCCGCGCCCCTTAAGAATTCGGTTGGAATCCATCCTTTGTGACATGGCGCGTTGTCCAGTCGGTGGTTGAAAACAGTCGGTTGCCAGAAGGAAAAGCGTGATCATTTAAAATGTGGAGGTATCCCGTTTGTTTTAAAGTTCCTTCGATTGGTGTAAGATCTCTGAACCCATAGTAACAGACACATCCCCAAAACATACTGAACCTCCTCCCAATTTGTTCAAGGGCTGCACAGCCGTGTGCTTTTGGCTCTTTCGGAGGTGCATAAATCTCTTTCCAAATGAGCCTTGAAATTTGAAAGCCGCCTCATCAGTCCACAATACTTTGCGCCAAAACTGAACAGGCTTCTGTGTGTATTTCAAGGCAAACTCTAACCGTTTTGCTTTGTTTGCTGGGCTTATGTCAACAATCTTTCTGACCACGTACGTTTTCTTATTAATTTCCTTCATCCTGCGATAAATTGTGCATCCGCTGACTTTCTTTCCAATTAAATTTTCTGATGCCACTGCGACTTTTACAGGACTAATTGAGGGATTCTCTGAAATCTCTCCCAAAAGCCGTCTGCATTGCTTCGAATCAAGTGCACATTTTCGCCCAGATCTTTTTAAATTCTCCAAATTTCCTTGTGCTTCCTTTATTTTGATCAAAAAGTACACTGTATTTCATTTGGTCAACATTGACCGTGGAATTTGCGCAAAATCTGGTTAACTCTATTCCTGCACGACTGCAGCAAGTTATCGCTGCCAAAGGCGATGTTATGCATTTCTAATTTTCTCTAAAACATGTATTTAATCGTTAAAAACAAAAATTTCTTAAAGTTGTTAATAAAACAAGAAAAAATCAACTAAATGTTATGCTCAAATAATTTTGATAAGCATAAATGTGCTCAAATACTTTTGATAAGAAAGAAGCGATCTTTCGTTTGCTTTTGTTTTGTCGTATGTTCCGTTATTTTTTTCAAGTTTCTTTCTATCTTCTAGACAGTAAGCTTTCTAACGATGTGCACCTTTTCGCATCCGACTCCAACAACAATATAAGCCACTAAAGTGCAAAATGAGAAAAATCATGTTGCTCAAATACTTTTGAGCATGTCTGTATATATATATATATATATTCCAGCAATTTGCTACATGTACTTGTGCCCGTTACTGTTTGTGTGCGTGTGCAATATGCTGCAGGGGCATACACGACTTGGTAATGGCCCTAGTCACAGACTTAAGCTTCGATTCACTAGACGCGCCATTACCTACACCCCTGCCCCTGCCCTCACCACGCCTACGCTTACACCCATCTTCAGTCTCCTTGGGCGGCATCGCTAAAGTCAAGGTAGGTATTTTACTTGAGAGCTGTTTGTAAGTGGAAAAGTTTGTGCACACGTTGCTTCATAAATACAACAAAAGCGGAGACAGAACAAAGTCGCACTTAATAGACACTACAAAGAAGTTCTAAAAAAATATAGTTAAGTCTACAGAGATAAGCTCAAATATAAATGATTTCTAATTGTCTTTAAAGCAGTTAGTTTACGCTAAAATAAATATATATAATTTATTAAAAGTCAAATTTCTTGATTTCTCTGAGTTAGGGCATAAGAAGTTGTTCTGTGCAAAACTCATTTCAATATTTACTTTCTGGGTAATGTTGAGCAATTTCTATTGAAAGGCCATGTGAATATGCAAGTTGACAGACTCGCACCATTAGCATCCGCCAAGAGAGTGTTCTGGTAATTTGGGTATATATTTGCCCATGACATTGAAATTATGTTAATTGATTAATGGTCGGCTAAGTGAAATTGGCCAACAATGCATGTGAGAGGACAGCAATGGCAACATCAATTACTCAATGCGAGTTCAGGTAAGTTGGCTTGTCGATTGATAGTGTGTGTGTGTGGGGGGGGGGGTGTAGGGGAGTTGGGGCGGCACATGGATCAAAAGCCATCAAATAACGAACAGAGCGACAGACAATCGAGCAGAAGCAATCACATTTCATGCATTCACTGCTGCTGTCGTGCTAACAACCCTGGCGCTAGCCCCAACACCCCCAACCAATGATAATCGGCTTCTGCACCCCTGCAGCCCCCTCTGCATTGACAAATGACTGTGCGGGGGAGGCAGGCAGCTGGAGCATTTGGGGTGAAGTGGGCAAAAAGCACCACTGTCACAGCCAGATTGCTGCTGCATTTGGTAAATTAATCAACCCTTGCTGAATGACGCAGTTCGTGTGGGGATGGGAGAAGGGGGAGGTTCGGGGACGACAAGTCATGCCAGGCGACAAGCCATAATTGCGCTTCAAAATGCAACCTTTACTTTCTTTGTTTCCCTTTTTAAATACCCAAACCCGTTTGACATTTGCCAAACAATTCGAAAATCAATTGCATTCAATTCAATTAGAGATGCTCTGCAATAGAGTTTTAAGTGCCTGACACTAAAAATCAAACTGCAAATTGAGATTGAGCCACAAAAATGTTATGTATATCAGCTGCAAGAGCGATAGGAACAATTGGTTAGTGATATACATATAATTATGATAGGTGTTGGTCTTTAAATGATTAGAATTGGTTAGAGACATATACAATATTTATATTTATGATAAGTCTGGGGCTTTAAATGATTTGAACTGATTAGATATATGTATTTATATTTATAAGTCTTCGAAATGATTTGAATATAATTTTCCGATAAAAGATTGTAGAAATAGTTAAAGCTTGGAATATTACTATTAAATATATATGTCTATAATGTAATTATATATTTTATAAATAAATTATAAAAATAAAATACAATTTTGAGAGTTCATTTTGAATTTATAAGTTAAACTGATCTGGTCTTTAAATGATTTAAATTTGATTTTAATATATGAAATTAATGATAACGTGATTACAAGAGACTTAGTTTTAAAATATTTATGTTTATTGATGTCAATAATGGAATTATATATTGTATTTAAATAATATAATAAAAATTATATACAAAATATTTCTTTTATTTCTCTCAAATTAAAAATCATTTGATTTTATCATGAAAAATGATTAAAGTAATAAATTGCAATATATCTATACAATTGTTCTATATATGTACATACATATATGTCAATATTATATTTATATATCTAAATAAAAAATTATAAAAATAAACAAAATATTGATTGTATTAATTGAATTTGTAAGTCATCTGATCTGGTCTTTCATTAACTTGTATTTCATTTTGTAAAAATAATTGTAGAAAAACTTTAATATATTTCCTTATTTGTCAATATATAGTTATATATTATAAAAAACAAATAAATAAAAAATAAATAATATAACTATATAATAAATGTAAAATAATATTATTCATTTATTTTAAATTTGTAGATAGCCTGATCTGAGCTTTAAATGATTTCTATTTGATTATATATTGACTTAAAATATGTTTAGATAAAGTTATTAAAAGAAATTTTCTATTAAAATATTTCTATATACATGTCAACAATATATTTAAATAATTAAATGTTAAATCAAAAATAATATTCACATATTTTATCATCTACTTTAAATTTACACGCCATCTGATCTGGTCTTTAAATAATTTGAATTTGATTTTTTAATAAAATAATATATAATATTGTATAATATAATAATATAATATAATATATGTATATATAATACTTTAATGTATATCTAAAATATTAATATAGATAGAGTAATATATACCTTTGAAATATATGTCAATAATTTATTTAAATATTTAAAAATATATATCATGAATATAAACAAATTAATCTAATCATCTCCTTTCGGTTTACAGGTCATCTGATAACCATCAGCTCCTACCAGTTGTTGTTGTTGTTGCTGCTGCTGGTCATATGCAATATGCGTGTAATTTACAAAGTTCATTGTTGTGTGTACCAAAGCATTAATATATGTGTGTGGGGTGTGTGTGTGTGAGCGTTGCAATTGTGATGTAAAAATGGTTTACCTTCCGTTTCGATTTTTGATTTGCCCAGCCTGATACACCCAGTTCTATACATGTGTGTGTGGTTATATCTTTCAGTGGCACACGCCCACAGTTTATAAGCCTTTTGGCTACATTTTGTGGCTTTGATTGCAATTATCTTTTGAATTTTGTATTTATTTGCTACACTTTGTCCAATTGTTCGCTCATCGGCTTTTGTATTGTCATTGTTATTGTCATTTGTATCCATATGTGCAAATAAACTGCAAGCGCATTGCAAATGAAACACACATTGGGTGTGGGCTTTGTTCTATGCTTGGTACACACACACACACAGACACACACACTGCATACAGGTGTATATTGATGTCTATGTGTGTGTGTGTGCATGAAGTTAGCCTGTTTTCAATTTGGCAATTTGCCGTTTATTAATTGGCAATATCGTGCAGTCTGTAAACTATTCAGAGGAGCCTCGAGGCTTATGGTGCTGCCTAATGACAGCAGCCCTCAGTGGCTAACATTCAAAGGGGTTTCAGAGCCAGGCTGAGCTATACGGAAACCTATTGTGGTAGGTTAGCTTCTATCGGTTTATTGACGCTTAACCATTCTGCAGAGTGTCTGGTTACAATAAAGAAACTGAGTGGGGCCCAGAGTCGAGAGCTTAGAACTGGCCCCAGCGATTCGGCAGTCCTTCACCATTGGGATAATTTCGGCTATTCATATGCTTGATCAGATAGTTGGCGAAGTACTCGCCGCGCTTCTCCGGCTGGACACCCTGCACTGCTCGCCAGCCATTCGAGATGAGAGCGCACCTCTCCGGCTGCACATGAAAGGGCTTTGAGATGGTCAAAAAGCTGCGTTTCTTGCGCGGCCGTTGAGGCACGTTCACCGGCTCCAGCATGTGGTGCAATTCAATGGGCGGCTCGTGCGGGGCATCCAGCAACATGGCCACTTGGGGATTCTCCAGACGCATCGCCTGCATCTGCACTTCATCCAGATGCCTGTCCCAGGCATTCTCGCCGTCCCCATCTCCATCCCCATTCCCATCCCCGTCGCCGTTTCGCACATTGACAACAACGTTGACAGCCTGCACCTCGGGCAGCTGCAGCTGTATCAGTTCATCAACTACTCTGTGCTCCATATGGTTGCCTTTCAGCTCTCTCTCTCTTTCGTTTCGCGTTGACTCGAAAATATTGTGAAAAGTTTCGTTAATACGGCAGCGAAGATCTGCTATCTGCTATCTATCAAAACGCTTCGTCTTGTTTTTTGTTTTTGTTATGTGTTGTGATTTTTGACAATGAAGAAAACTGAATTTGTTGATAACAAATATAAGATAATTAAAATTATTTCCCAGGCCTGCTTAGCTCATATGAGAAAGAATCTCATATGTCTACCAAATGTTAAGTTCTGATCAAGACTAAATGGTTTCCTATAGCCATTTCATATGCGATAAGATACAACCGTGGTACACACACACATGCACGCTCATTTCGACTCATATGCACATACTAAATATCGACAACTTAAATGCTATAGAGAGCCCGTCTGGCTGCCCAGCGGCAAATGCTACTGTTGCTCCCCAGCGTCCGGCTACAAATGGATAAATGCTGTCTGACATTTGCCCATTTTCTCCCCTCGCTCGCCTCACACCCACACACAAAAAGCCGGCACCCGCCCATTGATTGCACGCATTTAGCCCTCTTTAACCCGGTGGCGTCTCATTTCTGTCTGTGTGTGTGTGTGTGTGTCTGGGGGTGCTGCCGCTATTGTTGCTGCTGCCACCGTCACCATCGTCATTACAAGCAATTTAATTCCTCGAAATGTTGCCATGAAGCTCACGTCGCAGCTGCTGCCCGATGTTGTAAGTAGATGTCGTTGTAATGTGCGATAAATGATGCCGTTATGGCTGCACAATTAATAATATTGCTTATTAACAGCGCTTATTTAATAACTGTAACTCCCAATCACCACATTCGAATCAACAATTTCAGTTTCACAGCTTAAACAATTTGCCGGAGAGCCGTGCGCAATTGATGTGCTTAAATACTATTTTGGGGGGCTTAATGCGAAGCTCTTTATGGGAAGTCAGGCGAGCGCGTGGCGACCAACGCGAAAACAAAAACACAAGCACACATACAGAGACACACACACACACACACACACACACACACACACACACACACACACACACAAACTCACACACACACTCTCACTCATACGCGCATCCAACAAGTTAGCTGCTGGCAACATGTTGCTAGCAACATCACAGCAATGCGCCGTCGCAGTTGCTCTCGTTCTCTCTCTCTCGCTCTCTCAGTCTCTGGTTTGTGTGTGTGTGTGTGTGCGTGCTGCTGCTTGCAATTTATTAAGGTCTATCCTGTGGCACTGTGTGTAATCACATTGTTGCCATTTTCACTTCATTATTTGCTTTTATATGTGGCAATTTTGTTTTATTGCTGGCGGCCTGGCAGCATCCTTCGGCTGGCGCTCGCGTAAGCTTTGGCGCAGTCTCTGGCAGCGCCTCCCCTCTCAGCTCTCAGCTCTGTCTGCGTCCCGCTCCCTTTGAGCACTTGCCATTTAGATGGTTAAGCAACAAGGCCACCTCACGCCACCCATCGGAGTCAAATCCAACGGCACTTGGTACTCAATGTCGCTTATTCGCTTCTGGCGACCTTGTTTGTGTGCTTGCGTGTATGTGTGTGTGTGTGTGTGTGTATGGGTGGGTGTAGCGTTGAGCATGTGCGTGTGGACAGCAGACAGTAATTATTATCCCATGTCCAGCGATAATTGGATTCAATGAAATGTCTCCATGGAAGGTCTGTCTGTGCGAAGCAGCATAAAAGGCTTCGCATGTCAATGTGTCAGTTCCACAGTGCGAGTCCTGGTTCCGTCTGCGTTCGTATTCGTGTGGACTCGCAACGATTTGTATGTTTATTAAATGCTTGGCTGCCAATTGAATATTGTCAACTAATTTCATACACTTGGATAAAAGCTGACCTTTTCCCACTGTTTGTCGAGGAAAAAGCAGTTGAGTCCACGACAACTAACGTTCGTCTTGTAATGCTTATGGAATCAATAGTTGAAGAGCTGAGAAACAAAGCGGATGGTTGGAGTAATCAATTATCAAAAAATTAATCAATATGCGAAACGGGTCACTTAATAATAACTGCGTTTAATAAGTAAAATGAAATTAGCCAAGGCTTTAAATTTGTATTAAATATTATTTTCCTAATTGACAATGATGAATAATTTTTAAACTATAAATAATCAAATTAATTCGTGGCTTTACATTAATAGTTTTGTACTAAAATAAATTAAAATAAAGCTACAAATTAAATACATAATACAGTAAACATAACAATATTAGCTTTACATTAATAAGTAACTAAAATAAATGACTTTAATTTGCAGCTTTAAATTTATATTTTTATATACTATAATTTAATGAGTAAATGTTTATTCTATTTCTAATCATATATGTATGTATATGTATAAATAATGTATATTTATGTATTAAATTTCTATATACATTATATACATATACATATATGATTAGAAATAAAATAAACATTTTCTTGTCAATTTAGTATTAGCTTAATATATTAATATTGCAGATCAATGTTAATCATAATCATGTTTAATGTTTAGCTATTGAATGAACGCTTATAATAAATACCTTTAGGTCAGAAAAAAATATATATTTCATGTTATTCTGTGTTTGTTAATTGTGAGTGTACAACTCATCGTCACAGTAATCTTTGCAGTATTTTAAGTTCTACAGAATTGTGTTCTTTATCCGACAAAAATCTTTAAAATAATTACTATATAAATCAGGGTATAAAGAGAAACAATGTACACAGTCTAAGTTTTATATTCCTCATTTCATTTGCAATACCATCTTCAATACCATCTATAATATTGTAATATTGTATATTAAAATATAACAGTTTGACTCAATTGATTCATGATTCCCAAACACTGCAATATATCTGTTTTGCTTAATATTAGTCACAGTGTGTGGGATTTTACAGACAGCGTTGCGTGACTAATATATGTTGTCTTCTTTGATTGTAGGTAATATTTTTCAAATTAATTACCTTGAGTCTGCTACGTTTAAAGCTCAGACATATTTCGGTGTTTTCTAAAAACAAGCTTAGCTAGCGACTACTGGTTCGTAATCGTCTTGGAACTCTTTTAGCTATACGCAATCAATAACATTCAATAAATAAAACACATAAAATTTGAATACATAAATAAAATATATTTAAAAGAACTTAAATGAATTGATTGATGAAATGAGATCAGCGTTAAATTTTTCTGCTTTCTATCCTGAGAATTGTTCAATATATAGTCTAATTGTGATTTGGATTTGATCTGCTGATATTTCACATAGACGAATATGTCATAAACTATGATCCATCTAGGTTCTAGCTTCACGTATAAAAACAATAAAATGGCCACCCATTATATCACAAATATAAAACTTCAAAAACATAAGAACCAATAAAACATAAATATTTTCATCTATTTATATGATAAATGAGTTATGCTATTAAATAAGTCTACTCTTGAAGCAGGTGTCATTCCTCATGCCATTTGGTGTGATCGTAAAATTGTCATTATCAGCTCATAATGAATTAAAGCACATTAGCATAGCCCAAATATTGTACTAATGAATCTTTCAGAGTGCGTGGCACTAAGCATTTGCCCCAATGGTATTTACCAGCTGCCAGCTAATTAAATTGAAATATTATTGCATTTAATTATCGGGCCGCCATTCGGCATAGAGCATAGAGCATGGAGCTCTATGCAGCCAATTGGCTGAGCCTCGAATCGAGTCGACTGTTCTGGTGCATTCTCTGGCCTAGCATAAAATGTCAACTGCATTAGCATCATAATAATGGCAACACTCTAAAGACTGCCCGGGAGCAGTCGGTCCGCCTGCCCGTCCGCCCGTCCGACCGGGCCTTTGATCTGCGCTGGCTGCGATGGCGGCGACGTTTCGCTTGTTGAATCCAATATAGACAAACATATTTTTTATGGCGGGAGAGAAACTGAGATGCGAGCTGCGAGCTGCGAGCTGCGAGCTGCTAGATGGGAGCACTGACTGTGTGCGTTTTGCTTTTATATTTTCGTTTTTAATTACTTTTGCGCTATTTTTGAGCTGTCTGCGGTACAGGCCTATAGCCGTACCAAAACCCGTACCCGTACCCGCACCCGCTCCCGCACCCGCAGCCCGTAACCGTACCCCAAGTAATGCAGAGGCAGCCTCTTTACTAGGTGTTAATTTATTTTTAATTTTTATTATTTATCTGAGCTATGCGATCTCTTACAGTCTGCGACGACAACGACAACGACGACGACGTCGACGGCGACGTTGACGACATTGGTGCCAGGCCCGTCCCCTTCAAAGAGTGAGGCACCCATATTTAAGTGGATCTCGCAGTGCGCCATTCAATTCCATCATCAAAATGTTGACGTTTCTATTGCATGCCAGTGGCAGTTGGGCCTCCGGGCGTCCGGGCGTTCGGGTCTCCGGTTCTCTGTTTCTCTGTTTCTCTGGGCGCTGCACTCTCGCATGCAATTAATATCATTTTTATGTTCTAATGACATTCGTTGCGCTGCATTTCGTATGCATTTAGTGGCCCCCAACATCATCGCTCAAAGCGGCGTGGCAGGCACGAATCTTTCAAGTTGTAAAAACGCCATTAAATTGGCAGCGAAGTGGATGCCAAGCTGCTATTGCCCCTGCCCGGCCCGTGGTTGATCTGGGATGATCACTCAACAGCCAAGCAGCCTGGCGGGCTGCCATCGGCGCAGATGCCTCGGCCTCGCGGCCATAAACTCACCAATGCGTAGGGCGCCCTCTGCTAATGGGTGCGGAGCGGAGCGGATCGAGTCGGGCCGGGCCGGGCCGGTACTGCGGGCCCTGGCACTGTATTACATGCCTCTTGTTTATTGGCATTAATTAATTTGTATGTTTTTATTTCGATTTGAGTAAAATTTTCGACGTTCGCTCTTTTGTTGTAAATATCATAAATACTTCGCTGTCGGCCTCATAAACTTGCTGGAGAATCATAAAACCCCGAACAAAAATGTAGAAAGTTGCGCCACTGACACAGCGGTCGGTGGTGGGTGTTGTACTTGGCTACTGCGTCTCTGGAACGGTTATTGTATCATGACCGGAATCTTAATGGTCAATAAAAGCCAATTAAATGCTAATCCAAAGGAATCTCGGAGTTGGACAAGTCGATCAAATATGGAAAATTGTTGAATAAATCAAATAAAGTCAACAATCGACTCCAATGGATTAGGCAACCACACACACACACACACACAAACACATACACACACATACACATATACATTTATTACTAATTATGTGTGGTTGGTGCGTGTGCTGCCGGCGTTTGCATCACAATTTTCACTTTAGGATTTGCCTTTCGCTGACAGCCGTCGAAAAGGCGAATCGAAATTGTGGGCTGATGCCTTCAGGTTTCTCAGTCTGGCAATAGCAACCGCCTGCATCTCTTTAACGGCAACGACAACGACAACGACTTAACTTCTTGGCTGCCTTGTGAGTGCCTGCCCCTTCGACTGTGGGGCCCAGGCCTTGAGTCCCTTTCGTCCAACCCAACGAATCGTCTTGCGTTCGCCTTGCAAACGCATTTTCAAAATTGATGCGGTGTCTGCGTTTAGGTGGAAAATTGAATTTTCATTTCAGTTTTCAGTTCCCAGTCTTCAGTCTTCACTCTTCAGTTTTTATTTCATTTTATTTTCTCCCCATCGCCGTCTGTCGCAACGCGTCCCGTTCGGGGTGTGTTAACTTAAATTTGATGAGCCCGAGGTATTTAAATAAATTGTTGCATGCGCTCTGTTTGACATTTTGTTATTTTTGTTGTTGATTGGTGGAGTTGCCGTCCGAGAGTATGTTAGTGTTCATTCCCATTCCCATTCCCGTTCCCCTTCCCCATCCCATTTCCATCTGCCCTGTCACCCACTCATTTATGCCGCGCATTTTGGCGCCCCCCTTTGTGCACCTGCAGCGGGTGGCTCGCCCACGCCTCTGAATTGGTTTTCGGTGTGGTATAATTTTAGATAGATGGCCGCACTCCCAATCCATAAATCTCTCTGGGGTGAGAATGTGTGTAAAACTGAAGTTTTCAAATGCATTAATAATGCCATTTGGTTTCGAATGCGCTATACGTAATTGCCGTAGCAAAAGGTAAGAAATTAATAAAAACTATTTTTGTTGATCCATAAATAATACGAATAGGACCCAAAGACAATCAAAATAATATTCTCTTAAATATGAATGTAAATATAACCATGACACGGCAACTCGTTCCCAGCTCTACTTTGCCTTAACATATTTTCTTCGGATTTATTATGGACTCCAATTTGGTGCTCAAGAGAGCGAAGTAATATAGAAGACAGCGAATAAAAATATATTTATTTTTTTATTAATTTTTCATTATTATAACTTGTACTTGTATTTATCTAATTAATTTCTAGATTTTGTATTAAATGTTATTATTGTTATATAGTTTTTCTCATCCATAATCATGTAATCTGAATTGAGTAAATATTATATCAGAATGAATTGAATTTATAGCTGGAATAGATACAAAACTAATTGCAGATATTATATAGTCATTCATCGGTATATTAATAAATAAAATATAGTTTAATACTGATAATAATGTAAAATAATATAATATAATATAATTATATATATTGTATATAAAAATAATTAATTATAATTATAACTTAATAAAATAATATATTAAAATATGTATATACTTTTTAAAAAAAATTAATATAATATTATGATACAAAAATATTATAATATTGTATAATTTATAACAAATATATTAAAATAATTAATTATAACTACAAAGCATGTTTTTAGTTTTTCATCCATTACCAACAGCATATTTACTAAGAGCCAGTTTATACTTATAAAAAGGTTTTCACTGTGTTCTAATCCTATTTAAAGTCAGTTCTAAGTTATAAGCTAAAAATAAATATCTGTAGGTATGTGTGAGCTCTACCAAGTTAAACACAACCCCTTTTCTTGAGTTTACTGAGCAGCTGACCTACAACTTTTCGTGCTGCTTTCTTACTTATGCAACGGTCTCGGCTATAACAAATTATTTCTAGATGACAGTTAAACGGGAAATGCTCGGAAAATTTTCAAATATATTTATTGTTGAAGGGAACAGTATTAGCATAATTACTTCTGTTTTATTTCAGATTCCTATTTAGAACATTAAATACCAACAAGAGTTTTTAGACTAGTAACACTAATCAAATATTCTGTGTAATTATCAATCAATCAAATGTTCTTTAACTATCATTAACAACGTTTATTTACTCTAATAATGACATTTATATTTCTGGGTTTAAATTAGTCAACCACAAATAGCGCCAGCTTTGCACTTAAAACACTCTATCATACTCACAAATCTCTCTCTTTACCAATTAAGAAAATTTGTATTTAAATTTTTTCTCAAATGTTAAACATTCATTTTCTCTATAATATCTACTCAAGTTTCATGGTTGAATTTCAGTAGCTAAATGCTCGATGTTTATTGTTTCAAATCAATTATAAATGATTTGGGAAAACTAAGAAGACATCTTTACTGCTTAAAGGAAATGTCTTTAATGTGAAGCAGCCTCGCAGCCAGAACAAATGCGGGCTGAGCCGGTGGGTCTGGGCAATCAAGCGCAGACATTGCTAATTGCATGGCACTTTCATTAAGTTATCTATGCCCATACCTGGGCAGTAAATAGAATCATCAGAGCTCGATAAACGTTATCAGCCAATCACTTTTATAGCTGCTGATTAATGAAGTTGAACGTGGAACGCCGACTGCCGAATGCCCAATGCCGAATGCCGAATGCCGAATGTCGTATGTCGAATGCCGATTGCCGCCGGCAGCAGCAGCTCATTTAATTGCTCCGATGGCGACTTGGTTGTAAATAAGGCGAAGAGCAGAGCACAAACTGAAGCACAAAGAGCACGCGGAGCAGACGTCTCGCAGCCCATCACCAATATCAACAGGCAACGGCAACAGTTGCCGCTGGCTGCTGCTGCTGTTGTTGTTGGTGATGGTGGTGGTGGTGGTAATGGTGGTGGTGGTGGCGTAGTTGCCGCGGTGCGTTGTGGCTCATTGTGTCCGCGTGTCTGGCGCACTGCGTTGCCTGTCAGCTCTTAAACGGCCGACTGCAACATTCTTTGCTGACAACGCAGTAATTAAAATTCAATTGCAATTAAAAGTGCGCACGCAAAACGGGCAACGACAAACGAAATGAAGTGCAATGTCGAGGGGGGGAGGAGGGCGCAGTGCAATGTCGAGCAGGACGAGCGCAGAGGGCGCCGAGCTCCGCATTGCTGAAAAATTTGTCGCATATCCAACATATTGCCTTATGCTCGATAAAGTCTGCTGCTCCCCCGGCCAGGCCTCCGCCACTTGTTCGCGTGGGTGTTTGAGGTGCCGCTGATTAGCTTGCAGTTTCCAAGTTGTGTACGATTATCAAATAAGATGTGTATATGCGCCGTTATATGAGCTGTTGTCGGATCTCTAAATATTTGCTAATGCAAAACTGCTTAGCCAGGCCATGGCCTGGGAAATGTTCCCCAATCGTCAAGCTTCGTGGAAGAAATTTGAAATATTCAATAACGATGATGATTAGTGCATTATATTACTTCGAATTGTCATTGAACAGCAGCAAGCAAAAGCAGCGATTCGTAATTAACTTTAGCCAAAGATATGCAAGTGTCGCTGCGACCCTTTTGTGGCCTTCCATTGCTGCAGTTCGCGTGAATTTTCCACATTGGCGTCAGCAGAAAATTAAAATTATTAATAAGTGCAAAATTAATAGGAATTATGAACAATTATTGTCCAACGCCCCGTTGTGATTGTTGTTGTTGT
Source organism: Drosophila meridiana (assembly GCA_035045185.1). NCBI lineage: Eukaryota > Metazoa > Arthropoda > Insecta > Diptera > Drosophilidae > Drosophila > Drosophila meridiana. The sequence goes on from JAWNPF010000055.1 coordinate 9,818,476, forward strand.
TGTCTTTGACTCGACACTTTCGTGTGCATTTAAAGGTTTTTGTTCGTTTTGTGAAGCTAATGACCGACCGTTTAGACAGGTGCCAGAAGAGCCCCAATCCAATGGGTATGTGGATCGCTGAGTGGCAACTGTTTTCCAAGCCGAAACTTGTATTCGTTTGGCAATTTATCTGTCATTATCATATGCAAATACGATTCGAATTCATATTTTCAAATATGAATAGACATATGTATGTCTGGCAATCCAGTTCATGGCGAACCCGTTGTGAGGCACGCCAATCAGCTCGTCTCTTTTTGTGATTATTATTCGATGTTCATTAATTAATGGCAGGCACTGTACGTAATATGATTTGCATGCACACGCATACCGTAAACATACATTATGGTTGTGTGTTTGTATGTACTTAGGTATTTCTGCGAACGGAGCCTTATCCACCCCCATTATATTCAGTTGAACATAATTAATTGCAAGCTGTTGTTGAAATACAATACAAATACCCTATGCGTGGGTAATAGCGAAGAGTGGGCATATTTATTGCTAGCTATCTGTTGCTTTTGTTGAATTAATGAAGGATTCTACTGCCTTGAGATAGATAATAAAATAATCAAATTTGTGTGTAAAATAATAATTTTATAAATTGGAATGAAATACTAAGGATCTGTTTTGTGCTTTTTATATATCTATATATTTATTTATCAATCTATATATTTATAACACAATATATCTATCTGTCTATCTATATATCTATATATTTATCTGTTTACCTTTTTATCTATCTATCTAAATCAATTTATCCATCATCTATCTATCTATACATCAATATATTTATCTAACTGTCTATCAATCTATCAAATTATTTATTTGTCCATCAATCTATCTATCTATCTATCTATCTATCTATCTATCTCTTTATCTATCTATCTTTCTCTATGTCTATCTATCTATCTATCTATCCATTTATCAATCTTTATATCCATATATCTATCTATATATCTATCTATCTATCTATCTATCTATTTATCTATCTATCTATCTCTATGTCTATCTATCTATCTATCTATCCATTTATCAATCTTTATATCCATATATCTATCTATATATCTATCTATCTATCTATCTATCTATCTATCAATCTATCTATCTATCTATCATCTATCTACCTATCTGCTTATCTATCTATGTATCTATCTTTTTATGATATATCCATCTATCTATCTATCTATCTACATATCTATTTATATATCTATCTATCTATCTATCTATCTATCTATCTATCTATCTATCTATCTATCTATCTATCTATCTATCTATCTATCTATTTATCTATATATCTATCCATCCATCTATCGATTTATTAATCTGTCTATCATACTATTCACACAGTATATCTATAGAAAGTGCTAATTGATATTCTGTTAATTTTCAACGGACATGCGCGGCGAGTAATCCGTGTAGCAATACGTACTTTATATATATATATATAAATATATGAATGTACTTTATAGCATATTAATTTCGCTACATCTTTAAAGCCGATCATGTCAATGTGTGTGCATGTGTGTTTGCTATAAATTTCATTAGTGTTGAAAACTGATATTAATAATATTGATTATATGAGTTAATGACGAATGCTTGTGTGCTAGTGATTAAATAATAAACTCAATTAGTTAGTCAATAAACAAATAAGATAATTTCCATAAATTCGGTCAGTGTCATTAATCGTACGCAGATTGGGCAAGTCCCGCATAATATCTCGAAAATAATTCACAAATAATTTCATCAATTATGTAGCTCAGCTGTGGAGCGCCGTTCGCTGCGCTGGCTGTGCCGTTGCGCTGTTGCCATTTCAATTATGTTGACATTAATTTTCATATTTAATTTAACGCGAAAATAAAATGGCAGCACGATTGACCGCCGCAAAAGCAGCTGAGAGGATACGCGTGAATACGCGCACAAACAAACAGACGTACATCCATACATACATAAATATCTATATACATACATACATACTCAGCTCACGTGCGAAGCTGGCGGAGCATATATGGACAGGAGACTACAACAACATTTGCGAAATCCATTTTGCAGTAAAAACCGCATGCATTATTTAAATTTTAAGTGAAATCAATTACAAGCTCGTTGGCAGTGGAGGCTGGGGCGGGGCCCAAGGCTTTTGATGTTAAATGCCAACCGCCGACGACTGGCAACAAAGGGGCACATAGAGCATACGGCACGGAAAATGCTAAATGACAACGCCAGCAGCAGCAGCGGCAGCAGCAGCAGCGGCAGCAGCAGCAGACGGCGAGGGCGACGGAAGTGCGCATAAATGCAGTTGCAGTCGAATAAATAAATAAAAATATATTTTGCCATTAAATTTCAATTAATAACAACGCAAACACACACACGTCCAGGGCATCAGCGTAGTCGTTGTTGTTGTTGCTGCTGCTGTTGTTGTTGTTGTTGCTGCACTCACAGCTGCGACTGCTGCTGCAATATTAATACATTTTGGCAGTCGTGCGTGCGCTGATTGCCGCAAGCCCATGAAATTAAGTCACAAATTAATTAATTAATGCAATCAATACGTGCGACATTTGCATTTGCAATTACAATTATGGTTTCGCATTGCTTGGCTGCCAGTTAAATGCAACAATTTCTTGCGCTCTAAATATAGTTACACACACACGCACACACTCATACGGTTTACATATGTGTCTATGCATCTATACAGCCCGCTGAGGTCGCTTGCCAGTTTAGATTTGGAGACATACACACACACTCACACACACACACATATACGTTGTTTATACCACCTAAACAGGAGCCCTGGTACACCATGGCGAACATAATTTTTTAATGGACTTTTAATGTTAGTCGCCTGCATTTCACTATGTGTGTGCGCACTTGTGTGTGTGTGTTTGTGTGTGTGCGTGTGTCTGTGTCTCGCGTGTGCTTTTTGGGGTCAACTCGGCTGCCTGGGCACAATTAGCAGCAGCTTGTACTTAACATATGTCAGCTACATAGGTGGGTTTTCCGCAGAGAAAACGCTAAGAATCTGTTTGGTATTGGGATGAAAAGTTGGCCAATAGAGGGTTAAGCTGATTAGTGTCATTGACTTAACACTGCATAGCTCTAACTAAATGAAACTAATGATCAAATTCAAATTAAACCAAACTGAATTATTGAAACACTAGATGACATACATATGTATGCATGTATGTATGTATGTATGTATGTATGTATGTATGTATGTATGTATGTATGTATGTATGTATGTATGTATGTATGTATATATGTATGTATGTGTGTATGTATGTGTTTATGTATGTATGTATGTATGTGTGTATGTATGTATGTATGTATGTAAGTATGTATGTATGTATTTATGTATGTATTTATGTATGTATTTATGTATGTATTTATGTATGTACATATGTATGTAGATATGTATATACACGATTGAGTAATAGTTTCAATGCGGCCTGTTAACTTGTGTCTTTTAATAATGATGTATATACCAGAACCCGATATACATTTAGGCATCTATGAAATCTAAATCAAAAGAGATAAAAAAAATGTTGTTTGCAATTTGTTAATTTACAGTTTTAAGTTAAGAAACATGAATTCATTGTAAAATAATAAAAAACTAAAAAATTAACAAGATAAACATGAAACAATTTTGAAATCTATTTGTTTATTTAAAAAAAAAAACTAGGCAATATATTTTAAAAATAAATAATATAATAATTAAAAACGAAGATGTAAGCAAAAACGATTCCAAAGTTTATTTTATCCATTTAATTTGCAGCTGAGTAAAGATTCGTTATTTAAAAATTGAATACTAGTTTTATTTTTTGAATTAAATAAACTTATGATAAATTTTGGTAGCGGATTTTGAAGAAAAATGCATTTGAAGAAATGGAAAGAAGCACAACGCTTGTATCTAAAACCCCTATTTACCATATACTTATCGAATACATTTTTATTGCAAGTTTGAATTCCGTATTGCCAATAACGATCATATATTTATATGATTATGTTTGTAATAGATTTATTTAAATTTGTTATATGTTAAAGCATTTCAATTAAAGTTTTATGAACACACATTAACTTAATTTTACCTATGAGCGCATAAATTACAATGTTGAACTGCTTGAAATAATGATTGTTACACTGCTTACCTCTCACACTGCTTGCTTGCACACACCGAAAGCACGAACAATAACGCTACTTCCACTGCTTGCTACATTTACTTTTTAAGCTACTGCCAGATAGATGGCGCTAGTTGTGAATATAATTATAAGCAGCTCTGCAGAATAAAATAAAATGATCCAAATTATAAATACATAACTTCCCAAATAAATCACAAAATATCAATTGCATTTGTTTTTCACATTTCATAGTAAGTTTATTGTATTTCGCGGATGTAATTTTATTTGATTATGTATACGTAATACTTATTTATATGCTTCGCTCTCTACACACCATTCCTTGACATGGGTTGGTCAGGTTTTATTTGTCACTGCTACCTGTAGTGGTTGATATCTTGTATCGCTCATACTCAATTAGCTTATCGTAGCATATAGATAGATATACATAGGATATACATCAATAAAACTATGTCGCCAAAATGGGCATTTACAATATATATTGATCAAGGATCATAAGTTTCATACATATACATACATACATACATCGATAATATATGAAGGGCTTAAATTTAGCAATAACTCTGATACTCCGATACTACCGATACTACATCGTTCGTATATAGAAATTTATCATTGCAACACATATCGAGCTGCTGCTGTCCAATATTAATATAACTGATTCAAATCAATTTTTTTCATGTCTACAACCAAATCAAATAAATGTTTCAACAACTTGGTAGACGATTTTGTTGAGTGTATGGGGTTAGTAATTTAACTTAAAATTATAGAATTTGACTAGCTGAATTTGCTTTACACATTAAAAGGTTGCGCTTTCTGATTCCTAGAGGGATTTATCCATGTTCAACGTTTTACATATTGCGAAGACTACAAACTAATTAACATTAAAGATATTTTGGTGCCATAAACTTAATTTGAAGCTTTCTTCTCCTTTCAGAAATCGTAAAAGTACATTTGTGATATTTATGTGTTGAGTATTTTGGATGTTAGATTTCGTTTCGTAAAGTATAAGTAAATGTAAAGTAAAGTAGAGTAAAGTAAGGTAAAGTAAAGTATGCATAAGTTAAGACCACATATAAATATAATACAGTAAATTATAGCTAAACAAAAAACGTATTGAAGTTTTGTAAAATAGTTTTGGAATTATCATAACTAGTTAAGTATTTACAAAAATATATATGGTACGCCTATATATATATTTATATATATTCCTTTACTTCCTTTGCTTTGAGTAGTATATCTTAAGCTCGTGTGGTCTAGGTCGTAAAATATGTCTGCTCGTTGGGATTACCGAAATGCTTGCGGGGCTTGGGTGTGCTGTGATATAACAAGTTGTACTCATTAGACCTTGCTCTCTGGTCCATCTGCCACGTGCTTGAAAGCCAGACGAATGCGGGACAAGTAGTGTGAACAGATGTGTCCGTAGTTCTTGTTGTACCACTCCGGAGTTTTGCCCCTGAAAGTCGGCAATGTTTGAGGTTAAGTTTCATTCAAAATTCAAAATATTCTAAATATTTCGCTTACTTGACATCCACGCGCGCCAAATGCATGACACGGGAACGTCCGCTGCCGCAGGGCTCGATAAGGTATCGTGAGGCTAGGACAACTCCTCGAACAGCACAGAACAGCGGCTTGGCCTTGGCGTGGTCGATCGAGGTCTCCACAATGACACAGGCGCCGCGAGGCAAGTCCGTTTGCCAGGAACTAAAAGAGAGTGAAACAATAATTAAGCAAAGCTCGATTTAAACTGAGCTTCAAACCTACCGCAGCACACAGAAGTCCGTGGTCAACTGACCATCCAAAGCGTATTGATAGATCTCGGTGCGATCGTCCAGCTTCTTGACCGTTTGGCATTGCAGCAGATTGGGATCCCAGGAGGCGCGTTGCTTGATTATGTACTCCAGCACATCACGCGGCGGTCCCTCAATCTCTGTCGAGCAGCGCCACAGACGCAGCGGATGACCGTCGCCCACCTTCTTATAGGCAATGTCCACGTTGCCGTCGTTGAGTGAACTTATTGCAATCCAGCTGCGAGTTCTGATTGGGTTAAGGGAGAGTGAGATTAATGTTCTTGGAGTGAAACCAATTCGACTTACTTCTCTCGCCCCTCTTTGATGGTGGCGCTGGTGCACTCGTACAGGTAGCCGCGCCAGTTGTGGAACTGCATGCCCTCGCCGAGCGCTTCCAGCGGCACCGGCTTCGACTCCTCCATGTAGCCAAAGTTGCACTTTCCCAGCTTCTCCTTGGCGGCAGTATAGATTGGCTTGTAGTGCTCAATCATGAAGGACAGGCACTCGTGCGACGCCTTCGCCTCGGCCAGCTCCTTCATGTCCGGCATTCCGGAGCCCTTGCCCTTGCGCCGCGGCGACGCCGACACCGATGCGGAGCCCGTTGAGATGGACGAGTGGAATATGGACTGGGCCAGACACACACCCAGATTGTTGCTGGTCATTTGGTTCTGCGCCGAGTTGGCCGCGACAATGGTGAGGAACTCGAGCAGCACGTAGAGTATTTCACGGTTCTCATCCGGCAGCAGCAGCACAGCGCACTGAACCGCATCCAGGCGCACATCAGCGGGCAGATCTGGAGAGGATTGAGATCAATATAAGTCAAGTGAATATACAAATAAATCATTTTCAACTTACGCTGGAAGATGGCCACGAAAGTCTCGGACATCTTGGTGGTTAACAGCGACTCGGGCAGCTCGCGGAAGTATTGCTTGAGCATGTCGGCCACGTCGTAGGCCTGTTGCAGATCGAACACATCCATGCACTCGGCCGTGGAGTCCGTGAGCTCGATCTGCTCGCGCAGCTTCATGATGCGCGACTTGCCGCCGCTCTTGCGGAAGAGTCCCACCTGGTCCAGGGCGTTCAGCTGCAGCCAGCGCAGAGCGGCGCGCACGGCCAACGGCAGAGTTTGTCCGCTGCGCTGGAGTATTAAGAGCAGCGGAACACCAAAGACTTTCTTGTCCTTGTAGTCGGGCATTTTGATCTTCTTGATGAATTTGGGCAGCTCCCAGTTCCAGCCGGAGCGATGGGAGGGGCAATACCGCTCCATGTAGCCCGTCAAGGTGACCAGCGCCAGCTTGCGAATGATCTGCAGTTGACCCGCTGACATGGCAGCGAAGGGAATGCCGGCATCCTCCTGCTGGGCATGGGGCTCTATCTTCTGGGAGAAGCATTTGCGGAAGATCATGTTGGGGCGTTCTTCCATTTGGAAGCTGTGCCAGCGCACCACTGGCTGGCGCTTGGAGCTGCCAGTGTGCTCCTCCTCGTTCTTTGGCTCCTTGCGGGATGTGCTGCGCGAGCGGAATGAGGATGAACGGAAGCCGTCCCGCTTCTTGGCATCTTTGCCCAGGTTAAGGGAGCCACCACGCGTCAGCTTCTTGATCTTTACCTCAGTGGTATTGGAATTGGCATCCTTGATAAGCAGCTTCCGCCCCTGGTGGCACTCGGAGTCCGAGTGCGCACCAATGTCATCCACCTTGCCGGAGCGCTGCAGGAACCGACGCGCCTTGGAGGGCTTTCGCAGGGACAGCGACAGCTTGCCGCCCGTCGACGACTCCTGGCTGTCGCTGTAGTAGGAGGAGGAGTCGTCCGACTTGCCCTCCTTCAGCTGGGTCATCGGGCTGGAGAAGAAATGTAGCGGACTCGTACGCATCGAGCGCGGCGTGGTCGGAGTTCGCTTGGGGCTGGATCGATTGGGACTCAGGAAGTTGTCGCTATGACTCGGCACCTTCAGCTCGTTGCCGAAGAACGGTACCTTGGGGAATGTGTGCATCGGGCTGAGCGCGGACGGTGAGGGGGGCGTGGAGTAGACGGCGTCCGGTTTGCGCAAGCTGCTGCGCTGACCCAACTGGGCCAGGTCCAGCACCTGTGGACCACTGATCACCACGTTCTCGCGATTCTGGCGCTTGCGCCGGCGCGACTTTATGGACTCCACTCGCCGCAGGAAGGCTTTGGCGCCGTCCTTGAAGCGCTCGCTGCCCGTGCGACGCAGACGCGCGGTTCCGTCGGAGCTCTCGTGCAGGGAGCCATCGTTGGCGTCGCCCTTGCTGCAGCCTGGAATCACCAGCGTAATCCCGGCGCCACCCAGATCGTAGCTGTCGTCCTCGAAGCGATCGGGACTCGACTCCTTGGAGGAGCTCTCCGTTTTCTCCAGATTGAGCAATCCCGGCGGCGGCAGCTCCAGACCCATTTCACCTATGCGCGACCAGCGTCGAATGTGTGGTTGGAATGTCCAGTTCTCGCTCAGAGCAAAGTTCTCATCGTCAGATTCCTCCTTCTGCTGCCAATGAGAGGTGGAGCTTGAGCTTAACCCAATCCTGGCTGGGATGCACTTCGTGCGACTCACCTGTGGCGTTTGGGGCTTGTGTGACTGATCCAGTCGCATGTTGGCGCAACGATTCAAGACACAGAGCCGTCTGTAGAGCGACTGCAGCTGATCGTTCTCGAGATTTGTGTGATCTTTGGCTACATTGTTCAGTTCGATCGGGAACTGATGATCTGCAAATGTGGAAAAGTTTAGTCTGAATTTGCTGATGATGCTGATGATGCCGATGATGCGGCTGCTGCGTCTGCACACTACGACGGCGCATGAAATTCTAATTGAAAACCAGAAAAATCGAATCGCCAGTAGCGCCTACAGCCGCCATGGCTAGGCGCCTATTAAACGCTCCACACACACACACACACACACACACAGAGACAGATGCGAATGCAGGCGAGTGTCTGTTGCAGCCATTGCGTAGAAGACAAAATTTTCACAGAGTTTTTCCACATATTTGCGTGGCCAATTTGCACGTAGGAAATCAAGTTCCCAGACGACGACCAGCCAGCGTCCGACCACATAAAACAGATACGCCAGACGTTTACACATGTCGCGTCGCACTGTTACAGATACAAATGCAGATACATTTACAGCTACAGGCAGGCTGGTTGGCTGGCTGCCTGGCAGGCATTGATGCCGTGAGATACGAACTGTTGCAGTTCCGTAGGATGTACGCCTGGAAAAGCTGGCGCGACTTGGCTCACTTGCCGCTTTTGTTTGTATAAATATTGTTAGCATTACAATACAATAATCGTGCCTCTCTCGGAAAAGCCATTCTCAGTTTGTTGAACTCTGAATGGGCCGGTTCCCCGGACGTCTCTACCTCTGCCTCGACTTCTGCATTTGCCTATACCTCTGCTTCTGCCTCCTCCTCTGCCTGTGCCTCTACTTCTGCCTCTACCTCTACCTCAGCTTCTACCTCTACCTCTGCCTCTGCCTCTACCTCTGCCTCTACTATTGGCTCTACCTCTGCTTCTACTTCTGCCTATGCCTCTACCCTCTGTATCAATACCTATACCTCTACTTCTGTCTCCTCCACTGCCCTTACCACCGCCTCTAACTTTTCTTCTTCCCTTACTTCTACCTTTACCCCTACTTCTACCTCCACCTCTCTCTTCACCCCTACCACCGCATATATCAATTCCCTAGCCCTGCAAGCTTTTCATAGATTTGTTTACTCAGGCCGACGCTTCAGCTGCATTCGCTTTAGGCTTATTTATAATTTAATTTAAATGTTTTACTAAATGCCGTGTTTAGCTTCTAATTGTGTGCACTTTGATGCTAATGAAACAAACAGAATTGCGCGCATGCCAGCACATTGGAGACCCAATTTGGAGTGTGTGCCACTTAGTTCAATAATATGTGGTGGCATCACCCAGCGGGCGGTGCCACGCCACAGACCACCAGCCATACACCACAGCACCAGGAACAGCAGCATCATCTCATTATCAATAGCAACAGGCACCGCGCGCACCGTTGACGTCATAGAGAAATTCTTGGGAAACTAATTTGAGTTTTTCGACAGTTTACAGCAGTTTACAGGGCAACGCGCCCGCCCGGAACCGTTCCGTCCCAGTATTCAGTTTATTGGGCCAATCATATGATTAATTTTTTTTTTTTCCACTGTGCCACAATGGAAAAGCGAATCTCGTTTGTTTGTGTTAGACAGCGGATGACGCAGTCTGCAGAAATATCCAGCTCTTTTCATTTTTCGCTCATAAATTTGTATCTATGGCTAATTTGGGAACATTTTGATATGGAAGTTGTCCAGCCTCAGCCGTAAATTATAATATATGCTTTAGGCTCTTCAGGAAGTCAGTTGTTATGGGCTTAAATTCATTGCTCATTCGAGCTTTAATCGAACATCATTCGCTCTTAAGCACACCCATATGTAGATGCGGACAAGTCGCACCCTCGAATTAAGTCTGCCACTTCTCAGTGAATAATGGAGCATCTTGAAGCAAGCACAAAACAAACAGAAATTACCCAGGCTCTGCGTACGATCAGTTCCATTTCTTCTTGGGTATCTGTTTTCCTTCACCTTAAGCAAATTAACAGTCGCTTACAGCTGCTACACCTCCTTTCAGCAGTCCGCGAGTCCAAATGACAGAGCTATAACGAGTGGAACCGAGTCGCAACACCTACGGCATTTCAAGCTGTAAGTCTGCCCAAAGAATCCCCAAATCCTGTCGAGCTCTTTTCATGATATTTGAGGCGATCTTCGCGCATGCGCCGCTGCCTTGTTTACACAAAACTCATTAAAATACGCATTTATCATTAGTGTGTGTGGCGGGGCCCGTTGGACTGCGTTGGGTTGGGCTGGGCTGCACCACTGTGGTGCAATTTAAATGCGCGCACAAATTATTCTGCCCCATACAAATTTGGCCAGGCTGCGCCGCAGGCGCTGGCTGTGGTTCAGGCTCTGGTTCTGAATTTATGCAACCAAATGGGCATATTTCAAGGTCGGAGACAGCCACACATATATGAAAATATGCATATATACATATATATTTCTGTATGATTATCTTGTGTAGTAAAGCAGATCGTGCTGAGCCATCTGAGCGCCTGCAGATATGCCCAAAACAGTATCTTCTTTATTTCAGATTCACTTTTTTTTTGTATTTTTTGTGCTTTTGCTTGGCCTGGCTCATAATTCAACTGAAGTCGGCGAACTTTTCGGCCAGCTCTAAAGAATCGCGTATTTCTTCACATATGTTTTTTTTTTTTTTAATTTTTTTCATTCGAGATTCGGCGCTTTATTTATTTGAATTTGGAGATTTGGCGGCGTCATCAATCTACGCGGCCTTCAGGCGTTAAATGCAAAGCGACGGCGCACAAGAAACTCGGCGACAAATGCGTAGCAGGCTGGGCATGGGATGGGCTGGGGGGACGATTACGATTAAGAGACCCAAATAAATATGCAGCTTGGGCTGGGTTCAATGAACCCATACTAACATTTTGGCTAGTGGCTGCGCAAGGGCTCTGCCCTCTGCCTTAAAAAAAAATAAAAATAAAATAAAACCAAACCATTTTAATTTCGGTCTCGAAATCTCTTCTGCTTCTTCTTCTTGCTCTGCTTATTTTTGTTGTTGTCTTCTCATACAAAGGTGGTCTTTATAAATTCTTGCGCAACGTGTCCTTTAGCCTTTTATTATATTTTATCTGCGCTGCGCGGAGCTTGATGAGTTTTTCTGGCTGCGCCTGTTACCTGTGCCGTGTTTTTTTTTTTTGGTTTTTTTTTCGTATATTTTTGGTGTGTTAAATTCTTTGCAGACCACGATCGCTCAGAGCGTTGCCCAAAGTTGGGGCGTTTTTAGCTTTCGTTTTCGCTCGAGCGGAGATCGCTCCTAATTGTTGCCGCGCCATCGTGCTGGGCATATCAGATTCACTTGGCGGCCGGCTATCATATCATGGCACCGTATGCCAATGCCCTGGCCTCGTGTTGGCAGCTCTTAGACGCTGTGCGGTTCATTGGCCAGCGCCGTACAATGAGCTGCGCGTGATCCAGCACTAAAACTGCGTGTTCTTCAACAAAAAAAAAGGTTCCACGTCACAAAAGCAGAGCTGCTCCAACTGGGTCTATTTGATGGCTATTTATTATTTTTAGTGGCAGGCGAAAGTGAAAGTTCGCTTCATGAAATTAATAAACGCCACTTGGGAAGCGTAAAATACTCAGTGAACAAAACACAAAAAAAAAAGCAACTAAATGGCAAGGCAACTATTCGAGTCACTGCTGATGACGTCGTCGACAACGTCATTGTTGGCGTCAAGCGAAACCATCAATTACTACGCTGCGCGAGTGGAGCAGCCCACGTGGCCACGCCCACGGGGCAGGCATGTTAAACATGACAAGGCACCGTCTTGAGCAGACGGAAGTGCGTGCAGAGTCTGAACTTACCTTCGTACATCTGGGCATATTGCGGAAAACCTGCTGCCCGCAGCCATTTACAAGCTTCGACTGCTTCAATTTCTGCAAGTAGAGTGAAAGAGAGAGAGAGAGAGAGGTGTGAGTGAGATAGGTGTATAACTATTATGCATACGCCGCGTGGCCTACAAATAATGCTAATTGTAATTAAATTGCTGTGCGAATTCTTGCGGCTGACAAACCCAACTGCGTTTCGCCCGAAACCAATTAAGGCGCGAAATGCGCTTTTACTTAAGTGAGGTGTATGTATATATGTTTGTGTTTGCGTGTGTGTGTGACCACTTGATGGATTATGCTGTAAGCTGTCCAAATGATGTCGACGTCGAAAATTATGCGGCTGCAAACTTTGCCGCTGACTGACAGCGCTTTAAATTGTGTTTTGCTTTAGCCCCTTTGGCTGTTAACAACATTTCGCGGTCGACTTGAAATGAAAGTAAAAGTTAAGTAGAATTTTTCGCGTATTTTAGAGTGAGATGAAAAATAATATTTGGCAAAGCAAGCCTTGCCATAAGCAAGGTATGTCAGAGAGTACCTCAGCTTTGTTCCAGTTACAAAATATTTATTTACATTCTCATCATAATATGCTTAAGTCAGAGCTAAATCTCAGATTTTGCTCAGAAATAGGCAACGATTTCTTTTATAAGCAGCCAATGAATACATGAATCGCATTTCAGCCAAGGAGCCTGGCACTCGCAGCCAATTGAGTTAAGCCCAAAAGAGGCAGCCAGCTATGTGTATCTGTGTCTATAAGCTGCCACAAGGGCTGCTATTTTAAATGCTAATCTGTTTGGTGTTTCACATTGCTCGCTGGCTTTCAAAACGAACCTACTTTGGGACACTTCAGCAGGGCTGAGCAGTGGGTGGACTGCAAGGATACTATTGATTTTTAATCAACTTTGTGGAGCAAGCGAAACACATAGAGAGGACAACATGAAACACTTTCCGGCAGCTTACTGCCAGAGCGACGGGATGCTTTATGGGGAGAATTATTATTGAATTTTGCAAGCGATTAACTTGCACGCCAGCCGAAAGGGGTTGTCTAAAGGTGGCCAACTGCCAATCAGCCAGGCAGGTGAGCAGGCGAGCAGGCGAGCAGGATGCCTGTCACCTGGCTTCCTATGCCTGTTTTTTATTATTTAAAAATAGCCATGCATTCGAAATCAATTTATGTCCGCCGAGAGATGTCGTTAGATGCGCCCTGGACACGCTTAAGGTCGAGAAGTTGACTTGCTCGAAAGGTAAACAGCAATTGTGTGGGCTCGTCGAGCGTCAGAGCTGCGCCCATAATTACATTGAGTGGTGCAGGTCGGCATCCAAAAATAGTCCAGAGACAGCTTATTAATTATCCTTGTGTATGCAAAAATAAAAACAATAAAAACATCGCCTAGCGACGGCGACAGCGACAGCAACTCTTCAGCTACAACAATGCGACTGCCACTTGAGCTTTATTAAAATTGCGCATACGCCGCGTTGTCGCGCCTGAGCTACGCACTCATCTAAAAGCCATTTAAAGTGTGCACATTATTGTTGTGGACGCTTGTCGAGGGGGCGTGCGCCGCCCCGTTTATTGCGCCCGAGTCAATATTTGTTGCTGTTCGCCCACTGGCCATGTTGGAGGCGGAGTCGACTACGGAATCTACGGGCCCTTTGTTGTCCTTAGCGCTCGGCTCGTTCGACTCATTTTCGTCGTTCATTCGGTCATGTTAAAACATTTTAAAGCCAGCCACGCGCAAATTCATGGAACTCGGGTTTACGTTGGATAATTGTTATCCGCTTTCTGTGGGCTTGAGGCAGAAGGCAGCAAGCAGCAGGCAAAAGGTTGATTTAAGTGCCCAGCGATTACATACGTCTAAAAACAAAGCCGCGCATGATTGTCTAATTAAGAACGAAATTAAATTGAAATGAACCCTAAAATAAATCGATAACGATAAAATATAGAAGAAAATTGTTGTCTGCAGGCTGCTAAAATTTAAATTAAAACTTAAATGAAAATCGAACTTTCAATAGAGAGAAAAGGCTTAAAGTTGGCAGACTTGAATGGTTACTATATGCAGAATTATGAGCACTAATCTTTGACTAGTTGCTTGAGCTACATCTGATATCACAAGTCTCATTTTACACTCATTCAAGGTCTTCTCTGCATATTCAAATTACAGACTTGTGTTTATGCCTTAAAGTCATGTAAATTGTTAGCTAACAATGAAATATGTAATTCATTTAAGCTCTTAATCGCATTTACAAGCATGCTTGCAATGAATGCGAACGAAATGAGTGAATCCTTAACACAATTTCTGCGTCAAGGATATGCTGATACGTGGCTTGTTGCTGACTGAAGGCCTCCTGTTCAGTGTGCGTGGGCTGTGTATGTATGTGTGTGTGTGTTAGTGACATGCTTTGTCTTTACGCGTGCTCCAGAAAGAGTGAAGTGAACCAACAATACAAAGCACAAGCTGACATTCACACACACATATGCATCGCATGCAAATGACACCCACTTCCGATTATGGCCAGGAACTTACATAAAGTGTTCGCTGCTAAGGCAGCAGCTTGCTCCGCTTTGGCATTTTTCAGTGGCTCAACTGAGCTGGGATTGAAATGCGAATGCATGGGCCTTACTGGCCCTGCCACACGCACACAGTTGGCTGTGGCACGAGAGGAGACACGTGGCGTATGCGTAGCAAGCTGGCTATAAAAAGTTTGGCTAACTCTATTAAATTTACTTTCAGCTGAGCTAAAAGCTTTCGACCTTTTATAAATTGCTTTTTATTGTTAAATTAATTTTTCAACCTGCCCACTAATTGTAAATTAATTTAAATAAACGTCGCTAGCGGCAGCGCGCCGTCAATTCGAACATTATTCAGCAAATATTTTCCGCTAAATGTTGGCAGTTTCAAGCTAATTGAATTGCCCCAGGAGCAGCGGGCACGGCACGGCACGGCACGGCTGTTATGAGCAATTTGTGTGATTATGGTCAAATCAGTCAATGATTTTCATAGGCAAGTGCAAGCAAATCCATTATGGCAAAAATGCTTCCTCCAAATGAACATTTTGCATTGCAATTATCGGATGCATTCGCTTTGATGTAGGTGTTTGCTATTAATTAATTGCCTTGCGTCGCGGCGTTGATGTCCGTTGGCAAAACACGGCGAGTAGATACACACACACCCACCCACCCACACACACACAGAGACATCTAATAAGTCTTTGTCTAAGACACAGACCAAACACTCAAATGCCATTTGCAACATAAATTTTATTCAAAAGTGACAGCAAATGACGCATGCAACACAATGCTGTTGCCTTGCGCTCGGATTAGCCACTAAAGCGAAAAGCTTTGCAATTTTTAATTAATTACGAAATGCATGACAAATGAAAACAAAAGACCAGAAGTAAATGAGGAATGAACACTCGAGTACTCTGCTCTCCCAATTGAGTTCCTTAAAGGCTTCAAGTGCGTCCGAGAATAGAATTTAGCCTTCCAAATATATACATAGACAGAAAAACTATGGAGCTGAGCATTTCCTCTTCATTGGCCACACAAAAGGCTCCTTCGACTGGCGGACTAGCTAAGAATCAAGCTATTTATAACGTGCGCACAAGGTTGCGCCATCGGTCGTCCCGATAACCACAGACCGTGCGCGTGCCAAGTCGTGCTCAGGGACTGGCTGCAACAAGTGGCAGGCTGTCAGTTCAATTTGCCGTAAACTTGAGGATGCGCCACGCGGCGCTTGTTGGGCAAATGCTTGACTTGAAATTAGCTTGAAGCACGCATCAAAGCGGCTTATCCATGGCTACTGCCAGCATCTTTAGACACTGTATTCAACTAGAGTCGTCTGCAGCCCCAACCTGCCGTTCCACCTACTTTGATGGGCTCCAACAGAAATAACAGATCATTGAGCTTTTAATTCGTTTTTAATGTCAGCGTATTATACGCCGCATATTTCCTGCTGAGCTGTCGAGCGGGCGGTCGTCCACCCCTGCCGCCTCGCCGCTCCTCATCATCGTCCAATCTCGCCCGCATACAATGAAAATAATTCAGCCAACTTGTTGTTTTGCTACCATAAATGAACACACACACACACACACACAGCCAGCAGAAACACCGGCCGAACAGAATAAAAATATTCGCATATAAAAATAATTACATTTGAAAAGAAACCGAAAATAAAATAAAAATAAAAATAAACCAACAAAAACAAAACTCACAACCAGGCCAATTGGCTGAAGAGGCGGAGCACAGTCTGGGCAGTTGGTGGAAAATTTATGCGTTTTATTGTTATAAAACGAAATGCGTTAAGCAAAATCCATCCAGCCAAGTTAAACACCAGCCCCAACGCTACACTGAGCAGATTGTGCTAAACAACGGCGGCAGCCTTAAAGGAGCTCATTTGCATAATTCTGCACATGACAATCAAAAAAACATGATTTGCTGGAGCTTAGCCTGCTTTCATCATTTTTAAACAGATATATATGTATATATAAATATATAAGCATTAGCTAAGTTATGCACGTGCATGAGAAACTTGGCTTGGAATTAAACTGAAATTAATTTTTTAATATATAATTAATTATGTTGTTTGCTTGATATTTCTTTTCGAATGGTAGTTTAATTTGTTGAATTAAATTTATCATATTATAATCTGTATATTTAATTAATATATAATTATTAAAAGTTTTTATATAATTAGTGTTATTTATTGTATTAAATTAAAAAAAATTATGATCATATATTTTATGTTTTTTATGTTTCTTAAAATTTAAATTATTTGTGATTTTTTTTTTTTTTTTAGTTTAATGAAAATATATTATTATAAAAATAAGTATAAATAATATTATATAAAATATTATTATAAATTATATTAAATTAAAAAAAATGTTATTATTTTTTTTTAGTTTATTTAATTTCAGTTTTATTTGTTTAAAATTTAAAATTAAAAAACAAAATTTTAAATAATTTAAGAATTACTTTTATTGTTAGATATTATAGCTTTGCTTCTTATATTAAATTAAAAGAAAACCCAATTTCGTTCTGAAATTTGACTGAATCGTGGACAATTTGTTCATCTTAACAATCGTCATTTAAGAAGACACATCAGCATATTCTGACTGCCTATAATACATATGTCTGGATATATCTATATTTATACATTCCCCAAGTAAAACAGCCTTTAAGAAGACTTCCAGCTTATCACATTGTAATTGAAAGATTTCTGAATAATGTATAAGTAAACTCATGCATGTCTGATACATAAGATACTTTTATCATTATTGCAATTTTATATGATATGATTTAATATGTTGTGGACGGCCCAATCAATTCGGTGCGAGACAAATCAAGCGATTCAAGTAACGTTCGCAACAAATAATATTGGATTATTTTATTTTCCAGCGGTATGTTTATACAACGGCACGGAATACTTTTTTGGGGGCATGAACCATGGAGGCAGGTGCTCATTACTTATTTTATTTATTTTGCGGCTTATTTTGGCATACAATATATATGTGTGTGTATATAGGTATATATATATATATATGTACTCGTATAGTATGTACATATTAATTGTATAATAATTTTTCCCATTTATTACTACATGGCAAACAGTTTTCTTTATTTGAATGAATCGCTTCGCTTGACTGGCACGCAATTTCACTTGGGTGTAAAAAAGCGAAATCGTAGCGCAAATGATGATGGGGTTTTGAGTGCGACTGGCTGGCCATAGCAGTGCGACAGACCCTGCCAAACTGACGGACTGACTGACGGACTAACTGACAGATGTGGCCAGCTATGGAGCAAATGCAAATGACAGACTGACCATTTACTATGGTGCATGGCTCGGTAGCTTGGCAACTTGTTGCAGCCCTATTCCGTTTTCCTATTTCACTTCCATACACACACACAGACACAGCTTAATAATGCAATCTATAATTCGATTAAATGTGCGCATTGCGGCGTCGATTGATATATACAGGCTGTGCTTGTGCTGCTGCTGCCGCTGCTGCTGTCCAGATGAAAATAGCCACACTTGGCTCCTAAAATAGTTGGCGGGGTTGCCTCTTAATTGGGTGTGGAAAAACAATAAACAGCCAGCGGCACGCGTCCATACATAGATAGCTCGAGTGCTTTCTGTGCGCTTATTTAGAATCGATACGAGTTCAAATTTAATAATTTCTGCCCTTGGGCAGATCGCCTATGAGTGCTCACCTGCGATTTTGCGCTCTCGCATTTTGCGCCACAGCGCCTCAGCCTTGCGCTTTGGCCAATTCTCGAACTTTTGGGAGAAGCTCCGGAAGAACTTGTACTCCCGTATCGATACGGACATCCGGCGCTGCATTTTGACTAGAGTTGGCAGCGCCGTCTTGCTAAAGTCACCTTTTTTTAACGAACTACGCGAAAAAGTTGTCGAGCAGCGAATGCCAATGCTGTCTCTCTCTCTCTCTCACTCGCTCTCTCTATAGGCTTTAAACGCACTCAAACAAATGTTTCTGTATCAATCGCATTCTGGCACTTACACTGCGTTACACTGCACTACACGGTACAGTAAACGATTTCGAATTAAATTTTGTTTTGCTTTGTTTTATCGGCGGACCGTTACAGCCACTGAGTCGCTGGCGTCGACGCGTTCCCGTTGCCTGCCCCAGACTCGATGCGGTCACGAATGCGTCTACCGTGCACGGCGCCTGTAAGAACACTAATAATTTTGCCCGCGAACCAAGCAAAATGGCCGAGCCGAGCAGTGTCCGTGCCCGAAGCGATGCGAACAGAGACGAGCAGAGCCGACGCAAACCAAGGCGAGGTGAGGCGAGCCGAGTCGAGCTGCGGCTAAGTAAGTGAGCAACGGGACGTATGAGCAATGTTGTTGCTTGTTTGGCTGACTGTGTGTGATGGCGACTGCTCTTGTTCCTGGCGATGGCCGCTGTGCTGGAGCCTGTGCCTGTGATTCCCTTGCCATGCAGATCTATCAGTGCCATAATCATTTATTGTTATTATTTTTCTCTCTGTTGTTATATTTCTCGAAAAACATGCTTTGTGGCCCTTGGCTCCGGCAAACCAAACAAATAAATAAATAAATGAATAACTGCTGTCATGTTGTGCGTTGTTGATGATGCTTATTTCATTTCAATGTTTATTGAAAGGACTCACACGCCCACCACACACACACACACACACCCACCACACACACATACAAAGCCAATTCTGTTTCTATAGACTCTGACAGCTTTTGTTTTAAGCAGTTGCTTTTTATGGTCATGTGAATTGTGAGATGGGCTGTGAAAGTTTCGAGTCGATGGCCAACCGCACCGCACCTGTTGCTCACTGGCAGACGGCCAAAGGGGGCGGGGCGCTGGTGAGGCCAGTCCACTGGTTGCCGTTATGTGGCCGCTGGCATAGTTAGTTGTTGAAGGTTAAACTTTAGTCTCTTTTATGAGTTCTGCGCATTGAAGCATTACAATATTTATGTAAAGTCAAATGAAATTTACAATTTGCATTCACTGCTCGGATTGAGTAAGTAATTTAAGCAACAAATTATTGTCGTGATCTTAGTGCGAGTTTTCCAATTAATTGCATTGCATTCTGGGCGTGACAAGGCGCGTGAATAAACACGACATTGACACATGCTCGCTTATGTATGTATGTGTGCTCTATGTATATCTCTGCGTATTTACTCGCTGGCGATGAGCAAGATAAATAAAATAAAATAAATGCTGGTAATTTTTATTTGTGCAATATCTGATATTAATCATGGACTACTGCGTGTTAATCTTTTCAACAAAACAAACAACAATGATGAAGGCGAACAAGAGCAGCGCCAGCTTCCGTTATGAAGCGACCAGCACAACAAATGGCACTGGCCCAGACTCCATCCCAAACCCAATCTCAGCCTTCTGCAGTCAGAACCATGCCCATGGCCATCTCAGAGCATTGTAAATGGAACGAGTGTCACATGGCCAAATGGCCATAATACGATATTAGCAATATAAATACAAGCGATGCTAAAGGCCACGGCATCGGCACCGTAAAGAAACAGCTATTCCCGCTTGACCTTTGCGTGTGGCCAGCGCCGACGTCACTCTAATGACGTCATATGCAGGGCAAACAAAATAGTGGCGCCTCCCGAATGACGTCATCTGCTGGATGCTGCTGGTGCTCTGATAGCATTGGCTCAACCAAAGCCGTTCGCCTGGTTGTGCGCACTTTGCTGCTGATTCAATTTTAGTTCATTTATATGCCAGTTTTGGCACAAAAGAAGACAACCACCCAACCACCCAACCACCCAACCCAACCCAACCCACTACACTGGAGAGGCACAATGCAGATGAAATCGAATATGTGAGTCTGTGTCTTTGTGTGTGTGCGTGTGTTTGTTTGTGTGCTGGCCAACAGCCGTATGCACATTGACAGATTGACAGTCATTTTTGGCTCGCCATTTGTATTGAAGTGTTGACGGAAGTGTTGGAAATTGGCAAAAGAGCTGCGGCTGACCGCCCTCTTTTGCTGCTGCTGCTGTTGGCCGAAGAACATGAAAGTAATTTAAATGACAGCTGCCCCCTCCTTGAAGCTGTCGCAATCGGGCGCTGTCATTGATTGCCTTCAATTGTTTGCTGTGAAAATCAAATTATGCCAACTGACTGAATGAAATCGAAAGTCAAGTCTGCCATTCATATGCGAGTCTGATATATGGGCGCGCTGCTAGCGAAATATTTGGTCATAATTATAGAAATTATGAAATGCGCTCTTCACTGTTATTATAAACCACTCACGCTTAATAACCGGCCGCTAATTGGCTGGCAGGACCACCAGCGCATCAAATCAACAAGCCCCCAACTTGATGGCCGGCTGAGGCCTCGGCCTCGTCCTCGATCTTGATCTTGATCTTGGCTGGAACTGGCAGTGAGGTCTAGGCATCTGCCTCTGCCTCAGCCCCAGCCCCAGCCAGGCCATTTAAATAACTCATTTAGTGCACAGATACGTTTAGAGCTAAACAAAAACTCGTTGCCAGCCACTCACCTGCTAAATAGCGATCACTCTGCGAACGAGAATAGCGCAGCGTCTGTGGGGGTAGATGAAGAAGAGAAAAAAGAACATTTTAATGTCTGTTGATCAAGTTTGTGCGAGGGTTGATCAGCAAGTAGCTTATAAAGATTATGATAAATTTAAATATTATTATTAATTTTAAATAATATAATTAAATATTATTGTATATAAAGAACTCATAAGAGATGTGATCATATGATTTAATTCATATCAATATGAATAGCAATCTTGTTTGATATATTTATATGAAATATGAAATTTAGCGAGGATTGCTCAGCAAATAATTTTTTAATTCTACGAGAGTTATTTTTTATGTTAAAAACTAAACTCTAATATGAAATGTGCGCGAATAATTTTACGTTTAATATTTGTAAAGTAAGGAAATTATAACAAAATATATCAGATGAATTGATATAAATTAGAAACTTATTTCTTATAATTACTGAAATATTTCTTATTCGACAGAATTTTTTCATTAAGTTATTGAATATGTAATTATGATCAAGTGCCACATTAGATAATATTTACAAATTTAGTTTCAGTACATATTCGCGACGCTGTAGCAGTAGATATCATAAAAATGTAATCATAGTAGAAAAATTATTAAAATTGTAGATATATATTTTTTATAAGTTTTTAAGATTCATAAAATTGTATGGTATATATATGTATATATATATTTATATATTTATATATATATATTTATATATATATATATATATATATATATATATATATATATATATATATATATATATATATATAAATTTAAATATATAAAAAATATTAAATAAATATATAAAAATAAAATAATAATAAAACAATAACTAAATAAATAAATGGGAAAAACAAAAATTAGAATACATAAATGATAAAAAAATATAAAATAAATAAATAAATATATTAAAAATAATAATAATAAAGTAATAAATAAATAAATATTGTTTTCCCTTTCTTAATCTGCATACTTTCCCTCTATCAACAACTCTCTACTCTACCCTCGATACTAACCAAGTGCTGTGCGGCAAAATCATCACAGCGACGACTTCGCTCACGCTCCTTGAGCAGCAGCGGCGCTGAGTTGGATTTGGTGGTCAGTTCTTGAATGCCGCCCGTGTCGCTGTGCAGCGAGGCGCTGCTGGGCGACGGCAGCTCCACGAAATGATGCAGTTGCGTGACTGTGGTGGCCGTGGGCGAGAGCAGCGACTGGAAGGGTTCCTGGCGCAGCGTCAATGACAACTGAGCGCGCTCCTTGAGATTGTGATTGTGGCGCGGCAGCAGTTTGCGCGGCTGGAGCAGCAGCTGATGCTGCTGATGATGATGGTCCAGCGAGAAGCTGCGCTGGTTGCGCCTCGCCACGCAGGGCATGGGCACCATGATGGGCGGCGCAGCGCTGTACTTGCGGCGCAGCACCACTGGCGTGGCAATCGATGCAGTGCCTCCACTGGCGCTGCTCGCGTCACCGTCGGTGCAGTCGCAGTCGCAGTAGTGCTGCGCCAGCTCGAACTCGTCTTGGCACTCGTCGTACTCGGCGGCAGCTGCTTTGGTGGGCAGCTGCTTGGCTGGCTGCTCATCCAGCATGTCGTCCTGGGACTCGTTGGCCGCCTCGCCCCCGCTGCCGCACAGGCTGAGCACCTCGAGCAGGTCGGGATCGTCGGACGAGGCCACAGAGCCGCTCTTCTGGAATTTCATTTTACGCAGCGCCTCCAGGCTGCTCACGGACTCATTATCGGGCGCACTGCCTCCGGTCCTGTGGTGGTGGTGCGAGTGATGGTGCTGCAGATGGTTACTCTTCCAGTAGGACATGTCCTTGGGCGGCGTAGCCGTGCCAATGCCGCTCTCGTTGTTGTCGTTGTCCAGACCCGAGGAGTCGAGAGAAATGCCCGACTTCCCAGAGCTCAGCACGCCGGCAGCCTCCTCACAGGCCGAGGATGACGAAGTGGAGCTGCAGGAGCGGGAATGATGACATATTAATATTGAATGAAGCTGCAATGACTCCATTAGCTACTCACTTGTTGTCTTCATCGACGGCGCCAACACTGCGCAGTATGGACTCCTCCGATGTCCATAGTGTTGAGGTGGAGCCTTTTTTGGTCACATCCACCAGATAGCCAGGCGTGGCGGCGCCTTTCCCCGAGGTCAGCTGTGTTCCACTTGCCGTCGTTGCCGTTGCCGCACCGCCTCCTGCTGCTGCTGGCTTCGCTGGCGGCGGGGTTATAGCATTTCTGCTCGTCAACGTTGACGACGTCGCGGCAGCTGCATGATTAATGCCCACCCGTTTTGGCATGGACATGGAAGCCGTTTCCATGGACATGTCCATGCCGCTGAATTGACGCTGTCGCCTAGATTTCAAATCGTCCACGGTGGTCGCCTCACCTGTTGCCGCCGTTCGCTCTTCGATTTTCAATGCACTTTGGAAATTTGTCAGCTTATGAGCTGCTGGCGTCGCAGTCGCCGTCGCCGTCGGCGTCTCTGCTTGTCCATTAGCCGCAAACACCGCCAGACTCTTGCGCTGACTCTGCGCACTAGGTACAGCTCTTGGCGCTCCACTATGGCCGCTCGGCGCCGACAGTGTTCGCATGTAGGCAATGATCGGCTTGGCGGCCACCTCGCTGCGTCCGCAATCAAGGTTGAACGATTGCAGTGGAATGGTTGCCTGCAAGAGAGAGGAAGAGAGGGAGAGATAGAGTCATGAAGGGAAGTAACGTATTAAAATATAGTCAGTCAGGTTTAATATAGAAAAGTCGACACAACACAGCGCTGACAGATTCGAGGGGCCGCAACCTCAACCTTTAAACGAAGGACCTTGAATGCATAATGAGCTTGGCTTGGCTGCGCGATGGGGCTGACTAGCAGGAGGCCTGAAGCAGTTGCTGTCGCCTGTTGCCTGTCACCCGTTGCCTGCTGCCTGGACCGGCAGACAGCGTGCGCACAAAAACAATGCCAAAGGAAATATCAATGGTATTTTTGAGCGTTGTCAAGTGGCTGCGGCCAAGTACGAAAACAATCAGAATTTGTATTTTATGCAAATCGCTAAGAGACCGAGAAACTCAGTTAGTTTTCAGCGGAATCTGCTGAAAGCCATTTCAAGTGGCCGACACGCAAGTCGCCTTTTGGTGTAGAAAAATTTGCTATTGTTGGGGCTTATGATTTATAGGCCGCAGCTGATAGCTGCCAGCCTTCCACGAACTATGCAGAGTATCCAGTGTAACCAGTCACCTGTGCCTGTGCCTGTATCCGTGCCTGAGCCTGTGCCTGGCCAAACGGGGTGGTGACCGTGGTGCATTCGTTAAGTTCGTTATGTCAATTCGATTTACAAGCCTTTGGCAAGCGATTGACAATTTGCTTTTTACTTGGCTGCCAACGTGGACAACGACAGACAGCGAAAATTCATTTTAAAAGCAGCAACAGGCGGAAATTGATTTATATGATTTATTGGCAAAAAATGCCAATGCTTGTATGTGTGTGTGTGTGTGTGTGTGTGAGGCTCGGCTTAAAACATCAGAGCATGATAAAAAAAAATAAGAAAAAAAAAAACCGAAGCAGGTTGCTGCTGACGCGACCACTCTCAGCTCCTTGGGGGCTTTTTGCTCCGCAACTGTAACAGCAGTAAAATGGCTAACGAGCCTGGCGAAACTGTAACAGCCAAACGAAGGGAGAACCCAGAGGATTTTGGGGGGAGCCAATGGAAGACAAATTTAGTATACCTGACTGTCAAGCATCTTTTGCTGGACCAGCACGAATGAAGGCAGCAAATAAACTTCTGTTGGCTAAGGACTGCCAATTGAGACCAAATATGAATTCGAGTTCTCAATTAAAAAGTTTTGTGAGCAGATTAACTAAATTAATTGAACCCTTTAATGCAATGAATATTAGTGAATCGAGCTGAACTAAATTTAAATTAAATTAATTTAATTTATATAAAATTAAATTAAATGTTTTAATCGAACGAATATTAGTGAATCCAGCTGAGCTAAATTTTAATTTATGGAAATTTATATATAATTAAACTTAATATATATACATATATAGTCTTCTTTCAACCCGTCATAATGCAATTGTTAGCAGACAGGATGTGGATAGAATATCTGGCTTGAATGTGAGCATATCCTTAGGGAATCGATGCTGCTGCTGTTGCAATTGCTGCAATCGAAATTTGTAATGCATTATGGAGTAGCAGCAACAGCAGCAACAGCAGCAAACAACTGCTTCTCCAATGAATTATTAATAAAGGCTCAATATCGCTGTCGATACGGCGATACCAATGCCCAATGGCGTATCAGCCAACTGCGTGCTAATGAGCCGCCAACTCTCGCTGGCGACGCATTAATTGGTCGGGCAACCGCCACGGCTTTTATGGGCATCCACACATGTCTCTGTATAGCCAGGTAGGCGCCGGGCCTCGGGTCCAGTTCCAGTTCCAGTTGCAGTCAACTCCGAATACTAGATCGAAAATACTGTATCCAGCCAATAAAACTTTTACATTTTTCGTTTATTTATTGATGCAGTCAATCGATCTGTCGTCAGCGTCTGTTCCATATTAATTTAGAGATTTGATCGAGACAAACAAAAATTCTCAATTATGGAGCCAAGTTGAACGTGTCTAACATATGTTCCTCTGCTCGTCGTCTATCGCTTTATTATTATATTTTGTTGTGACTGAAATTGAAGCCTTTTACGACAAGGAAAATCAGTTTCATTCCGTTTGCAGCTGAATGCGTTGAATTCGATATCCGAAACGCTGCCAAAAGCCAATTTAAATGCAATAAAATGTGAATATTTCTCACAACAAACTGACTCAAATGAAATGTTTTCCTCGGTTAGTTAATGAAGAATGCAATAAAACGAACACAAAATGACACAATAAAATATTGTCAAATAGCCCTAAAGGGGTTATCTATGTGGTCGCAGTGCATTCAAAATGGGCAACTGTAAATGCCGCTAATTGATCATAAAAATCTATGAAAGAAATCTTAGAGAGAGGGAGAAAGAGAGAGAGAGGGAGAGTGAGAGAGGGAGGTTGTCTTTCATATAGCACAAACTTAATGACAAATGCAATGCAGGCAACGCCTCAATGTTCCACATTTATTGATGTATGACCCAGAAAGAAGGCCCCACACCCAACCCTGTCAATATACACAATATTTAAATATACATATATACTTGGTCTGTATGCAGTGCGGGCCTGTCCAGGCAATCGCAAATCGATTGGACATGCCTCTGCCCGCCTGCGGTCACGCATGCTCTCTGATAATAATTATCAAATCAAAACACTTAAACGCCTGGCCAGCCCAGCTCTCTGCCTCTGGCAGCAACTGTTGCTCGTCATGTTTGTTTGCCTTGCAGTGATTTGCAAGTTCTACTTAAGTCAAAACTCCGTCCATTGATGCTGCAGCAGCGATGCGTGAAAAGCTTTGTGTGAGCGCGGCCTTTGCTTGCTGGCCAACATTCAACTGGCCATCTGCATGGCTCGTCATCATTAAGCGCGGATTGCATTGCACTGCATGCCACACATGCGAAAATTCACTTTCGCAGCAATCGGAGCGCGCCTCATAAACATCGCAAGGGGCAGCTAAATTGGGGCGTTGGGTTCCACTTGGTCTGGCACAGCAACCAGCACAGTTCCACAGTTACACGGCTCCACAGTGCTGACAGCTGGGCAGGAGTGAAGTGAAGTGCTGTAGCTGCAGTGCAAGCGTCTTGATCTTTGTTTGAATATTTGCCGCCGGGCGGCGTATTGACCCAATTCACTGGCCCACCTTTCGAATGAAAGAAAGACAAAAATAAAAAAACATCTGTTTTTGCTTTACTTTCGTTGACAGTCAGTCTGTGCCCCTTTCGGGCCTCTTTTGCAAACAAGGCACGCACTTGTGTCCTCGATAAGGCTGCCGCCTGCTCCGTATACTTTTTCTGATTTATGCAGCCATTGGCAGTCAGCGCTCTGACTGACTCTAACCAACTGACTGACTGACTCACTGCTGCAGCCTGCGTAGCGAGCCACATTCTCGGCGTTAATTAGTGCACTGCAGGTTTCGGGCTTAAGCGCTCTTAATTGGCACTTTTACTTGAGCGATTACTGTGAAATATGACAGCTCGACTGTCTACATTTTGGAGACGGCAGCAGCAGCGAAATGTCAAACAAGCCCCCACATACCCTGTTGCAATTCCTGAAGCAAATCAATGTCACGCAGCTGCTGCAGCTTGTGCTTTAAGCGTTGGAAGCTCGCCTGAATTTGCGCCCAAAATTCCTCATGCATGCCATGGAATATTTAACAAAACGGAGCAGTTCCTGTTGCTGTGCTCAAAATAAAGGTCGTCCCAGGCCACAGACAGAGACAGAAATAGAGATAATGTGTGACAGAAAGGGTATGCAGCCATGCATATCATTAGCACACAAATTATGAAGTATATATAGAATATACTTATAGTATATATGTATATCGTGTGCTCCTGGCGGCTCTGCAGTTTAACGATTGATGGAAATTTACCTAGCTGGCTTTTCAAAGTGAGTCGTGTCTCAGTCTTGAATACCCTGTAAGCGTTCTAATGCTTCAAGTGGGGTATTGTGAAGTTGGCATACATTAACATATATCATTTATAGGATATCTCGGAGTCTACAAATTTTTCAGCTTGCTCTTCAAATTGAGTCGTGTCTCAGTGTTGTATACCCTGTAAACAATTGTAATACTTCTAGTTGGGCATTGGGAAGTTGGCATACATAAATATATATAATTCACAAGATATCTCATAGTCTAGAAATTTATCTAGCTGGCTTTTCAAATTAAGTCGTGTCTCAGTGATGTATAGCCTGTAAACAGTTAAGTTCAAATTGTGTGTTGTGGAGTTGGTATATACAAATATATATAATATACAGGATATCTCAAAGTCTAGCACACTCAACTAAAATACTCTATATTAGCTTTTGCTTGTGTATATTATTTATTGGGTTTTGTGGTATTTTGCTGTTGTGTTTTTCCACTGGCACGCGTTTTGAAAATTAATATTTGTTGCTATTGCTGCTGATGTTGCTGTTGCTGCAGCAGCCTTTATAAGGTTTTTCCACAGATAATCACAGCAAACTCAAAGCGAAATGTATGCTAAGCATATGCAACTAACAACAAGCAACAGACAACAGACAACAAACGACAGACGACAAGAGACCACAAACTCAGTGCCGTTTATGAGCTGCTTGGGCTTATAAATGTTTTAATTAGATCCATTTGATATGATAAGCCCGAGACAGCTAACAAGTTGCTTGGGTTTCTGGGCTTTGGTTTATGGTTTATGTCTGGATTAAGTGGGTCATCGAGTGAGTGTGACTTGAACCTCTACAGCTAAATCTCTCTCTCTCTCTCTCTCTCTATCTATCTCTGTGTTTGTGTTGTGACCGCAGTCGAGGAGCTTTGTAATAGATGCTGTTGCATCAGTCGAGTTGAATTAATTTTCAGCTGCGTTCGGCTTTGTTTAAATGAAAAGCAATGCGAGTGCTTACGAATCAGGCATATTTTCTGGGCTGCCACTCAACGCTGAAGTTTTCCTAAATTATTCGCTAATTAGCTTAATTTTATTACGCATTCGATTGCGCTGCATCTCGGCGGGCTCAAAATGCAACGGGTCAGCAGAAGTCGTAAAATTCGCTTCTGTTTTATTCTTCATATATTTTCCCTATCTTTTCAACAGTTCAAAGTTTAACTCATTCAAGTGGCAGTCTGCAAGTGACTGTCTATCGTCGCCCAGTCCCTCTCGCCCTTGCACCCATGTTGCTCATAAATTTCACGCGCTTCACTTGCGCATCCGGCACAGTCGCGGGGCACAGCACATGGCACATATGGCGGCAGTTCTCGAGAGGCAATTTTTATACCCTGAGCCCATGGAATATGGGAAATCAGGGTATAATGGTTTTGTTAAAATGTATGTAACAGACAGAACGAGGCGTGTCAGGACGAGTCGATAGAGCCCTGCACGCCTGTTCGTCCGTCCGTGTGAACGCTGATATCTTCGAAAATACATCAACTTGAAATTTTACATAAATACTCGTTGAACGAGATTATATTTTTTCTCAATCACTTCTTTTTATCGGCTTTTATCGATTTTTTGAATTCGTTTCTTAAACGTGATTTGTACATCGAGTGAGCTAAAGATTTGTGTATAATGAATTCGGAGAATTTGTAATCTTTAGATTTTTGATGCCACGCCCCTTCGCCGCTAATTTGCAAATTTTGTGTTTTAAATACTAGAGAGTTGTTCTTTGGCAAATATATATATAAGGCTCACACTAATAAGCTTCGAAAGTTTGATGAAGATAGAGGAAACCTTTTTCAACAATTAACTTCCCATAGTATTACCCACATTGCAGCCCAAACGCAGTCGCTGCGTTAACTGCGCAGTTAGCAGAGCGGGCGCTTAGGCGTGGCTGCATATGTACGTATGTATAAAAGAAACGCAGAATGGTTGAATTTAGGCTCCTCACAGATTTCAAGGTATCTCCTAGTCGAGCAGTCTTGTTCTGCTTTTTTTTAGGGGGGAATACGCACAAAAGAGAGCCAGAGAGAGGGAAGCTGGCGAGCTGGTGAGGTGGGGTGTACGCGTTATGTGTGGACAACATTGTTTGGCTTTAGATTAAATGCCTTTGTTTTAAGCGCTTTTTATCTAACCCACATAAAATATGTTGGGCTTGCCTCATGTTGAAATCGTGCGAGAGATTACAAGCGAATATAAGTGATTTGAGATTATGAAATCTCAGTGCGAGAATTTATGATTGCATTTAACTTACATGCTTCTCCGGTTTCAAGACAAGTCCATTTTGCTGCTGCTGCTGCTGTTCGCTGCTGACAATGGCGTTCTTGCCAAAGCGACTCTGCAGGGCTGCGCTGGCTGCTGCCGAGAGCAACATGGGCGCTGTCCTGGACGTGGGCGAGCTGCTGGATGAGGCCGAATCTGACCCTGCGCCAGCACTGGATGCCAGATGCGGCGGCAGCTTATCGCCACCCATCAGATTGTCCAAATCACGTAGAAATTTGTTTGCCCAAATGTTCACATCATCCGGTTGGGCTGCGACAGGCGACGGCGGCTGCGGCGGAGGACGTCGACTAGATGTTGTGCCTGGACTCAGCGGTGGCGGCGGCAGAGCTCTTAGTTTAGTTGTCACTGGTTTGCAGTTGCTGTTGCTGTTGCCTGTTGATGTTGCAGTTGCTGTTGCAGTTGCTGCTGTTGCTGTTGTGCTGCTGCTGTCAAAGCCGCTATCAGATTCCGTAGAACGCGACAATTCATCAAGCTGCTTGGCCGCTGCTGCCGCCTGTCGCACGGCTTCGAGCTGCTCCTGCAGTTGCTGCTGCAAGCGCTGCGCCTTGCGTAACTCAAAGACCTCGTTGATTTCCAGCTGCAATTAGAATACGAGTTGTTAGTTGCAGTTGCACATAAATCCGGAGCTGCGATTGGTTTTGATTAGCGCTCTAATTGCCAACATATATCAAGACCAGACATATATATCGGTAGCGGTTTGCCTGCCCAGGGCGCCAGATTCTAATGGATCGAGCTATGATGTATGTTTGCTTAATTTGCGCAGCAAAGAGAGAGGGAGAGAGAGGAAAGAGATAAAGAGAAAGACAGAAAGCAGAGACACGATCAGACATTACTCACATTGAGTCTGCAGCGCTGAGCCACAGATACATGGGCACAATCAAAGACAAATAAATTAGAACACGACCGCAAAGGCACCAAAAGAAAAGAAGGTTTTCCAAGCAGAGCCACGAACTGCAGACAACAACAACAATGGGAGGAAAAAGAACAACCAAGACGTGCAGCAGCAGCAGCAGAGGCAACAACAAATGCAAATAAATTGAAATGAAGCAATTTGTTAGCCAGATTAAACAAAAAGCTGCAGCAACAACAAAAATAAGAAAAGAAAACAGCAGCTAAAGAAGATCAGACCGAGGACCCACAGGGCTAACAAAGTCAGCGAATTACTTAATTAAAAAACGTGGCCCTAAGACACAAAAGAAAGAGACTCCAGCACGAGAACGAGAACGAGAACAAGAGCCGCAGCACCAGGCCGAGTGACATTAATAACGTGCCGAGCTCATTACTCAACAATTGTGTTTGTGCTCCAGCCCCAGCAGCTCCGGCAGCCCGTTCTGCAGACAAATGCGATCGAGCATTAGCGAGTAATAAATTCTCAAAGGTAGAGCCCATCTATTGGCTGTGCCTTGAAAGAAAGTGCCGACGAGGAGAGTCTAAGGCAGAGTCAGAGCCAGAGCAGCAGCCATGGCCAGAGATTTTATCGCTGGGAATGTTTTGGCAGAGCCGCTGCCTCATTTGTCCTGCTCGTGTGAGAAGTTGTCAGCTAATTTGTGCAAAGGTAACGCCGCTCCAGAAACCTTTCCCATGCCCCAGTAGAGAGTTGAGCAATCAGCAAACAGAGCAAATAACGGTTTGCTTTGCCGCCCACTCCACTAAGCAAACGAGTCTGGATACGGCTAGGGCATAGCACTGCGACATATATATAATATATTTCGATCCAGTTCGAAGCATCTCTGGTGGCTACATTCATATTTCCCACTAGCATTTTATATATTTAATTTCACGGTGCAGTGCGTCGAGCAAACAATGCCCACATATGTGGCAAAGGTCCAGAGCGTATTCCCAAAACTCAATCTGCGGATTGGACTGACCGCGCCTGGCCTGGCCGGGGCAGCGTCTTGGCGGCTATAAAAAGTGAAGCTGCTCTGCAGCCACTTTCAGTTTCTAGGAGCAGAACACAGCGGTCGCTGCATCAAAGTGCCCGACGCGCGGCAGAAATTGGAACAGCCAGCCCGATCGAGCCAGGCCAGGCCAGAGGCAGACTTGAAACCAGCACAGCTACAGCCACAGCCAGAGACGGCAGACAGCATGAGGCTCACGCTCGCCTGGCTCTGTGTCTGCCTGGCGATTTATTGCAGCGGTGGCTTTGCCAACAACGGCCAAGGCAACGTGGTCTTATCTTTGCCACCATCGCTTATCGCGGCTACGGAGGTGGTGGCCTTGAGACAGCTGCAACAGCAACAGCAACAGCAGCGGGAGCAGCAAAGACTGCACGAGCAGCAGCGCTGGAAAAAGGATGCACGCGTCCTGTTTGACGGGGGCATCGATCCAGCGCAAGATAGGCTGCACAGTAAGGAGTCCGCATCCGCGGCTGGCAAACACATTTCGCCCTACAACAACGACGACCACGACGACGATATGCAAGTGGAAGTGGAGCAGCAGCAGCAGCCGACGGATTTTAATCGAAAAGCACTGGGCGCGGGTTATGATTTAGGGGCACGACAGCAATCAGCGCCGCAGGAAATTGCAACGCAGTCGCATGGCCATGGACTCGGGCTGAACTATGCCACGCCCACGCTGGAGAATTTCTGGGACAGGCGTTGTCTGGCGAACGACAACTGTCCACGGGAGTACAATCGCGCTCTGGTGGCAGTCAGGTGAGTTCAGGATGTGTCCCCGTTCACCTGGGTGGCAATCAGCCAGGTTCAAGGTGACCACGGAAAGTGGCCAAAAGAAAAAACTTTCTCGATTCAGTTCATGTCGTTTGTAAGCCAATTAAAGGCGGTCTCCAATTTATCAAGTGTTTCGGGTCTAAAGTTGAGCTCAAGTTCGGGCTAAGCCTTTGAATCTGCAGTCCGGGCGCCAGGTTTTTAATCGCAGTGCCAAAAGTCAACAATAAGAGCAACAAATCGCCGACAATTTGGCTGTCGGCCGAAGACACGCAAAACCAATTAATGGGCGTGAAAAAATCAGTTCGACGACGACGGAGTTTTGTTGCTGCCACACCGCACCGCGTACATACATATGTTGATTTATTTTATAAATTTTTCGCAAAATAACAACTGTCAGCAAATTCATTGGCCCCAAAAACGAAACGAAACGAAAACAAAGCGAAACATTGCCTCATGCATTAAGTTTCACTTTTCATTCAGCTTAAAAGCCGAAAGGGACTCCGCGCCCCCGGCCATCCTCCTCCTGCGTGCCAAGTAGGAGAATCGAAGTGTCTGCCCATGAAATTTTATTGCGACTATAATAATTATTCTTATTTCGTATACCCTGTACAATGATTATTAATATATTTATAAATTAAATCGTAGGATTGGTCACATACATGCACATATTCATTCATAGGATTTCTCTTCCTGTAATCAGTCAGTCAGTTTGATTATGAATATATTTATTTATAGAATTGGTCTTTAATTATTTGAATATATTCATATATATTTATATATAAACTGATAGAACTGATCATAAAATATAATATATATTATACGAAATTATATTGAAAATATTATTTAAACGTTTGCTATATATTCAAGATACACTAGGGCAGATATATTAGTATACTCATATCATATCAATCAAACGTTTCTATATATTCAAGATACTCAAAGATATGTTACTATACTGTTCACTGAGTCATATCAAATTATTGGCTGTAGATGTTCAGATATGATATAAATAATTAAATTTTATTTTTAGTGAGAGTCGCACTCATGAGACATTTTTAAATACATCTTTATATTTGATGAAGAGGACTTACTGAAAAACATCTACCTCTATCTACTACCTTGTATACTTTATCATTCGCTGAAAATTCACATTAATAGGGTATGCATTAGAGTCGAGCATTGCGCATCTTTTAAATTCCCTCTAATACCTCTTATATTTGATCATTGCCTGCCAATTCTCAAATATAGGGTATGCATGAAAGTCGAGCATCGAGCATTTAAAATCTCTACTACCTCTTTTATTTAATCATTCCCTACCAACTCATATGTATAGGGTATGCATTGTAGTCGAGCATCGATTATCGACCAACTCTTAAATCTACTTTTAAATTGCATGAGGACGGCGTTGAAAAATGATTGGTCTTGGGCGCTACTATTAAATTACAATTAATCATTTCTTGAGTTTTCCTCGTTTGTGTGTTTTTGTTGATTTGTTAAATGCGTCGATTAATTGGCCTTAAGCCCGCATAACTTTCAGTTGTTTTGTGCCTTTAATTTGTAATTTTACACAGCAATTTATAAAAGGGAATTGCCTATTGATTGGATGAGCCTACATGACAGCAAGATTAACACAGCGCCCATAGTCGGATTCTGCATAGCATTTTGGGCGGGGCCGGGGGTCGGGGATCGGTCTATTGGTAGTTTTTCTGGGTCAGCTGCTCGAGTGGCTGTCATTGTTGAAGGCAGCCCACGTACACAAACATGTTCATCAATTTAAGACGAGCACTGTGTGAGAGAAAAAGAGAAAAGCCAGCGAGAGACGTGCGAGTGTGTAATTGAAACCCGGGCAACCCACGCACTATTAAGAGAAAAATGTTTTCGGAGATGATGCACACAATGACGATCCTTAAACTGACATCGGGCTACAAATGATGCCTCATTAATCTTAGCACTCACATCAGCCATTCAGAGTTTATAGAGTTTTCTAAAACACTTTCGCACCTTCCAACAGAACTAGGGAAGCCGTGTCGCGCATGCGACAGCAGCTGGACAAAATGCAGGATCAGTACGGTGCCGGCCATGCAGATCCGCTCGATGACTCCTTGGACATGGACGACAGCGAGTACTTTGACATAGACGACAGCGACGACAATGAAGATCTCAGCGCGAGAGACAACAACAACGAGGTCTTCATGCTGCTCACCGGTGAACAGGATCTGGCCAAGTTCCTGCACTGGGCCATGCAGCTGCTCTACCCATCGCAGTTCTCAAGTGAGGGCCTGGGCGGCAGTGCCGCGGAGTTCTATCATCCGGGCATGTTCATATGGAAAAAGTACAATTTATCGGGCCACTTGGAGCCGCCGCTGATTGTCGAGGAGCCGCACTATGTGCTGGTGCGGCGCGAGAAGCAGAACCACAAGGAGAGCTACCAATTGGGCGGTGAGCATGCATAAATCATAATTCCCTGGGCGTAACGAGTACCAGGGTGTTGAAATTACAAAAGGACCAGCCTCTAGTTTAGCTCTCCTCGGTTCTATTCTTGTTTCGTTTCATTTTAAATGCATGGGGCATCAGGGTATGGCCTTAATAACAACTTGTCTTGCACTTATGCCACGCATTAAGTGCAGCTTTTTTACTCTCTCTCTCGCCCTTACTCTTTTTTTTCTGTCTTCTCTCTCGCTCTCCTTTTTGTTTTCTTTTTATAGATGATCTAAAGCCAAAGGACGACCCATTTATACCACCGCGCGGCCGCAAGCACACCACACCCGACCTGGAGGAGCTATTGAATCGATACGAGCCGTTTGTGCCGAATCGCGGCAAGCGCGACCGAGTCAAAGATCTGTTCAAGTATGACGATCTATTTTATCCGAATCGTGGTAAAAAGCATCGCGATATCTTCAAGCTGGACGATCCCTTCTTTCCGCATCGCGGCAAAAAGCTGAAGCTGAGCGATCTTTACAGCGTCGACGATCCATTCTTTCCGAATCGCGGCAAGCGGCAATTGACAGCGCAGCAAATGCAGTTGCCGCCGAGCCAATGGGGTAGACTGCAAAGAAAACTGTCTGAGAGTGACAGCGACAAAGGCGACAACTGGCCGCAAAGAATGCCAACGCATGAAATTAATGGTAACGATCAATCAGTCAAGACATCAATGTCAGCCGACGACGCAGCCCTAGTGCAACTGCAATTGCCGCTGCCCGCTAATAGATTTCAGTCGACAAGATCAATGTCAGCCTATTTACAACAGCCGCAGCAGTCGGAGCAGCAGCCGGACCGACTGCGCTTCATTGTCAATCCGGGCATGCGCCAGCAGCAGCAGGTGAAAACATCCTGGCCAGCCAGAAGCCATCAGCGCTTGGGGCGATCTGCGCTCAATGCCCACTAGACACAATTAACGCTCGACGATAGTCCCAGCAGCCATGACACTGACATTGACATTGATTATGGTCAATTGGACATGTAAATGGCGATCGTTTTGCAATATACATTTATATATATATGTGTGTATATATATGTATGTATATATATATAGACATGCGTACTTTTTGGCCAACATCCTTTAGGCACTCGAGTCTCGTTTTCTCTTTCTAGCGCACCTAGGTCTTGTAAGCATGTATAAAGTTAACCAAAAAAATATATATACATATAAATATATAGTTAGCCCGCAATTGATTTTGTGTAAATTGAAATAATCGAAGGTTAAACGGCCCCGGTGTCAGTTGCCCTTGGGGCCTTTCTAGAATTGTGCTGTGAAGGTCTGTGCCCTTGAGTCTGTAAGGCCTCGCGGGCATCGATGTTTTTCTTTTCTCGTTTTTCTTTTTTAATTGTATTCATTGGCTAATTTATCGGTAAATGTAATCAGCATTGTGCTAGCAATTCAACTCTAGACTTCGTCGCAGACTTCGTCCGGCTGCAGTCGCAGACTCCACACAGCCAGCTGCAGCACGGCGACGCGGGCGTGGCACGCAGCTGCCGATGTCGATGCCGATGCCAAGGCAGCGATATGTCTGCTGCTCAGATATGCAGCCAGATAGAACCACAGCCAAAGCAATGACAGCAATGGGCAACAGCAACAGCCATAACAAAGCTGTGACCACTAAGGTCAGACGGCTGCTGCTTGATGCTTGTAATCCCCAAAACGCACATCAATCAAACAACTCTAGCTTCAGCTTATTAGCAAGCATTGAACCTTAAAAATATCAGTCAGTTCGTCCATCAGTCCGCCAGTCCGTCAGTTGCCGGCTGACGTTTAGAGGAAAACCAAATAAGTTTTAAGCCTCCGTTACAACAGCAACTGAATTTTTCCACTTCAACAAATTTCTGACATTGACATTGACCAGTTGCTGCTGGCTGGCAGTTGGCATCCAAATCGACAACAGCGTCAAAATATTTGGAGAGACG
Organism: Drosophila meridiana; assembly: GCA_035045185.1. NCBI lineage: Eukaryota > Metazoa > Arthropoda > Insecta > Diptera > Drosophilidae > Drosophila > Drosophila meridiana. The sequence continues at coordinate 9,855,799 of JAWNPF010000055.1, forward strand.
TAAAGTCTGCTGGTCAGAGCAGGCCAGGCCAAGCCAGGCCGGGCCAAGCAGCCAACGCGGCTTAGCTCAGTGCAGGCCAGGCCAGCTCTTTGTTTTGTATAAATGACCATTGAAGGTCATAGCAACCAAAAACAAATTGGTTAAATAATACTCACAGTAAACACACTCACACACACTCACACACACACACACTCACACAAAAGTTAAGCAGATGCGTCGTTGAATTTCGGGTTTTTGGTAGCTTGCTGTTCGCTTGATCAGTCCAAAAACATATGAAGATCATTGTAATTTCAATGGCACTTCAGTCTGGGGGCAACCACCAGAGCTGAACCCAACTCTGAGTTTGTCTAGAAAAATGAGTGCAGCATTTGTTGCTCCGTTGCTGCTGTGGGCACTCAACTGGGCAATGACACTTCGAGTGATCCACCAATCTACCGATGTGGTCAAGCGTGTGTCTCACGTGCAGCTGTACCGCGCGATGCATAGACCTAAGCATTTAATGAGATCTGGCTGGGAAGCTTTCGGAGTTATGTGGCCATGAGTTCAGCAGTTTATTTTGAGGGATTTATGTCATAAGTTTTGATATTCTAGAGTTTGAATGTTCAATATGTATTTATGTGTATGTAAAAATATTTATATTTATAATCATCTGTGGTATACACTATATAGAATTGAGTTTTGAAGTTGAATAAGTTAGTTTAGATTCTCTTGATTCAGCTTGATCATAAAATTATAATATATTATAAGAAGAGGGAGGAAGAGAATAGAGAGAATAAAAAAAGAATAAAATATAAGAAGAAAAAGAGGCCCCCCCGATATAAGAAGACCTATAAAAGTTTTATATATTTATATATTTTTATTAGTGGGGGGGGGGGGAAAGGGGGGGGAGGAGGGGGGGGGGAGGGGAGGAAAAAGGGGGACCGCGGGGGGGGGGGGAGGGGGGGGGGGGGATCTCCTTTGGGGGTTGGGGGGGGGGAAAAAGGGGGAGGGGCGGGGATGGGGGAGGAGGAAGGAGGGTAAGGGGGGGGGGGTGGGTTTGGGGAATGGAATTAATAATCAAATTTCACAGCCAGAACAAAATTTTATAAAAAAAAAAAAATGCATTGGTGATTACTTTTGCTCCAACCTGTAGATATACAGAAACATATTTATACAACTGATATTGACAGTACATTAATGGCCTATCGCCTATAAATATAACTTAATTTTATAGCACTTTTCTAAAAGTTATAGTTTCTAAGTTTTAAATAATACTTTTATTTATTTTTTGTTTTTTGTTTTTTTTTTTTTATTAAATGCAAAGCTGTCATAAATGCAGACTGCACCAATAAAATTGCATTGGTGTTCAGGTTGCACTTTTAACAGCTGCCAACTTTCAAACGGATATCACAACAGCATTGGCTACTTTGTGTCACTTGGGCTTGACATTTGGCAAAGCAGCCAGCAGATAGGCAAAAAAAAGTCCAAAAAGAAAGTCAGTGTCCAGCTTAAAGCTATCATGGATCCGTGCAGTGGCAGTGGCAACAGGCCAGTCGACTTGAGTCCAGTCTCAGCAAATTGGCGCAATTTTGTGGCAATGGATTTTGTTTTTTTTGTTGCCACAGATTTGCTTGTCGGAAAATATCAACGCATTGTCAGCAGTGCTGGAATGAGCCAAATGCTGTTGACAACACGTCAGGCACACAGGTTCGAGGCGAGGGTGAGGCAATTGTGTGCACGGCAGCAACATGCAACCAGCAGCAGCAATGGACAACTGCAACTGCAACTACAACTGTAACCCGAGCAGCATGAGTAGCTGGCAATATTTGACAGCAGCTTAATTGCCGTCCGCAATTATGATTGTTGCTGGTGAAATTGTAGAAGCTGCTGCACACAGTGTTGGACACTTGGACAGCTGGAGAGTTGCTTCACTTTCATTTGATTTGTGGCAATGACAGCGCCGCAACATGTTGCTGCTGATTTCGTTGACTGTTTACTGCTGACTTTTTGCTGTTTTGTTTTACTGTTTTGTTTTCTTTTTCATTTTTATTTTGGCTTCATTTGGCGCATTGCTGCGATTTCTGGTTTATTGTCTGCATTGGGACACGGCAGCAACTCCTGGTTGACAAAAATAGTAACGTGCACAGCGCTAGCACTGCCTTTTATTGCCATTTGTTTGCCATTTGCCGTTTGGTTTAGCCGTTTGCCGTTTGCTGTTGACGTTGACAAAAAAACGTCATTTGCAAATTGGGCAAAGACAACTTTCTCTAGGCAGCTGCGCAGACGCAGTTGCAGGCGCAAATTACACAGCTCCAGCTCTAAGCTGCCAACTCCTAGCTCCAGCTCCCAGCTCCCAGCTCCAGCTTCGCCTAATGCTGTTGCATAAAGTTATAGACTCGCAGATAAGTTAAAGGTAAAGCCGTCGCCCACATTCATTAACAGCATTCGCATAATTGGCTGATGCTTGCGAGGTTCACTGAACCACTAGCCCCAAGCTGAGACAATCCCTGGGAGCTGCCTCGGCCAATCCCCAAAGCTTGACGTCTCAATTTCATATTGCCACATTGTCAATATCTATAATTAAAATCGGCTGAGAACACACGCAACAGCATTTATTGTTGTCGAAAGCTTATCAGATTTTTGTTTCGAATGGCTAAAACGTTAGACGTTGAAGGCTTGATTGAGCTGATGGACGAGTCGGTCCGTTGACGAGAGTCAATTATGATTGGAGTGTGTTGTAGTTAAATTATGGATTAGGTGTGTGTCAGTGTGAGTGTGTTCGGGTATGTGTATGTGTAGCCGAAATGCAACACAAACGCTAATTGATGCAGGAAGCGCGAAGCAAAACGAGTTGCCGAGCGCTTGTCATGTTGCATCTGTTTCATAGGCAGCCTACCAGATTCGCTGCACGCTTCGCTGCCGCGACCAAAATAGGTCAGGCAACGACAACGTAGACAACGACGACAGCAACAACAACAACACCAACAGCAACAGAAACAACAACAACAACAACAATAGCAACAACAACAACAGCGCCGACATCGCCGCCTCCACAAACGCATTTCATAACTAGGCAAATTAAGCCTAAGGCCACGACTACAACAAGCGCCTAGCCGAGTCTTACGAGTCTTACGAGTAACGGCAATTTGGAGCTAAAGTGCTGCACTATTTGTCATAATAAACGCGCCGCGCGATCCCAAACGCCGGGCGAGGGCAGCGGCAAAAGAAAGCGACTGCCCCGTGTGGGCAGCACTGTGACACATTTTGTCATCATTAGCCACAGTTGCCGGCTAATAATTTCAATTTAGCCAAAAAATTAGCTGCATTGAGCTGAAATATGAATGAAAGAAAAAGAAGGTGTTTAAGCCTGGCTATGGCTAGTACAGGCCAGGGCCAAAGTCAGACTCAGCCACAGCCAGAGCCAGAGCCATAGCCGTAGCCACAGTCAGAGCCGTTGCTCGTGTCATAAGCTGACAGCCCACGCGGGCTAAGCAACACAAGGCACCACAACAACAGCAACAACAACACAAGCAACACACGCCTAGCTGGGCGTGGCTGCCCGGTCGATGGGTGTTGAGGTGATGACACTGATTATAAAATGTGCATAGATGGCGTGCAGCCTAATGGCAGTCGTAGACCCAACAGAAAAGCGAACTCCGGGCTAAGGTTGAATGGGTTTCTTATATTGTTTAGGCATAGGAACTACACGAAACATAGATAAGAATTGTTGCATCAAATCTAAATGATAAACATTTTAGACTTACTATTTATAAAAATACGATAATTATGATATACTTGTCACAAGCAAATACTACTGATTATTTGTCAAAATAAAAGTATCCTTTACAAATATCTAAATTCAACTTAAAGCGAATTGAATCTGTAAAAACATTAGTTATGGAACAGCTTATGCTTTCAAACATCGAATACGCCATTGATAGTATTGCAAGATGTTGATCTTGTCACTGACCATACAACAATTTCAATTCTTGTGTGTTGCTGTTCGACCGAGCGGTTGAGGCTAGAATGATTCTGCTTCTTGCTATTGCCTTGCTGTTGCCCGAGTGTAAAGCGACTGAGCCGAAATAAAAAACAAATTTATTTATTTATTTCTTTATTGATATAAAGAGTATGGAAAACTAAAAAAGAAATGTTTCTTCCCAAGCATTGGAAATGTTAAATCGATCGATGAAGTTATCGATAACTGCGGATGTTTGCAAACATTGATCCGAAAAACGGTCGAGTGTAGCAATTCTCACTGATTTTGTAGCTCTATTCCAACACCAAAAGAGCAGTGTATCATGGACACTCATAAAATGATCAATTTTAATCATAATCTTCCCATATCAGCTAGTTTAGCAACCCAGTCAAATGAGATTTAAATCGAAATGAAAGCGCTGTTAGCAACCGTTACTCAATGCACGCAACATAGAACAACAGAACGGGCGCCCCTGGCTCGACGAGCTGCGCAGAACCATAAACGCAATGCTAATGAACAACGCGTGCGTACGCTGCTTCCGCTAGGGGCAAAGAAGCAACTTGTCTGTGGACAAATTTCATGCGAAACAGTTATAAAAACAAGTAAGAGTGCTCTAGTCGAGACTGCTCGACTAGGGGATACCCTGAGCCCTGTAAAGAGCCAAATATTTAATCATTCTACGATTTTGTATGCATACATACAAACATACATATGCTACATACATATGCACGCACGCATAAGCGCGCGCTCTGCCAACTGCGCAGTTGACGCAGCGACTGCGCTTGGGCTGCAATGTGGGCATTACTATGGAAAATTAATTGTTTAATAACTTTGCTTAGCGATGGACTAATTGCATCAAACTTTCACAACTTATTTATGGCATTCATATGTGTGTAGGTGCCAAAGCACAAGTCTCTAGTATTTGATTTGCGCTTTTTACAAATAGGGGGCTATTGGGGGCGAATGGGGTGTGGCATCCAAAATCTAAAGATAACGTTATCTCCGTATTCATTACACTCAACTACACTGCAAATTTGAAGTCTTTAGCTCAAAAGATGTACAAACCAAGCCCTAAAAACATATTAAAATTATCGATAAATGCTCATAAAATCGAAATGGAATGAGTTATCGGAAAAATTTTATAAACTTGTGCAGCGTATGGTATTATCGAGTATTCATGTAAAATTTCAAGTCTCTACGTTGCGTACTTAAAAATATCTCAGCGTTCACACGGACGGACGGACGGACGGACGGACGGACGGACGGACGGACGGACGGACGGACGGACAGACGGACAGACGGACAGGGCTATATCGACTCGTCTTGTCGCGCTGATCAAGAATATATATACTTTATGGGGTGTGGCACGCCTCCTTCTGCCTGTTACATACATTTTCACAAACCTTATACCCTGATTTCCCATTTTCAATGGGCTCAGGGTATAATAACTAAAGTTGCGGTCGGCCGTTGACGTTGTCGCTGACGCTGACTTTGCCGTTGACGTTGACGTTGACGCTGCTTAGTCTTTCAGTTTGTAATATTGCGCTTTCCGGTACAGAAACATAAAATTTTATGTACACGACGCTGACAACGCTAACGACAACGACAACCACAGCGACGAATGGCAACAACAACAACAACAACAAAAACGCTGAGCGTGCAACGCGTCGTATGCGTTACACATTACGAATACGCCGCTGCTGCTGTGGCCGAACTGTGTTTGGTTTAACACATTTTTCTGTCACGCAAAATAATCATTTGCAAAATCACGCGGCGTTGACAGACGACTGAGGAGGGGAGGACGGCAGACAGGAAGGGGACCAGCTTGGGAAATGTGTGTGGCGACAGCGACTGTCGCTTATCAATTGATGGAAATTTATGAAATTGTGAAATTGAATATGCTCAGAGCTGGCAACAAGTGGATCGAGACACGACTCCAAATACAATTCAAGAATGATGCAATATGGCAACGAACTTACCTTAACTCGCTCCAAATAGTCCTGGAGCGCACCATACGGATCATCGCCATCGTCATCGATCAGGTCGAGGCTGTGCGCCAGGTCCAGATTGTCCAATGCGGCCAATTTGAGCTCGGCCTTATCGGCGAATTGGAGCTTATGATGTTGCTGCGGTGCAGCTGCTGCTGCTGCCGCCGCGTTGCCTGCAGTGCAGTTGGTGGCGGGCGAGGCACGGCTTAAGAATTTCTTATCAGCTGTCATGGTGTTGGCTGCCACTGCTCCTGCAGCATTGCTTCCGTATTGGCGAGTGCGCGGCATAGTTGCACAACCGGTGCTCAAAACGCTTGCAGCTGGCGCAGGAGTGGCAGATGAAGTTGCTGTGGTTGTGGTTGTGGATGTGGCTGCATCATCAACGTCCTCGTCGGCCGCTACATCACTTAATCCCGATTTGTAGCGCGTCGTGTCAGTTGCGATAGTCGCGCAGGAGACTGACGTGTTGGCTGCTGCTGCTGCTGTTGCTGTTGCCGGCGGCGTTGTGTTGCCGTTGATAAGCGTTTGATGTTGCTTCTGCTGACTGTTGCCGTTGCAGTTGCTGCTGCTGTTGCTGTTGCTGGGGCTGTGGCTGCCACTGCTAATTGCACTTTTCACATCGCTTGTCATGTTGTTTTGATTTGTATTGCACTGAATTTTACTAAATTTCTTGCCGCTGTCATGTTGCCGAGCCGCGTTGACTCCGCTGTGAGGTTGCTCTGTGTGTGAGAGAGAGAGAGAAAGAGAGGAAGGTAGGTGAGACAGTGTTTAATTTTAGCGATAATTCTTCAGCGAGTCATATAAAGTTGTCACTTCACACACACACACAAACATGCACATGCAATTATTGCTGCCGCAACATGTTGCTCATACGCGGCAGCAACACTTCGCAACAAATGGCGCGCCCAGAAAACACATTTTCATAATCTTTTTCACAGTAAATGAAAAATTGCGCCAAATGTGCAAAATACGCCAAAATGCGCCAAGTCGCGGCCTGCCACATGTGGCAAGCATCGGGCTGCCACCGGGCCGCGCCGCGCCGCTTAAGCCAAATCCGCGAAAATTTCTGCGCTAATCGCCTCAAATTGTGCGCCGAATGTGCACCATTTAAATTGTCATAAATATTCGCAACATGCCCAGCACATGTGTGTGCGGACTTAAGTTTTTCCAATTTCTGACTCTCGTGTCTGTCCGTATGCAAATGCTTTAATTAATTTCGGGATGGCGAGCAAATGCCATGCAATTATTTACATATTTGATAATATTGCTCGCACCACTCGCAGCTTATGCATGCCCTCAATTGTTGCAAAATATTTATCTTTAGCTCTATTTACTCTACTCTGAGCCGCACCCAGCGCCAGCTGACTGTCGGATATAGTTCTTACAGACCAGAAGTGATATATGAGCCTCAGATCGAAGACACATGCGTTCATGTTAAATAAACAATTTTAAGAAACAATCATATTTTATATATATTTTTTTTAAATTTGTCTATTTTATATTATATATATTTTAACAATTTTTTGTATTATAGATAAAGTTTTCTAGTTTTTGTTTTTTTTTTTCTAAGATTTCGTTACCTTTTGCTTATTTTCTGCTCACCAAATTATACAGAAACATATATTTATAGCTTACAATTTAATTTAGAAAAATTAAAAATAAACTTTTAATTTTTCTAAATTAAAATGCACGCCATAAAAATATGTTTAATTATAATATGATGAGAATTGTCCATTTGGTGGTGTTAATCAGATGTTGAGTCTCACACTATTGTTATAGAGCTTAGAATAATTAGATCATGAACGCTCTAAATTTAGTCACCGAGAGACTATTTCTTACGTGTCCGTTTTTGTTTCTTTTATATAAGCCCATGTTAACAGCATCTTTATAAAAAATCTAAAAAACTTTTCCTATGATACAAAGATATGTCCATTTGACTGAATATATTGCAGATTTATAGAGAATTTTTTGAAACCCACAATATTTTTATAGAGTTTTGAATAATTAGATCATGAAGATCTTATGTTTAGAGAATATTCTGTCTACGTATTTGTATTTGTATTTTTTTTTCCTTTTCTATAAGCCAATGTTAACAGAATCTTTATTAGAAAACTAAAAAATGTATTCTATAATACAAATATAATTTTATTTGACCAAATATATGGTACATTTTAGACCATATTTTTAAACCGACAATATTTGTATATAGCTTAGAATAATTAGATCATGATTTTGCCGCAGAGAGAATTCTGTTTACGTATCCACATTTGTTGCTCTATATAAACAAATGTTAGCAGAATCTTTAAAAGAAAACTAAGAAAAGATATTCCATAATGTAAAGAAATGTTCATTTGGTACATCTTTAATCAGATCTTAGAACTCACAATATTTGTATATAGCTTAGAACAATTAGATCATGAAAAGTTTAAATTTAGCCCCAGCGAGACGTCTGTCTGCGTATCTGCATTAGTTTCTTTTATACAATCTTTTCTCTCACTTTCAAGCTCGTTATAAAATTCTGATAAGATCTGCCTAATATATCATTTCGGAATAAGCAGGTAAATGTGTTAGCTACTTTAAAGTCAGTTTTGATATAATAGTTTCTACATCCGGCAGAGTCAAAAATGTTTGTAGTATCACAATTTCTATAAATTCTCCAAGTAAATTTCCAGCATGAAAACTTTCTTTGAATCAACTTCACTCACTTGCACTACTTTTTCTCTGCATATATTTAGCAACTGTTCTAGCTATGTACAACGCGTCGCCTATGCCACGATATACATATGTAGATATTGTGGCAATTGTACGAGTTTACCCATTTCATTGTAATACTTCTCTAGGCACATTTGCTCTACGTGTAGCCCACATGGGTATGCAAATAGGCGAAGGTATCGCCATAAATCGCATTTCAATTCGCATAGGGGCAAAGCGTCTGAAGATCAAGTGAACTTTTAGTTGCTGTTGTTGTTGTCGCCAGCCCCCAATCGAACGCTTCAAGAGAACTCAGGAGGCGATCAACTGGAATGTGTGTGTGTGTGTGTGTGTGTAAGTGAAACGGTTAAGTATTTTTGTTGTTGATTTTATAGGTTTGATTTTATTTTTGTTTTTATTGCGCATGCGTGCGTTCGATTGGGTTTCTTGATTAAAATGTCGCCGCCACCGTCGCGACTTGGCGACAACAACAGCAACAACAGCAACCGGCAGGCTCAATCTGGGGTCTTGGCTGCTGCTGCTGCTGGTCAGCGCTTGGCATTTAAAAATTCTGAATCGCATGCGTTACACAACGACAACGACAACAACAACGACAACGACCCGTGGCGAGCTCGTAAATCAGCGACGCAAACGAGTCAGTCAGCCAGGCCGAAGACAGCGACAGTTTGGCTACATTTTATGGGGGTCTGGCTGGCAAGCGTCCGTCCGCCAATTGATCGTCTTGTGGCGATTGGCAGCCCGCCAGTCGGCCCAGAGCTGGGCCCACACTGGGCTGCGCTTTTCTTCTGCCGTTTTGGCAATATTTCAATTGTGCAACGCTAACGGTACATTTGCCAAGCGGCTGCCATGCGGCATGTGTGACTGTGTGTGGGAGGCGCGTTGTAAGTTCATGGGAGGTCTTCACAGTCGCAGTCCCAGTCCCAGTCAGAGACCAGCCCTCCGAGTAGGGGGATATGTATATATATAAATATATATAAATGTATATTTAATGTTCACAGAATATAAAAAAATTAAAATATTGTTTTATAGTTGCACAATTAATGAAATCAATAAGGATTTACACGAAAAACAAATATATATTGCGTTAAACGATATATGATAGTACTTTTCTCTCTCTCACTCTTCTCCTCTTTTCTCACTTTTCTCGGCCTACTTGCTACTACTACTACCTATGCTAAGCTAAAACAATTTGAAAATTATATTGCCTTATATTTTGTAAGGAGAGCAAGGGCTGATGCTACGAGTGGGTTTGTGCTGCGTCTGCACATTCAACGTCATGGTGGGAATATAATTTGTTTATTAAATGTTTAATGTGGGTGCGTAAATGCATATGTCACCATATATATGTATATATATATATATATATATATATATATATATATATATATATATATATATATATATATATATATATATATATATATAATTGGCCAATTTCAGTATTTCTGTGCATTTAATTAGCACAACTCAACGAACGGAAATAACTCTGCCTGCTGCCTTTGTTCTACTTACTGGCCTGCCATTAACAATTTTTTAGACTCAACAAATACAGTATCTATATACATATATGTATATAGCTATATAGGCAAACAAAAGCCAACGCGAGAAAATGAAATATATTTGTACTTATTTGCTTATTGACTTGAAATAAAATTGTTTGCTGGGTGTGTCTCCGCTAAATGGACACTGTCCGTCCGGCATTGTTCGCAGCTGGGCGTGTGGTTGACTTATTGTTGTTGTTTCATTTTGTTGTTGATTGATTCTGTGACTGAGGTCACTTGAACGTGATTAATTGCTCAATGCGTGGCCGAGAGGTGGCACAAGCTTTGCGCCTAATTGACACACAAGCCGAGGGTCTATCGAGAGTTGCCGAACAACTAAGATGACTCAAAGCAAATGCAGCTAATGGAGGCCTACCTCAATGCACTTAACAACAACTCTGGCCCCGAGTACAGCTGTTAAGTGGGCTGTATAAAGAGTAGCAATGCGAAAACAAAAAGCAAATAAATAAAGAAATAAAGTAAATAAACGAAGCAGCGGTGCCCACTTGGCGCTTGCACGGGAAATCGGACTAAGAGCCGGAGCCGAAGCCGGAGACGTGGCGAGGGCAGCCAAAGCCAAAAGCCAAAGCTCCAATGGGCAGGCTGTCCATTACGATGATGATTACCAATGCTCGAGCGGCTGCAAATGAAAGCCGCTCATTCTGTGAGGCTGACGTGCGTTCGCTTAGGCCAACAACGGGCAGCGTCATTGCGATGATCAGCAGATTGGCGCCTTAAGCCGTCACACGTCAGCCTCAGCGTCAGCGTCAGCTGGGCTAAGGGCAAGAACTCGGCTTAACTTGGCTGGAGATCGGCCCGGCTTTCAAGCCTCATTTGCCTATCAAAATGATATAATATGCGTTCATGACGTCGAGCGTACGTGTTTCCTGTGAGTGTGTGCAAAAACGCCAACCGACAACTGGCGGCGGGTGGCAGCAGGCGATTGGCTTTAAGGGGCGTGTCAAAAGCCCAGCTGAAGTAAGCTCACTCTACAATAGGTGACAAATGCGAGGAGTGTATTGGTTTTTGTTTTTATATATTTTTGATGAAGCATATGCAAGTGCGTCGAGCAACTGCACCCAGCTAGACGATTATCATTTTTTATGCAACGCCGCGTCGCATTTACGACTTTTCCAATCGCCACACAAATGCAGACGTACTACTAATAATAATAAAAAATATTTTTTTCTTTTCTTTTCTTTTATTATTAATCACAATTTCAAGTGACTTTTCATGAAAAGTTTTTATGTGGCTTTAAGTGGCTTTTTATTAAGCATTGCTGCATTTAATTGACTTGTAATAGAGTCGACTTTATGTGCCTCTCTCTCTCTCTCTCTCTCTGTCTCTTTCTGTGTTATGCAAAAGGTGTGTCTATATGTGAGTGTGTCAGGCTAACGGAAATCCATAGCTCGACGTCATGCATAATTCATGACAAAATTGCAGTCAATTTCTTTTGATTTTTAATGTAAATAAAAGGCAAATAAATGCTGAGGAAATTATATGTGCACGCCCTGCCTTTAAGATTTGTCATTGGCGAGTGTTTACTGTACCTGAAGTTTGTCTTAGCGAGTGACTAAGAATTTAATTGTTACTAATTGCTCACATTAAGCATTTTAAGTAATTGCTCTGGTCAGTGATTCAGCTGCATTATCTGATGATCTTTAGTCAATTTGATATGGATCACGCTCAATAACAGGAAATGACTGGACAATGAGCTGGCCGACCTTCGTTATGTTGCGTCTGGAGAGCTTTGGGATCTTTCATGTAGGGTTCTTCAAAATATATCAAAATATAAATATATCGATAGTTTTTTATAAAAAATATATTTATATCGGAATATTTGTTTGCGCAAATATCGAATATTTTTTGCGATATTTTTGATATATTTGCGTTGATCAAATGAGGACAATCGAATTTAAAAGAACGTATTATTCTAACTTTCAAAATGGAACAGACAAATGTAAATTGTGCCTTGAAGTAATAATAATATGGCGTCGCATATGAAAATCAAGCATGATGCTTTTGCAAAGTGCAAAGTGGAGTTAGGTGACCTATATCATTTAAATAAAAAATACTTATTCTTATTATTCTTATTTTTTGGGACGGATTATAAATTTATTGTGAGAAAAGAATTTAAAAAAAAAAAACAAATTCGAACAATATTGATAAATCGATATTTTTAAAGTTTTAAGTTATCATATTCATATTTTTTCAAAACTTAAAAAATTATATAGACGATATTTTTAGAATATGCGACAACCCTACTGCCATGGCTACTACTGACGCCTATTTCCCTTATGACAGCTGAGCGCACAAATCAATTAATAACTTATTGTTAGCTATTAACTAGCCTAATGACTGTGTGCTCAGCCTGTGCCCGATTTTCCCACAGCAACAACATTTCCGCCCAGGCACAACGCGACAACGCGACTTAGTTGCCAAAGCTGATTAAGCGACAAAAAAACAACAACAAAATAAAATAAAATAAAAGAAAAACTTACCATTTCCTGCCGCAAAGGCGGCGATGCGCTCCCTAACCGAACGCCTGGGCTCGTCGTTGTTGTTGCTGCTGCTGCTGTTGCCGTTGCTGCTGCTGTTAATGTTGCAGCTGTTCGACTGAAGCATATGCGTCGCAGTCGTCTGCGTTGAGTCATGGCTAGGACTACGCTTCACCATTGTTGTTTTGATCACAGTCTTAAGGCGGCTGGGCGTGGTCGGACGTGCAGCAATGCTGGGCTTAGGTGTTGTTGTTGCCGTTGCTGTTGCTGTCCCCGTTGCTGTTGCTGTTGCTGTCAATGTTGCTTTATCGCTGCACAGCACTTCTGTGGCAGCACCCACAAACTCTTCTGCTGGCGCTGCTGTTGCTGTCGCTGTTGCTGATGTTGGCAGTGTCAACCCACACTCGCTGGCTGTGGCCGTTGCTGCCACGTTCGTTGTTGTTGCTGCTGTCGTAATTGTCATTTTATTCTGCGACGACTTCGGTGAATCAATTTTCGAGTTTTTGTTTTTGTTTTTGTTGTTCGTTTGGGGCACGGCGTCGTCGGGTAATTTACAATAATTACAGCGCGGCTTATTGTGGCCGTTGCTGTTTGTATTGTTGCTTAGTGTATTTTCCTTATTGCTATGTTGCAGTTGTTGCTGCTGCTGTTGTTGCTGTTGTTGTTGTTGCTGTTCCAAGCTATTGCTAAGTCTTTGGGTTGGTTGTTGCTGCTGCTGCTCATTGCCACTCTGCTGGCCGTTTGTGACAGCGCAAGTTTTACTTTGAATTGCTGCTGTTGCTGCTGCTAGTTCGCTGCTACGCTTGTTGCTGCTGCTGCTGGTGTCGCCTTTGTAGTCCTGCCGCCATTGTTCAGGCACATTTCGTTGATTCATTAATATCAGCGCCACATTTCCGTCGTGGTCGCTGTTGCTTTTGCCAGAGATCTCAGCGATATCATTTGCAGCATCATCATAATCATTGCAATCGTAATCACTGTCGCAATCTTGGCGTCGCTTGTTGCTACTGTTGCTGGCGCGTGGCACATCATCAATATATGTAAAATCGTTATCAACGAATATATTTCTAGCGTGCAGCGTGTTCGCCGACAACTTAAGCTTCGGCTGCTTCAGGGTGTAGCGCCTGCGCTGCGGGCAACAACAGAACTTGATGATGGTGCGCGGCGATGTTGGCGATAGACCTGGCAGAGTTGGCGTCGGCGGCGTTGCAATGTCAGCCCATTTCTCGATCAATGCCAGCTCGCGAGCATTGGACATTGTCATACAGCCATGGAGTGTGATTCTGCAAGAGAGACGGCAGAGAAAAACTTAAAATTAATTGCGAACATCAGGGAGACAGAGGGAGAGGGAGAGAGCAGGGCGCACCAAAAATCAATTAACCACATTTCTCAACGCATCTCAGCTTTTCACCAGAGTTTCCTCATTCCTGCGCCGGCGCTGAAAGCCGATTCGCTGCGCACATCACAGCCTGGCACAGCAGCGCCATCTGTGTGTCATAGACGTCTAGACGACAGCAGCAGCAGCAACTGTTGCTGTTGCAGTGTCTGCTGCTGCTGCTGTTCCTGTTGGCAGCGGCAATGCCAACATGTTTTAATTGCAAACTGCTTTTTGCGCAACACTTTCGAATGCGGCTTAGAAGTGACCGCCAAATATGTTGCCAGCCGGCAGTTGGCTGTCGACAGAGCAGTGTGGGGAGTCGGCAGGCAGGCAGCAGCCGCCCGGCCACATGTCGATGCATGATTAACTGCCCCGTTAAACTGCCAGTGGCAGCGGCCTGCATCCATTTAATTGCATTCGTTGCGCTGCACAAGCAGCAGCAGCAGCAGAGTATTTGCCCACAAGGCAGCCAACAGCAGGTAGCATCGCCCACTGGCTGCCACGCCTGATGCGCGAGGTTCGAGTCTTGGCTAGCTGGACGAGCTACCCTTGGGGGTTGAGGCTGACCTTTTGTGCTGGCCCGAAAGCTTTTGTGAAAGTGCCGCAGCGCACTCTACTCTGCAGAGTTCCTTTCACCAGCAGCGCTGGCTGTGCGGCTGTCCGTGTGTCCCGGCACGCCTCTTGTCAAATGCTTGACAAATTAATTTCAATTGTTTAATGCACTCGGCTTATCTTTCACTTTATCGATTGCCGAGCGACAGCGAAAATAAATTAACAATAAATAATTTTAATTATTTCATGAAGATGTCAAATTACACACACCCACGCAATGGGGCGAAAGCCTAAAAGCCAAGCACCGCCGCACAGCTCACAACTGTTTGCCATGTGTGTGCCATACCCAGGGCGTACACCCACACCCACACCCGCACCCCAGACCGAACCCCAGTCCCAACGCCAACCCGTGCTGGTGTGGAGTGTTGCGATCTTTGCCACTAACTGGCGGCTATTTTGAGGCTTTGCACAGCTGCACAGCGCTCTTTGTATTTATTATTATTTCTCCTTTTTTTATTTATTAAATTTTTGCCAAGGCTTTTAGCGCGCCTATGGGAATTCGGACAGCTCTAATAGGATTTTGTAAAGTCCGCTGAGCTCAGCCGTTGATGGCAAGCCGCACATAGATAGATTCACACACACACACACACACACACACACGCACACTCACACACACATTTCTATTGATATTCAATGAGCTTAGAGCCTGCAGTGAAACTTGAAATTTTGGCCGTTTGTCGTATTTTTGTGGCGCCCTATTTATGGCCAATGGGTCTCATATTACATCTAAAAATGTATAATTCAAAGTTGAGAAATTACAGATGAAGTTGCCAATGGGCGTGTTAACAGTAATTTGTCAATAAATATCAATATAGAAATATATTTATATACAATATATGGAGTGTAAATAAATTTATAAATATAATGTAAATATTAATATATGGCAGAATATTTTCGTATGTGTAAACAATAATTTGTGAAGAAAAAAAATATATAAATATTAAAAAAGAAGTATATAAATATTAAAAAAATATATTAATTTTATAATATATCAAAAATAATTATAAAATATATTTAGCCAAAAAAACATAAATAAAACTATTTATATATTAAGTAATATATTAATATATTTTTATGTTTAAACAATAATTTGTCAGGAAATGAAAATACATAAATATTTTAAATAAAAATGTTTTATTTAATAAAAATAAAAAATGATAATAATAAAAAATTTGTACAAACAAAAATAAAAATAAATCTATTTGTAATTAAAAAAATATATTAATATATTTTTTATTTATTGTAATAGATAGTAAAATAATATTTTATTTTTATTTATATTTATATATTTTTTATTCATTGCTAAAGATATTTTAAAATAAAGATATTTATATATTTTCTTAACATAGTGTATACACTCCAAATATAGGGGAATTATTTAATTAGGGTCCATAATAAAAAAAATATTTAAATATATTGAAATAAATATACTTATATATTTTTTATTAACAATAAATATATATATTTTTTTTTATTTATTGACAAACTATTGTTTACACGCTATATATACAATAACAACTCTCCCAAGGTTTTGCATTCATATTTAACATTAATTTATGACAGAAGTGAAAAGCATGTATTATTATTGTATTATTAATTCATCATGTATTATTAATAATAAATAAAAATATACTATTTAATAAAAAAATTTATTTTTTTAGTATTTATAATATATAGTTATAATATTAATAAACTAAAAAAATAAGAAATAAAAATATAATATTATAAATATTTTTATATCTTTGTCCTCAATATTTATATATTTTTGGCATCAATATTGTTATGAGAAGAGAACTGCAAATGTTGGGAAAATCTGTTTAATATTTCTTGCATGTGACCATTAGATTTTTCACTGTACCACGCACCTTCTGCAAGCTCCTTTTAAGGCGATCCAGTCATAAGAAACATCGTTAAAAGAAAAACGCATAAAAAACTCAGAGATATACGAAAAAATAAACAACAGCAGAAATGCGGCTGCTGCCTGCGCTGCCATATGCTTATGTTCAATAAATCCAAATGCGGCATATAATCGTGTGCTTATATATGATATTGTGATTTATGGCTGCAGGCTACGATGTTGTTGTTGTTGTTGTTGTTGCTGCAGCTGGAAATTAATATTGAAAAGCTACTAAATCCAGACTTACGCATAAATTAAAACCTAAGTAGGTTGACAGTTGTTGTTGCTTGTTGTTGTTGTTGTTGTTGTTTTGTACTATTTGTATGCACAGTAGGAATAAGAGAAACAACAGCAGCAACAAAAACATAAACAAAAACAAGCATTGAGTTGAGCACCCTTCTCGCATGCTTAACGTGTAATTTATGGCATCGAGAACTGGAAAACATTTTTGCACATTTTGCAATGCATTTCAATGCGTTTTCGTTTGACATCGTTAATACATATTTGTCAATGCACTTCGAGTCGTTGGAGTGTGTAAAAATAAATGTGCATAAAAATAACAACTAAATCGCATATAGCACGATCATATAGTATGATCAGATGTGCGCATGCGTGGCACGTACCTAGCCGATGGGGTTGTTTATGAAGTCTAGACACCAGATTTGGCATACATATAATTATCGGGACATATAAATAGTATAACGGTAGCAAAGTTCTATGAACTCGCCCGGGGCAGAGCGCACTCTGTCCGACGGCTCCAGCTAATTGAGGAGCACTGCGAGTCGATGGCAGCAGCCGCTTAATGTCAGTCAGTCCGTCACTTTGGCCGGGCCATCGATCAATCAAGCAATCAATAAGTCAATCATATGCATGAGAAGTCAACAAAGCGCATACAAATTGCCGCAATGTCCGCAGCTTTTATAAGTGCATTACATGCAGCAGCAGCTTAGAGTTTCGCTTTTCTGATGCAGACGGAGTCGGGAGTCGGAGTCTGGGCGGGGGATCAAAACTAAATATAATGAAAAAAATATATATACATACACACATATATATTTTTTTTGAGTATCCGCATAGAAAAAGTCGTTGGCTAGGCAATCAAAGCGACAGACATTAACGCTCCAACTGGCAACGAGACTCCACTCCACTCCACTCCAGCTTGGCCACGTACGTCGCCCCGTTAATGCTGCCCATTAACCTGCTGACCCCGGCTATTGGCTGGCTGCTGCATTGCGTGGCCAGCTGGTAATGACTCTCTTTCTCTTTCTCTTTCTTCATTTCCCTAGCTCGCAGTCTTCACGCAAAAATACGCAGAAGCCAAACGCTTTGCGGGCTGCTAGTTGCCATTTATAACGCGTATTGGCCCAGTGCCGCGTTGCCATCAGCTCTACTCGAATTTGTTGCCAATTTGCAGTGCCACCAAGTTGGCAGTTATCTCTTTTGTTGTTTCGTTTTTTTTTTTTTTCGTTTTCTTTTGTTGGTAGTCGCCCAATTAATTTCCGCATTTCCCAGACAAACTTGGCAATTAATTTTACAGTTTGCATATCTTCAACCTTGTTGCCTGACCTTTTGGCTCAAGTGATTCACGCCAACGCCATCCGCCATCCGCCAGTCGACAGCTCCGGACGTCAGCGTCAGCGACAGCGACAGCATCATTTTGGCCTAACGAGAATGCCCAGGCTCTAAGTCGGCAATTAATCAAAGCGCCTTTGGCCAGGCCACATCCAGACAAATCCTTTTGTATATATGTTAGGTTAGCTCGCCAGCACTCGTGCTCGAATATGGCCAGGCCAGGCCAACTGACAACGCAAATGGCCAAAATGACAGCCGGGCCCGATCCGCGTCATGAGTCAGCCAGCCATTGAGCAACGGTAACATGCACATGCGTCGGCTTTTTGGGCGGCATTTCTTCGAGCCAAACTCAGCCGCCCGACGGGCCCATGCCAAAGGCCACAGAGAGCGTTGCCTGGTTTATTGAAATTAACTTTGTGCCAAGAGGCAGCAGTTGATCATGGCCATGGCAACGCAAACAAATGATCAATATTAAATGCAATATGCATAAACTTATTTAGTTTGCGTAGACTGATCAAATCAGAGGAAGAGTCGCTGATCTGTCTGAGATAAGCATCAACAGGCGCTTTAAATTAATTATCTAACGAAAAATCTGTTATATAAGAATAGTATTAACACATTATAATTAATAATAATAATGTTAATAAGCAAAGAGTTTAATTTAAAATATATTGCACTTAACACTAACTGAATTCAACAAGAAATGATTGAGATCTACCTAATATACAATATAATTATTTTGATTTAAGATCTTTACATATACCAGGATATATGAATATTCACAGAACTTTTTCAACAACTAGAAATACAAATTTTATACTGAGCGTGACTGGACTTATAATATATTGCTATATATGATATATTATGATACGATTAGAATGTGGTGTCAAATATATATGTAGGTTTTCATTATCTTATTATATTAATTTTACTTAGTATTATACTGAATTGATTTAAATTGCCACTGAAACTTTTAAACGAATGAACGCGAAAGGATATCTTGTTTGAGCAACGATCAGAAACCAAGTCTCTTCTTTGACAGCATATTTCACAATGATGCGCTATAGAGTACTATACAACTAATACTAGAAAACTAAGGCCACTGCATGTGTTTGCAACTCTCAAACTAACGATTGACACTTTTAATACATTTTCTACAATCCTAAATATATTGGTTCATATGTTTTATGTTATATTTGTATATGTTATGTTTATAAATAGTCATAGACTTCTTAAAAACAACTCCTACATATATATAACATTCTTTATATAGTCTAACATATGCACTAACAAAATTCTTATATGACATATTGACATTCATATATTAATATAATATAATAATATATGAAATATAATATATATATATATAAAATACATAAATTATTCACGTATCATTTATATTTTAATTCAAATATCTAATATGTTATCAAATTGAAAACATTATTTATTCAATAATATGGAACATGGACTTCAGCCAAAAAATATTTTGTATATAAAATAGTTTAATTAATTCCCGTCAATTGATTAAACAACTCGGACTTAAGCCAGCTGCTGACATATAGCCTATTTTGAATGATATAGGCGACGCCTACGCCGACGCCTGCGCCTGCGCCTCCATCTGCGCTGGCGCCAGCCCAGCAGCGTATTGATTTCACGCTCTCATAGCCAGGGACAAGGACAAGGACGCCTTGTGCAAATACTTGATACAATGCGCTCACAATTGACGGCATTAGTGTTGGCTCTTTGACGCGTTTCGATAGCCACTCAACGCGCACTGATTAGTGTTGGGGTCCAGCGCATGGCGAGTGGGGCTCACCTGCAGCTGTTTGGATTGCTGTTGCCTTTGTGATGGGGGCTGGTGCTGCGGCTGGGACAGTGGTGCGTGGTGCGTGGTTGGCTCTTTTGGCAAAGGCCAAGTTAATGAAAATATCATTACAATTTAGCCCAGAGCGTAACAATAAATTGTTGTCTACAGTTTAACGCTCACGTCTGCGCGTGTCCCACTCAGTTTATTGACTCATGAAATATGAGCACTTCTTAGGGTGTGTACACTTTATAGCCGGAGCACATGGGCTTAGGCTCAGACGGAGGCGACTCTTTGGCTCTTTGAGTTTCGTGCTAAGCGCACATTACTCACCAAACTCACCGAGCTCGAGCAGCTCAAGCAGCTCGAATTCTGCGCGTGCGCACCGGCATTTGCCTCAGCCGAGATCCGAGATGCGCGATGTGGCTCTCGTCAAGATAAGCGCTAAAGCTGTGCAATCGCTGAGCGGCTGCTGTCAATTTGACAAATGCTCAGCGCTCAGCGATTGTGACAGTTTTAGCGGATTCGTAATTAAGCATGCGCGCACATGCATAAACAGCATAAATACTTCAGCCAAAGCAAATACAACAAAGCCACGGCGTGCCGTGTTGATTTTGGCCAAATGCAAACACTCGCTCTCGCACTGCCGTTGCCGTTGCCGTTGCCCCGATATTGCCACAGACTGTCAGGATGACAAATTGCGCACATCGAATGGGCTGCTTGCTGGCATGTCAAGCGTTCGCACTGCCAGCAGCCGTAGCTGCTGCTAAAGGTAATTAAAATAATGCAGAAAAAGGTGTCAAGGACTTGCGACGTTAACTGAATTTTAATTTCGTACAAATTGTGGCTGACACTACAAAAATATCGGGCCACATATCAGTTGCAACATTGCCGGGGTGGCTGCTGCCACGTTATTTACATATGCCTCGTATCGATATTACATGGCATCGATACTCTTTGGTATACTGCATGCATAATGATCGCGATCAATAAATAAATATTAGATATTGAGCGATCGAAACGATTTTTCAAGATTTAAGAAGCGGACTGCTGTTGCGACTGCCAAAATAAGGCATAAATCAATAGGAGAGTATTTATATTGTATAAGTAATAAAAAATAAACATAAAACAAAAATGCAGTAAGGCTTTTGAATTAAAATAAGAATTTCCAGCATATGATTATTAAAATAATTTCAACTTCTTACGCTTAGAATGAGTATAGAGAATACTGCCAAATATACAATATTATTGTATATTTATATTATATTATACTAAATTGAAACAATAAATTTCAATGTACTATATAGAAGGCAGCAGCTCAATCAAGTGACTGTATGAGAACGTACATCACTTAAGTTACGTATACTCACAATTATTCAGAGTTATATATATATAGTAATAGTATATATATATATATATATATACACACACGTATCACCGCACTTAATCTGACTCTGACTCTGTCCGGACACAAAGCAGTTCAAAACATTTGCATAAATTACCTGTAAAGAAACAACGGAAACATAAATTATTTTTTTTGGCAAAAACAAAATAATAAAATAAAATATAAGTACTCATTTTTTTTTTTTTTTGATTGTATATTTTAAATATATATTTTCAACTAAAGCCACACCTTTTGCCATAAATTGTAGACATTGCACATACACAGATACACTCACACATACACACTCAGTCACATGTACTAATTAAATGCACTAAAAAATGATATACAACTTTTGAATGCAAATGCAATCGGAATTCACGGACTGCGCGCATCTTGAAGACGTGTGCACTGCCGGCAACTTCATTGACAAATAAATTCGAAATTCGTTTCCCCCAAAAATAATGGACGCCCTGTGGGCTGCCCCAAAGCGAGCGGCAACATACATAACTCGACATTGGCTTCCTGCACAATATGCAACATTTTGCCGCACGTCCGGATGTTTACAACAAAATAAACAACACACAGCGCGCCTTCGTATCAGTTCAATGTTCAATGCGCACTCAGCTCGCATCAAAATCGATATTCGATGCATAAAACTTGTTACAGTTTCAATTTTGTTTACTTTGTCTGCGCTTTGTGCACTGATCAAAGTCACATGGAAATTTATTATATAACCCCGTTAACAAGTAGACATGTAGTTGGGCCTCCAACCCATAATTGGGCGCAATCAATCAGTCGTCGAACGAGCGAGCGAACGATCGAACGATCTGATCAGATCAATTCAAATTGAAATCGATGCAGCGTTAATCTGCCTCTTGACCCAGTTGACTCTTAGATCTATCTACTAATGTCCATCTGTGTTGGTGCAACTGCAACTGCAACTGCAACGGCAACTGCAGCCACAGGTGAATGCACCCACAGCAATTCGTGAACGTATTCTGTTATTTTGTTTACTAATGAATTCCACAATGGCATCCCGTTTGCGGCGCGCCGAGAGATCTGTTTGAAGAGCTTTGCTCGTAATTGTTCTCTAAATGATTGGGCGAGGCCTTGTCGTCGTCTGCGGTTACGCCATGTGGCTTTTGGGTCGCCATAATGAGGTGCCAAAGGTAAATAAGCTGCACAAATATGACCAAACGATTTTTCTTCTTTTCTGCTCGTCTCAATTTTTCCCTATCACCTGACATCTGCAGCGTTCTTTAATGAACTTTCGTCTACCAGAGGTGCGCATGATTTGGTAATTAGATTTTATTTCTGTTGGGAATTTGTTATCCTTATTGCTGGTAATTAAAATTAGATCTTATTAGAGTATATTGAATATATAAATATGTTGTATGTAAGTGATATTTAAATAAAATAAATGTAGTATAAATTGGTATTTATAATGACAATAAAATAATTTAAAAAAATTCATTTAAGATTCTGAATGGATAAATATATATTTTATGCAAGAATAAAATATTTAATTTTCTAAATAGATAAATGTATATATGATACACAAAAAAATATTAAAAAAAAAAACACATTTATGTTTCAAAATAGTACAATATATATTAAATAAAATAAATAAATAAAATATAATAAATCATTTAAGTAAATAAGTAAAATATATATCAATCTTTAAGTATATATAAAATTCTGAGAAGATATATATATATATATATATACATATTTTAAGTAAAAATAAAATATTTAAAAATAAATTCATATAAATTTCGTAACAGATATTTTAATATATATTTGATATAAGATATAAGACCTAAGAATAGATAACTTTATATTTTAAATAAGAATAAAATATTTCTAAACAGAATAATAAAATTATTTCTTAATAGATATCCAAATATATAATATATTTTAAATGTATCAAACTTTAAAGTCTCAAAAACTAATAATACTAACAATGATCTATAAACAGGGTATCTTTAAGTCTAACAACTCTTATGTATTCATAAACTAAACATAATACTTATAACAAACCCATCACAGCTCTACTCTACTCTACTCTAATTAGATTTGTAAGTGTTTTTCCAGCATTTTTCTTGTCAAGTTGAGCTTGGGTTTATTTTCCCACTGCGGCTGCAGCTCAATCGTCGAATGCACAATGTGAGGGGCGAAGACAAACACAGCTGTTGGAGTCGACTGGAGCTCGCAATTGTTTAGAAATTTTGTTTTGCCCCAAAAATAATAAAAAGAGATATTTCAATAAATACTCGTTTACGAGCTGGCTGGGGCCAGCCATTTGGCATGACTGCAAATTGGGAAGGCATCAGTCGAAACTCAATTTGTTTGTTTTGTTTTTATACGATTTTTTTTCTGTTTCATCTCAGGCAAAAGTTCGGGCTGCTGATAGAATTGTAACAACTGTCGCCGCATAAATAAAGCAATTTTGATTTATGCTTCTTGCGAGATTATGAAATCGGCAAGAGCAACAGTTGCAGCAGCAGTTGCTGTTGCAGTTGCAGTCAGAGTCAGAGCCACAGGCCAAGGAGAACGGGCGATGCAACGAGTGGTTGCCGTGCCACACGGATTTGCATGTCTAGCGCCAATAATTCTAAGGTGTGCACTCCGATGATATTTGAAGTGGTTGGCGGTGCGCCGAGATGTCGACGTTTGATATGGCGCGAGGCAATACGACTAAAAGCAATCGCAATGGCAATCGCCAATCTGTGGCCCATCCATCGATGTAAATGTGCGTGGAATTGTAAGTTTTTTTTTTCAATTTTTTCTTCTTTTAACTTAAACTTTTTACTTTTTTTGTTGCAATTAAAAGAAACCACAGCTGCAATCTTCGAGCATGGCTTTTGTGCATGTAAGCGGCGCTTTTCAAAACTTGTGCTGCTTATCAAGCAGCTTGTTGTTGTTGCTGCTGTTGTTGTTGTTGTGATTGTTGTTATTGCAGATGCAAGAGCCGATTGGCGCGCCGGCACGCAAATAACCAACGCACGCCCAGTTTGAACCGCAGTCGAAGTTCCTGCAAGTGCATATCTCTCTGAGTCATAGGCTGCCAGAGCAGGCCGAGCACAGCCCACAGACAAAAGCCTCATTAGGCGTCAGAGTCAGAGTCAGAGTCTCAGTCTGAGTCTGGATCTGGATCTGGGCTCGTTTCAATTTCTGCGTTGGCGTCGAAAGCGCGTCGAGCACTCCTCTTTAAGTACATAGTTATAGTGATTGCAGCAGCAGCTCCAGACAGCCAACCACCATCATTCTCAGCCCCATCCTCATCCTAAGTCTCGGCGTCTTCTTCAGCTATTTGCATAAATTATTGTCAAATGGCCCGACATGCTAAATCATAGATGTCAGGCGGCCGATAACCATCTCTTGAATTGGTTTTTACGCCGATTAAATTGTTTTTGGTAGTGAAATCAAAAGTTTCGTTGACCCACAAATTCACATGGGGTCTGAATGAAATTTATTATTATTATTTTTTTTTTCGCCATGGCCTATTAAAATATAATACTTTATACTTGCGCGTAGCTTGTGCCAGATTTTTGCAGATTTTTTAAGCCTTTCCCGAAACAAAGCCAAAGAATATCGGAGCCAACTTTCTTATTAAGAATTATATATGCGCCCATAATGAAAAGCCATAAAAAATGATACTTATATGAGTGCAGCTACCCCTCGCAGTCGTTCGCTGCGTGCGCTGCGGATGCAGTTCGATTCCCAGTCGTAGTGGGCTCCGCTAAGATTTGACCCAGAATCGGCAATCGCAGTTGAAGTAATGCGGAAGTTCTTTTACTGCCTGCTCGCGGAGTTATCTTTCGTCGCTTATAAATATACTTAATGACTCAATTTGCAATGAAAAATGTGCTGGGGTCTTAAGCCATCGTGTTTGCTCAGCGCGCATTTGGCACTCGTAAGCTCCACTTGCAGAATTTGCCATCATTTTGCCTTAATTATGGACTGAGGCATCGGCAGAGCTGCTGCTGCATGAGTATTGACTCTCTGTTGGTCTCTTGTTTAAGGAATTTGCATTTCCACTTAATTTTACATAAATTATGTAATTCAAGGCGTTCAATTGCCTTTGTTCTTGGAGCCAAGGACTTAAGAACCTACGAGATGTGATACAAATTCTGATCTCAACTCGTTGAAATCACATATCTTAATATCTTTATCTTAAACAGGTTCAAAACTTGATGTGGTGTGGCCTTTGTTTGCTTTAATCGTATACAATTTTTATTTGTCATACAACAAAATTCCCTTAATTGCGAATTGTCTGGCTAACACGAGAGAGAGAGAGAGAGAGAGAGAGAGAGGAGAAAAAACCCCAACAACAACGACAATGATAATATTAACAGCCACAGCCTGTTATGGCGACATTCTTTTCAGCTATTTTGACTGCTTTTATTTTTTATGGCCAGAGCAAATGGCGAAAATAAAAACAGCAAAGTGTCAATAGGCCACAGTGCATAAATTTTACTAATTAACATTTATTGTTTGCTGATAGCACAACAACAACAACAACAACAACAACAACAACAACAATTGACTCAATATCGCCTCGCTATAAAACAGCATTCAATTTGCTTGTTATAAAGTTTTATGATTTTGCGATTTTGCTTTTGAAAAATGGAACCCGTTGAAAGTGGCCCTGACAAATAATTTACAAAATATTTCAATAGCAAAATATTTGGTGATATTTTGCAAAGGAATATTGAGAGATTAGGTATGTGGATAGGAAATAAATAAATATATAAAATAAGTTAATAAATAAGATATAAATAAATGTAATATGAATATATATAAAATAAAAATAAATATAATTGTCGAATAAATACATATATAATATTTAACATTCAAAATATTAGTGTCAAGAAATTTACTTGAATCAGATGCAGAGTGTCTGTCTAGAACCAATGCCAACTGCATATGGTAGTCTTCTAGTGTTCGAAAATTCGCTCAAAGAATGAGGTATGACAGAGAGTAGGGAGTCGCGTCGAAAAAGTTTGGCGCAATGTTCCTGTAGAGATGTATCGAATGAGGCATTAACAGAGGGACAGTTCTAGAAATAAGAAGAGAAACGATCCACACACAAAGAGCGAAGTCATAGAACACAAGTGCGACTCGCTGAAATTTATACTTTAGATACATCTGGATCACAGAAGAACTTCTACTGATTACAATGTAGCATTCAGCCAAAAAATAGATGTTTTTTTAGTCGGTGTGAAATATTTTTACAGACGTCATTCAAAATAATAAATAATAAATATAATACATATATATAATTATTATTCTTTTTACAGATTTCTACAGTGACTCCCAGATCACCATATGGAAGCTGCTTTCAACTAAAACCTGCCATTTCTCAACGATAACCCATTCTAATAACAATAGCAATGCTTAAAACAATCATAAAAATAAAATATTATATTTAAACATCTGCTGCAATGAACATTCAAAAACTGTAAAAAAACAAAACTTACAGTTGTACCCCAGAATTAGTTCAGCGTATGGAATGCATTGCTGCTGTGACAGACGTTGATAACAGACATGGACCATGCTCGACGTAATCAGCATCCAATCATGCACCAGCAGCTTCAGCTCCAGCAAATGAATGCTGGCGACTGGTAATTAACCCAGTGCATTATTGACCGTTTGCTCTATACAGATACAAAATGTTTTATAGCGCACACACAATTTAAAGTTATTTAGGAGGCGGACGAGGCAGACGAGCGAGCTGAGAAACCAAATTGATATGATTGAGGCAAATGCAGTGCGTGTTGTCTGCGTCTTTGTCTTTGTGGTGGTTATTATTATTATTGTTGTTGCTGCTGTTGTTGTTGTTGTTGGTGCTGTAAACAAACTAATTAAAACTGACACTGACAGCTGATGACAATTTACGCAGCTGCTGCTTCATCAAAGGGATACTGAGCTAAGCTCCAAGCGTCGAGCACTTTGTTGAGTTTCTCCGCAAGAATTTATGAAGTCTGGGGCAAGATGTACCACACTCTCCACACCCTATGCCACATAATAATAAATGTCGCTGCATTGCATTTGTTCAATTGAAATGTTGCACGCGTAATTGCGAAAAAAAAACTTCAGCTGCACTTCAAAGCAACAATAACAATCAAGCAACAACAGCAGGAGTAGCAGCAACAGCAGCAGCAACAACAGCAGCAGACGCATTAAAATAGAAATGCAATTTAAAAGACGATCATTTAAATTAGCCACAACTGCGCGCGGCATACAAATTGATGATTGCCACAAGTAAATGAGGCATTGGCAACATGTTGCTGACAGCTGTTGCTGCCGATGTTGCTGGCAACACATGTTGCACACGTTAAGACTAGTAGATATTCGCTGCTCTCTGAGTTGTTAGCGTAAGTTGGCTTTGTTTTTCGATGCAGTCATACCCCTCACTTCACTATGCGCCCATAGGGTATATGCACATGTGTGCTGCATGCATGCGATATGGCAACAATCTGTGCGGAGACACACCTTAGACGACAGTCAGTCTGGCAAAACATGCGAAACGTGGGCAAATAATTATATAGAGATCCAGTTGGCATTGCTGTTGCTGCTGTTGTTGTTGTTGTTGTTGTTGTCATTGTTGTTGTTGCTGTTACTGTAATTGTTGTCTATTTGGTGTTGGCTTTTAGCGTAAATGCAAAAACAAAACAACAACAACAATAACAACAAGAGCAACGATAGCGGCAAACAAAGCGCATGTTTAACTTGAAATTGTTACACATTTTTGTGTTGTTGTTGCTGCTGCTGTTGTTGTTGTTGTTGCTGTTGCAGCAGCAGCAACCAAGCGATCAACCAACCGACCAACCGACCGACCGACCAGTGACAATCATAATTTTTCATAACTCAACCGGTTTTTCGGCGAGCCTGACTGACGTTTATGTTGCTTGTTTTGTGCTAGCGGCAGTTTTTAGCTTTTATATGCCAACAAAATATACACACATACATATACACTCACATGTGTGTGCGTGTGGGGCTGCACATGCGCACAAGTGTCGTCGGCGTTGGCGTCTGCGCTCGCATCTGACTCCGCATCTACTACAGCTACTTACACGAGAGAAGAAAAAAAACCGCTAAGCGTTAACCCGCATGCTGCTGGGGGGCAGCCAGGCGACAGGGTTCAGGGAGCGGTGTCGTGCTCATTGCACAAAAGAATAATGTGGCATGTGCTCGGCCTGTAATTACCTGTGGGTACACGCACTCGCACCTACACATACACACATATCTCGATCGCGCGTAATTAGCCGCATTTTTATGTACTTTTTGGGTTGCTGGCGAAGGCCCTCGTCTCAAGGTACGCGTTTTTATTGTTAATAAAACATGTTTGCATAATATTGTTGCTATTTGGGTTTTGGGCTGCAGGGTAGCAGCAACACACATAGACTTTTTGACTGTCAAGGTGAGGCGGGCCTGAATATGTAATACCCCAAAATGCGAGCTTAAGCGCGACATTGAAATTATTGTCAAATCCAACAGTTAGTTGGGTATTTTGTGAAACCTGATTCTTGGCTGAGATGTGTTTATTCTCCATTTTTTTAGCTGAGCTTGCTGCAATTGTTCGTGGGATTCAGAGCGACGTCAACGAAATGTATACGACAGAGCAGTCTATAATTTTCAAGCATTCAAGCATTCAAGTGCCCATCATGCCGGCATGCCAGAGCCATTTTTCTCTTGTGAAAGGAAGTTGCCAGCAGACAGCATTGCCAAAATGCCTAGGAACTTGTCCAGGCCAACAACGGACAGCAACATGGAAAACTATTGCAGCTGCAATTACTCGCACTTAAAAATGCCAACCTTTTGAACAAAGAGAATTTTTCGTTGGTTTTTATGCACTGAACCCATTGAAAATGGGAAATCAGGGTATAATGGTTTTGGGAAAATGTATGCAACAGGCAGAAGGTGACGTGCCACACCTCATAAAGTATATATATTTATGATCAGCCCTGATCAGCTGAGATCTTCGAAAGTACACAAGCTAGGGACATGAACTTTTACATGAATACTCGTGTATACCATAAGTTGCATAAGTTTATCATTTTTTGCTGATAACTCATGCCATTTCTTTTTTATCGACATTTATCGATAATTTTAATTCGTTTTGAAGGCGTGGTTTGTACATCGTTTGAGCTAGAGACTTCAAATTTGCTGTGTAGTTGCGTGTAACCGATACAGAGATTACGTGATCTTTTGATTTTGGATGCCACGGTCCAAACGCCCCCAATCGGTTCCTATTTGTAAAAATCGCAATTCAAATACTAGACTTTTGCTTTGGCAAATACACACACATGAATGTTATTAATTAGTTGTGATAGTAAGATTAACATAGTCCACCGCTAAGAAAAGTTATTCAACAATTAATTTCCCATAGTTAGTAGAGCTCTCGCCTATGCGTTCGTGCATGTGTGTGTGAGCATATGCTGTTTCTATGCATTCATAAAATAAGCACAGAAGTATTGGAATATTTCTCTTCCCAGGGTCCAGGGTATCTCCTAGTCGAGCAATCTCGACTAAAGCACTCTTACTTGTTTTTTTTTTTTTTTTTTTTTTTTTTTTTTTTGTGCAGCAAATCCAAAGCAAGGCAAACAACAAAAGCCAGCCTGGCAACATCAATCATTTCGCATTTAGCTATTTGCATGCAACAGACGGTAGCCCTGCAACAGCAACAGCAACAGCAGCAAAACGAGAAATAAGACATAAATTAGCCGCAGGGACTGTGTTAAGTTTAAATGCTGCACTTGCTGCCCTCCCTGGCAGAACGGGCTGGCTAAGCGTTCATTGTAAACAACCCACCTAACAATAACCCTTAGCATTTCGAGATCCCCTGGCCGTTGCATTAACATACGGAATGGCATTTGAGGCGCAAGACTTGGGCCTTTTATGGCCAACTCAACGCATGAGTCACTCTCGCCACTTGAGAGCCCTGCATTGTCATTTAGCTACTCGTCATAGTTGCTTTGTTTTTTGTTCACTTTTTGCCGTTGCCTGCTTTTAAGGTGTATTCCACTCACCCACACTCTCGTTTATGACAAGCCCCTACGTATCCATTGACCACATCCGCTACGACTGGGTGAGTCACATGGCGAAGTGGGCAGAATGACGCTCGGGCTTAAACATTTGCATTTGCATTTGGCATTTAACATTTGCTAAAAGAAATATCTCGAACCGTAAACTACTCTAATGGAGGTCAAGGCCTTAGAATTTGATGCTCGCTTACAGGTGTGTAGTCTCTCTAATTGGAAATGTTGCGATAACATTCCAAGAAGTACTTTCATTGCAGCCCGATAGCAATGGACATAATTGCGTGTAGTTGCAGATAGGAGCCATTAGGCATTGTTATGGCTGTTCCGTGTTGCTGATAAACTTAGGAATTTTGTGAAACAATCACTGCTAGAAAGTAACACTCACTCATTCCAAGGTAACCCGGATCTGCATGCAAAGAAATCAGCAGTCTTCGCATTAATATACTATATAAATAGAATAGAATACCAACACTTCCATTATTCAAAAGAGTTTTATCATAACAAGCCATTTGGAGCACAATATATTTTGTAGAAGAGCCTTTTCTTGTTATTTCTTCATTCGCCAGTCGCTGACATAACATTTCGCATGGCCATGATTTATGCAAAATCCAAATGCGTACAAACGGACAGGCTTATCTCAATGAGCTGCTGCCGATGGCCAATGCCGTTGGGGCTGCGGCCAGCTCTGGCTCTGGCTCTGGCTTTGCCCATATGCGTGCAGCTTTGACTATGGCCACAACAGCAACAACAATAACAACAACAGCAACAACAACAACAACGACACAACAGCGATATTGATAGGCGCAATTAATTATACGCGCCTCACACTGACAGTAAGCGTTTTGCTTTGGTCGCACCGTTCGACGCCGCCGCTGCCCTCACACCACACTGCCCCGCTTTGGCTCTTCCTCTTCATTTTGGTGCAGCGCATATACGGCGCACGTATCAATGACCAAATGACATATTAGCCTTCGTCTTAGTGTAAAAAGCCGCGATAACTTTGGCAGACGCACACGCAATGTGGCGGCGAGCAGACCAACAATGCTAGCAGCAACAACAACAGCAGCAACAACAATGTCTCTAAGAACTGGGCGGTCAGCTAATCGTTTATTGAACCCGTCTGAAAAATAATGCGCATACGCAGCGTGCACCACGGCGCGTTGTGTTTAACGTTTTGTGGCCCGCTTCGGTTAGCCAAGTGCTGCATTTCCAACTGTGCTGCACCGCTGGCCCGCTGCTCGCGTTGAGTGCTCCAAATTACTACCAAATGGCAACGGAACCCCATAGGGCAGCACTGATTAGCAGACCAAATATGGGCAACCTCAACTGTGTGTGTGTGTGAATGTAATAAACATAAATGCATATGAGTTGGAAGCTTATGTGCACGTTTTGTTTGAAATATGAGCACCTAAGTGACTTTATCACAGGAACACAGAGAGAGACAGGTAGAGAGCGAGAGAGAAGGGTCGTCTCTGGCGCCTTTGCAGCGCTTCCCATGAACTTCGTTGAGCAGAATGCAACTCCCACGCTATAAAGCAGCTCATTTAGTGCATTTGTCACGTCTTTGTTGCTGGTTCTGTTGCAGTTATTTACGAGCGCGAAGCGTGTTCTGTGCTGCTTAGAATTATGATGGTTCCAGGAGCAGACAAAATAAACAAACAAAAGGAAAAACCATGACGACAGCAGCTGATAAATGTTTATATATTTATATATATGTATATACAGATATTCCCTTCTCAATTGAGTTAGCTTAGGTTGCTGCTCATAAACGAATGTTATTGCAAATTGTCAGTTACTACTGTGCAATCAAGCACAACAATGGCAACAATTGCAACTACAACAGCAACAGCAACAAGAAAACCAACAGCAACACATGGCATTGGCATAGAGTGAGCTTCTCCAGAACCCTCTCCAACTGATTTGCTAAACAATTACGAGTACGTACGTCTACGCGCTCTCTGGCAGTGCAGCAAATAGGCTGTACAAGCACTTAAGATAAAAATCTTAATAGAATTGCAAGGCGCATTGCAATACAAATAAAGCGAAAATGAAAATAAAAATACAAATACAAAAAAAGGAAAGAAAATAATAATAAAAGCAATGGAGCCAGGCCAGTTGTTGTTGCCGAGCTGAGACCTAATGATATTTATCAGCGATTCATACAATTTCTATGGGGCATCATCATATTTACAAGTTAATATTTGCGCTAACAAGATTTGCCTGGGCCACAAAGCCGGCGATCAGCCAGCCAATGTCTGAGCCGTCTCGGTCGTCTCTGGCTCATGCCAGGAATCCCACACAAAAGGATCGCATCTACGGCAATGGCATCTCTACGGGCGAGAGAGCGACATGAGTAGACAAGCAAAATGCTTGTTAAGGCACAAAACATGCAGATTTCATTAAAGATATCGCAGAGACTAGAGAGACTGTGACTGCAACTCCGAGTCTAGAGAGTCTGTTGCTGAAGGGCTCAGGGACTATAGGGGCCACTTTGCATGTGGCAGCAAGCAGCGGATGTGGTTGAGGTTGTGGTGCCATATGCCCTCTGAGCTGGCCATTTGTGATGCGTAAATGAAGTGCAAGACGTGACGCGCCAATGCGAGCTCTAATGAAGGACACGACTGAGACTGAGACAGAGACAGAGACTACGACTGCGACTGCGACTGCCAGCTGTGGCCTAATAGTTGAGGTAATAAAATGGCAATTAAGTGTCTTTACGATCAGGAGTAGGAGTGGGTCTGCTCCACCCGAGATCCTTTTATGCGTAGCAATAAAAATACTTGTTTACCCATGTAACAACAACTTCATACAAAGGAGCCCGGACTTCTCAGCATATAAGTCGATCTTTTAGGGCTTGTCTGCGGGCATGGCTTGTTTATGCTTATTGTACGCATAAGTTTGTGCTATTTTATAGTTTTATAGCTTACACATGTCCAACGCACTCGTAGGTGGGCAGGCGTTGCCCAGTTTACGTTTATTGATTTTAAGTGTGAGTTTATGTTGTCTCCCGGACACACGGACTCGCGCGATTGGGGCCGATGAGTGCAGCCTGTCCATAAACATAGAATGATTCGAGCACCGAATGCAACGCTTCTTCTATCCACCTACCCATTCGTTCGGCATGTCAAGTTCATAAGCAGCGCACACAATTAACACAGAGCGAGCGAAGGAGCCAAGTGGAGCCCTGCTGCGCCCGGTAATGAAAGGAATCCGACGTGGGCTTTCATTCCATTTGGCCAGCATAACAAAAGCAGCGCTGAGATTAACGCAAATCAAGCAACGGGCGGGCATATTTAGACGCGTTCTGCTTTAATGAAAAACAACAGCGACACATTAAGACTGCTGCCGTGGTGAAGTCTTTGACTATGCAAAGATAGTACAAACAATCTAGATCTATGCCACAATGATTAAGAAAATTTATGATTAAATTATATTTGTTATTTTATATATCAAAATAAAAAAACAAATATAATTTAAATCATATTTTCTAGAGAAAAGTTGCCGCTTCTGATATATATAGTAGATTGAGCTTACTTTTATAGCTGGAATATTGACTGTGAAGCGTTTAAATCTAATTTAGATTTTTTAATGGAAACAATGCATTAAATCAGCTTCCTTAACAACCAAACTATATTTTAATTATTTTATAATGATTCGCTTAAAAAATGGTATGAAGTAAGGCAATTATTGTGTTAAATACATTTGAAGCTGCAATTCGTACCATATATAATCTTATTGACAGAATCCAATTCAGATGCATATAAAATGATCAAATATTTCTGTTAAAATTCTAATTGAAGCTTTAATTATTTTATCTATTCAATTTTAAGATTCAATATAGAACATAATAAGCAGATTCTCTAATAGGCATTGATATGAAAGACCTGATTCAGATGTAAAGGCTCTGAACTGGTAGATACTTTAACTCTAATTCAATGTTAGTTTTTTATATCCATTTCTCAATCCAATTTGCAATATAATTTTATGTTTAAGTAGGAAAGGTCTAAGCTCTTCTATTCTTAGTCAAATAATATAACACACATAATTATTAAAAATCAACTATCTCAAAAAACAAAAAAAATATTAATAAATAACTTTAATAAAGTTAACTACTTTGCAACAACAATCTATCCCCCATCTCATATATCAATATATTATTGTAGATATCCGCTAAACTCAATGCAATTGATTTAATAGGATATTTGCATACAGAACCTATTTAAAACTCTCTCGCCTAGAAAACACAACAATTTTTACACTCTTTGCCAAATTTACGGCTCAAACACACATATAACACTTCTCAAATTTTGTTCATTCATTTCTCAAAGATCGTTTGCTGCACTGCATAAAAATCATTTGAATCACTTCAAACGGATATCACAACAAAAGATTGACAATAAAATGCATTGCTTTCGGCCCATATATCAAGTCATTATTTATGAGTCATGTCAGGGTAAAAGCCAAACGAAAATAACAACAAAAAAGTCCAAGAGGATCACATCACGGGGCGTATGCGTAATTTTATGAAGCATTTCGCTGTTTGCCTTTACAGTTGTGCTGCTCTCTGCGCGCCGAAGCTGGTTCTGATCCGCGCCGGTGACAGAAGCGCCGCAAATTCACGTCACATGGCGAGTCAGTTGGCACTTTATGGGCCGTCTTTATCTGCGCTGTCATTTATGGTTATTTAAAAGCGTTAGTTATCATTGTTGTTATGGCTCTGGTTGCTGTTGATGTGGTTGTTGTTGTTGCTGTTGCTTGTTGTTCTTTGGCTGTTGTTGTTATTGTCGCTGGTTTCGAGAGTTGAGCAAAGATACAAACAAAATAAAAAAAAAGTTGTTTTCACCTTTTACGCTTAACTCGTTTAGAAATTAATGCGAATTCGATTTTGAAATGTGTTTGTTTGTTGAGTTTTGACGATTTTGAGTCACAGCAGATTTCACAAGAATCCGCAGTAATGTGCAATGGCTGAAGATAGAGCGAAAGAGACAGAGACAGATAGCGAGAGAGAGGGTGAAGGAGCTTTACGTACATATCGTATCGTGTTTAGCAAACAGTTGGGGAGCAACAACAGAAGCTAGCAGCCACAGCTCTCGTCGGCATTGGCACTGCATATTTGCATAAGAATTAGAAAACCCGCGGCGCGACAACGCAAGGCACGCAGAAATCTTGTATGGCATGAAGCGGCCATATAAAGTCGCCGGCACACCAAAATAACTCCCGTGTCTACACCTTCAATGGCAGCAGCAGCAGCAGCAACGACACGAACAGCAGCAAACTGGCCCATCAATGTTGCTAGCAGCAAGCAGCAGCAACAACAACACAAATGGCAACATTAGCGCAAATTTCAACGGAGCACAATTTGAATTTGATTTTGTTGTGCGACACACACTCACACACACACACACACAACACATGGATGAGAAACACGTTTCTTGTATATATTTCTTTCGTTTCGGTTTTTTGGGCATTTTTATATGCATATATATATATATATATAGAAAGAAAAAATAAAACAAATAACAAAACGAGACACTCCAGAGAGTCAGACACATTACATTAGCCAGGTCTATCGCGCCTCAGCTCCGCGGACTTGGCCTGGCCAATGACTTCGAAAACATGTGTTGATTAACATAAATGATTTCTGTCTGCCTCACAGCACGTTGTTGCTGTTGTTGTTGTTGTTGTTGTTGCTGTGTGTTTCTTGTCATCTGCTGCTGCTGCTGCTTGCTGCTGTCTTGACTATATGTAAAATTGTAAACTTAAATATATATATGTATATACATACACATATTTATATTTATTTATTTATTTTGTTTTTTTGGTGTCAAAATGCGAATAGCTACGCTTTGACATCAGGCATTTGGCATCTGGCATCTGGTATCTGGCAAATATTTATTGATTTCATTCGCATATTTGTTCATCTTGTTTCATTTCGTGTAAAAACTCTGTTTAGCAATGATATCATTTGTGCTCACCTTTTTTGGCTGCAATTTTCATGCAAATCTATCAAGAGCGCGCTGCAAAGAGAAAGGTAAAGTTTTTTTGTTAGTTAAAAAGTGAATAGCAACAGCTTGATATATGTTTATTTGGTTGATTATTTCTCGTCGAGTTTCGCCAGAAATCTAAAATCGATGGCTATAAACTATTGACAACTCTTTGGCTATAAATCTAGATAGGTGTTTGTTGTCTAGCTAAATTAGTATGCAGCTCAAGCTCGACAATATTTGAGTCTGTTTTTTTGTTGGTTTGCTGATTGGTTATGCATTTAGGCAATGATATATACACATGGAGAGAGAACAGCAGCTGGCCAGAGATGATTGCCAAATGTATCATCCGACTCGAGTTTTTGCAATTCAATCAGATGACATTGGCTCACTCAACGGAACCAGACGTCATTTGAAATACAAATCGCTACACGTAGCACATCAGGTTTCGCCATGGCCACCGGACTCTAACAAACTCGGACAGTTCGTCAGGCACTGTCTGTCTCTAGTCACTGTAGCTGTAGAATTTCTAAACTGGTTGAGCGACACAAAAGGCCGGAGCGAACGTTCGTTATACTAAATGCAAGCATAACAAATTCCAGTAGGTGCTGAACTGTTTTTACTTTCAAATGCCGCGCATATCTCACAGTCGATGGTCAATGGCCAACAGCTCGGACTAACAATTTGCGTGTGTTAATTGAGACTAAATAGCAGCCGGTACAGACGGTACAGCCGGACGGCGGCCCTAACGCTTTGATTAATTATGGACAGCCTGTCATAATTTACATTGCAACGAAAGTGATGGACTCAGCTCGACCAACTGACAGCTGCCTCAGTTAATTTGTTGTAATTTGCCTGCATGCAATGGGGTGACATATGCTGCCTGCCTTATAGCATGCAAGAATTCAATTAGGCATTGAGTTGCATTTCCCAATATACATATATATATACATATATATAGACACACATATGTTGCACAATGTTTGTCTCAGAGAAAACGAAAGCTGCTGCTTCGTGTTTCTATTTGTTATTGTAACCCACATAATGTATGGTCGGGCACTTGAGGCGTTTGGCCAAACAGTTGACAAATCATCATCAGATTTACTTTTCAAGAATTAATCCGCCAGCGCTGCGAATAACGCCAACTCATGGCCTAATCAAAAGTAAGAGTAAAGAAATTGTTAATAACGTCGAGCATCATCGCAAACAAATACAAACAGAGAAATATATAAACACAATCAACAATGAAAACAAATAATTGTTGCCTGCGCATTAACCCATATTTTTTTGCCAGAGAGAGAGAGGGAGGGAGATAGAGAGAGGCAGAAAGAGGCAGGTAAGTTGCTTGCGTGCCTAAAACTTATTGATCAGAGCCACGTGATCGAATCAGCAGCAGCAGCCGTAGCAGCAACAGTTGCAACTACTGACACACCTCTGCAGTAACTGTTGCAATAATGAGCAACTGCCAGGCAGATAAGACAATTGTGTGGGTGCCACAGTTGGAGCCACCTGCATTTGCTGGCAAATTTGAAAGCCTGCCAATCAGCTGGGACTGCGACTGCGACTGCGACTGTGGCTAACAATGCTTCGACTGCAGCACAGCGTGCGACTGCCAAAATATTGTGTGCACACGATTTTGTTATGCATTTCAAATGCAAATTGGTTTTGAAAGGTAATTGATCCCGGCCAGTGACAGAATAATTCTCTCTGTCTCTCTCTGTGTGTGTGTTGACTTTCAAATGCAGCACAGGAAATACAGCGAGAAACCTGAAAAAAATACAAATAAAAAGCAATACTATGTGGCACACGATTTGTGAACTGATTTCGTATGCCGTCAGCGCAGACAGAGCCAAACAATATTAAATAAACTCTGCACAAGCTGTGGCACATTTATAACTTTGAACTTGACGGGTGCCCCGAGATCGCGAGTCGATTTGAGGCCTTTTGCTCCACTGATATGACGGCGTTAATTGATTTTCGTTTTCATTAACATTTTTCCAGAGTTTCTTTTTCTACGCTTCGTTGGGAAATTGAAAACTACTTATCTGACAAAGGGCACAGCCAGGGGAGCCCAGTAGAGGCCAGTAGAAGAAGAAGAAGAAGCTACCTCGCACAAGTCTTCGTGTAGTTCTCCGTCTGTTTGCTAATCGGGTTAAACGGTTCATTACGCATGCGCGCAAGCGTTACAAATTAACCCAGTTATTTATGAATATTTAGTATCTAATTTGGGCAGCATTGGAAAATGATTTATATATGCAAATGGAATAGCAATGGAATCTTTTCTCTATGACATGGGCGTAATGCCTGCCCCTAGAGGCAGAGATAGAGAGAGAGAGAGAGGGAGAAGGCCATCATGTAAATTGCATAATCATTGGGCAGCTGGGCAGCCGCTTGGCCACTCTCTTAGGCCCATAGCTAGATATTCTCTGTTAGGTGAAACTAGTTTCAGACTCTGCTCTATTTTTTCGCCCGTTGGTAATTGGCCAGGCAATTGCTATTTGCAATTGTGTTGGCCCGTCTAGATTGATGCCTCAGTTTGATAATGGCCAATGCCAAGGCATGCAATTTTAACGGTTGCATGCTGACCGCTGCAGTACGTGGGAGAGAGAGAGAGAGTACCAGAGAGACAGAGAGCGATGCTAATGTGTCGATGATAATTCCCAGTAGCCAAACGGCTGCTGATGCTGCCATAAAGGGGCAACAAACTGTGCCATGACTCAACTGCCGCCATAAAGCTGCAGCGGACACGTGCGCTGAACTTGGATGGCTTTTCGCATTAAATCGGCATATATAACTATAAACGAATTTATATGTAAGCGCTTAGAGCGCAAACAAATACCAATTTATTGAACGCGCAAGAGGCGTCGTAAAATTAGCTAAAACAAAGTGTTATGTGCGACAACTGTCAGCGACAATTAGCCGCACTTTGTTGTCGACAGTTTTTCAAGTCAAGTCAAGTCAAGCCAAACCCGAACCCGAACACGAGCCCGATGCAGCGGACAGTTGCGGCAATTGCAATGAATTTCCCAAAAACGAAAATTGTGCAATAACAATTTGAGCTGCACAAAAATGCGCTAGCGACTGGCCAGTGCAACAGCAGCAACAACAACAACAACAGCAGCTAAACAAAGAGACTGCTGCAGCGTTAGCCTGGTCAAGTGGCTGGCCAACGAGGCGGGGGCAACGGCTATAGTGGTGGGTGGGTGAACGAATTTGTTTCACACAGTTCATTAAGGCGAACAAATAAATAAAGTTCAATTGTGAAATCGAATGGCGATCGAAATTGTCAACACACAACGAGTGCAACAACAACAACAACATGGACAATTGATAGCTAAGCCTAATGAAGGTTAATGGACAAGAAAAACATATTCCAAAACTCAAGTCT
Source organism: Drosophila meridiana (assembly GCA_035045185.1). Lineage (NCBI taxonomy): Eukaryota > Metazoa > Arthropoda > Insecta > Diptera > Drosophilidae > Drosophila > Drosophila meridiana. The sequence continues at coordinate 9,895,556 of JAWNPF010000055.1, forward strand.
CTTTGGCTGGCAATGCAAAATACACACAGTTAATAAATCGATCGAATTTCATTAATTGTAAAACAAAACTGTAAACCAGATGAGCTGCTGGCTGCAACGCGACGTATGTCTGTATGTATCTTGAGGAAGCGCAGACAACAATCATGCGGAAAATGCGCCAAGAGTTGCAGCTTGACAACTCTGCAACATGGCGACAACTGCATGCCAATGAAAGGCTGCTGCCTGTCTGCAGAGAGAGAGAGAGAGAGAGAGAGACACGCACACACACACATAGGCTTTCAGATGATGCGTGTGTTGCGCCATAGAAGCAGCTATAGATACAGATACAACTACAGATACATTTACTGGTACAGATGCAGCAACATCTACAGCTATAGATACATATACAGATGCAGTTGCAGATACATATACACATACAGATACAGCTACATCTTTAACTGCAGATACAGATATAATTGCATATACAGATACAGATACATATACAGCTATAGCTAAAGATACAGATACATATACAGATACAGTTAGATACAGATGCAGATACAGATACAGATACATACATATACAGACACATATTCAGCTACAGATACAGATACAGATACAAATGCACATACAGATACAAATACAAGTACGGATACAGATACAGATAAGAATGCAGATGCAGATACAGATACATATATAGATACAGATACAGACACATGTACAGCTACAGATACAGATACAGATATAGATACAGATACAGATATAAATACAGATACAGATACACATACAGATACAGATACAAATGCAGATGCAGATACAGATAGAGTTTCATATATAGATACACATACAGATTCATATATAGATATTTATATAGATACAGATATAGATAAATTTACATATACAGATAGAGATACATATATACATATACAGATACAGATATAGATACATATATAGCTATATCTATAACAACAGATACAGATACAGCTACTTATAGAGATAGAGATACAGATACATCTACAGCTATATATACAGATACAATTGCAGTTACAGATACATTTACAGCTTTATCCATATCTACAGCTACAGATACAGCTACATCTACAATTGCAGTTGCAGATACGTTGCGAGTGCAGCCTGAGACTCATAGATATAGATACGCACTCGCACTGCGTTGGACAGTATGCTGGCATTGTTGATTGGTAGGCCGTTAGCTGGCGACGTTAATTTCACTTTAACAAACATTTCGCTTGTCTCTGCGCTGCGTCGACCGCAGCCGCAGACTTTTGCGGCTTTCAGCCGGCTGTTCGCTGTTCGCCGTCCGCCGTCCGCTGTCCGTTGTCTGTTGTCTGCTGTCTGTGACAGATCATATAGAAATGTGTTGCACTTTTAATCAAAACGATCGATCAAACGGTAGTTTTATGTTTGCTTCCAACATGCCACACTCACGCACACATACACACACGCGCACACACACATATATATGTATAAGCACATGCATTTAATGTACGAAGCCCAAGATGTGTACGCACATATGGCGCTCACTGTCTGATGGTTTGCGCGTTTGTTTGTTTATTTGTTTGTCCCTCTGTTTATCTAACCGGCTTGTCTGTCTGTCTGTCTCCGTCTCTGTCTCTCATTGCATTGCTTGACATACGATACCCTGCCTTAATCTGGCCTGCTTAAGTATCTGTATCTGCATCTGCATCTGCGTTCGCCTTTGCTCCGCTATTTGAGTTTGATCGATCGCCGTTGAAAACATAATTTGGCAGCGTTTTCCTATAGCCCAAATGCCATTAGAGCGATAGGGCTGATCGATTCGTTATCAGAAGAAAACGTCTCAATTACCTATTGACTTAGGCTGGGTAATCTGAGCATGCAGCTGCCTTGAAATAGATACGAAGCCGAACTATTAGCTGCAGCCCTTTGGCCTTTCTGCACATCTGCAATCCTTAACCTTGGCGCGATCAGCTTTTAAAGCCCATTAGCGCCTGCTCCAAAACCTTTTGCTCTGCCGCCTGCCGCCTGCCATTCCACTCGACTCGTCGGAGTATTTACCAACATCATTACGATGAGGCTGCACATTTTCCAAAGAACTAAACAAAATTATTCAAGGCATACAGCACCGAGCAATGGTTATGACCCCGCCAAGGCAGACTCCCACCCACCAGCAGCTGAGACGCCGAACAAACTTTGTTAGAAATACGCGCCACAAAAAAATGTATCTTTACATTTCTAAGAAGCATTTAATGCCCTCACACGCCGACGCCAAGCAGGCGGGGCATGTGAGTTGTTGCTGTTGTTGTTGTTGTTGCAAGACTTTGTAATTTCAGACTAGGACTGAGACTGAGTTGGAGGCCGAGACTGAGAGTGCGACTGGGGCGCTCTGCTGTGGCAAGTGTGACTATTAAATTGGCGGCGGTAATTTTAGGTTATTTCTCTTTCTGTTGCAAGCTGCGAGCCCAAACTCAGACACATGCACAGACGGCGACTGCACGCAAAGTGACGTCGCCCGCAGCAGCAGCAGCAGCAGCAGCAGTAGTGGAAATAACAACAACAACAAGAGCCTGGGCTTGGCAAGAGTCTGGACCACACAGCCAAGCCCGAGACTCATTGCGTCGTCGATGCTTTGGGTTTGTTTGCCTTTACTGAAATTAACTCTGTTGTGCCTCTGCGTGTTTTCTATGTGTGTGTGTGTGTGTGTGTTTTTGATTACTTCAACTGAAATTATGCAATCGCAGCGGCTGCGTTGCACCCGCGGCACATATGAAAAGCGAGTCTGACAGCCAGTCTCTCCCTCACTCTCTCACTCTCTCGATTCTCAATTGATTTTTATGACGAACTTTTTATGAGGCTCACTCTAACAATCAGGCAGAGCCGCTGCCTGGTCAGTGGGCCACCCAGAGTTTAATTGCCCATCGATTGTGTAATTAAAACAGGTCTTTTTCTCACAGAGAGCGCAGCAACGCAGAAAATCTGCTTAGCGACCTACGCGCGACATTTCAGAATCTTATGCAGCATTCTTGATTGTCACAGTGCGAAGGCTTCAAGCTTCAGCTTCGGCTGTAACTGGGGGCCTGTCCGACTGTCAGGCGATTGCCCACACGCTTCGCTGCACATGTAAAGCAGCTTTGGCGTCTGTCAGAGGCTGTTTATGTGTGCCGCCTAAAGCGGCTGCCAGCCAACAGCCAACGGCCAACGGCCAGCCAGTGCCATCCAGTGACAAATCAATAGCCAGAACGTAGGCCGATCCCAGTCTCAGCCCGGCCAACTGTATGCATTAAATATGCTGCTGACACTTTTAAATCTGTCACACAGTTCGATGTAGTCGCAATAAGCTGTGCAGCATATCTGTCTCTCGACTGCTCGCAGCAGGCAATCATCTGATACTGCAACATTATCCGAGTATCAAGAATCGAGAATCTGGCGCGTGGGCCTGCAGCTAATTAAACAGCTTGTTTAGTTTTGGTGTTGCTTGCCAAAAGTAGAGATACAGACACAGAAACAGAAACAGAAATAGAAATGATAAACGATTTCAGCCATTGCTCAACTTTGATGAGTTCAAGCTAAGAAATAAAAACAAGAAACCAAAACTGAAACTGAACTGAAACTCAGATGAAAGAGGGCCGCCTTGCGCTTGTTACAACTTAATGAGCTCACTTTAACAATATAATAATAGATTTTAAGCGTGGTAGCCATAAAAGGCGGACGTGAGTTAGGCTATCACAATTAATGCTAAGGTCAAGGACTGGCCAAATTTCAGACTAAAACTGAAGCGCAAATGGGTCAGCAAATGGTCGGCTCTAGATTGAAATTACCTTGAATTTTAATCAAAGCTTGTTTGGAATTAAAATGAGAATAATATGTCAGCTGAGTAACTATAAGGTATACAAAAATAAATTAAATTATTTAAGTGCGCAAAGCTCAAAGAAATAATTAACAAAGATCTGATGGAATGTTCCCGACTAGAAGATACCTTGACTGTTGACGATTATAGTTATGGAAAGACGAATAAACGGACGGACGGAAGGGAAGATGTAAAGACAGATGAACGAATGGATTGTCGGATTACCCAGATTGACTATGGGCAATCCAACGCCTTCTACCTAATTTTCCACTCTCAATTGATTCAGGATATAGAAATATATTTTAACCATCATATATTTATGCAGAAATTTAATTTGCGGTTTAAATTAAATAAATAATTAAAGCTATAAATATAAAATAGTATATAATTTATATCTATAATATAAACAAATGTATATCTATAATATCAACATATCTATTTGCAATCTGTTAATTGTTGTTTATTGTTATTTATTGTTGTATAACAATAAACAAATTTAGGTATATAATTAAACTTATCATTTATATTTATGTATAATATATTATTTATTATGTAAATAACATCAACATTTTTCCCTGCACTTTATAAAAAGAATTTACAATTCCGTTTAAAAAATTGTTTAAGCTTCACCTTCACCTTTTCCACACTTTTCATATATACTTTATTTCACATTCTTTAATTAACATTCAGCTCGAAAGTTCCACTCTGTTGAAATAATTGGCCATATATGAGCGACCCCCACAAAATTTGTTTGATTGCGCAATTCAGATTCGAACCGAGCCAGATCCATGTCGAGATTTCAATGCATGGCCAATCAGAAGAGAATGATTTGATTTACATTTTATGCGCTTGCTGCTTTCATTTCAATTGCACATTCTGAATTTATTAGTGAGCCGCAACAGTCGAATGGCAAATCTAATTTATGCCATTTGTGAAGCCTGGCACGAAACAAAGCACAAGAGCTCTAACTCTGCGGGCCTCAGCCAATTCCTATGCCAATGGCAATGGCTGCAATTCTTCTCATTGCAACTCCAACTCCAACGAAATACGAATGCAAATTTGTGTCTTGTCTCGAGCCACTTGAACTTTTTGTGCCGTTTGCCATTGATGCTCCGATACAAAGTTGCTGATGCTGATGCACAGGACGCTGTTGTCAGTCCGTCTGTCTGTCAGTCAGCCAAGGCAGCAGCTCGGCAAACGGGCACAAGCCAAAAACAGAAACTGATCTCGGACTTTAAATCTGGCAATGGGGGCCCAGAGCCGACGACTTTGTGGCTTATCTTGTCACACAGCCATAGAACTAGATACAGATACAGCGCTTCCCAGTTCGCTCTGCTCCGCTGCGCCTGGGTGACGAATTGACGTTTGTTTTGGGGCAAGCTCATGGGATAAAAGGAAAATAGAAATGAGAGAATGCGAGCGACGAGCGATTGGCTCGCTGGCCGAGTCCACGCTGATACATTGTTGGAGGAAGTGATCTCATCGTAAATTACAAATTACACAAAGTCACGATATCAATTTCAGATTCCCTCGTGTAGTCGTTGTTGTCGTCGTTGTTGTTGCTGCTGCTGTTCGTTGTTATAATTAAATTGTCGCTATTTTCTATTCAACTTTGTTTGTGTATTTGTTTCTTTTTTCGGCTTTTTGCGTACAAGAAAGGAAAAACAAAAATAAATTTTTTGCCGTGGGAATTGATTAATGTATTTAAATTCAAATTGATTGAGCTTCGCAGCCCGAACGAACTTAATTGAAATAGGAATTCTGAAGTCAGCCGAAAAATTTACATATTTAGAAACAACAAAAGTCTTTGACTGAGGGTCAAACACCTACACCAGCAAAACAAGTTGGGAAACTTTGCTACCCATTGGCGGCGAGAACAAGTTCATTAGGAGCAGCGTTCTTCTGTCTTAGATCTGTGTGCCGTCGCCGTTGATGTCAGAATGGGAATACTTTCTGGCGAAAGGTGACCCACATGCCGGTGAAAGCCTCGGCATTAAGGCAAAGCGCCTTTAATCAGCGGCCTTTGCCTAAATTTTCAATGAAAAACGCCCGGAAAGTGCATGGTCATGGCATCAACTGAAACGCTAATAACTAACTCTGACCCATATTTTTTGTGTGTATATGTGTGTGTGTATGCGTTGATCTCACCCACACACACATTTTAATTGAAATTGAATTTGCTGGCAACTGCAACATCAAACAGCTGATAGATTTTACAAGCTGTTTCTGGTTCTCGCTCCCGCTGAACTAGTTAGACATTTCCTGGTGCCGGAACCAGTTCTCTCCCCGAACGGTTATTGGCCTTTTGCCGCTGGGCATTTACGCGATCGCCGAGCAAACAATCGAATACGAATATAACCATAACAAAGCAAACTGATGCGCTGACTGACTCGATCGGCTTCCGCATCGAGTCCATTAATCATAAATATGCAGTGCGCGCACGTGCGATCTCTTTGTCTCTCTCTTTGCCGGACGTCTGTTGACATTTGGCTAAGTGCACAAAAAGGTCTTAATCATAAAGCGCCCTTAAAAGCTGCATTGCCAAATAATAATGAAATATGCATAGCTCGAGCAAATATTGTTGATAAACATTGCATGCAATTGCGGCGTTGCCTAATTAATAAAGCAAATATTTTGCTATTTGCGGTGCGCATAAAAGCCAGGCAAAAAGCAAACTTATGCAACATGCGACAACAAAAAATCACAAACAACAACAACAACAACAACTGTCATAAATTTACACATTGTCATGTGTGCAGCTCTATTCGTTGTCGTTGCCAATTTTCTAACAAATTCTGCAAGCAATGAAAATTTGTAAAATATTTGCATGCACAAGTGTTTTGCTCTCCGGTTTTGGGCCAGTCAAGCAGGCTGGTAGTTATCTATGGCATGTCAAGGTATGTCATTTTGGGTTACTTGTAGGTGGCAGGCCGCCAGAGATAATAAGCGAGACAAACCATGTGTGCATTATTCGCTGCCATATACCCTGCCCCAAAGGAGATATTTGAATGAGAGTTGCAGAAATGCTCATTTCACAGTTTGAGCTCGAGTTATGTCACCGGGTCTGGGACTGGGTCTGGGCCTGGGTCTGACATGCTGCAGACATCAGCAAGCAAGCAGCTACGGCATTGTTGTTGCCCAGTTGCACTTGTTGTTGACGCGGCTGGTAATGTGAGACGACTGCAAGTTGACGGCTGCTGCATTTTGCATAGTTTTTTGTTTAAGGTTTGGCTGGATGACCTTCGGTGTTGTGCAACCCATGGTGACAAAGGCAAAGCAACAGCAACAGGTATGCGACCATCCTGGATGCAGACTCAGACACAGATACAAATGCAGACCCAGACACACGGCCAGGGACAAGGTCAACTGCATATAAAAGCGCTGGCCTTTTTATGTGCATTACAAATCAATATAAATCGAAGAGTTATAAAAAGCTGAGCAGACCATAAATAAAAGGCCATACAATGAAATGTCTCAAGATGCCACCAACGGCAGAGGCCGCAAACTGGAATCGTTCGGGTGAATGGCTGCCAGTTGCAGTTGCTGCCTTGGGTTATGCATTGTGTGTGTGTGTGTGTGTGTGTGTGTGGAGATGGGAGGCTGTTGCCTGTTGCCGGCTGCTGCTGGCTGCTGTGGGGCCAACGCATTGATAACTGCAGCAACAGCGGCAGCAGCAAGATGTGCTTGCCAGGCACATAAATCTTTTCACACCCAGCCGCTGCCTGCCCAACCAGCTGCAGCATCAGCAGCAGCATCAGCTTCAGCTACAGCTCAGTGCTTAGTATCTGTGCAAAGTGCATGTAGTTTTGAAATTTGAGCTACGCATGCGACGTTCAAGCAGCTAATTACTAGACCAAACTCAAAGCTGGCAAACAATTCTGAAAAAGTTCCACGTAGTGTGATTATCGCCGCTCATAATTTACAGAAAAACAACAGCAACAACAGCAGCAACAACAACAACATTAACAGATATTTTCTGGTTTTTTAATTGGCAAAAACGAAGCGGCATGATATCATATTGTGTATATACTATATGCAGTAATAATTTATTTTTAGCCAAATTGACAGCAGTTGAGCGAAGTCAAAAAAGCAAAAGCGCAGATAAAAATGTTTAGTTAAGAATAACAGAGACACATAGACAAGTAAGAGAGAGGGAAAGATATATATAGAGAGAAAGAGAGATAGAGAGACAGCGAGTATCGCTTCGTTGAGTATTTGCCTCAAGTAAATAATCAACTTCTGATTTGACTTAACTTATCAATCGAAGGCATATCATATAGCTAATTTGTAGGCTGGTGTGAATGATTGCCCATGCAAGGTTCAAGGTGCAGTCGTAAAAAACAAATGCCAATGAACATTTTATAGCTGCCATAACAACAAACAAGACAAAGAAATTGTCTATAGTCCATAATCAATTTAACAAATGTATTTTACATTGCATCGAAGTCGATTTCAGCTAACTAAGAGTTTTATTCGAACTATGTGCAAACTCACCTATCTTTCACTTGATTGGCTGCGTACAACGTACCACGTTGCGTATGATTGACAATCGCCCAAGGCGCAATGTAGAAATGACTCGATACCTAAACACAACTGGCCGCTTGCTGTAAAAATGAAATGCACCTTAATCCACGGATGAAACGCTTCGAATCTGTAATGAAACCAAACGAAAACAACAATGAAAATTAATTGTAAATTGTTCAGACTATGTTTTTTTCTTTCTCAGATAACCCGCCTTCGCCTCGTGTATGCCTCAAAAACAAAGAAAAAAAAACAAATAATGTTTACAATGTTTGCTATTTTTGTTTAGGCAAGGGAACAGGCGGCGTATACGCTATTTGTGCAACAACAACAACAACAAGTACGGCTACTCTGTTGCAAGTTTCTGTACGTATTTGAAAACGCATCTTGTCGTATGGCAATCAACGCGCACAGCTGGAAGCTTCTTAGTTTGTTTATACCAAAAACGAAATGGCCAAGATGTTGCATGTGAAATTCATTTTTTGAATATTTCACATTTTTTTATATGTTTTATTATGTAAATAACTTTAATATAATTATATAATTTCTAAAAAATATTTTGTCAAATATAATTATTATCGATCATTTAATATTATTAGTAAGATATTACTTTATATATCTTATAATCGCTATTTCCTTCTTAAATATTCCCGCACTGAGTATCTCCTAGTCTAGCACGCTCAACTACAGTCTCTTATATTGTGATGCTGCAACTTTCGTATTGCTGCAAGCAATAACAAATTGGTTGAAAGGCAAATAAACAATTATAATAAACACATAACATGCGATTCAAGAATTTAGTGATTGCCTTATTGCTTTCATTGTAAATGAAATACAAATAATCAGAAATTAAAATTCATTGTTTATTTAGAAAAAAACAAGTTGTGGTACGGTAAATTGAATTTCTTTTATTTATTGCAGTTAATTCTTAAGTAGTTACTAAATAATTACTAATTTAGTTAAATCCCATACAAAAATCATCTATAAAGGTGTAGGAGACATAATTTTTTACATTTCCGATAAGGTTTACAATCGATAATATTACAACAGTCATAGTTATCGAATTTATTTAACAAACTTGACCTGAGAGTGCTCTAAATGGATCTATAAAAAAATTTCATTTTTAATTTGGCTTCAAACAGTTTTCCACAAATATGGATACTTAATCCGTTAATGGAGTAGAGTTTCATATTTACATATGCAAAGATTAATGAAGTAGAGTTTTGAATGCATACATATAAAGATTAATAATAAAAAACCCTTAACCCAATGCAAACTGCTTTCAAGACTAAATATTCAGTCTAAACTGGACCATATTATTATTATATATGTACCTTATAAAACAATAATTATATATGAAAATCAAATTACTTTTGCATATTATAAAGCGGAAATTCCACTTTAAGGCACATACAGATTAATAGCATCAGGGTCAGGAGGGCAAGTCTGAGATAATGAGAGAATAATACTAAGCTTATCAGCGGAATTCGTCTTTAGTTGCCATTCAGCCAGCTCTGTGAACGGAGGCAAACGAGATGAGAGCCTACGCGGTCGTCTTAGTCTTTTTGGTGGTGCTCCAGCAGTGCACGGACGGAAGCGTCTTACTTCCCCTGCCCTATGGCATTGACAACGTGCGCCTCAGTCCTCGACTGATTTATAGAAAGGTAGAGGGACAATTGCCAAGGAGGCAAAACGCAGTGGACTTGGCGAGGAAACTGCTGATTGAACTTAATTTGGAGCACATGTTATATCAGTTAAAGCAAGCCAAGATTTTGGTCAACAATGATCTGCACTTCGAAATGGAAACTTATTTGCAGGCACTCGCAGTAGTTAAAGCTTGGAATGATCAGATCTATGAGAACAATGAGAAAAACTCAAAAAATTGTAATTCGTATTGTGTGAATAGCGATTTCGAGCTGTTTCAAACTGAAGAGGATTTCACTAACAATTACTCAATAGAATTTAGAAGTGGTTAGTGAATATTCAAATATTTTATTTGAAATGAATAAATGAATGAAATGAATAAACAATTTCTAGTGAATTTCCTGTGAAATAAATTAACCCTCAATATATAATTTGTATATATAAATATATATATGCATGGTAGATAATTGAAGTGTTGTTTATCTTATCGCCATTTGCGTCAGATAAAAAACTCCATTCATTCCACACACACACACACACACACACACACATATGTGTTTATTTGCGTATGTATTTGTATAGCTATCAATGAACACCTACCCTTTCCATATTATTGGGAAGTCATACCTTAATTCGGTTTGCATTCGGTAAGTATTTACAATTAATCATGCAGGCTGGCGATTTGGTATATCTGTATATATTTGGCGAGACGTCGGCTTGATTTCGTACGCGGGCACCCACATTTGAGTGCGCATTCGCGAATGAAATTTAATGCACTCGCCACGATATGAAATTCAATATAGCAGCAGCTTGACTTTATGAGTAATGCAATTCTACAGCCCTGACTTAATTTGCTGCGTCTCTTTTTACTTTGAAAGTTGCAACGAAAACAGAATTCACACGCTTGGCCAGTCAACAATGTGGCAACATCAACAGCAGCAACGGCAGCAACAGCAACAGCAACAGCAACAGCAACAACAACAATGAACAAACAAACAACAGCCAACCCATTTTCAACGGCACTTGGCTTTGGTTTTCAATGTCAAGCTATAGCCAAACACTCAGAGAACACGAGATAGAGAGACAGCCAGAGAGAGGGAGAGATATACAGAAAACTTTGGATACACAATCGATTGTTGTCCCACAATAAATCACTAATGGCATCGAGCATATCTGTCTGTTTAAGGCGCCATAAATTCTTAAAAGCCAAAATCCAAAACACCGAAAGGTTCTAACACCTAAACTAAAATGAGAGAGAGAGAGAAAAAAATACTACATTTAGCTCTCCCATGGACTGCAATCGACGGCATTCATAATTTATGCGATCTGCTGGCAAACACAACGCTTTGATATCAAATTGTTGTTGCCGCTGCATGAGTTATAGCACCTTATATCCGCCGGCCAAAATTATCTTACATTCTAAGTCCCCGACTCGTGTTGTTGTTGTTGTTGTTTTTGGCGTACAATTCAGCGCGCCATTTCCTGTCTTGGGCAACGCAATTAAAGTTATGGCCCAAGTCTCCTAAATAAATATATCCTCCATGCAGGCAGAGTCAGCCTTTACGAAATATATATTTCCATATAACTGACATTTTCAATTTATAAATCAAATTTCTATTCAAGCGCGTTTCACTTGTATACATAAATTTCCAAAAAAAAAACTTGCATTCAAATCATTGTAATTACAATAGTAAACAAAAGTCCAACAAATCACAGAGATTAGCTCACCGAACTCGCATTAACATTTGAAAGAAATCGAAATCTACGGCTTAGCTGCTGATAATCGAAAGCAAATTGAATTAATAATAACGAACCAATAGCTGTCCGCTGCACGAAAATAAATTTGAATTATTGTATTAGGAAAATTGTCATAATTTCAACTAATGTGCCACGAGAGCAACTTGTCACATTGCGTATACGCCGCGTTGCGCTTTCAAGTCGCGGCAGCAGCAGCAGTTGTTGTTGTTGTTGTTGGTTTGTGCACGTTATCGAAAAGAAATTTGTTTGTACGCATTTTGCCTAGAGACTTTTTTGTCTTTTTTTCTGTTCATTTTTGAATTTTTTTGTGTATGCCAAGCGCGCTTGTCAAATAAAATGTAAAGTTTATGTGACAGTCTGGACGATTAAAAAAATGCTTTGAAAACTGCGTTTTGATGTCAACGGGCAGCCAAAAGAGATTAGAAATTGACGGCAGGCACCCAAAAAATATTAAAAGCCAAAATGAAAAAACGAAAAAAAATACGAAAATTATATTTAAATGTAAATTAAGTGAGCCAAAAATTACCAAATATAAGTTATTTTTGTGTTTTAAGCAGTGAAAGTATTATGAGCGCAGCACAGTGGGTGCGAACTAGGGCTTAGCCACGGAATCGAAATAAATTAAAGCGCGCATAATTAAAGCGTGGTTTATTGGTGCGCCAGGGAAAACTTAAACAGCATGCGAGACACCAGACATCTATCAACACCAGAGAAACGAGAATTGTGAACCCTGACACAGAGTGCGATAAAATGTTTTCCATTTCTCCTATTGTTGCGTGGCCTGACGCAACTTATGCAGGTAGCTCAATTACAGAGCATATTATATGGGGGCATATATAAAGAGAGAGAGAGAGAGAGGAGAGATATATACCGAAAACATTTCAACTAAGCATGCCAAAAATGCCTAGCTCAAGTGGCAGCAAAATAAAAATAAATTAAAATTGAAGCAATTAAAATACGACCCCAACCAGCAGCAGCAATAACAACAACCACAACAGCAGCAGCAGCAGCGGCAGCACCACCACCACCACCAGCAACTGGCATGACAATTGCGCTGTGATACCCATTCCCATTCCCATTCCTCATTCCTCATTCCTCATTCCATGACCGTTCCCTTTCCCATTCGCCTCCTTCCATTAGCATTTCAGTTGCTGAAATTACCACCATGATCGTCGTTCAACAATTCCTTTACAGCTGTGTCGCTGCTCAAACATTCATTTCGTGTGCCCAGCAACAACAACAACAACGAAAACTCATTGCAAACAAAATGATCGACGATAATGCGGCTCAGACGACGACAAAACAATGTTTGGCAGCCCCGCATTTAGCGACAATTAAGAAATCAAACCTGGCCTGCGCTTTGCAATTGTAATGGAAACCGCTGTGCCAGGAGCTGGCAGCCGCAGTAGCTCCAGGCCCCGCCGGGCCTGACAGACCCCGACTCAAGACTCAGACTCAGGTTTGGAGCGCATTTCTGCTTTCCACTCTAATGCAAATGTGCAATTAAATTGTTGACGTCGCCTGTCGTTTGCTGCTAATCAAAATTGTACGATCATAGGACATGGTCCATGGACCCGACCAGACCCATGCCGCAACTGTAGCTATATATATACATATATAGCTATGCAAGCGTAACGGCAAACGTCGAGCATTTGATGGGTTTTTGAAAAGCTGGCAATAAGTTGTAATTGACCTTTTTAACATCGCCAAAGCAAATAAATTGTGGGCGGTCGTTTGGCAAATGATTTAAATCCAAAGTGGGGCATGCAAAGCCAATAGGAAAGCGATAAACACTATAGACAGGCATTAAAACCAACTCAAAGTGCTATAGATATGCATTAGAAATAAAAAATAAATAAAAATAATATAATAAAATGACATATTTGCAGAAATCAATTAACAATAACGATTTTATAGCATAATTAAATACGTTTCAAGATCTCCAGAGTTACATAATGCACACTCGGCTCAGAAGTCAGGGTATATATAGAGTTGACATAGCCATAAAGCAGCTGGATACGGTCGCCACATATGGTTACAGTTCAGCAATTTTCATTATGTTTTCAAGTGAAAAATCTATGTGAGAGAGAGAGATGTGTATCTCAAGTGTATGCGTGTGTGTGTGTGTGTGTGTAAGCAACTATAAATTGAAACGGGTGTGTCATTATTTTCAACTGAATTTCATGCCACATGCAATGCCGGAGACTCGCTGTTGTTGTTGTTGCTGTTGCTGTTGCCTGAACTGAAAATAAAAACAAAAACTCAACGTGGGCAGGCGCAACATTTTGACAGAACAGTTAGTCAGTTAACCTTTTTTAGACAAGGTGTTGCAAAATTCAATAGAACATTTATTGGGCAACAGCAATAACAACAACAACAGCTGTTTTAGCCAATTGCATAAATGAGCAGCACAGCTGTCCGCCGTATCTATACATGTGTTAATCTATCTCTATATACATACATAAGTGCATCTGTATGCAAAAGCCGTAAACTGGCCAAGAGCGACGCCAGTTTGATGGCAGCTAAAAGTCTACAAAGTAACTAAAAGCTGCTAAGCTTGTGCGCAATTAGAATAGCCATGCGGCAGCAACAGTTGCTGCCGTTGCTGCTGTTGCTGTTGTTGCTGTTGCAACATGGCTACACATGTTGGCAGTTGGCTGAGGCTGGCTTGTTTGTGCCAGGCGTCTAACTAGCTATCTATATTTGAGCAGATTGCGCTGCTAACCCCATTGCAATCTTGGCCCAAGCCAATGCCAACAGACAAACTGACTAACCGACTGCAGTTGAGTGTTGCTCGTTTGGTTGGATATCACTTCTACATTTATTGCTTGCATCTAAGTCTCTCTCTCTCTGTCTCTCTCTCTCTCTCTCTCTCTCTGTGTGAGTAAATTGTTAACATGCAGACAAGTGTAATTTAGTTGTTAGAAAGAGAGAGAGAGAGAGAGGGAGAGCGGGAGAGTTGCTGCTAGAACTTTCAGTTGTATTTGCAGGCATTGACAACACGTTGACTCCTCAACAAATTGAAATTTAAAACGCTCCTCTTTTTTTTTAGTTTAGCTAAACTGGTTAGCCAGTTCGTTAGCCTGTCGCATTTATTTAAATTGCATCGAAAACCACTTGACTGCACTTATTATTAGCCAGTTGCTGACTTAATTAGCTGCTAGACCTCTCCTGACCGCGGTCTGTCCCGACTGATACCAAACACAATTGTTCTGCGGCATCAGCTGTTTTCAGCTGCAACAGCAGCAACTGCTGCTTTGGCTTTGTTGTTTATAAAGCTGAAAGTCGTTAACCTTCGCTGTAACACATTCATCATCATCACTCACCTCTGCAGCAGCAACAAAGTCCAAGTACAACAACGTTGCACTCGTCGCAGCTGTAAAAAGAAGTCGTCTTAATCTTAAACGACGTCTCCATCCATCTCGCTAGGCACTCACAGCAGCAGCAGCAGCAGCAGCGGCAGCAACATCGACATCAGCTGGGCAGTGGCTGCTCTTAGCCAGTTTTGTGTTGGCTGCTTTTGTTTGCCAGCATTTGAAAACAAGCAAGGAAGTTTACTGCCAGACTGACGAACTGAAGAATTGACGGCTGGCTGTGTATGCGTTGCAGCCACTTGGCCTTTAGAAGGCAGCCTGCTGCTGCTGCGACAGATACAACAACTAAGTAAACAACGCGCACTTATAACAAATTAGCTTGGCACAGAAAGTCCAAGAACCAGGCAGCCGCATGACTGGATCAGAGTGCTGCTGCTGCTGCTGCTGTTGCTGCTGGGTTTAGCCACACGCTGCAGGCGAGTTATTTGGGAAATCGTCATGGCCGTACGGCATTTGAAAGCGTTTGAAAGTGTCACGTTTGGTGAAATGCCTAGAACTAAATATGGAGAAAATTGGGTACAGCTGCAATGCAATCATTTGACTTGACACTTTCTAAGCCACACGAGCAGACGATGCCGCCGCCGCCGCCGCCACCGCAGCCAAACAAATGAAGAATGCAAACAGTTGAAGCCGCAGCTACAGCTGCTTGCCACAAAAAGGTTCACGGCGGATGTTTGCCAAGAGTCCAAAAAGTGAGAGAGAGGGAGAGAGAGAGAGAGAGAGAGAAACATTCTCTGACGCCGACTAACTGTAAACGAGCTAACAATGCAAGAGCTTCAGCGCGACGCGACAGCAGCCAGTCGAGTGAAATAATTAAAATTCCATGCTCATAACTTCCGCAATTAAGGCTGATAGACTGGAGAAGTCCTATGTCCCAACGGGCCGCGACAGCACAGGAGTCGGCAGCAGCAACAGCAGCTAATTTCCACGCACAGTTGGCCAGGTTAAAAAGAAAAGAGAACAGAGCAGAGCCGAACACTGAACAGAACTTGCCACTCGCAGAGTCAACGGTGGCGGCGCTGTCTGACAGACGCGCCTGGCTGCCTGGCGTGTATCTTTGAGATACATGGCCGTCGACCAACGCATGCCACACGGAACACGCCTGCACTAATGAAGTAATTCATTGAACCGTGCGGCGGCTGTTTTAGACGTTGGTTACGCTGCTCCGCGCCCACGCCCTGCGCCCTGCGCCCTATTGCTGCTGTGGCTGGCCTTTAATGTTTAACCCGTGGCTTTGTTTGCGACTGGCCCCTGCGTCAGGCCGGCATCAACTATTTGCTGTTATTTTGGCAAATGGCGACTGACGACTGGGCGCGTTTCCTGGATTGCGCATTAGATCACTCTCTGACAGGGCGAGAGGGCTCATCAGCTAATGCTGCTGCTGTTGCTGCTGCCGTTGGCCTGACCTCGCCTTAAATACATCGAACCCAAGCCGAGCCGGACCCAGGCCACTCCTCGACGCTGCATTATCAGCGCTCGGACCAAGCCCAAAATGATGGCCATTGAGAAAAATGTCTTTGATAATTAAACGGGCCAACGTAGCACTCACTCGGCCCATAAACAGCCAGAGAGTCCGCATTCTAACGATTGCACTTTCACGAAAAGCGCAAGAACTTTATCTAGCATGCCGCATGCCGCATGCCGCATGCCACATGCCGCTGGCCACGCGGCTGGCATAAAAAGTAGCAACTTAAAGCGTCGACTGGCAGCCACTGAAGAGCGGCCACTGCCACTGGCCAAGGCGCATCATCTTAATAGAAATATGCGTGCTTAGTGTGAGTGTGTATGTGTGTGTGTGTGTGTGTGAGCTGCTGTGTTGTGCATATCAAAATCCATTAGTGGCTTTTGTAGAAATAATCAACAACGACACCAAAAAAAGAAAAGTATAAAAATTGCAAGCAGCAAGCGGCAAGCGGCAGACCATGCGGAATTTCCGCTGAGTCGAGTATCTTTCTTTTAGGAGTCGCGACGGTTCGAGTTTGAGTTTGAGTTTAGTGGTCATATCTATGCCCCGGCTAAGTGAACATTTGTAATGGTCACTCAGGCGGGCAGTGCGTCGTCTATCAGCAAACGCGTTTGTTACATTGTCCAAGCACACACACACACGCACATTAACTATGCATGTGCATGTGTCTGTATTTGTAGCTTGTTATTTAGCCAAAGAAACAACAACATCATCATCATGGCTTTCGCATCTAATCATTTGTTTTCGTTGTTTATTTCAAACAGAGCGTATCGAGCGCATTTTGTAAAAATAATTACATTTGCGGTTATTTGACGGACGGACGCACTCTCTGTATGTATGTGTGTGTGTATCTCTGTGTGTGTGTTCAGCATTCAATCGCATCGCTTAGCTGTGCGCTGGTCAGTGCTCTTGGGCGCTGTAGTTGCAGTCGCTATAAAAAATTGCATTTAATTATAAATTCTATAATGAGGCAGCGCAAATAATGTTCCTGCAATCATTTTTGCTTTCCATTCCAACCAGTTGGCTTCGGCGCTTGCAGTCAGCGATTAAATTAATCAGCGTCATGTGCCGCCGCTGGTGATTGACTTGTCGGCATGCAAATATATTTACATAGTCGCCCTATGCACTTGCGCTGTAAATCATATTTCTTATAAATAAAACTCTACATAATTTATGGACGAAAGCAGCGACAACTGACACCTTCTGACGTCACAGGTGCAGCTTTATCTAGCCATCTATATAAGGCCTCAATAAAACAATGATTACATTCATAAAGTGTAGGAACAAACAAGAATGCTCTAGTCGAGACTGCTCGACTAGGAGATACCATGAACCTGTGAAGAGTCAATATTCTAATCATTCTACACTTCTTTTATGATGATAATGACATTCATATATGTGTATTTGGCAAAGCACAAACTCTAGTATTTGATTTACATTTTTGCAATTTGGAGGCAAATAGGGCGTGGCACCCAAAATCTAAAGATTATATGATGTACGTATTCATTTCACGCAACTGTACAGTAAATTTGAAATCTCTAGCTCAAACGATGTACAACTCACGCTTAAAAAACGAATTCAAATTATCGATAAATACCGATCAATTAGAAATGAGATGAGTAATCGAAAAAAAAGTGATAAACTCGTTCAGCATATATTACACGACTATTCATGTAAAATTTCAAGTCTCCAGCTTATGTACTGTCGAAGATCTCAGCGTTTTCAGGGATGGACGGATGTACAGACAGGCCTATACCGATTCGTATTGTTGCGCTGATCAAGAATATATATACTTTATGGGGTGTGGCATATCTCCTTCTGACTTTTACATTCTCACAAAACCATTATACCCTGAGTTCCCATTTTTAAGGTATAAAAACACACAACATTATAGATATGGAATTCTATATTCGTATCTTCGGATTCCGTTGACTTAGCAAAAACAAAAATTCATTCGGTGTTCGACTAATTTCTTCTTTTTTTTTTTTTGTTGCCTCATAGATTTATGTCCGCTTCGACCTTAACCAATTTATTATAGTATTTATAAGTGGCGACTTTTGTAGCCTTTCTATAATTTTTTACGATTCTACTAACTAAATATCTCTGCCCTGCCTAGGCATTACATACATACATATATTATGTATGTATATATCCACAATTTTAAAATGATGAATATATATACATTTTGATTGCTGAGAATTAAAAGCAACAACGTCGCCGTTTTAGACGCCTTTGGCTATTCTATATGTATTCGATGGCGTCTTTAACACTGAAAATAAAATCAACATGGCAAATTTTGGCAATTGTTCAAGGCTGACGCACATGTGGAGACAGCGGAGCCTAAACACAAATTAAATACAAATTGTTTACACGAAATGAAAGCTAATTTGTGGCGACATCGTCCAATTTCTTATGCTACACGCTGAAAAAATATGAAATCGGGTTCGCTTTTTCTTTTATTGGCGGGCGACCCAGTTGCATGGCCACACACTCATAAGCTAATCAGAAGAAAGTTCTATCTGAAGCATGGCTCCAGCCACTTGGCTCAGCTACCAAAATCTGTTTGAAACACGCAGATACAGATACACATACGTTTGTTTGTTTTTGTTTGTTTATTTGCTTATCAGTGGTGCGGCGTCTCTAATTAATTTCTTTTTCTTTTTTTTTTTTGTCGACTCTCACACAAGTTGTTGAGAGATCCAGTCGTGGCGACTTTGCTGCCCACGTAGGCATAGCAAACTAATTAAGTCGCATATACAAAACACCAGCTTTTTTATCAAAGCGATATAATAAAATATAAAAACCAAAAAGAAACCCCAAACACAGAGGAATAAATGTGTAGAAAAAAACTCTGAAATAAACCCCTCTTTATCTACGAAAAACACACATACACATCTACATACCCCAAAGTGTATTGTAGATAATCGACATAAGAGTAAAAACAGAAAAAAGAACTGGAAACTGTTTATCAGCGCCTAATGAATGAAGCTTGGTCAGTGATAAGAGGGCCGAAAGACTCTTTAAGCCACGCACGTGTGCTGCCAAAACCAAAACCAAAACCAAAACCACAAAGCGAGCCAGAAACGTCTATAGATATGCATATAAGTAATTTGTATACCCTATGAAAACTGAGTCTGAAAGGGTGAACTGTAATATTATGAATATACAAATATTTTTTAAAATATGTTATGTATATTATTATATTATAAATTATAAATTTCTTAAATTTTAATTAAAATAAAATCAAATAATTTAAAAAAAATACTTAAAGTGGCAGAATTCAATTATAAGTCTATTTATTTTCCAGTTTAAATAGTTTTTTTTTTTTAATTTAAACTTATTTTTTGTTTAATTAATTGTAATGAAATACTTCTATAAATATTATTTAAATAATTTTTAATTTTTATTATTTTAATAATATTTATTTTTGTTATTTTTTTCCTGTTTCAATAATTTAGAATTTTGTATAAATTGTAATAATTTTAATAATAAGTAGCATAAATATTATTCAAAATATATTTTATTTATTTATATTGTATCATTAGTTCTAAATTTAATTATAAACTAATTTTTTTTTCAATTTTAGATAGTTTTTTAATCTAAATTTATTTTTATTTAATGCTTTGTAATGAAACGCTTCAATTAATATTATTTTAACAAATTTTTATTTTTATTTATTTTTTTTTTTTATATAGAGTATCTATGTTTACGGCATTACTTTAGTCATTTTTTTCCTCTCTTCTTTTTAAATAATTTTGTATAACAATTGCTGACGCTGCTTGAACGCCCATCAATCACAGCGCTCGAGTGTCTCACAAAAATATTTATAATAACTTGAAACGTTTATTTTTTTATTCATTTTGTTTTTGTCTTTGGCGCACTTGCGAGTAGCTTTCAGCGTTTTCAATTTCATTTAGAGGCCTTTAATTGCCGAAATCAATTCAAAATCCAGTTGAACGCGTTAAAAGCAGCCACAGCAGCCAGCAAGCAAAGAAAATAATTAAAACAAAAAAAAAAAGGCAAAAATCGACAACAACAACAACTACAAGCTAAAAATTTTAATAATTATTAACAAGACAGCCAGTTCATTAGCGCCGCAGGCGCACACAAAATATATATATGTATATAAAAACAACATGAGAAAAAACTTTAAAAAAAACACACACACACACAAAAAATGTGAAAAATTTTAATAAAAATACAAACAAATGTTGGGTAATTAAGACTTGTCTTCTGTATATGTAGATATTGCGAGTACTCGATACATTGTTCGTGCGCCGAGAAACGAAAAGGCGTCTGGAAACTTGTTCTACAACTTGTTTTTACATACCGTCCATAGACTAGAATTGCACACGAACGGGGACCTGGGAGCTGTTAACTGGCGGTGGAGCTGCTGGGGCTACGACGGGGGCCAGCCCAACTGAGGCGATAATGTGTAGCCGCACCATATGCGATAATGTTGCGAGCACATGATATAATAAAATTGGAATGTGCTGCAATTGGTCGCACACACACACACACACACACATAGAGAGATAGCACTTGTGTGTATAAATAACAAACTATTGGCTTGTATTACACTTTATCAAGCCATGAGCATGGTTCAGCTCAACTCAACTTGGATCAGCTTCGGCTTGGCTCGCGGTTCTCTCTCGGTTCTGTTTGCGGGGCAACATACTTGGGCCGCAGTAAATTTCCATAAATTTACATGCAATAAATCAAAATGAAAATGTTTTTCTGCCAGCAGACGAGTGAGCTGAGTGAGCTCTCTTATCTCCATTGACTGGCTGTCTAGGCCTGGGCTGCTGTGCGCCGAAGAAACTAAACAGTGGGCTTATCAATTCAACGCTGACAAAGTGCAATCAACTCTGCAGCGCTGCGTTTCCTCGTAAGACCAAAACGCCATCATGATAATAATGATGATGATGATGATGGTGTTGTCTGTTGTCGATGACTAAGTTGTCAGTTGGACACCCCACGCAGTCAGTCGAAAACCACAAGACTGGTCGTCTGTCTGTTTGCTTTATTATTTGGTTAAACAAAACACAGCCGGCAGAAATGGCAAATGCTGACGCCGATGAACTCATTCATTGCCTTCATTCATGCAGCGGCTGCATATCGCCAAGAAGCGAGAACTGACAAACTGACAAACTGACAAACTGAGCAACCGACCACAGACAACAGACAACAGACAACAAACAGTTCCCAAAATGGCAGTTGGTATATTGACGGCCTGCTAAAATGTACTCAACATGCCTAATGGACTTCTGCACAGGAACTGCTGGCCCAAAGGAAATGCAGCAACAAGGAAAAAAGTCCAAAACGAAGCGAACATCAAAGCAAAAGCACTGCGTGCGGCTCATTCAGCTGTTTACTCAATGTATTCTGTTCTTTTTTTTATATTTTTCGAGTCAGCCGGTGACTAATTCACGCCGTTTGCTGATAAAGCACAATGAACATGTATCGAGTGCGAGTCCCTTGACTCGACGTTTAATAGTGTCAGACTGAGACTCGACACATGCTAATTGAACTATGCTACACATTTGGGGCAGCTTGACAATTACGTCATTGGCAAAAAAACATCATGATCATCTGTCTCGGCCAGCCAAGAATTGTAAAATTTCGCCTTGCCTTTCATAGTGCACTTGGCAGACAGTCGAATCGCTTATGGCATATGGCGCTACTGGCTTTCGGACAGTGCTGTTGATAGCACTTTTTCATAAAGTGCACGTTTAGGAAATTTCTTATACGCCACTATTTTGATTTTTATTTATTTTACTTTTTTTATTTTTTTTTGCAACTACAACAAATACATGGAAAAGCGACAACATGTGTTATTGTGAATGTGCATGCGCAACAGAAAAATATTTTTGCTTATTTCGTCAAGCTTTACTTACGATTCGGAATTGTTTATGAAGTTCTAGAATTCTAGAATTGTGGAATTATTATTCCCATGAGGAATAATCGATAGCACGTACCTGCAAAGAATGAAAGAAATTATTATAGTTAAAGTGAAATGAAATAAAATTTTAATAATAAATTTGTATAATATAAAAATTCGTGATATGGATTGAAAGCAATCAGGCAATGCTTAAGTAAAATAAATATCAGAACAATAAATCAGCAAATTACCAGGAATATTAAAAACTAATTGAGTGTATATACATATTTATAAATATTTTTTATTTATTTCTAATCTATAGTTAATAATAATTTTCAAAGGCAACATCTTCGCACATACTCGCATATAAGCCTTATCGATAGAGATAGATCATGCAATAACATTTTATGAAGGCGCCAGCACAAGGCATTAATCATCCAGTCAGAGAGAGAGAGAGAGAGAGAGAGAGAGAGAGAGAGAGGGACAGAGAGAGAGGGAAGTACACACGCCACAGGCTAGTGTGTCTGTGAACGTGTTCGAGAACTTATCTATATCTATGGGCATGAGCAAATATATATAAACACATACATATATATGTACATATATATGGATATGCATTTATATTTGGCGGATCGCAAATAATCAACACCAGCTGATTCACACGTTCTTTCAGCACAGAAATAAATTATATTCAAGCAAAAATCAACAATAATTGAAAAGGAAACTAGAAACAATAAAAACAACAACAGCAACAGAAGCCAAACACGCAAGCGACAAAAACAAACTTAATTAAAAATCAAAAATGTGGTGCACAAGTCAACAAACCACCCACGCAGCACAACAGAGGGCAGTTCAATAAAAAGCAAATGCACAAATTGAAAAAAAAGCGAATTGCACTTCAGCGTACAATGGCCATAAATATGAAATCGTATGGTAAATTAATGTTATTATAGCGTCTAAAATACAATACAAGCTTAAGACTACTATGTAGAAGAAATATGTTTAGAAAAAAAAGAAGCAAAAAGAAACAACAGCAACAGCTGAGAAAAAAGAGCCATATTTGAAGACCTTGTACGTGTGCTGCCTACACAACCAGTTCGCATTTTCAGTTTATTTCAATTTTGTGCCTGGCCTAGCCGGGCCCGCTCTGGGCCTGGTCTGGTCTGGCCGGCTCTGACGACGTTTTGGTTTCTATCTTAGCTTGTATATATACATATATATGCATATGGCGGCACTTGATTTGCATAACAAATGCAGCAGCAGCAGCAGCAGCAGCTCGAGCAGCCCAGTTTGCTGAGGCATATCAAAAAGCTGCAAAAAGATTGCTTGCCAAAAAATTCACTTTAGATTCATCACAAAAGTCAAAGCTCGTCGCGCTCAATTACCACAAATTTCACTCCATTAAGACACACACCTCGCGCTCACATAAAAAGCAAATGTCTATCATTAAGAAATGCCGTTGGCCCCAACAGCCCCCAGTCCCCCTCAGCCTGTTCCATTATCAATGAAATGCTCTCAGCGCACAGCGATTTTCCATTTCCGCTTTTATGCGAAATTAATTGCACTTAATTATGAGCCGAAAATAATTGGCAGCAATTGAAAGCCTGGCGATTGGCTCACCTGGCGCATAACATTTAAATGATATCAACCTTTGGTTTGTCCGCTTTAAATGTGTATAAATAATAATTTAATTTCATAATGAAGATCATTAAATATGCTAATTTCGGTTCAAAATTTTGTAAACATTCCCCTCGATCGGGGCCTACACCAGAGACGTGTCAGTTATTGACAAATTGGCAAAAATAACTGCGCCGCTTATAGGGAATGCCCATATGACACTACGTGTCCGACAGAACGGCCCTTATTTAGACTCTATATATATATATTAATGTCTGTATATACATATGTATATATAGTCGAGTGTGGATGAGCATTAGTCAGCATTTGAGCTCGATTGCGTAGCACGGTTGTTGTGATTGTTTGCATTTTCAAATATACCTACACAGACAGACATATAAACAAATTACGCTGTAAACAAAGCGCGGGCCGGCCGACAGGTGGGGCTAGTTGGGGGATGTGTGCACATATGTAGATATCGGAGGCATGGCAAATATGCATAATAGCTCGGCAAAAGGTTAATTATGCAGGCAGGGTGTTTTTACAATACGATTTTCCACATGGACTTAGTTAGCTTCGTTCGTCAGTCCCCACATTTCGTCAATCATTTTAGTGTGATTGTGGTGGTACTGGTGGTGGTGGTGCTGGTGGTTGCGCTTTAGTTGTGCATGAAAATCGTGTTTGTAGTTTTTATTATTATTTTTTTGGTTTTGTTGTTTAACATTTTCACTGCAGTTTACAGCCAAACAAATTTTTTGACAAGCAACTGACAGAAATTGACAAGCGCACGAGCAATGGTCCGTCAAATGCATGGGGAGCACTGGGAGGGGGAGGGGCAGGGGGCGACGGGCCACAGAGCAGAGCAAAGCAGCGCAGACCAGTCTGAGAGCAAAAGCAGAACTGTACAGTAATGTGAAAGATGATTCCAGCTGTGAAAAGGTCAACATAGAGACCCAGGCATTTAGCCAGACATGCTGTGTGGCTGTCCGTCTATCTGTCAGTCTGTCGTGTGTCGTGCAGAGCTATTGCTGTTATGTTAGTTGCCTCACTTTCCAATGGCTGAAAGAAAAGAAAAGTGCGCCCTGAGAACCGATCAGGCCATTTCTCCCAGACACCAAACGACGAGCTAATATTGACAAATTAAATGCAGTCTAATGTGTGTTTAATGAGTGCGTCCAGTTGATTGGTTTGGGTGTTTTTCTTTCCCCCGATTCGGCTTCGTTTCGTTAAGCGAAAGCCTCCCGCCGTGATTTATATATATATCGTGTATATATATATGTGCATCTGTATATGTGTTTAGCTTCAGTAAAGTTCGCTTGCATCATTTTCACATGTTAATTTGTTTTTTTAGCATTAGTTGTTGACTGTTCGTTTCCCTAGTTGAAAACTATTTATCTAACGTCGACAAATGGAAAATATCTCCAAAGTAAAGAGTTTTACAAATATGTACAACTATTTGAGCAACTTTTGAGCGATAAAAAGTAAAATGGATCGAGAATTTATTTTGATTACTATTCATAGTAAAAAAATTATAATATTTCTGGATTTATTTTTACTAAAAATATAGATTTAATGATAGAAAAATATAATAATTTTTGTATATATAAATATTAATGTATTTTAATTTATAATTTTGGAATAAAGTATAAAAAAAAATTTTGGGAAAAAAAAATTTTTTTTTTTTTTTTTTTTTTAATGGGGGAATTTTTATTTTTTTTTTTTTTTTTTTTTTTTTTTTTTTTTTTTTTTTTTTTTTTTTTTTTTATTTTTTTTTTTTTTTTTTTTTTTTGAAATTTTCAACATCTAAATTTGTTTTTATTAATAAAAATAATATGAGTTCTATATACAATATTTAAGCATATGTTCATTTTCATTTTCACAGTTGTATCAACATTTAAATAATCATAATTATTATTATTATTACTTAATTGAAGCAATTTTATAATAATGAGTTTCATATTGTTTTAATAATATCTAAGCACTTTCTTGAATAATTTCTCTTCAACACGCCTAACCAGATGTTGACAAAGTTTCAACACTCAACGGGTGTTATTAGGAGAAAATCCCGCTGCACAAATGCATCTGCTTGCAATTTGAGGCAACATATGTGCCTAGGCCTAGGCCCTGGAGCATAAAAAAGTATAAAGAAAAACAAAAATACATATGGGCAACGCACACACATGTGTGTGTCCGTATGTGTGTGTGTGTGTGTGTGTTAAAACTGGCAGCCAAAGGCAAGGCAATTCAAAAGTCATTGAGGCGCAAAAGTCAAGCATAAATATTTCAAATAATGTTTGTTGGCCCCGGCCAGAGCTCCACACAACGCCACCGGGCACTAGCAATAGCTCTGACTCTAGCATTGGGTCTCGGGTCCGGATCTGTTGTTCTCGCTCAGCGCTCAACGCTCAGCGCTCAGTGCTCAGTGCTCAGGGCAGGCAACGTTGTGTGGCATAATTTGGTGAGAGTTCGAGTTCAACATCTGAAAAACAGCAACAACAACAGAAACAACAACACGAGCACATTAACTCGAAATAAGAACAACACACGAGTCTCAGAGCGGAGGAGAGCGAGGCGAGAGGCGAACGATCGCGCACTGGAGGCAGCGCTGTAACGACGACGACGTCGGCGATGACCTCAGTTAAAAATAAATAATACTTTACATTGTTTGGAATTAGTTGCTGTTTTTGGCTAGAATATTGTTGCATCCCTCTCCTTCTGTGTAGCTATGTAGCTGTGCTGCTCGTTTGGGTTGTAAGTTCAGGGTGGCGCTCAGTGTCGCCTCTCGTTGATGACGATCGCAACAACAACAACAACAACAACAAACACTGTGACAACAACGACGACAACGACTGCGACTGCGACTATGGCATACAAATCATCTAGTCAACTCAACTTGTTCTGGCAGCTGTGTAGGGTATTTATGTAAATTCTTGTACGACATTTATCACAGATGAAATTGATGAACCTGCGCGTGATTTATGCTCACAGACTAAGGGGAGCTCTCGACAGCAGACAGATCGAAAGAAGGTGATCTGTAGAACATCTGTAGCAATTCCAGTTAAAATTCTCAATATCTTTCTTAGACTCAGACTAAGGGTCTCCAAGTTTTTTTTTTTATTTTCTTAATTGCACATTTAATTTAATTAGAAATCAAGCTACAGATTATATATCTTTAAACAAATATTCGATAGGTAAAGAAATATACTGATCGGGTTTGTTTTAAATCATTTAAGTTCTATTTAAATTTTGAATATCTTTATTATTTTGAATTACCTTTAATTAGAAAAGTATTTGGAATAGAATTAAAGTACAGATTTTAATTCTTTACTCAAATCTTCGATTCACAACTTTATTATAAATTTAAAAAATGGAAATTTAAACATTTGTTTTTAATAATTTAAATTCTAGTTATATTCTGAATATCTTTATTAATTTTGCATTACTCTTAAATATATCTTTTATGCCATTTGGCAAATCTTCGATTAATGATATTGTTAAACATTTAAAAAATCGATAAACAAATAAATATTATCAATTTTTTCTATATAATTTTGATTCCATTTAAAATCTCAATATCTCAGTATTTCCCTTAATTGAAATAGTAATTCGAATAAAATAGAGTCAGATTTTATATCTGTAACAAATTATGTAAATTAAATAAAAATCGATAAACAAATAAATATACTTGATTGTATTGACATTTGATCAATGTTTTTCAAAATATTTTTAACTCTATAACTTCACAGTGTAACAAATCACAATTGACAAAAAGCTGCCTCAAGGATTTCGCTAATAGCACTTGGCCACACTTCAGGTGCTCTCTTATCAGCTGTGTCTCATTTTTCCGAATCGGGGCAAACAGTAATATAAGCACAAACCATGTTGTTTCAGTTTTATTTACCCCGAGTTTGCCGCTAAATTAAACAGCTCGCACGCACAAGTGTTTCTTTATAGCTTTATATACACACACATACATATATAAATATATATAAATATACCTATATAGATATATATGTAGGTACTACATAGGCATATGTGGAATATAAACAAAAAGGTAAAAAAAAAAACCAGTTTATATGACGGTGGTGTAAATGCGCAAGCCACTCCAAATACATAGGTATATTCGTATATATGTATGTACATATATATATTGTATTCTATGGCTACGAATCGAATAAAGAAATCGAACTGAACTCCCCTGCGCTTCACAAAAAGGGGATGACGCATGCATAAATACTACCGGAAATATTTCGATGCAAATCAGAGAACCGCAGCTCATTAATGTATTGTGTTTATTATATGATCAACAAAGCACAAAACATCGCAGAGTTCCAAGCATCAACCAACCTCAACTCAAATATAAAGTTGAGAAAATAAACAAAACATAAACCCTTATCTCTATATTATAATTCTATGTGCATGACTACGGCAGACGCTCGAGTTCTACGAGAATTTCTAGAAAATCTTGAACAGAATGTTGATTTCTCTTGCGTAGCTTAAGCTTCGACGTTAGCGAGTCTTCACCGTACCTGAAAGATCAAAATTATGTGATTTATGCGATTGTGCTGTGAGATGCCGAAACTGTCGCCTTCCATAGTCGAAAACGCCGCCAGATAAAGTCTCAGCTCGCTGTCTCAAGTGCCAGGGCACGCTCCGATTCGGATCGCTCTGATGAAACTAGAAGACTGAAGTAGATAGATAATGCATGCGACTAACTAGCTGTTTAACACATGTGCACTGCATATAATATATAGGTTATCACTATATCATTTTGGAGTCGCCCGGACGAGCCACCGCCACTCGGCGAGCTGACAAGATAAAGCGGCCTAGCCGAGACTAAAAAGGAGAGACAACCACAACCACAAGCCCAAACCCAAACCCAAACACAAACCCAAAACCCAGACGCAAGCCAAGGCGCAGGCACAGCCAATTGCGATAGTGATGTGTCTGTGTGTGTGTGTGTGTGTGTGTGTTTGAATGTGTGTGGCATATGCCGGTTTGAGTAGAGTCTGTTTTTTGTTTTTATACTCTGTGGCTATTTAAAACGAGGGTATAATCAACTGAAAAATCATCTTTCAGATAGAAAACAACGATAAGAGCCAACTATTTTTTTATTATTCTAAACTCATATTATTATCTAGCTTAAATTAAACTATAACCAAATTGGAAAGTGACAAAAGTTTAGACAAGCATCGTCTTTAAGATAGAAAATAAAGATAAACAGAAACTGAGTTAGTTCTAATACATTTCAAGAGAAAAATCGCGAAAAAACGATTAGAATAGACTGAGTAATTTATAATATAATAAAAAAAAGTAATAATAAATAAATTCTATATATTTTGCACATCAATTAGAATTCTCGAAATGAAAGTCAAATTAGTGTCTACCATAAAACACAGCAAAATGATTCAAATTCCACTTTAACTTCTGATTAGATTTTCATATCTATAGCTCGCCAAATTTCCGTGAATTATAATTATAGATTTGAACTTAATGTTATGAGTATATATATTTGTTATAGGATTAGATTAGGAGATTAGCAACAATAAATTCCAAATACACTCAGAAGGTATCGTAGATCAGGAATGTAATATATAAAGTATACAAATATTTATGTAATATTTTTAATATTATATATAAAGACTATGATATTTAAATATTATTAAACTTATATGTATGAAATATATTTTTACTATATATTAATATATATTTGTATTAATATTATTTATTATTAAATTATAAATTAATAATTATTATATTATTAATAATATAACATTAACATTTATTCAATATTTTAGAACACACAAATTCTAAAGCAAATATTAAAAAACTATTATTGCACATAGGGTATCTGACAGTCGGGCACTCCCTATCGCCGCACTCCCGCTTGTTATTTATTTATTTCGTTTGGTTGTTAATTTTTGTTTTTGGAGTGAAAGTAACTGCAAACATAGCGACAGCAACTAAATGTCTTCTAACATGTTCTCTGTTCTAGGAAACGTCGCTTGCATTAACTTTGCCATCTTCAGCTGCTGCTGCTGTTGTTGTTGTTGTTGTTTGTGCTGCTGCTGCTGCTGCTGCACAGAGATAAGCTAATGTTTGCCCGCCGCCAATGATAAGCAACCCATGGGGTCGGCTATGCTGCTCTAAACTAACTTTTACACGTACCTTTTAGACGCGCTTGCAGCTGCCTCGGTGCAGGAGAGTGGGGAAAACACAGTTAGCCAGAAGGAGAGAGAAAGAGAGAGGGGCTCCTCTGCTTTGCACACGGACACACAAATACAATTTATTCTCTTTTCCTTTAATTTGGTATACTTTTTATTATATTCACAAATCTGAAATGATTTTCTTGCAATTTCAATTTATTTTTTCCTTTAATTTTTCCAATTCAATTTCAAACACTTTTCACACTACGCACAATAATTAATTTGTTGTTTTGCGCTCGTTTTCGACATAACAATTTCAATTTCGATTTCGATTTCGATTACAATTTCAACATGTTTTTATTTTCTTTGGGGCTTATGCGAGAATTTTGTAATCTAAAACAAAAACAAACGCTGCTCGCGCTCTCGCTCTCCTTCTCTTGCTCTCTTTCACTTTTACACGCACGCACACTCACACACACTCACACTTCCACACTTGTAAGTTGCAACGGAACCGAAACGAAGCGAATAGCTCAGAAAGCAGATTTTTACGCACTATTTAGCTTTATATTTTACTGTAATTTTTCCTGGTGTTTTTTTCGTACGTTTCTGTGTGAATATATGTATGTAGGTGTGTATGTAGCTGGTTTTTAGGTGGGCGGTAAGGCGGGGCGGGGCTGGGCTGTGCGAAATTCAAGCCGAAAAAAAAGACTTCGCCGCGTCTTGACAATCGAAGCGTTTGTTTTGTTTGCAACTGCAATTTCCGCGCTCGTTTCTTTTTGTTTATACTAAAAGCGATTTTGTTGTCGACGTCGTTGTTGTTGTTGTTGTTGCTGTTGTTGTTGTTGTTGCTGCAGCAAAACAAACGTTTTCTTTCTTAATAAACTTTTACGCTGCGCTATCGTTTCGTGTGTTTCTTGTTTATCGTATTTTCTTCGGTTTGTTTTGTAATTTCGTTCACGTTCTTGTCCGCGGCCTCTCTGCGCTTGTGTATGGGCCGTTTGAATATCTCTGTCTCACGCTGCGCGCCGCTCATTCATAAATCGTAGACCCGTTCGAATCAGCGACAATAACAATAATCTCTCGACCCGTCTGCACGTCTGACCAGTTTGGCAAGCGGTTGCCGACTAACGGTTGCAACCAATCGGCAACGACACCACGATCGTTTCGCGTTGCCATCGAACATGTTCCACTCGCACGAATGCAACCTCTGCTACGCTTAACAGCGGCTGCTCTTTCGTGCTGTAAGCTTTTTGTTTACTCTCTGCAATTGGCTGGAGTTGTATTAGGAATTTGAGTTAGGGAATATATTTATTTGAATATACATTAATTATTGTGTAAATAATTAATAGACAATAATTAAAATGTAAATAATTAAAATGTGCATTAGTAAAATAATACAATACATATGGTAAGATATTTATTTATTTATTTATTCTAATATGGCTACATAGCTTACACATTCTGTTTTCAA
Source organism: Drosophila meridiana (assembly GCA_035045185.1). Classification (NCBI taxonomy): domain Eukaryota; kingdom Metazoa; phylum Arthropoda; class Insecta; order Diptera; family Drosophilidae; genus Drosophila; species Drosophila meridiana. The sequence continues at coordinate 9,927,256 of JAWNPF010000055.1, forward strand.
CTATATTAAATATATAAATATCTATATAACTAAATTACTTATTTCAAATGCAGCAAAGAATTTAATTTAACATCAAATAATAATTTAACATAGCCATAACAGAGCGAACAGCGCTTAACCGTTTCGCTGAGCGAACTTGTTGGCTGTGGAATAAGTGTGTGCGCGCGCTGCGCAACATTCAAAGAACCAACGGTTGCAGGAACTTTTCATCATTGAAAGTAAAACCGAAATGGAAAACTCCGCCTGCGGCGTTTCGCTCCGTTCTGTGTGTAAATTTACACACTTTCCAATGTTAACAAGCGGCGATAAAGCCACATGGAACGACTCGACTCAGCCAGAGTTCTCGGCGACCTGCGTTTTATGGGGCATCGTTCACAGCTGGGCCGCAAGGCAACTGTTGCATCGCTTGTTGCAGCATCCGCGGGTTTATCGTGGTCTTAAATCATTAGTTCTTATCAGAGCGTCGCCTATCTGCCAGTTTTATGGCCCGGGGCTTTTCCCTCCGCTGTCGAAGTGTCAATTTCCAAGAAGAGGTCTTAACACTTTCATTGTCTTAATTAGCTTAGGGTTTCATTTGCTTTGCTTTGCTTTGTTTTCGCAGCAATCTCTGAGAGGCATGTCACTGAGCCCTAGCCCTACATGGAACTGTAGCCGCCCAATCTCATTTCAAATTTCACATTCACATTTTCACATTTACAACGCAACAGTCTGTCAGTAAAAAGTATAATTATTTCCAATTCTCCACTTTTTGTTTATTTTTTGCTAAAGAAAATACATATTATAAATTCAGTATAAAATGTCTTGGATCTTGCGTGTGATTAGGAAGTGCTTAGGATACCACGTTGCGTACGGCAATGGGAAGCGGCATGTTAGCTTCAGCTACAGCACTATCAACACGGATCGGGAGCGCACGATGCGCCACATGGCATCGCCCATTCCGTTTCAGAACTTCCTGAACGAGGTACGCTTGAGTGCACTGGACGTGCAGGGCAGGAACCACATGTCCTTGAGGGAGTCGACGATAATGCGCAAGTCGTCCATGCGCATATGGGCCAAACTAAGAAACGACCAGAAGAACAAGTATCGCGAGATAGCCTGCAACGCCAACGAGACTCGTCTGCCTCTGCATATCCTGATCGAGTCGAAGAGTTGCCTTCACTTGCCCTCAATTGAGCTTATTGGGCGCAGCAGATCGATTATGAAGAAGGTGAAGCCTTCGATAACCGGCTTGGGCAGGAAGCGATCGGGCCGCCCACGTAAACATGTATGTACCGCCGCGTGCAAGCGTATGTCCTCCAGCCAGATGCCGAAGATCGTCGCCAATCGCGAGCACAACAACAGCATCAGAGCTTCGAGCACTGCCCGTCCGGAGCGGATTGAATATCGTTTCCGAAATTCGATTCAATTGGGCAAGCGGCGGTATAGTGATACAGATTTAGGTAATTCGGTCATCTCCCGCAATCGGATCATGCCCACAGATCGAACAGTCGACATGGAACTGCATGATATCGCCCAAAACGAACTGTCGAAGGCTCAGCCGTTATACGAGGATTTGAAGCGCAGGCGTAGAGAATAAATGGATATTACTAGATGAGTCTTAATTACCGTTCGGATCGAGTTCAAAATCAAAATATTGCGAAGAACTGAATGTTCACAAAAATATAGTTATTACTAACTGAATAATTGCGTTTGACTTGTGGTTCATTCAGACACTCATTCAGACTTTAGGACAGACCCAGCTCCATAACCATTCATCAGGATTAGCCGTGTCAACTGAGTTTCTTTACCATCTTCTCTCAGCTTGGAATTATTTAGTTTTCAGTTTGTTTTCTTTTTTTGTTTTTTATTGGTTTGCGTCGTGGTGTGTGCTAAGCGGCGGCCACATCCTTATCAAAGGCGCGCATCAACGTCACACGAGATCCCCAACTCGAGGCGAGCTACGTGCCTGGGTTCTGTCTTTGAAATCGAAACCTCTGACGATCCATTGTGTTGAAATCTAAGCGAGACCCGCGCTGCATGTTGATCGATCGCGTTTTTTCTTCTCTTTTTATACCCTGAGCCCATTGAAAATGGGAAATCAGGGTATAATGGTTTTGTGAAAATGTATGTAACAGGCAGAAGGAGGCGTGCCACACCCCATAAAGTATATATATTCTTGATCAGCGCGACAAGACGAGTCGATATAGCCCTGTCCGTCTGTCCGTCCGTCCGTCCGTCCGTCTGTCCGTCCGTCCGTCTGTCCGTCCGTCCGTCCGTCCGTCCGTGTGAACGCCGAGATATTTTTAAGTACGCAACGTAGAGACTTGAAATTTTACATGAATACTCGATAATACCATACGCTGCACAAGTTTATAAAATTTTTCCGATAACTCATTCCATTTCGATTTTATAAGCATTTATCGATAATTTTAAAGTGTTTTTAAGGCGTGGTTGGTACATCGTTTGGGCTAGAGATTTCAAATTTGCTGTGTAGTTGCGTGCAATGAATACAGAGATTACGTAATCTTTAGATTTTGGATGCCACGCCCCATTCGCCCTCAATAGCCCCCTATTTCTAAAAAGCGCAAATCAAATACTAGAGACTTGTGCTTTTGCACATACACACATATGAATGTCATAAATAAGTTGTAAAAGTTTGATGCACTTAGTCCATCGCTAAGAAAAGTTATTAAACAATTAACTTCCCATAGTTATGCCCACATTGCTGCCCAAGCGCAGTCGCTGCGTCAACTGCGCAGTTGGCAGAGCGCGCGCTTATGCGTGCGTGCATATGTGTGGGTGTGTGTATGTGTTGTTTGTATGTATGCATACAAAAGCGTAGAATGATTTGATATTTGGCTCTTCACAGGGCTCAGGGTATCCCCTAGTCGAGCAGCCTCGACTAGAGCACTCTTACTTGTTTTCACTCTTTTCATTTCCAATGAAAAGCGAAGCCTGCGAAGCAAGAAACCAAAACAAAAAGATGCCACGCTGATATATTTTCGAGCATATTTTGAATAGTTTTCAATGCCAATGACAGCAGCGCGCATTGCCATACAAAAATATGCAAGATCTTTAATCTTGCTAGGGATTTTAGGCGAGGGGAATGCAATGTAAAAGGCATTTCATAAATCAAATATATAAAATAATATAAACAGCGTGTGTACTGAATGTGCGTAGAATAATTATATTGATTTTTATATGACAGCTTTTCTTATATTGACATATAAGCTTTGCTATAAACATAAAATATAATAATAATAATATATATAAATGAAATATAAATATATTTGAGCTTTATTGACTATCAAGAACAGAAACTGAAATAATTTTATTATTAGAGGAATGCGAAACGTGTTCGATAAATACCACAATAATCAAGCAGTAGAAGCAGAATCTGCAGGGCGTCCTTTGAAATAAGTCTGTTGTTGAGGCTGTGCAGGCGAATGTGCAGCGCCCTGAGCGACATCTTTTAATCTATAAATATTGACGGTATTTAATGTCTACCAAAAGTATCACGTAATCTAAGAAAGAATCAGATATATGCTGAATAGAATTTCTTTCATTAACAAATTTAGCTGTAAATTGCCCACAGAGACATCAGTATCAAGTTGGGTTTGTGGAACGATCATCTGATGGCGTCTTGATGCTGTTCATCTGATGCGGAAGCTAAAGTCTTTCCTGGAAATTCTGTGTTGAAGAAGTGCGTAAAGGGCACCTTCTGCAGAAGTCCAGTAAAATTTTTACATGATTATATGCTAAAATCTCACTATTTTTTCTGCATGACATTTAATTTATATTTTTAAGAGTTGCAACTCAAAAATCCTTCTTCAAATCTTGAATAGATTCTATTAAAAATGTAAAATATTTTAAATATTTGAAAAATATACAAATATTCTTCAAATAGAATAAAAATAGAATAAAAATAGAATAGAAATTAAATTTATATTTATTATATTATATATTGTATATAAATAATAATAATAATATATAAATTATTAATTATTATTTATATACAATATATAATAAAATAAATATATTTCTAATTGTTAATTCTTTACTTAATTGTATAATTTTAACTAGTTTCTATAACAAACATTCTATGAATAACAAGCTCAAGCTTTTCAGGCCTTTGATCTGATTTTCTCTTTATGCAAATGTGTATGAAAATCTATATGAATTTTATTTCGTTTTCAATATTTTTATATGTCTGTGTATAGGTGTGTGTTTGTGTGTGTGTAAACGCACTTATCTTTCTCTTTTGCATAAATAATGCAAATAAAACGCGATAAACGATAGTTATATATTAGCGCACAGCGGGTAGCTGGCCAATAAAGTCGTACGATCGTTCGGCCCGGGTTTTCCCCGTCTAAGCCAAAGCTCTGACGACCAAGTGAAAATTGCTATAAAAAAAGGCAATGCTCGCGCACTCACTCAATGATGGCGACATCGTTCTGTTAATGGTCACACCATCTCCCTCTCACAACACACTCCCTCTCTCGCTCTCTCTATCCCTGTCTCTCTTTAGACATTGCGATCCTCCACAGTCCTGCTGCTGCTGCTCGATACCAAAACGCATTTGCGCCATTTGGCGGCGCTGGTTGATAAGTCAAGTTTTTATGGCCGCGCGCGCATTTAACTTGATTATAAACGACCGCAGGCGGCCGGGTAATATAAAATCGCTTTTCATTATAGCCGGGGCATGTGAAATTAATATGCCAGGCCAGCCAGATAGCAGTCAAGGCAGCCAAACCTCTAAGTCAAGTTCGTTGCCTAAGTCTTTTGTTTTGTTTTGTTTTTTTTTCGTGCTCAGCAGTTTCACTTCGTTTGTTTTTTTTTGCCGACTGCCTGCTGTGTGTGTTTGTGGGCAAACAAAATCAAAGTCGTCTCAAATGTTCATTAATTCAAATTGATTCTAATCGTGGCGCACTCATTAATCCAAGCGCCACCCCACGCATGCGGCGAAGAGCTCGAAAGGATTGCCAAAAGCATTTCCATTGCGGAGTTTTATTGATGGGACGCAGTTAGCTGCCGGACCTGAGATCTGCCAGCAACAATTTCATGATTAATGCACGCAATCCCTGGCGGATGCATGGCTACTGCCATGTTCTATGACAATCCCAAAAGTATATTTATATACAGTCAAAGCGAACAGGTAGACTGCTTACTTAAGATCCTTTTCTCTCTCTATCTCTCTCTGTGTGTGCACTTCCGCTTGCGAGCCACTTGTTACTTTTACAGACAAATAATATAAATTTTAAGTGCTGTTTGACCAGCAGATAAGGAGGAAGATCCTTCGATTTTGAATGCCAGACAGCAAACAAGGCAGCACACACAATGACACCTTCCAGAGGTTGACTTACGACCAGGAAGAGACAGAGCTACGTAAACAGACACACTTAAGTCAATAAATATACACATATATATATATATAGATATATATAATCATATATACATATTACAGATCATGCTGAAAACTGTGCTATGTGTAAATTAAACACGTGCAGAGCTAACGAACAAACATCGTGGCAGTCAGCTGCCGACTCGGCCAGCCGAGGCTTATGCAAGCCCCTGGGCTTGGGTCGTCTCAAGGTTGCCAACTGGCAGCATTGGGTCAAATGAGCTGCGCGGGCTGGAGCTGTAGCTGACCGCCAGTCGTGTGAAAATACGAAAAATGTGTACGACATTAAACGCCAATGAGTAAATACGAGCATAAATCAACATGACAAATGACTAAATATTCTGTGTGCCGACAACATCAGAGGAAGGCAACAAATATCAATGCGGCAGCAGAAGCTGACTCGACTGACACATACCACATAATTGAGCAAGGCGAACAAGCTTAAGGGAAGAAATCAATTACAATTTAGATCATTAAGGCATAAACTAGGTAAGAATCTGAAAAGCAAAATTTATGAAATGAAAATCACGTAGAAGGGCGAAATTTTTGTGGTATATGTAGAATGAGAGAGAAGCAAATAAATGGAATATGGTTGAGAAAATGATAAAGAGAGAAAGAAAGAGAGAGAAAGAGATAAATCAGAGAGAAAGAGAGAGAGAGAGGCAAAGGTGGTTCAGAGAGAAAGCCGTTAGACAAAGAAAGAGAGAGAGAGAGAGAAAGATAAGTGGGAGAGACATAGGGCTGTAGACATTTATTGGCTAAAGAGAGGGTGAGCAATCGGTGAAAATGAGAGGGAGAGGGAGAGAGGGAGAGACGGATAAAGAAAGAGATAGATATAGATACAGATAGAGAAAGAGATTACGAGTAAGATTGGTGGGTCACAGAGAGGAGGGGACAATTATAGGAGGGTCAGAGAGAGAGGGAAATCAGTCAGAAAGAGAGAGAGCGAAAACTTAATAGATAATAGTTTCAGAATAAGATATAGAGGCACGTAGTTATGAGCTAGAGAGGGAAATACGGAAAAGAGGAAGAGAGGGAAATGATACGAAAAAATACAGGCAAAAAAGAGAGGAAGGTTAAGAGGGAGTGTGAATGAAAGAGGTAGAAGGAGAGCTATGTACTTGAAAAGAGAGAGAGAGAGAGAGAGAGAGAGAGAGATACGTAGAGGTAGAGTCAAATATAGGCAAAGAGAGCGATAATTTAAAAGAAATTTAGAAGAATACAAAGAATTATAAGAGAGAAAATAATAGATAGATATATGTATACAGAGAAATATAGAGAGCGATTGAGAAAGACTTCAAAAGAAAGTGTAAGAGCGAGAGTGAGTATGGCTAAGTCGAAGACAGAGTAAAAGTGAAGAAAGTAAGGTGCAAAATGTACAACAAGAACAAATGATTAATGACTAAACTCACACAGAAGACCAATTCGCAAGCTATACTGTGTAAAAGATACGTGTTGGCTACCTGAAGAATATAAAGTTATTTAAAGAACTATTAAAAGAACAAGAAGAAGAGCAAGAAGTAAAGAATTAACAGCTTGGCAAAGTCGACATCTTAAATATAGAATCATTAGTTTCATAGATTATTATTATGAATATAATATGTTAGACAGTGTGAAGGCTTATAAATGAGAAGGTTATAAGACTGGAACTAATTTCTATTAGAGAATTGTATAGATTCAATGAATTTGATTATTACTATTTAAACATTGACATAGTCCGGCATGGCCCACAACAAATGTGCCCGAGCACAGGGTATGCGCAGCGTGCTGTACTTGCTGCTGTACACAGCTCCCGTGGTTGTTGTTTATGTTGTCGTCGTTGTTGCTGTTGTTGTTGTTGTTGTTGTTGTTGTTGTTGTTGTTGTTGTTGTTGTTGTTGTTGTTGTTGTTGTTGTTGTTGTTGTTGTTGTTATACAGACCATTGTTTCGCCAACGAAATCTGCATAAATGGGTCAATTTTTTGGCTTTGGTGGCGGCGGCCCATTGGCTTCGGCTCTGCCTTTATGTACTTGTTACGCCCGCCCGAGCAATGCGAGCCCATTTATCGAGCTGCATTGAAAGTTTCAGTCAGTTTTATTCTTTTTTTCTGTTTTTTTTTCGTTTTTTTGGTTTATTCATTTCAGCAGTGCACAGCCCGCAGCAGCAACAGCAGCAACAATAACAAGGGACGTTGCTTTGTTTTGCATTTAATTTTTATTTATGGCTTGTTAGTTGGTGCTGCATTTTGACGCCAACTCCCAGCCGAAGAAAAATCTCTGCTCTCAACACCGAGCGAGCAGCGGCAGCCGCATTCCAGGGAGCTCATATTTCTAGAAATCTTGCAGAGTGCGAATCTGGCGGGGCTGCTAAGTTCAGAGCCGCCATGAAATGTGCAGCCTATGAGCTGTTACAAATACGCCGCTGACAACATTAAGTCCAACACCACCGCACCACCACACCACCATCACAGCAACACGCAGCACATCCGCTGACAGCAGGCGCTGGCAAGCAATTGTGCGTGAAGTCAGTTCTATATGGCGAACCGTTGACAGCGCCAATAGATAGACCATATTGTGGGTAGAGTAGCGAAATCGAATTGGCAAATTCAGTATATAATACAATATATATAATAAATAATAATAATATATATAATATATAATATACAATATATATTAATATATATATGAATATGCTGAGTGAAATTTACCTATTTTTTGCTTCAAATTTGAAATATTATTGGCCATGTTTTATATATATGGTCCAGCCTAATTATTGCCTCACTTTGGTCATTAGCCCAGCTTTATATAGGTTTCTATTTCTTTCATTTCTATTCAGAACACTGAGCGCTCTATGAATAAACGGTTGCGTCCACATCGCGCTAAATTTAACCGTATAGGTTTGTGGTTTTGTCGAACAACATCCCCCTGAAACTCATGCTGGACAAGAAAAAACATCTAATCCTACAACATATAACTAACCCAGATACTCATATATCCAAAAAATATAACAATAGTATTATCATGAATCTTAAAGTTCATGCTCAGCAGTCCAAGCGTAACTTTATTAGTTTCATTTACACATTCCGTCTAAGAAATTTACAAATTAATGCTTAGACAATACTTTTTGAAACATTTGAAACTCATTTGAATGCTCTATAAATGATTGACTGTCAGAAGAATCTGAATTAAAAGCTCTATAAATGCTTGACTGCCAAAAGAATCTCATTTTACTGCTCTATTAATGATTGATTGCCAGACTGTAATCGCAGCTTTTGCTTGATAGATTTTTAAGTGTTTTGCAAGCCACCAAATTGATTTGCGGTTCTAAATGCGGTTTTGCTAAAATAGTTTTAACCGCAGCTACACACACACACATACACACACACACACATATACATACACTCTTGCTCACATGTTATTATAGCTATCTGAATAGAAATAGATGAAGGCGAGGCATACGAAATACAATTTGAGTCGCCACAGAGTCTAACCCAGTCGAGCTATGCCCGCGCCGTCTCTGCCTCCTCTACCGACCGCCGACTGACTATATAACGATAATTATAGAGAACGCTCGATGCCGCCGTGTCACAGTTGCCACATAAATCAAAGCCAGGCGGAAAAGTCAGTCAGGCGGGCAAAGTTGCCGCTTGCCACGCGCGGCGACTCTCCGGACTACGTCTCCGGCTCTGCTTTCATGAAATCATAATTCTGTGCTGCCGTCAGCTGCGGCGTTTTCAAGTTCCCTGCCGAAAGAGCTCAACCAGTTTGCTCGGACTGGATGTCAGTTGGCTTTGTCTTGAGTTGGTGATTTTGATATATTTTTTTTTATGTTATTTTTTTTTTGCAGCACACAGTGGTTACTTTTCTGGCATCCGTCTTTGTAATTAGGCGCTCATAATTAGCCAGCCAAGCTGAGCGATTTCTTATAGAGCTAGAAAAAGGTGGGTTTAGAAAGTTTGTAAATTTGTTGATTATTAGCGCGATAATATTTAATTAGATTTCTGCCAGACACCTTGACGACGTGAAAGGCAGCCGAGCAGCCGAGCAGCCGAGCTGCGAGCTGCCCAGCTCAGAGTTTTGGGCACGGCTCATTACGCAAAGCCAACAGCAGCAGCAGCAGCAGCGACCACAACAAGTGGGTTGTGCTTTGCATATGCACGTTTCCGTTTGCAAAAAAAAAAAGAAAAAGAAAAAAAAAACTTTTGCAATTTATAGTACTTAAGCTAAAACCGACTCCGCTCCGCTCAGCTGCTCCGAGCTGCTGCGGCCTTGATCGCCTGCTACGAAGCGTTGCGAGGCGAAAATGTTGCAACGTTTGTTCTGCTGATTGTTTTGTTTATTTGCTAAAAAGTGTTTGTTAGGCACAACAGAATCATAAAACTGTAAACACGAAATGCATAAATTGCAAGTCGAGAGCAGAGCCGCACTTAACCCAGTTAGCTGGCAGCAACAGCAACTGTTGCTGCCACAGATCGGCAACATTGCGTGCCACTCTGCTATTGATTGGAGCGCGGTTCTCGCCAGATCAGCCAGATTAGACTACCCAGTCAGCTAGTTTTTTGGCTGTACAATTAGAGGAGTCTGTTATAATAATAAAAAATGTCAGGTGCATAAATTCAAACGTTGGAAATTATAAAACAAGCAATTGCTGACATGCCAAATACAAATATTGTATGCTGGCTGCATTATTCACAAATCAACAAACATATCAAAGACATTATCACCTGGCATAGCCTGGCCAGGGGTGGCCCAAGTGCGGTAGCCAAATGACAGCAGGATGCAGCTCGGCCGTCAGACGTCAGCTGTTGTTTGTGTGTTGTTTGCCACACACAGGAAATACACACACACACGCACACACACACTCATGCAAATGGACGACGGCTTAATCACCTGCGGGCTGATAAACGGATAGGCATACGACAGCACTAGGCTGGGCGTGGCCAGACAAGGCCTGGCCGACTGCCTGGCTAATTTCTATAAACAAATTTCATAGCGCCTGGCCAACCGAACTTTGATGTACAGTTAGGCAGAGAAAAAAAAACAAAAATAAAATAAATGAAAAAAAAAACGAGCGCCAAGTTGTCTGCAAGTGTTGCACATCGCACAGATGCCAGCGCCGCGATACAAGCCAAAGGCCAGCGACAACAACAACAACAACAGCAACAGCAACAACAACAACAACAACAAAATCAAAAACAATGGTGGCAGCTGCTACCGCCACAAAACATAATCTCCAGCGATATCTCAGCGAGCAGCGGCATTCGTGTGGCTTCCTTGGCCTGCTCCTCCAACAGCAGCAACAGCAGCAGCAGCAGCAGCAACAGCTTCCACTGCAACAGCAACTGCTGCCGCTGCCTGCTGCCCCCGCAGCAACTGTCTAAGTAGCTGCAGCCGCTGCCTGCCTTTTGAAGCGCCGGCGGGCCAATGCTTTGCTTTGGTTTGCTTTTTACTCAATGTTGTTGCTGTTGCTGTTGCCGTTGCCCGGGCGTCCGTAACTAATAAAAATTTCAATTTGTACGCTAAACGGTTATTGACGTATTACCGCTCGGCCAGCCACGGCAACAGAGAGGTAGCAGCAACGCCTTTAGTTATTGTTTCTTTTGGTGCATTGCAACGTCTTCGTAATGTTTTATTCATGCCAAAAACAACAGCAACAGCAGCAGCAACAGCAACAGCAACTGCAACAGCAACAATTGCAGTTCCACTTAGACTTAGGCTTTCGCTGGCAATGCGAAAATAGATTTCTACGAAAGTTCGTTTCATATTTTCGGCTAATTTTGATTAGGAACTCCGTGGCAACTTTGCCCTTGACACGGTTGGGGCGCACCTGTGCAGGTGGCAGCGGCAACAATTCAAATTATATGCCACCAGCGCAGAGAGCGGAACCTAATCATGTCAATTTTCATATCCGGCCGCATCTTAATTACACATCTTTGTGCGCCTCAATAGGCCAAATGATTGTCTATCTTTATGGTAATTACGGTAACTGGCTTAATTACATAACCAAGGCGTCTCGCGCAGCGCTCGGCGCTTTCAAATTTCATACAATTTGCTGTAGACAATGCGGCATGACATTAACCTGAAGTACGCCTTGATGTCAAATCCGATTTTCAAGAGGCGTATCAAAGCAGAAAACAAAACTAGTTAGATCGAGTCAGATGCTGATGTGGCCATCGGATATGGCAAAAGCTTCTCAAAAACTTCAATACTATTTTTTTTTTTGGCAATGGCAATGGTAATTTCGTAAAAAAGCAACTTGCGATAATTATATGCGTATAGTATGCGGAGGGCTTTACTTAAGAGTCGCCTATAAAACCGAATGCCTTGAATAATTATAATTAAGAATATAAAATATTACAGATTAATATACATATATATATATATATATATATATATATATATATATATATATATATATATATATATATATATACATATATTTGAGTGTTTGTATATATTGTATATATGCAAACAAAATTCGATTGAGATCAGTTGAAAGAGTGGGATAGGAAGTATTTTAAAATACATCATCAAAGAGAGAGGAAGATATATAAATATAGCGATAGAAAATGCGAGGGAGATAGAATATAATTGTGAGAGACAGAGAGAGAGAGAGAGAGAGAGAGAGGGATAGAGCAAGAGAAAGAGAAAGAGAGCGAGAGAGATAAATGGAAATATTTGATGAGAGAAAAGAATAAAAAAAGAGGCTGAAAGAGAACGGGGAGAGACAGAAACAATGACGGAAGGAGATAAAGATAGACAAAAGAACAGAGAACAACCGCAAAAATGATAAAGAGAGATAAATAGAGAGACAGAGAGAGAGAGAGAGAGAGAGAGAGAGATAGAGAGATAGAGAGAAAGAGAGAAAGAAAGAGAGAGTGAGATAGGAATAGAAATAGACAGTGATATAAAGAGAAGAAAATAGAGAAAGTAGAGTAGAGCAATTGAGAGACATACAGAGAGTAAAAACGGGAAAAAGAGATATATCAGAGGAAAATAGACATACATATATTTTTAAAAATACAGAGAAAAATATAAACAAAAAGACAAAGAGAGAAAGAGAGAGAGAGAGGTGAAAGGGATCCTGGAATAATAAGAGAAAAGCAGTGTGTGTGAGAGAGATAGAGACAAAAGATACTATAGAAAATAACATTCTTTGCAAATCAGCATGAAATTAACTTAGTCATATACATTTTTATGTAATTTATACAATTATTATTATTAGCTTGAAACTTTAGCAACACAAATTATTTTAAAATCCATTTCTTATATCATGCAATTAGTAATCAAATGATTAACAAAGAAGAAATGCAACCACATTCCGTTAATTCCGTTAATTTACGTTTTACTAAATCTCTTTGGGTATGCGGCTGCCTCATAAAAGGTTCTGCTGTAACTAATCTATCAAATAGTAGCTAAAAATATTTACATATAATTTATACTATAGATATTTGAGTAGATTTACCTAAATATTATTAAATATATTTGTAATCAAATATGATTAAATTCAGCAGTTGGATTTTACTCTCTGAATTACGCAGATGACCGTCAATTGCTTAACAGAAAATCTGTAGAAAACCCGGAAACACTTTGATTAACTACTCTTGACCGCATTCAAGGCTCAGCCAGGCATTGTCGCCAGTTCATCAAACAAAGAACAGACAGCGATGCTTCACTTCACACAATCCTGATTGCATTCGCCTCCCACACACACACACTCACTCTCTCACACACACACACACAATTGCCAATTAAGGGGCAGCTCAGGCTCGTTGAATATACATTTATTTTCCATTTAATTAACTTCCTTAAACGCTTAACATGTTTTTACATAATTATTGCAACAACAACGCAGGCAAATTAAATTAAACAAAGACAACAACAACAACAGCAGCAGCAGCAGCAGCAACAAGTTATGTAGGTCACAGAGCGCAGGCCAACAACAACAAGAAACAAAATGTAAGAAGGAGCCAACAACAAACGACAAACAGTTTGGCAGACAGACGAACGGACGGACAGACGGACAGACGGGCCCGACTCGACATAAAAGGCTAAACACATCCAACTGTACAATCGCATAAAGATCACGATTAAATGAGTGCGCAATTGGATCAAATTTGCGCCAAGAGTGAAGCCAAAAACTAAACGAAGCAACAACAACAACAGCAACAACAACAGTAACAACAACAATCAAGACAGTGTAGGGACCCACTCTGAGCCACTATTCAAATGGCTCATAAAATTGCTAGCTGGTTGTTATTGTTGCTGTTGTTGCTGTTGTTGCTGTTGCTGTTGTTGCTGCAGTCCCATGGCAGTAAAATTGAATGCGTGTGGGTTGCAATGTGACACATACTGTCATTATTACCAGGCAACAACCTCTAGCGGCATGGCCCGGCCAGGCTCATATTACTGCGGCTCAATGCGAGTTGGCGGCTCGTTACAGGAAAAGTTTGGTTTCTTTTTGGGCAATGCAATGGCAGATTGGCGGCAACGGGAAGAGAAGCGACACTAACTATTTATGCATTATGCAATCGGCGACATTGCCATTTGTTTGCTTTTTTATTTTTATTTTTTATTATCTTTTCATAAGCTCAGCTTAGACAATCGCTGTTATCGTTAATAATTGGCAAGGCGTAACCCACTAATACAGCAGCTCGTAAATCTAATGAAGGAAAGCATCCTTAAAAAACATATAATGATATATGGATATATCTTGTTTCAGTAGGTAAAGTTGTGAAGATGCAAAAAAAACTTTGTCATATAAATGAATTTAAATATAATGAAAACTTCAAAAATATGAAGATATTAAGTTTATGTCGAAATGTGTAGAAATGAGGCATAGGGATGTATCTCATATATATCCTATAATAATAATAAGCAGTTGACTTGATCATGATCTGTTTGTGGATTGGGCTGTCCTTCTGTCTTTGGAAGATACGATGCCTCGTAAGTGCTTCTAAAAGACGCGTAAATAAGTGACTTTTGATTTCCACTTAAGTGATTAATAGTATTTAAGAGCATTTTTAAGAGCTAGAATAATCATTTTTGTAAATATCACAAACAGAGTTAGCGAAACTTAAATCATCTGAATATAATACTTAAGTCATATTAGAAAATAAATTTATGTTTAATATCAATAAAATAAGCTCTATTAAGTAAAATATTATTTGATATTAATGTTTTTTTTTTTAATATTTTTTTTAAATTTTAATTTTTTTAATTTTGTTTTTTTTTTTTAATTTTATTGTTAATTATTTATATTTATTTATTTATTTTTATTTGTATGGTTAATTTCATACAAAAAGTCTTACATTTTTAAAGAACTTTAAGCATTGCTTTGATAACTATGTCGCTAAAAAAACTGAAATATTATTATTATTTGTGTGAAAGTGCTAAAGTAGATTTATTTAATGTAAAATGATAAATACGGCTAAGTTTGTTGAATAACAAATCCAAAATTTGTATGAAGAGTAAAGTGGAGATAAAGAAAGAAAGAAAAAATGACACATATGAATTATGAATAATTGAAACAGTAAATCAGAAGATAGATTGTGTAATTGATCTAAATAGTGTCTTGAAATATGATTTCCGCTATGTAGCCACGGTTGTCACGTCAAAGGCACAATCTGGAGCAGCAGCAATTTTTGACAATCATTAATCATCGTTGTAGAAGACATGAAAGAAAGACTCTGCCAGCTCATAGAGAGTTTCAAATAGTATGAGTGTTATAATCTTGCGACAGAAGTGAATGGATAATAATACTCACTTCAACTGCGACGATTCTGGCTATTTACGTAAATATTCAAGTTCATCATTATGTACGCTGTTATGTATGCGGAAGGAAGAAGATATACAAGTTTGAAGAACAGAACTCTGATTTTGATATAAAATATGAAAGTTGGCAAATTGCAAGTTTTACTCCTGTGAATAAATATCTATACTAAAATGTCTAACCAAATTCAGTAAGAAGCCACTATCAGGTATTATAATGGATTATTAAGTAAAGCGTATAGAGAGCTTAAAGGTGAAACATTCTTTAGATTAACCTGAAATATATATAAATAGTTAGAGAGATAGTGGCAGGAAGAGGGGGCGAGAAGTTGACAGAGAAATGGAGAGCATGTGAGGCAAAAAGCTCGACAGAGAGTGAGAAAATTGAAAGCCTGAGTATGATTACATAAAGTAAATGAATAACTTTAACTATGTGTGAGTGATATAAAAAGAATAAAAAAGGATAAAATACTTCTATGACTTGACTGCTCCTAACAAAGTCTTTCTCAAGCTGTACTAGGCTGTTGCAAATACACAAAGATTATTTAATGAAAATGCTAAAAATGTTGCTCATAGTACAATGGAAATCAAGTATGGTCTCATTGCAGAGCGACAATGCGGAAATGGGAAATGAGTCGAGTGTCAAGTGGCAGATCTATGGCGCAAATTTAAAGGCCTGCCAGGCAAACGAATCGCAAGGCACAAAAAACTGCTCTTAATTCTTGCAGTGAAAGCCAGGGAAGCAACAGAGCACAACAGAGCACAAATGAACAACGAACAACGTGCAACGAAAAGCGAACATTGCCACTGATTAGCCGGTAGCACAGTTGGCCTGGAGTGGAGTAGAGTGGAGTGGAGTGGAGTGGAGGGGAGTGGCTGGAGGTGCAACAGTTGGCGCGCACCTTGGCAAATGGCAATAAATTTTGCACTTGAAATAAAAAGTAATGCTGGAAATTGTAACATAAAGCAACTGTCACACATAAAAAAATCAAGACTGAGGACCAGCTCCAATTGCGACTGGAGACTAGCCAGATCCAAGTCCAAGTCCAAGCGAGGCAGTTGCAGAATCAGCCGCTGACTGACTTGCAACTGTCAGTTGGCAGCCAAGTTGCATGTCCGCGCCAATTGCTACCATTTTCATTTCGTTGACAATTTTCTGTTTATTTTTATTTAGTTTTTTCGTGGATAACATTCACCTATCGGGCGTCGGCTGCGTGGGCTGCGCTTAGTGAAAATTTGCAAAAATATTTGGTCAAAATGTAAAAGTTATGGCAACGGTCTATGGAGCAGACGGAGATGATGGTGGGGGATGTTGGAGGAGATCTCGGCTTCAGACTTCGTCGTCGTCTGGCAAATGTTAATTTACGATTTCAATTTGGCGGCCGTTGCGGCTGGCGCATAATTTATGCGCCTTAATTGAACCGGCTCATGGATCGTGGCTCATGGACAATGCGCGGGGTCTACTGGGCATGCGGTTGGGGGCCTTAACTTGAACTTCAAAGAGCGCACTAAGTTATGACATGAAAGTCGGTTAGTCACGTCTGCAGCATCGTCGGCGACGACGGCATGATGCATTTGACACACATTCGTATCTAGCCCCAATGGATGGATAGCTGCATGCCGCATGCCGCATGCCGCATGCCATATGCCACATGTCGTTTGGCTTACCTTGCCATATGGCTGTGCCCAAGGTCACAAGAGCAGTTGGATCTGCGTTTGGAGCTACATTAATTCGCAGCGCTGCCATGACGATCAGCTTTTGTCTGGCTGTCAGATGCGGGCGAACCAATTTATTTGAATTTGAGCTAAGTTTGTAGCTAATTCAAGGGCATGCAGGCGACTGCTGGGAGCTGTCTGACGTCTCTCTCTCTCTCTGAGTCAATTTATTTCAATTAGAAACTCGTGTGTGAAAATCGAGTTCAATTTGAATAAAATGAGCCGAGTTGTTGGTTGGAGTAATTGAAAAATGCAAAGTGCTTGCAGTAGCCAACAACAACAGAGTGCTACATAACCTGCCGCAGCTGTAGGGATACCGGCAGCAGGGCTGCCATTGATATCGATGGAGGCAACTGTGACCCAGTACAACAACCTTCAAACAACTTTCGTTGCATGGCGTAACCGGGCAGGCAATACAACAATGCAACAAAGAGCCAACACCTTTCCACCTTTCGCTTGGGGCTTGTGGCGCATAGCTGCGAGTTAGTCAGGCATATCAGGCTGTAACAGCTGACACAATGTGTGCTTTCTAAAGTCCAATGCGAATTCCAGTTAATAAGTCGCCAAACAAATGTCGGCCCATAATAATGCAAATCAAGCAACTGATGATGATGATGATTATGATGATGCAATGCGAGCCCAAAATCAATCTCAAATAACTACAATTGCATCCCTCTTCGTCCTGGCCAAAAGAAATGAATATGCTACACAATCTCGGCGCTGATTTGTTTTTGGCCAAGGCAGACGGATAATGGGGCTCTATTATGTTAACTCGATTTGGGCAAACAGTGCGCTAAATTATTGTTATTATTTCCGCCTCGCAACAAATTGGCAGCCAAAATAGAAAAAAAAAACGGCCAAAATATACAATAGCCAGATTTCGAAATTGGGCTTACAAAATTGGCAGACAGATTTCCCCCCCTCACTCTTCCTATCCCCCGGACCACCTCCTGCTAACCATAGATATATGTTTAATTTGAAATGGGAAATTTTTCAGCTCGCTCGTACCTGATACAAATCAATCATTATATTTCTTTTGGAGGCAGCATAATTTATACCCTTTTGCTTGTTTTCACTTCCTATTAAATTATATTTGGCATTTAACGAACGCCAAGTGGGCGCACCACCACCACCACCAACAACAACAACAACAACAACAACAACAAATTGACATCAATTACAAGACAAGCGACTCCTGTTGCCAGACCTCGGGCCCTATGCCAGCAGCCTCTGGGCTCCCAAAAGGCGCGGCATTGACGGCTCTTTGGGTTGCATTTGACGCGCGTCCATTGCCGAGTTTAAAAACTTCATAAAGAGCCTTTCTCAAACGGCACAGCCACCCGCTCAAGCCGCACCACCCGCAATTCCTATGCCGCTCTCAACGTGATTGAGTAATTTCGATTGTCTTGTGGCAGAAGTTTATCAAGCCATATAATATTAACGACATGCCCGGATTGCTGCTGTGCTCAACAAAAACCAAACAAAACGAGCCACTGCCAAAAGAAAGGCAAATAATGCGACGGCCGCACGTCATTTATGGGTGGGTCGGGGTATATTTTGTCTTAACTTTTTTTTTTTTTTTTTGGGTGTCGCTGTTTGTTGGTGGCGCAACGTTTTTAATTATATTCCTGCCACAGCTACCAGAGAGTATCGAACTGAAAGGCAGACATGCTTTGTAACAGCAAAAAAGAGTGTAAAAAAAAGAGAAAAATTAAATTGGTTTTGACTGGATTTATGCATAACGGGCCAGCTCCAGTCGATTGGCTGGTACTTTATAAAGAGTATTCCCGAAATTGTGCTTGCGCTTGTAAATTAATCATATGGTGGCATTCTCATGTATATTAATGTGCAAGAATTTCGCGAGACCTAAAAATTGTGGAGAGGTCTGTAGGGTGCAATATGTTGTAAGTTGCATTCAAGTGAAGTAATTAATAATGATAGCAAGATTCTTCAAATAATATATATAATTTCAAAAATTATATAATTTACAATTGGTTTTTAATGGTTTTATTGAGTGCAGAGTATTTGTTATAGTTATATTATTAGCTATAAATTTTATGTTTCATATGTTTATAATGTGTATGTATATATACAAAAGTCACTGTGAAATGCAGAAGAGATTGTTTGTCTAGAACGAACAGACGCCATTATTAACAGACTTGACGAAGTCTTCCTGAAATCTAACCAATTTTAGAGCATTCTATGGTGCCAGTATATGAAAGCAGAGTCAATATAAATGCAGCTTGTGTGCACTGTAATAATACAACATATACATAGATATTAGATCGGCTTAGATTTGTTTTATCTCATATTTGTAGAAATCTATTTATTGGGTTGTCCGGAAAGAAATTACTGATTTTTTAAAAGAAAGTAAATACATTTGTAATAAACCTTAGAATGAACTTTAATTAATTATATATTTTCAATTTTGTTCGATAACCTTTTTCCATCTTTTCGACAAATTCATTATTCAATATAATTTTAATTATTCACATATTTTATATTTTTTTCCGTTATATTTTTACCGTGTATTTTATTTTATATATCTCGAATTTGTATAAATTTAAACTGCATTTATATATATTTAATTGTATTTTAATACTTAAAGAAAATTCAGCCCATTTGGTTTTGAGATTATACGTAAACGTAAAATGCTAAAGGAACTGTATACATTTTTGATCAAAACGATGAGCTGAGCAGATCTAGAAAATATTTGTAATCTGAGAAAGCTGGTTCTACGTTTACTATAAAATACAATATATATATATGAGGGGCGTGTCCCTTTCAGGCTACTATACATATATATATATATATATATATTATGAAAATAATAGAATAAATGTTATTCAAAAATAATTTCTATCATACAGCGGTTTTAAAGTTTCACATCGAAATGAAACCCTTAATAAAATCATATATAGTCTTATAAAAAAAAGAAATAATAATCATAAAATAAAGAAATAATTTGCGAAGATTTCAATGAAGTTCAAACGTAATTGGACAAGCGAAGCCTAGGTGAGTGTTTGTAGATTTGCATACAATATAATTAATTGAAGCTGCACTTACCTTATAACTTAAGGTATCTTCTAGTTTGGCACTCTCAACTAAACCAACTCTTATTTACTTATGTTAGCAGCTTGCATCAAAGCAAATACCGCGCTGGCATGCTTAATTTTGTGCGGAGAGAACTCTTTGACACGAATTGATTAACGCACTCGAAACTCAATACTTGTCAATTATCGTGGCTAAATCAAAAAATATCAACGACTCATTTTTCGTTGATGGATTTTGGTGTTTTTTTATATATGGGGTTTTTTTTTTTGGAAAGGTAGCCCTTTGCGGCTTGTGCAATTAACTGGGTCGCATTTTTTGGATGCATTTCTTTGGGCACCTGGAGCCCACATCCAACATGCTGTGCACTTTTTCAACAACTGTGTAGAGATTGCACATATCAAATTTCATGCCCATCAGTCTCTATACCACATACCTTTTAAAGCCCTTTTAAGACCATTAACAGTGCCCAAAGTAACTGAAAGCCTTTCAGCCGACAGTCGATTGAAAGATACGAATACACAAAACAATCAGTTAACAACAAAAAGGCAGGCAGCCAGACAGCTGCACAAGGTCGAGTGCCTAAAAATATTAATTAAATCATTAGTGTAATAAATTATGTATTAAATGCGCCATTCAGATGTGTTTGGATGGATACCCTCAACTCTTCTCTCTCTCTCTTTCTTTGATCACGCATGAGTCATTAGCTGGTCGGCCACACACACTCACAAAGCAAAGCTGGCAATGTGCGAAAATGCTGCAATTAGCATGCAGCCAGCTGCAGTCGGCTAGGTAGCTGTGAAAACACTTTCCCAATCATCAAAGTCATTCAAACGCTTTTCAACTGCACGCGCGTGCAGTGGCCTTCTGTGTGTATCCGCTGGATGCATATTGTGTTGATATATTAATGATGATTTCTCGTTTTTCGTTCGTGTCTATTGAGTTGCATGATTCAACACACACACACACACACACACACACGATGATAGCTGCGTATCTGCTGGTAGTTGTTGTATCTGTATCTTTAGCCCCTGTTGTAGCTGTAACTACATCTATTATAGCACTGCTGTGCGCGTATCTCGTGCAGCTCTTTCTTTCTGTTTCGAGAGGGGGGCGTCAATTTTGTAATCAAATTAGCGCGCCCGCTGCGCAAATGCACCATCATTTTTATTTGTGTGCATTCATATTAATATGTTATAAACAAAAAATTTTATTTAATGTTTACTCAAACCATCAATATGCAGCTTCCTGCTCTTACTTATGACAGGTAAATGCGAATTTTTACATAGTTAACAATCTAAACAAAACAAAACAATTATGCAATAAATTTTATGGACATTATTGTTAGCGAATTTTTATCTTTTATTGGTGTGAAGCTTTGTAATGTAATGTAATCCGAATAATAACTTTTGCCCCACCGAGTATATTCAAACCAATTTCAATAAGTAAGGATAGCTCGTTCTCCCTAACTAATTATCTGTTGGATCATATTATTAAATAGGAAGTCCTTAGCTCATCTTGATAATATCGTTATTGAGCTGAATTTATCTTCAATCATCATCATTCAAAAGGAATTATCCAAATAATTTTCACATTTTAATAAATTAGGCGAATGGCATGGAAATTAATCAAATTCTCGTATGACAGATATATACATATTTTTTGGCAACTATCTCGCAAGGTCGATCAGAAATAGAATCGCACGTTGAGCTCTGATTATTAGTCACATCGCTTGGATTATGTGTTTCAGCCACAAATTGTCAATTTTCATTTGGCAAACCGAATCGTGGTCTAAATTTACTATTTGCACATAGAAGCGAATATATGAATGTACTATTTTTATAGGCACAGCCCGAGGCAGACAGCGATGCGACTGCTGGGAGTGAGTCAGCTTTGGCATCGTTGGCGTCGCCGTCGCCGTCGCCGTTGAGTGATTTGTTGTTTGACGATTTATTCATGGCGAAAATGCGAAAAGATACGTATTGCTTGGGCATTAGCTGAGCGAGACATTTGACACTAAATGCAATTTAAAGGCAATAAAACAAAGCGCAAAATCCATTTAAATAAATGCTCATTATGCATGCGGCGTCATATCTCGAGAACGGCTCGGAGAACTGCTCGAAATGCGAATTTGCATACAACGCGGGCCCATGGAGAGCAGACAGCAAGACAGTTAGACAGTCAGACAGACAGCTCCAAAAAGGGAGTGCCTCAGTCTGCAGCGGTTCTTGGAGGCCGCGAAGGTGACGGTGACAGCCAAGACGCCGAAGTCATCGTCGTTGTCGCCTGACACACTGACACTGACGAAGCTGGGGGCTGCGCCTAATTGATTAATTGCAAAACAACGGCGCAACACGATTTGCATTTGGATTTTGATTTCGGATTTTGATGCTGTGGCTGCCATTTTTTAGAGTGCAATGGGAACTGTCAATTTGCATTTAATTCGGCAAAAATAAATTGCCGATTGACTCACGACTTGGCTGCGGGTCGCGCAATTTTCGATTTAAATGAAACCACAAGGCTGAGATTATTTTTGTAAGATACTACAATATATCGAAATTACTCACATCTGGCAATTTCGACTCACATCAAGCCATCAGTAGCAGTAGCCGGCTGACATGAGATTCAATTTGTGATTATTTTCATTGATGCGTGCGATTTGAGTTTGTAGTTTTTTTCTTTCTCATTGATCGATGCTAATTTAAAGCGCAGGTCATTAATAATTATAATTGGCATAAGCCTAGAGCTGACCTCTGTTGTGGCCTTGCATAAAACAAGTCGCATTATGCAGTTGATTACAAGCCAGGCAACAAGCGGCTTACATTGTTTGCCCCCAGGCAACTAGCCAAGCAACAACAACAACAACAACAACAACACAGACAACGGCAACGTCAACAAAGTGTCGATGTTAACATTAAGCCAGCGACAAAATGAAGCAGATAACTGCGGTTTTTAATCAAATCAAATGCAACAACAAAACACAACAACAACGACAACAACAACAATCGTCGGCCAGCTGTAATGTAATAGTTGCAGCAACAATGAACAACCGAATGGAAAGTGTTAAAAATCTGATTATCATGCGGTGGCGCTGCTTTTCACATGCATGCACATTTTTCTTCCCTCTGGTTTTGCATGCCAACTGGCAATTGTTGTTGCTGTTGCTGTTGCTGTTGTCAGGTAAATGAACTTATAATTGGCCATAGAGTACACACAGCGAGGCATGCAACAGCCGTATGTTGATGAGCTGCCCGTGCCAAGAGCAAACCATTTTGCATTTTGTGTTGTGCATTTTGTATTTTGTAATTAAAATGTCTCTCTGTGCGGTGAGTTTTTATCCACTGAACCCATTGAAAATGGGAAATCGGGGTATAATGGTTTCGCGAAAATGTACGTAACAGGCAGAAGGAGGCGTGCCACACTCTATAAAGTATATTTATTCTAGATCAGCCCGACAGAACGAATCGATAAAACCCTGTCCGTCTGTCCGTCCGCAAAGATCTTCGAAAGTACAAAAGCTAGAGGTATGAAATTTTACATAAATACTCATGTATAACATACTTGCTGAACAAGTTTATCATTTTTTTCGATAACTCATTGAATTTCGTTTTTATCGGAATTTATCGATAATATGAATTAGTTTTTTTACGCGTGGTTTATACATGGTTTGAGCTAGAGATTTTAAATTTTCAATGAAGTTGCGGGTAATGAATGCGAAGATTTTGTAATCTTTAGATTTTGGATGCCACGCCCCCTTCGCCACAAATTAGAAAAGAACGTATTTAAAATACTAGAGACTTGTGCTTTGGCAAATACGCACATATCAGTACCATTAATAAGTTGTGCAAGTTTGATATAGATAGTCCCTCGTTAAGAAGTTATTCAACAAGTAAGTTCCCATAGTCATACCCACATTGCAAATGCAGTCGCTGCGTCAACTGCGCAGTTAGCAGAGCACATGCTTATACATGGGTACATATGTGTGTATTTGTATGTATTCTTAAAAGAAACGTAGAATGATTGAATGATTAGCTCTTCACAGGGCTCAGGGTATCTCTTAGTTGAGCAGTCTCGACTAGAGCACTCTTACTTGTTTGAATATTTATTTTATCTGCAAATAAAGTGATAAATGTATGCAAATATTCATTTTGCATTCTTCATTGTTATCGATGGCTAAGAAAAAACTAAAAAAAAGCTAAGTAGTCTTTCCACCTATCTCTACCCCTGCCCCTGTCCCCGCCCTAGTTTTCTTTTTTGCAGGCGCCAAGCTAAGCAAATAATAATAAACTTTCACGCCCATTAATTGGCTTTGCGTGTTTTTGCTCAGCTTCTGCAACTGCCAACTGCCAACTGGCCACTGGCAGCCGACAAGTGAGCACTGGATGACGTCGACGTCGACGTTGCCCGGCGCTTGACCATTTCAGTAATTCGTCAGCAAAAATACTACACATAAGTAATGTTATGGCGGCGGCCATGAAGCCTGCGAAATGCAACGCCATGTCACAAAAAAAAGGTCATAAAACAACTTGCAAACAAAACTAAAAACACTTTCACTGCAACCTTGAGACGAAGAGTAACAGGCGTTGCCAGATCTGCTCGCTGCTCTGCACTGCTCTGCTCTGCTCAGCTGTCCAGCTGTCAAGCAACTGTGGCTGTCTTCAGTCTGGACAGCCGCCCAATTAACCACATTTGTTTCAGACTTGTTACATAGTTTGTGGGCCTGGCTGGTGAGTGATTTCGTTTCAAGTTCGATTATGCAAGTCCAAAAGTTCTGTGCGCGGCCAGACGGAAATGAAAGACTTAAGCAACAAACTCGTTTAGGCTGTCCATCTGCGGCTGCTGCTGCTGCTGCTGCTGCCCATTGAAACGAACTAAATTAACAAAATCATATATCACTGGGTACTTGGGCTGCGCAGCGACCTCCCAGCAAGACGACTCGCTGCTCGGCCCCTCGCTGTGGAATTGCAGCTTGTTGCTGGCCTGATTTATGTCTTGCACCAAATGAAATGAATTGTGTAACCTTTTTTTTTACTTTTTTGCTGGGCATGGGCCAAAAGCATGAAGCAAGTTAACGCGAATTTCATGTTTTTGATCGTGGGCAGCAGCACGCAGCATCATCAGGCTGCCTGACTGAGATGCTGAGGATGCTGCAGATGCTGCGGATGCTGCTTATCGCTGGCGGCGCATCGCTCGCACGTTGCGGCCATAAAGCAAATCAAATTGCAACAATTGTTGGTAATATGTTAATAAATTTTTCTCTTACTCTTCGAGCAGCAGCTTCACTTTCATTTACTTGCGCGCGATTCTGAATGAGCTTCGTTTAAATTGAATTTATTACAAACCAACCCATGCCAAATGTGGAGCTGGCCATTTCACAGGCGCAGCAGAGGAGACGTTAATCAGGCGCAGTCCTACGCAATTTTCACTTGTATCGTTCACTTTGTTATCGTTTGCTGATATCGCTCAGTATTGGGTTACTTTCGAAATGCCAGAGATTATGCATATGTCTTTATTGTAGAAGACATCAACTGTAGCAGAAATGTCTTGAGGCCAAAAAAAACTGATAAGATATCTGAATCAATATAAAGGCGTACTTTATTTATAATGTAAATATGTCTTTATTATATAATGTAAATATTGATTAAGTTAGTCAGTTCAATATTCATTTTAGGTTTTTGTATGAAAGGAGTGATATATACTATACTATATATTGTTTTATAATCTCAAGCTAAACAACTTGTATGCTGATTATTCCTATTGTCTCCTTATATTTTATATGACATCATTGCTTCGTTCTACTAATTATGAGTCATCTACAGCAGCTGACAACAGCTGTTGTATTGCATGATATTATATTATGCAGTAATCAAGAATCATACAATGTTCAGTTCCAATAAAGAACTATAATAGAGCAATAAAAACCACTTTAAAAAGATATTTTAAGATGAAAATATTATATGCACAAATAATTTTACAAATTTAAATTGTTTTATTCATATTGGTAATCTTCATAGGTTTTAAAAACAATATTTGTTTTAAAGATATTGTGAACAAAAAAAAAAAGTAAAGAAGATATTTGAGACATTAGCTAAATATATAAGGGCGATCAAGGGATCAGCAAAAACTACCGTTATTTTTGCAGCAAATATTTTCAAGCATTGTAAAATGTTTTTAAAAAATATTATTTGTATGTATCCAACGACACTTTATTTATCCATCAACGATTAGTCAGTTTCAGCCCTTCAAATACCTTTCGAAAATATAATCGAATTCTTGTTGATCGTTTAAATCGTTTAGATCTCCCAATTAATCACAGCTAAAAGTCAAATGGCGAAGCATTAAGTGCAATTAACCCAATATCATAAATAATTGATCAATTCTTTATAATGAATTTATATAATTCTTCATAGACAAAGTTCAACTGGCTAGAGATTAATGCAGCTGAAAGCTAAAAATTCCCAATGAATAATAAATATTTAATTGGAAATTATTTAGCTATTATAGCTAGAAGCTCTTGCATCATCAGTTAGCAAAAATGTCTAATTAGTTAGAGCGAAACGGAAGATGATGAAGAAAACAAATTATATGTGCCTAGCTAAATACAAATTTATACCTAATGACCCGATGTTATAGCAGAACAACAAAAAACAACAAAACAAAAGGCGGCAACGGATTTGTCGACAGCAAAATATTCTCATGATTGTCAATTGACAACGTCAGCTTTTGCAGTTGGCAGACCGTAAAGTAAAGCGCAGTAAACTAACGACAAGCGAACAGACTTATGAGTATTAGCCGTGAGTTTGGCATTTTAGCCAAATATGGCGCTGGATTTGAGCGGCAATTTATGTGATTTGTGCGAGATTTTGGCAAATGTTGTGCCAGTGCCCACTGACAATTGACTTGTTTCGAGAGACAGAGAGAGAGAGAGAGAGAGAGAGGGAGCAAGGCATGTCCAAGCTGAGCCCCAATAGAGTCCCACGACTGTGACAGCGACTAATACAAAACTTTATGGCTTAAATCGCATTTGTTCGTCTCAGAACAAAATCAGCTTAAGGCCAGCGGAGCAAAGATCGAATACAGTAGCTCATGCGGTGTTGGATTTTCTATTTTGAAAAGAGAAACGCACTCGCAGCAGTCGTAAACTCCGGCATTAAGTTCTCGGTTCGGAGCGCGTGGGCAGCTGAAAGAGTTTTGAAGTTTTGTGCTTAGGTCAAGGCGACGATGCATTTACTTAGTGCAGGCACTGTGAGCCCGACCTTGATGCCTGTTGGGGCCACTACCACACGACCAACAACAACAACAACTTAATTTGCCCATAATGAGAATCAGCTGACTGGGCAAACAAGCGTTGCTGATTCTTCCACAAAAGGTCTGAATCGCGCTGCTCTTTTCGTGGTAATCCTGTAACCATGAATTATTATTATGCGCCCAGCCGCATTTAACCATTTAACAAAATGCGCAACGAGCCACAGCCATAATCATTGTAGAACCTTGAAGTGCATTTTTAATGCCAGTGCTTGTCTGATAAGATTAAGTCATGAAAAGACTGCTGCGCCCAGCCACGTTGTTAGCAACAAGCTGCAATGATGAGACTGGGTAGACTATGTGTATGTGTGTGTGTGTGCGTGTGTGTGTGTGTGAGTGTGTGCGTGTGTGTGTGTTTGCGAAAGTGCTTGGGCTGGGTCTCAAGTGTGTCTACATGACTCTCACTTTTAGGCCAAGACAGGACTGCGTGGCCCAGAGCTGGCCAGAATGGCAACCACTTTCGCGTCTAAAACCAAATTGTGGCACGACAACTGCAACAACAACAACCACAACAACCACAACAACTTTAATGTGCATTTAAATGTCGAATTTGCAAATTGTTGCCTGTTGCTGTTCAATTTCAATTATGTTCGTTGCGCAATGCGTTTGGAATTGTCGATATAGCCCTGTCCGTTCGTCCGTCCGCAGAGATCTTCGAAAGTACAAAAGCTAGAGACTTTAAATTTTGCGTGAATACTCGTGCATACCATACGATCAACAAACTTATCAATTTTTTTCGATAACGCATCCCATTTATTTTTATCGACATTTATCGATAATTTAAATTCGTTTTTAATGCGTGGTTTGTACATCAGTTTAGTTAGAGATTTCAAATTTTCTGTGTAGTTGCATATAATGAATACAGAGATTGTGTGATCTTTAGATTTTGGATACCACGCCCCAACCGTCTTCAATTTGCAAAAAACGTAAATCAAATATTACCGACTTGTGCTTTGGCAAATACACTCATCTGAATAACATTAAAAAGTTGTGAAAAGTTTATTGAAGATAGTCCACCGCTAAAAAAAGTTATTCAACTATTAGTTTTCCATAGTAATCCACATGCTGCAGCCTAAGCGCAGTCGCTGCAACAACAGATTGACTATTGCCTGTTCACAGGGTTCAGGGTATACCTAGTCGAGTAGTGTCGACTAGAGCACTCTCACTTGTTTTTTTTTTTTTTTTTAATTTTATTTTGCTATTTGTGGCTGTAGCCAAAATAGTCATTGGCTTTTGTCTTAGTTTGGCTCTGGGCCCGCGCAAATTGTTTCCGCCTCTCTTGCAACTTAATTGTCTTGAACAACATAATTCGGCTGGAGTTACTAGCGCCAAAGAGTAACAACAATTTCCAACAGCAATTTATGTAAGTTAATTTCAATTTGTTTTGGTGGTTTTTATTTATTTTTTTTTCTTTTCTTTTCTTTTCTTTTTTTTTTTTGCACTCAACTGTTGTCGGCCATATTCTCAGCTGTGTGTGAAGGAGGGCGAGACGACCCATAAAAAAATGTACCAAAAAAGATGCCAATTCATGCAGTTTAAAACATTTGTTCGACATTTCGCAGCGGTATTTCAATGCCGCACAAAAGAAAGGCATTCATATGCCAGATGCCGCAAACAAACAGACAATGAATGCCAGCAGAAAAGGTCTCAATTCCCGCCGTCGGGGTTGTTGACCTTGTGTGTGGCCAGCACTCGCACTAACGCTCTTTTTTCAGCCAGCAATTAAGTTATTTTTGCAGCTGACTAAGACAAACTGAGCCACTGATTGCAATCACCGAGCTGCGAGCCACACAAGTTGCCTCCTCGCACTATATATTTATGCAATGGAATTGCGCCAGCACGTGCCGCATAAATATGCCAGACTCTGGCCAAAAGTAAGCCACAGACATCATGAGTCAATGCGATGATGTTCTAACTGAAAACCATTGCATGCATCGCTAAATCAACGACATGCAAAATGCTGACTAACCAACTGAGACGGCCAATGAAATGGATACAGGCATTCGAAAGTACACTCACTGGCAGCAGTCGATTGCCCATGTGGCGGTTGCTTGTCTAGTTGTTGTGTTTTGTCTAGTTGTTGTAGTTGCTGTTGTAGTTGCTGGCGATTTCCGCGAAATGCTGGCCATGATTCACTGAACACCGAACACCGAACACCGAATAGACTGTGGCATGTACTTTTGCTCTTGTACGAGTACTTTTGCCCGTAATTTATATGTAGATCTTTACTCTCTGTTCAATTTGATTTGCAACTGTCAATATGTTTGTTAGCATTGTCAATGTGATTGTGATGGAAAGTTGCTGCGATTGCCAGCAATTGCCCAGTCACTGATTGTGCTCCACGTTGCTCTGCCCATGCAGCTCGCGGCCAGGCCTAAGACACAAAGAGCAATGGCAGCATGATGCGGAGACTTTGGTACAAAAATACCCTAGAAAAAATAAATGTTTATATGTAAAACAAGATTAAGTTGTCAATGAAGTAGCAGAGATATGAAATAAAATAAATTTATGAACTTATTTTGAGTTAGCACACTTTTGGTGCAGTGCTCATAGTTATTTTTTTTACTCTACATAAGATCCGCCAATCACTAGTCTAATATTTATTTTCAGTTACCAAAACAGGGAATATAGTTAATATCATGTTTATTTGTTGCTTGAATTTAATTTTGTATTATAAAAAATTTTATTTTTGAATTGAAATCAAATATAGCTGAGCACTCTGGATTTGTATCAATTCAAACGTCATTGCATCTGATACAAATTTGAGGATATCTTACACTAAGATCATTTCAGTTATTGAACTATATGTATATGTAGTCTAGAACTCCCTTTTGTTTGTCTAAGTTTCACAGACTTCTGATCTCTTTACCCCTTTCTCTCTTTTCCTCTGTGTCAATTTAAATAGTATTGATAGAAGCGAGTATAATACTAAGATCCTTCGATAGTGGGAGCTTTTATTCGACATTTTATCAATTCTAATTTAAAATTCGGCAAAAATTAGCATTAGGTTGAATTCAGAATATTTCACAGATGCATTTTTGATCTACTTTTCTATTCCTTCTTTTGTGAATTCAGATATCATTTGATCTGAAAGCAATCACAGTGTTGTATATACTACTACTGGAGAATCCAGAGTAGGATTTCACTGCAGACAACTTATCTATTCATAGTTAATACTAAGCAAATACTTTCCTTTAGGGTTTCAAATTTGAACTTTCTCTCTTTCTGTCTTTTTTTCTTTCTTTCTTTCTTTCTCCCTCTCTCTCTCTCTCTCACTCTCTCTATCTCTCTCACTCTCTCTATCTCTCTCTATCTCTCTCACTCTCTTTCGCTCTCACTCTCTCTCTCTCTCTCTCTCTATTTCTCTATCTCTCTCAGTCTCTTTCGCTCTCTCTCTCTCTCTCACACATACACTCTCTCTTTCTCTCTCTTTCTTTAACCCTCTCTCTCTCTTTAGTGGAAAACATATCATTTATTCTCAAACTAATTTCTTAGATTCTTAAAGCTAAGTTCTTAAACTTTAACAAATTATCGATTAACTCTTGACTTGTTCATCCCAAACATTAAACACTAGGAAGTCCTTACTCATTTCATATTATAATACAGTCAATCAAATAAACAATCACATATCGCATTGACAATAATTTGTGCACTGGGTATTTCAAAGTCTAACAACTATGTTTATCTATTTTTTGTTATTTTCTTTTTATTGCTTTGAAATATTTTTACTAATTGCACATGAACAACGTTTATCACTCTGACAACATCGGCTTGCAACAACAGCGACAACAGTTGTTGTTGTTGTTGCTGCAGCTGTTGCTGTCTCTGTCCCACTGTTGTTGTTATTATTGTTGAAGCTGTTACAAGGAAAACTCATAAGCATTATCATTAACAATATTATTGTTGTTGTCATCAGCAACAACAGCAACAGCAACGGCAACGACAACAGCAACAGCCGCTGCATCATCAACAAGCACAACAAAACGGAGGAGCCAAGAGGCTCATGAAATTGCCGGACGCTGCCTGCGCATAATCAGCAAGGCATTTAATAATTTTTATGTTTATATATATTTTGTACACTCTTTTTTTTTTATTTATTTTTTTTACGCCCACGCAGCGACGTTTTGTCTGGGAAAGTTGTTGTTGGTGTTGCTGTTGCTGTTGGTGTTGCTGTGGGTGCTGTTGTTGCTGTTGTTGTTGCTGCTGTTGCCGTTGACGGCGTTGATTTGTCGTTAAGTTTGCGTTAAGTGACCATCATTAGTTAAATATGTGCATTTTTCTTTAAGGATTTTCGCGTTTTTCTCTCGAGATAAACACTGTAAATGGCGGTGGTTCCGCTGTTGGCGGGCTGCCATCAAATTGCCATAATTCATGGCCAGCAGCAGCGACAACTTTCCTTTTCATAGCAATTTCACTCAGTTGCTACCTTAAATTTGTGTTTTTGTGATTTTCATGAATTTGTGTCAGAGAATTGGCCAACATTAATTGAATTAGCTGCCAGCTCAGCCCATAAATTGGCATTGGCATGCCATTAAAATCAGTTTGGCTTTGAATTAGCTGGCCTCAGTAGAGGTATGAACGGAAGCTGTTGCTGCTGTTGCTGCTGCCTCTGCTGCTGCTGCTGTAGTTAGTCAAATGAAATTGAAAGACAATTAACCTGATTAGCGTGCGGCCGGCAACATGTTGCCGCAACATGCATGTGTTGCTACTGTACTGCGATAGCGGTACATTTGTATCGTTAGGAAGTCATACACACATTGAGCGCCGACTAGCAGCTAGTCGAGATCATTAATCACGGGCTGGCCGGGACTGCAGCGCGGATACGTAATTTAGTGGCCATAAATAAAAGAAACTTCGCACAGAGTGAAATTGAAATGTTTAAGCGATGAGACAAATGCTCGACTTGATTGGAGCACAGCTTTAGCTTCAACTGTAAGTTGTCGTTGTTGCTTCTCTTACTCTGTTTTGGCACTTGCCGAGTCGGAAGAATTAATGACATTTTGCATGAGTTTCGATGTTGTTTATGAAAACAGCATTCAGTTCGCATTTACGTTTGGTCGAACTGATTGATGCATGTGTTGCTGCTTGCAGTTCATATACATTTATTGCATCTTGCTAGAGGTAATCCCATACCCATGCCCATCTCCGCCAGCTGCCTGAGAAACAAAAGACTTAGGCAACGAACTGGGTTGACTGAGACAAAGCGTGCTGCAGTTCAACTTGTGGCTATGCTTATTTGTGGGCTTTTATGACAGCAATAGAACATAAAATTGAACCACCATCCAACAACAACAACAACACGCAGTAGTAATCCGCCTTTTGTGTTCACACAAACGAGAGAAAAAATGTCGGAGAAAGTGTTGCAAGGGGGCCTTCGGCCAAACTGCGCCGTTCGCCACATTGTCAACGCTGTGACATCTGCGAGGAAATAGTAAAAATAAATTATTGCTAAAATAAAAAATCAAGAAAAAAAGAAGAAAGAAGCTGGCTGCCAGCCAAGTCGGTAGGCCGCGTCTGCTGTAATTTCAATTAATGTGGCTTATAAAAATAAACTTTTAGAGCTTTGTGCCTATTTCCCTGGCCGGCTGGCATTTAATTAAAACATGTGACGGCATTTATGATGGGTGGGCGAGTTGGGACAGCGCTTCATGCGTTATAAACAAAGGCACAAGCAGCAGCAGCAACATCAGCAGCAACAGCAACAGCCGCGTTAGCAACAAGATCAGCAACTCTTGGGAAAAAGTGTGAAAGAAATGCCTCAAGCGTCGAGCATCGCTTCAACGCGCAGCGGAATTTGAAAAAAGAAGTGAAATTTTCGCCGTACTCTCGTGTGTGAGAACCGCTAAGCAATTAATTTGTATAAGATACACTACAGCCATCAAAGCACACGACTAGGGTAGCTGCAGCCATACGACGATATAAAACACTTGTAAAAACTTTGTAGCAAACATAAAAGAAATAGTTAAAATTATTTTAAATTAACTGCGGCTCAGATTGCTTTAGCAGTCTTACTCAGGTTTTAATTTACACTCGCTGTAATATAATAAAGGAAATAATAGTGTTAATACAATTGAGAAAATTAATGGTAAATGAATGAAATTTAAGTAATACTTCAATAAAATTAGGCTGCTGCAAATTTATTGGTGAATTACGTTTATAGATTACAGAGTATCATTTAGTCAATCAGAAATAGCTAAATGCATGCTTTGAGGTGCTAATACCCTATACTTATATAAAATAAGTCTGCAGGGTATTATGTTTTCGTTAACAGGCATGTTGAAGGCAGGAAGTGGGCGTGTTCGCATACAATAATGAAATAGTTCAGCCGATCTAGCTGTTGTACGTATTTCTGGCAGATCATCTGTTCCTATAAATTTGCTATGGACCCTATACCCAGCGCCAAAAAAAGTCGCACTCACCAGTTTAAGAAATTGGTGAGTTCCCATTTAAATCAGATTAAGGTATATATAGCTGAAAGTCGGTGCATCTGTAAAACATCAAAGATGTTTCTATAAATATATTCTATGTAAATCCATATGAATGCTATCGATTAAAAGCTATATCATGTTCTGTTATTTAAGCATACTATCGCTTTGAGAGCTAGGAAACATGTAAAGATTCTCCTAAAGTACCCAAATATAAATATTCTTCTAAAGCATCCGAAATATAACCAAATTCAAAGTATACCACATTATGTATGCCTTCTTCAATTATTCTACAAGCTAATGCATTTTGGGAATGGTTATATATAATAATATAACAGTTATATAGTAGTGAAAAGCCATTTATTATTAAATAAAAACTATAAACTGTTCAGTTAGCATATTTCAATTAATTTTAGAGCTTTTAAAGATACATGTGTAAAGATTGTCCTAAAGTACCCAAATATAGATAATCTCCTTAATTACCCAAAATATACCCAAATTCAAAGTATGTGTGATCAATGTTATAAAAAACCGTAAAATATCATATTTTATTCATTTATAAATATAGGTTTATATAGAGATATAATATAATAGTTATAAAGGGAAGAAAAGCCAATATCATCACATTTTATTCATGTAGATATGAACTTATTTAGCAACACATCAGCTCTATTTACATATAGCTCTACAGGGTATCTGCTAGCCAGTCACTTCCAACTAGAGCACTCTTACTTGTTTTGTTTGAAAATAATTTTTTCTCTTAGCCAAGTTGGTAGCAAAAAGCATTTTATAAATTAGAGCAACACTTGCTGCGCTGCTAGCGGCGGCTGCTGCTGCTGCCATTGTTGTTGTTGTTGTTGTCGCTGGCGTTGCCGCCTTAATGCCGCACCTTGCATGCGAAAATCTTTTCACGCCTCGGGCCAGGCAGGCAGCATGCGAAAAACTAATTTCGGCGCACACGTCGTCTGTCTTGGCTCTGACTGCAGCGAGAGAGACTGCGACTCTTTATGCCGGAAGATGTTTCAATTTTTGTGAAAAATCGCAACAATTAAGTGATTCAGGTGGCCTGATTTCCTCCCAAAGAGTTTCAGCTGTGCGAGTTCGTTTCGTCTGTCGGTTAGGCTGGATTTACTCAAGATTCGATGTGGCATTGCGATGACATCATTCCATTCAATCGATTTCGAACATCTCATCGGCCTTTATAGATTTTTGCATAATTTGTCGAAAATGGTCAAAAGGCATTTGACAACTGAAATCGAACATAAATCGCTAGATGTTTGTCTCGTCTGCCAGTCAGAAACGCAAAGCCAACAAATCAATCAGCGGCGAACAGAATCACTTGACATTTGACAGATAATACACGGAGTAGCTATAGACGTGGCTTAGACATGACTAACAGCGTTCTCATCGGATCATTGCTGCTGCTGCTGCTTCTGCTCCACTAAACAAACGATTTAGGCAACGAACTTGAGGCCGAGCATAATTGATGAATTTGCCTAAATAAAGAAAACAACTGCGCGCTTTTCCAGCAGGTGAAATTTTCCAAAAATTATTAATGATAATGACTTTTAACGCCAGCGCAAATATTTGAGCAACACTACACGGCCAGAGAGCACGACAGCTAAACGCAGTCCGGGCAGCCGGAACGCCAGACCCCCTCTCCACAGATGTGCAAACTGACCCACTAAGCTGCTGGCCAAGTGCAAAATGTAAACGAAAACTGTGTGCAGCAGCGCCCAGCGGCGACCCGGCACCACGAACAGCACCACCAGCACCACCAACTACCATCGACAATTGTTGCAATAATTTAGTAATTTTTTTCCATTTTTTTTTTTCATTTTTTTATACCCTGAACCCATTGAAAATGGAAAATCAGGGTATGATGGTTTTGTGAAAATGTATGTAACAGGCAGAAGTATATATATATTCTTGATCAGCGCGACAAGACGAGTCGATATAGCTTTGTCAGTTCGTTGAGATCTTCGAAAGTATATAAGCTAGATACTTGAAATCTTACATGAATACTCGTGTATACCATACGCTGAACAAGCTTATCATTTTTTTTCGATAACTCATTCCATTTCTTTTTTATCGCCATTTTTCGAAAATTTTAATTCGTTTTTTAAGCTTAGTTTGTACATCGATTGAGCGAGAAATATCAAATTCGCTGCGTAGTTGCGTGTATTGAATACGAAGATAATGTTTTCTTTAGATTATGGAAGCCACACCCCTTTCACCCTAGTATTTCAAATACTAGAGACTTGTGTAATGAGTTGTGAAAGTTTGATGAAGATAGTCAATCTCTAACAAAGAAAAAGCGTCAAATGATTGGAAAATTGGCTCTTACAGATTTTAGGGTATCTCCTAGTCGAGCAGTCATGACTAAAACACTCTTTTCTATTTTTTTTTTTGTGTGTCTTTTTCAATGTTTTTTTTCTGTTCGCTTGTGCAATTTCATAAATTTGGTTTTCTATGCCCAGTGGCCGGCGATTGCCACACATTTCCGCGTAATCATCATAATTTTGCATGATTTTCCACGATGTTTGATTTAATGCATTCGCTAATTTAGTGAAGTCCATGGCGATATCCATTCGGCATGCGGCACATTCGAATACATTTCAATTTGAGCAGTTCCACTGATGATGACGATGACTTCATTAGCTCGACTCGTTTCGCCAGCAAAAGTGTTACTCGATTTCTTGATTAATGCTGGCGGAATGGACGGGATCGATGCCAAGACACAGTTTCTATATACATATATGTGTGTGTTAGTGTGTGTGTGTGAGGTGTGTTTGTTGACTTGGCTTAAACTCTGCGAGTCTCGCAGTCTGCCCAGTTGTCAATTATCATCATCTTGAGGCCCGCTCGCTTGAGCGCTTTGCCAGAATTATTATGTAAGTTTTTGGCATATTTAAATGATTTATGGCCCCAGGCATTGGCCATTGGCTCCGAGCTTTGGCTGTCCAGCCTTTGCTCTTGGCTTTGCTGAGTTTTTTTTTTCTCTCTAAGATGTTAACGTTCAAGTTGAAGTTGATGTCGGCATCAGCGTCGGCGTCGGCGTTGACTTCCTGTCCCTGGCCGACGTTTGAGGAGAACTTTTCATATGCGGGACTTGAACTTTTGGGGGCGCTAAGTCGCAGCCATTTGTTATCGATGGTAAAAGTTGCAGGCACTGAAATATTTTACAGTTGTGTGTCATGAACTCTAATGTTAAGCATGTTTATGTTGCTGTTGTTGCTGTTGTTGTTGCAGTCAATTTTTATGCAGTTTTCATTGCGCCTGCCGATACCTTTAAATGTGAGCAGTTCATGGGAACAACATTTGAGAAAGTCGTTGTTATTGTTAATGCAGTTGTAGCAGTTGCTGTTGCTGTTGTTGTTGTTGTTGTTTTATTTGCTGGTGTTGCCAACATTGGGTGCCAAAGCTCGGAAACGTGCTGAGGTCGCGTCAAAGCATCAAATGGCAATCCCCACACATAATTACACGTGCAAAATCTTATGTCTGACATTTTTGGGTTAACGCGACAGAGCATCACGGCCCCAGCTTGATTGTCAGGTGTTGCAATTAACAGCACGTTTAATAACTCAATCGCGAAACATCCGTAATCCGCAATGGATGTGTCCAACTGACCCTC
This sequence comes from Drosophila meridiana, assembly GCA_035045185.1. Lineage (NCBI taxonomy): Eukaryota > Metazoa > Arthropoda > Insecta > Diptera > Drosophilidae > Drosophila > Drosophila meridiana. The sequence continues at coordinate 9,964,516 of JAWNPF010000055.1, forward strand.
ATCAACATAATATGCAATAATTACGAATAGCCATCGAGCGCTGCCAGCCCGAGCCAACGCTTTGTGCTATAATTTTTGCTATTTATGAAATTGTAGATCAGTGTAAAACACTAATAGACCTGTCAGATGATGTTGGTGTTGTTGTTTGGGGCGCTGTAGACAGCCGTGTGAACTTGATCAGCCACAAAAAAGCGAACGCACAGCGAAGCCAACCGCAACATTCACATCAGCATGATCTTAATTTAAAATACATTCAATACATATAATAACAAAAATTAGGTTTCCTTTATCTATTGAAACTTGGATGCTCTACCATAAAACTGATATATTTCAGTTGATATATATGTATCTTGTTAATTTGTCAAAATTTAAATTGATATTAGGATTGTTACAGTGGAGCATACTCATCTAAAGAATGTTCGTCTTATGGATATTTATAGATTTTATATAATGTATATGTATATAATCATGGTACCATCTGAATCTGTTTTATCTGATTTTTCACGATCTTAATGCTCATTTATAGATAATTTATAATAATTATATTACTCATTTGGAAAGTGAAATGAGTATATTGGTTTTGAGAATGTCCGTTTTGCTATCCATCCGACTATCCCTTTGTTCGTCTATCCGTCTACCCATCCGCCCGTCCATTCTTCCGTCCATCTGCCAAAAATATTTTTGCTTCTATTGCTGCTAGAGACTTTAATTTTGGGAATGATAGTGTAAAGATTTTGCAATACGCCCGTAAAAGTTTATATTTTCTAAAGCTTTAGACCTTAAATCTTGAAATTGGATAATTGACTTATTGGTGACCTCCTCTAACGATGTCTCAAAAATAATTTATACACCTATTTGGGGGCGTGCCATATTGCTAAAAATTATGTATATACGCCCAATGGAAATATGACAAACCACCTAAAAAGGTGAATTAAGATTCTATTTAGATAGACGCAATTTAAATGAATCACAATATAAAGTATATCCCATATGCCGCGAAACATAAGGGACATGTTCTAGAATACCCAAGTTGGTATTTAGCGCCGGAATATATGACTATATATTTAAAATTTCACTATATAGTCTCCGCAAGCTAATACACTCGTCACATTTTCAGTGTAAAATAAATATTAGATAACTTTCTGTATTTAAATATTGATGAGATAAAGTTTTGATTAGATATAAAAAGTGAATTTTAATAGAAATATTTCAGATTTATCTAATTCTCTATTTTAGATTTTTCTAAAAAAAATTCTATTTAAGATCTTTTAAATACACAAACCTTTTAATACAGTCAATAGACAACAACGGCGATAATGTCGGCAAAGCAAATTGATTTCTCACAGCTTTGTAATCTAAGCGAATTCACAAAAATCAACAAAAACAACAACTACAATGGGAGAACTCTGTAAGATCGACCGCAAGTTAATTGCAAATTTTGTGGTCATATGAAATACTATTTCAATTAGTTGTAGCAAAGGTGAGGCCCGGAGAAATGCGACTGGGGCAGAGAGATGACGGCTCGGCCGGGCACGGCAGCAGCAGAAGAAAGTCGAAGCGCCATGTGGACAAAAGAGGTCTGTTTGCTTAACCCCGTCGAGTATTGGCAAATTTATGAACATAAAGCAGCGTTTATGCGTGCGGCTTATATGCAATAAAGGTAACTTAGTGCCAACAGTGTCATAAAGGCCGATGCCGCATAAACCACGCATAACAACAACTGCCAGAGTGGGGCATGGGGCGAAAACTGAATTCAATAACTGAATTTATGTGCAAAGACTAAAAAAGCGTAGCAGGCAGGCAGGCGGACAGAGACATACGGACGGACAGATAAACAGACGGTCAGACAAGGCATATTGCCAAAAGCGAAAATAAAATTAATAATCACAAGAATTTCACTTTTCACGCAACGACACAAAGCAACAACAACGACAGCAACTACAACATCATCATCATCATCATCCTCATCATCATCCCCATCATCATCATCGTCTGCCTTGTCACCCACAAAAAAAGCGAACGCAGTTGCATAAATTTATTGAAATTTGCATTTCGGTTTTTGGAGCTGGCGACGCTTTTGTTGTTGTTGTTGTTGTTGTTGTTGTTGCTGCTGTGCCAAGTTTTGGCCTACAAAAAAAAAAGAAGGCGCAGAAAAAATATGGCATCGATTGATCGCAACGCAAGATATTTCAATTAGCGTAAATACATTTTTGTCGCTGTTCGAACGGACGGATGGACAGACAGACGGCGAAGGCAGACGGCGCATTCAGATTGGCAGACGAGCTGCGTCCAAAGAGAAATCGCAGATCTTGTGCAGACGCAGCGGATGCGTAAATGAAGTAACGATATAGTTGTTATTCACCAAATAGTCAAAGATAATAAAAAGAAAGAGTGCTCTAGGCGGCAGTGCACGACTGTGAGATGCCCGCCAGCAGGCGCAGCACTTATTTAATATGGTGCAGACTGTAGTCTCATCTACTTTTAATAGTAATTTGTTTAATTTTTTAGGTGAGTAAAACACACCTAAAATACTCATTGTTTTTCAACTGATCACAAAAAAATTTAGTAAGTCCATACTTAAATTATTTAACTTATGATTATAAATCAAACACAGTTTAAAATACCAAATTTTTATAGATAATGTGGAAATGGTATAATTTATCAAATATCGAAATAAATTTGAAGCTTTTAACTGTATACCGTAAACCACTGTTAAGAGACTCTAATCACTCAATCGTGGGCTGCGCTTTAGTTGCTGGAGCACGAACGTTCTCTCGCTCTACAGTTGTCTGTGATTGGCTGGACAGTGGACACCCATCAGGTCTCATCAGTCTAATGCACACTCAGCTAAGCTGAGTCTGCAAGGCTGGAACCTTAACATTCCCAAGTGGTTTAAGCCTCGGAAGGGTGGCAAGGCGACGGCACTGCAATGCTTGAATTTCGTTTTCTTGTTTTGTTTGTTTTATTTTCTTCTTTTTGTTTTATTTTTGTTCTTATTTTTTAATTTGTTGTTTTATTTTACTTTTTTTGTTTGTTATTTTTTAACCTTCTTTTCTACTTCTGTTCTACTTTTTTGTGCAATTTTTTCTGTTTTGTTTTCTTTTTTCCTTTTTTTTATTTATTTTTTTATTCTATTTTAGTTTTTTTTTTGTGTTTTATTTTTTGTTCTTTCTTTTGTCCTTTTTTTTGTTCTTTGTTTCTCTTTTGTTTTTTTTTTTTTTTTTTTTTTTTGTTTTTTTTTGTTTTTTTTTTGTTTTTAGTTTTGTTTTTTTCTCTTTAGACGGTAATAATATATACTAAATTTCTCTTTAAAGAAAATAAGCTTTCGCTTCGTATTCACACACACACACACACACACTTGACAGCGCTCACTGTTAAAAGACACCAGGTTATACCAGAATTGTTCCGTTACTTTTAATGTTAAGTTACAGCTTTCTTGTGATGTCACAGCTAATTTATGTAAAAATTTGCTGTGCACGTTTGTAGAATGTTGATGATATTGCCAACTATAAATTATAAATTAATCAAATGAAAAATTAAATATACCTCTTAATACTATTTTGTTTGGTACGTTTAAACTTTGGAAAATAAAATTAAAGTTACTCAACAAGAATGTCACGGCAGTCAACGGACATCACTCAATCGTGATGGACTATGTGAGCAATAACAGCTTAAGTAACGGTTTTAATGAATGAAAAGTAGCAAAACTCTTATATTGTCCGATTCCTGAATTTATAGAGAACTTGTAAATAGATGCGTTGCTAGTTTTATTTTGATTACTAACTGCAAGTTAGATAACAGTGCAAAATTGCTTGATTTTCATACAACGATTGATTATTTGACATTATTTGATTATTTGACATAAAAATGACGTCCCACTGTTAAAATAACAGGGGTCTTCTCAGGTTATGAAAATGTCGAGTAATCAATCGCTGTATGAAAATCAAACAATTTTTACACTGTTATCTATCTTGCAGCTAATAGCTAGTAAAATCAATCGTAACCGTAAAGAATGATAAATACCAAATACAATTTTGTTCATGTTTTAATTTATTTATTTTATTTCTAACTCTTTCTTACAAAAATAAGGCTGATACCAGATATTGAAAATACTACAAGTTTTTAAACTCAAAACAAGAAATTTGGCAATTTAAAGCTGTACAAGCTGAGCTTACAAAAATTGCCAATTTAAAATACCAAAAACTTATCGTTAATGAGGATTAATTTATCAGATATCGGAACTAGTTTTAATGACTGCATACCGTAAACAAGGATAAGTACCATAATTAGGATATTATTATTATTTGTGTTAGGTCCGCTCACCTCGTGTAATCAATTTTTTACGAGCGCTGCCACGCCCCTCTCTGCCTGTTACCCTCAACGAAACCGCATTTTGAGTACATGAATTTTTGAACTTTGTTAATTTTTTTAAACAATTCATTGCTGAATGTTCGTTTATATAATAACATATGTGTCACATTGCAAGCTTGCAGTTTTCAAGTAATACACTAGATAGTCTGTGTGTTTCGGAATACAAATAACAATTCGTCTTAGGCAAACACCGTAATTTGATATGTTAAAATTTGTATTGAGTTAACTGCGCAGCATGACAACTAGCTGAGTGCTACGCGAACGCGACCCAATGAGCTGCTGCGTTTGCTTTAGACTGGACTTGGCGGCAGTTCCGTTTTTATATAGCAAATCACAAAACATAATACAAATTTAAGCAAAAGCCAATTTACCAAATTGTGGGGCGTTCATAAGACTAAAGTTAGCATCTGGACTGAATTGGTATCAGGGATCCTCTGGCGTTATGGTTACGCGCATTTGCTTCACGCCCCGCAATATGACAATGTCCAATTCCTTTTGACCATCTGCGAGCGCATCGTAAACATCCGAGGAATTCTTGATTTCCTTCTTGTTAATGTGGGTCACAATGTCACCCGGCTGGAGCCCTCCGCTAAAGGGATATGGGGAAATTAATTAAACAATTGATCGGGATATATGGAATGCAGCTTACGTATGCGCTGGGGAGCCCACGATTACCTTCCACACGAGGACGCCGTGTGACAAGGTGTTGGGCATGTTCTGCGTTCGCGATTTGAGCTCGAAGAGTATGTCGGGGGTGAGGGTGAGCATGGTGATGCCCATGTACCGCTTGACGGGGTAGCCCGTCTTGTAGGCGGATCCCTTCTTGCGACGTGCCGCAGCACGCTCCAGGAACACCTTCACGTAGTCTATAGGTATGGCGAAACTGATGCCGGCGGTCACCTTCATGGAGTTGACCCCAATGGCCTCGCCGTCCAGGTTGACCAGCGGTCCGCCGGAATTGCCAAAGGTAATGGCCGCGTCCGTTTGCAAGTAATTGATGTCGCGATTGCGCAGGCCCAGCTCCTGCGAGGCGCGCTGCGTGGAGCTGATGACGCCGGCCGTCACCGTGTTGCTCAACGCCAGCGGGCTGCCCAGGGCCACCACCCACTCGCCGGAGCGGAGCGTGTTGCTCTTGCCCAGCTTCATCACGGAGAGGTTGTTCACCTGAATGCGCAACGTGGCCAGATCGGACGTCTGGTCCACATCCTCGATGGTGGCGGGAAACGTGCGTCCGTCGGACAGACGCACCTGCACCATTGTGTTGGGCTTGTTGATCACCACATGAGCATTGGTCAGTATGAGTCCATTCTGCTCGATGACGAAGCCGGAGCCGTTCGACGCCGTAATGGGCTGCCCGCTAAAGTAGTCAAAGTGCCGCGTATCCTTGATCTCTATGTAGACGACGGAGTCCGCGCAGCCGGCGACGACGTCCGCAATGAAATTGAATTCGCGCCGGCGACCGTTCAGTGTGCGCGCCGAGATCGTCGGCGTCAGCTCCTCGCGCTGTGCCACCAGCGTGCTTGCCAGTGCGCCAAGCGAGAAGGGCACAAAGAAACGAATGGCGCTGCGCCAACTGTAGCCACTGTATCCATTTCTTCCGTTGTTGTTGCTGCTGTTGCTTTTGTCGCCTTCGTTGTTGTTGTTGTTGTCTGTGTTGCTGGAAGTGCTGAGTGAGTTAGTGACTGCATTGGGTGCGGAACTGTGACGGCAGTGGAACAACGTGGGCGCGCATCGTTTCATGAACACATTCAGTTTGTTGATGCTGCGCAGCGCCATTAATTTCTGTGACTATATATCAAAATGTGACTGTTATTGTTATTTAATTTGTGCTTCCATTTGAGACTTGGCCGCACAGCTGTTTGACACATACGGCTAGCTGCCTGCTGTGTCACGCAGATAGTTCTGCTCACAATCTATCGATAAGTGCAGCGCCAGTTGTCTGCAAAGTCGCACACAGTCGCACATAAAATTTTTAGTTAACGGAATTATTTTTCATAGACACCTCAAATTGGCATAATCAACATAAAGGAAAATTGTAGAAATCAGAAGGCAGTTAGTGCTATATGAACTGAAAAATACTGAGTTTGCTGTGATGGTTTCACACAAACTGTGTGTTGTACGACTATTTTTACGTGTATGGCCCGATAAGTTGTGTGCCTTTTATCGACTGGCTCTCAACTGCTTCACTCTCATTCGATTACAGCTGCGAGCGAGTTGAGGTAGTGAAACAACAATGGAACTAAATTGATTGCACAAAATATAGTTTTAGCTTTAATTCTGGTGTTGAAATGTCGCAAATAATATAACCAAACGCCAAAGTCATGATGGAGGTGTTCCAAACTGATACGCATTACATATTTGTAAAACGCGACAAGAGTCTGTGGTGGAATCGCAAGACGTCGGAATTTACAATAAAGCCAGGTAAATACGGAGATGAATCATTGCTTAGACGCAAGGCAGCAGCTGTTCTTTTGCAATTAGTCGTTGTTATTGCTTGGCCGATGTTTTCCTTATCTGCATTGCGCTCACGTTTTTGCTCTTGAAAGCGAAAACGAAACGCAGGCAACGTAAATGTTCATAAACGTGTGCACTGTGTGCGAGTGTGCATGTAGTGCCGAGTGTGCATGTGTGCATGTGTGTGTGTGTGTGCGCTGTTCTAGTTTGCCTCTGAATGTCAAGGGTGGAACGGGACTTGTGCTGTCGAAGCTTCTGCCGCCCACTTTTGCAGTTAGCTTTGTCTGATTTGTTTTGTTGTGGGCGTTTGTGTCTGCTTTCTATTGTGCGTTTAACTGTAAATGCGCTTTAATGTGTCGTGTATCTATAAATAAACGGAATACACTACAGTCAATGCGCTGGGTACACGACCTCAATGTTAAGCTCACAATGTTGAGCCTTCAGCTTCAAGCGCTTGCCTGAAGTACTCATGACTTTTGTGCATGTCTATTCATGTTGCTTGTTCATTACAAGGCGGCGTTTACTGTACTGCCGCTATTTACTATTCCTAGGGCAATCAGTTGTGTGCACGATGACTTTGTTTGTATGGAAGTCGCTCTAAAAGTAGCTCCGCTATCAATTTGTATGCATGTCCTTCTAATTGGCCTCCGCTTAACGTCCTGTTGATTGCTCGGTAATTGCGCAGGCAATTTAGTTAACACGCAATTTAATATCCATTTAAGAATAAATTCAGTGACCGATTCCCTCGTTGAACCACGCGGCCTAAGCTGTGACTCAGCTGCAGACTTTGACCTTTAACATTGTGAAAGCTTAAAATGGATTTGTTTAAATATAAAGTTAGGAAAAATATAATTCAAATTGTCTCTTTGAATATTATAATTGAAATAATGTATTTTTTTGAAATCCTACATAAATCTTATTCAAGGTTATAGAATCTGTTTTCCAAATTCAAATTGATAATCACAAAGACCGCTAACTTCCTCTTGTCAAATATGAAATATAAACAAAATCCAACATATATAAATATAAATAGCTTTAGAAAATGAATTTATCACGAGCCAATTGTAACAAATCATATTGCGTCAATGTTCACTATAACTGTGTTTATAGTTCGATAAGAATGAGCACTATTCGTAATCAATTAAATCGATTCATATTAACGAACTTCTAATGAGGTATTACAACAAATTTCTAGTTTTTTGTATTGCCTAAATTGTACTTATTCTCATTCAATTTAAATTTCGTTTTGCTTTGCCGTCATTTTCTCTTTGATACGATCACACTGTCTATACATTATACATACATATTACACTTAATATGTATTAATAGCTATGTGACTTTAATATCGCTTATGTATAGACTATATATCAGTCGTTGTGACTTCAATTTAGTTTTATTTATTTATATATATTTTTTTGTTAACTGATAAGCGTGTCTGTTGCTTGAAGATAAATCGCAAAATGAGATAAGATTAGCAGGAAATTGTTTTGCCTTGAGCTAGTTTTCTCATAGTAAAATTCCTAAACATTCAGCCGTTCACATCCCAGGGATGCGTCAGAGATGCCTTGATTCTTCTTCTTCTATTTCTTAGTAATTTCTTTTGTTAGTTGAAGGTGCGTTGGTATGGCATAGCTACATATACAATGAGTATGCTTAAAAGATATGTAAACCCAAAGACTATTCATCAGATTAAGTACAACATTAAATCAGCTTGATTTAAATAAAAATCGAATTATAAATGAACAAAGCTAAGCCTTTTTTAGTGCAACTATTTATTTGTATTATTTATTTAAATTTCTTTCTATTGTTCATTTATTTTTATCAATTAATTATAATCAGAGTTTAGTGCTGAAGAAGTTAAGACATCAATTATACTCATTGAAATATGAAGTATATATACTTTCAAAGTCAATCGTTCACACTTCCCAAATATCAATAAAGCTTATCAAACCTTTAATATCAATCGACGATGACACAAATGTGGGGCACATAGAAACGACAACAACAACGACATATTAAACAACTCTTAACAACAATAATAATGATAACATACTTATACACTTCCTCTTTTTTCAGGATGGGATCTCAGCTCGGTGGAGGACATCGAATGTATTGGTGTTACGCATGGCATTGTTGGCGTCATCTCGCTGCCGAATGTGTATGAGCCGCATTTGGTGGTTATTAAGGAGGCGGTAGCCATGGGCGTGCTTTATCCGCCGCATTTGGTGTACAAAATCAAATCCATATGCATACTCAGTGCGGATGAGCCGGACTCTGAGCTGCCCAACTGCACCAAGCACACAAAGTAAGTGAATTAATTCCTTAGCACATTTCACTATGTTAACATACTTCTACTCGAATCCTTGCAGAAGTAACAGCTCCACACCCACGCACAGCGCATCCTCTGGCAGCAACAATGCGAGCGGAAGAACTACCCAAGCGTCCAGCACGAAGAGCACTAAACTCTTCGAGGGCATGAATAAGACTTGGGGTGTTGTCAAGAGTGCTGGGAACACAATCAAAGCAACCACACAGCAGGCAGCAAATTTGGCTACGAAACAAGTCAAAAACTCTGTGGGCATACGGGAGCCAAGGCAGATCGAGCGCCGCATTACGGAGGAGCTGCACAAGATATTTGACGAAACGGACAGTTTCTACTTCAGTTTCGACTGCGACATCACCAACAATCTGCAAAGGCACGAAGGCACAGCAGATGATGTCCAGCCACAGCCAGATGAGAGATTTTTCTGGAACATGCATATGATCAGAGATATAATTAAGATGAATGTGCGTGTTGGATAATCAAAGATATAATTATTTCGATATATTATATTTACTTTAATATATCTCTGCATTGTAGGATAAGACATGGATATTGCCCATTATTCAAGGATTTGTGCAAGTAGAAGGATGTGTCATTGGGAATGACTGTTTCACATTGTCTTTGGTCTCGCGGCGGTCACGTCATCGTGCGGGCACGCGGTAAGTCCATGGGCATTTTCCAAATTAGCAGCTATTAACAATAGCCTTATAATTGCAGCTATAAACGGCGCGGAGTGGATGAAAAGGGCAACTGCGCCAATTACGTGGAAACGGAGCAATTACTCTCGTTCCGCCATCATCAGTTGTCGTTTACTCAGGTGCGTGGTTCGGTGCCCATATTCTGGAGTCAGCCTGGATACAAATATCGCCCGCCGCCACGTTTGGATCGGGGCGTGGCCGAAACTCATCAAGCCTTCGAGCTGCACTTTACCAAAGAGCTGTCCATCTACGAGCGCGTATGCATTATCAATCTCGTTGAGCAGAGTGGAAAGGAGAAACTTATTGGCGACTCGTATGCTGAGCATGTGATAAAATACAACAACGAACAGATCATATATGTCACATTTGATTTTCACGACTATTGGTGAGTGAATAGGCTGTATGTTCGATCTATTGTATTAACTTTTACCTTCATCTACCACTAGTCGCGGCATGCGGTTTGGGAATGTGTCTGCACTGATTGATGCCGTTGGTCCTGAGGCAGGTGCCATGGGCTTTCACTGGCGCGATCAGCGCGGAATAATCTGCAATCAGAAGTCCGTTTTTCGAGTTAATTGCATGGATTGCCTGGATCGTACGAATGTGGTGCAGACGGCAATTGGAACAGCAGTGCTCCAATCGCAGCTGGTTAAGTTGGGGCTTTCGCCACCCTATTCCCCAATACCAGACCCATTGAAGTCGTCCTTTATGGTGCTGTGGGCAAATAATGGCGACGTTATAAGCAGACAGTACGCGGGAACCAACGCGTTGAAGGTTAGAAATTTGCTAAGAACCTATATTGCAGATATCTAAAAATCATGTCTATTCCATTCCAGGGTGACTATACACGCACGGGCGAACGAAAGATCAGCGGCATGATGAAGGACGGCATGAACTCGGCAAATCGGTTTGTAGACATATACAAAATACTTTATAAACAGTTCTCTATATTTGCTTGTGCCCACACTTTCTCAATTAACATTATGTTTTTTTTTTTTATCTAAATACCTTCATTCCATGATAATAATTTAAATCGAAAGTAATCACAGTTGATAATATTTCCTTGGGTCACAATTGTTATATTTTCGAATATGGCCATCATTAACCTATCGCACTGTTATCAATCGCGCTATAAAGTTCTCTTTTTAATGACAAAATTGAACAACAAAATCCATTTCGGAATTAATTACCCATTTAACTAATATCGCATGCTTTTTTCCCAAACTCAACTAATTATAAAAGTAAGCCTACTTATCTGTTATTTGTTCAAGCTTCAATTTAGTTGTACATTTCACTTAAAAGTCAAACCAGTAAAAAAGGGATTCGATACTCTTTAACTATACTAACTACTTTTGATCCCACGCTTTGTACCTGGGTGAAGGGTATGCCAGTACTATATTGAAGCTGCATATCTGTAAGCCCTGTTTATATATGACTCTTAGCTAATGTCATGCCCCCTTCTTCGTAGCTTTTTCATTCAAAACTTTGCCGACTCGTTTCGCCAGTGCATCATCGATCTGATGCAAGGTAAACTGAAGCAGGCGGCCGAATTGAGAGAGGATGATGTTCTAGAAACCATTGTACAAATACTCACGCCCGAGTCACGTCCACCATTGGGTGGATATTACAGTGCGGGCGTGCTGGGACCTGAGCTCAAGTTGCTCGAGTCGATTGTCTTGAACAGGTGCGCTGGTAGGACCATCATAAGTGAGGCCCTGAAAGCAGATGTACCAGATGCTAAAGCAATCAAATCAAAACAATTCACACAATTACAATTCTTAGTTGCTCCAATTATAACAATTTTCTTGTTTCTTTCGCTATAAAAGGTATTTTACCATTCGAATTTAAATTTGATTTATTTATCATTTACTATCCATCATTATTCATCTGCACCTTGCTTCTTTGATTGAATACGCTTGAGAACTGAAATTTAATTATGTTATTCATTCACACTGTTTCAGTTATTACCTAGCGCGTTTTAAGGACTCGTACCGTCAAGCTACTATTGATCTTATGCTGGGCAATCATGTTTCATCGGAATCATTAAGCGCATTAGGCGGTCAAGCGGTGCCGGATGAAACAGACGGTGAAAGTGCGGAGCATGCGAAATTACTGGTGGAAGATTGCCGTCGTTTGTTGTTGAGCTCAGAGCAGTATCCAGTTGGAGCTTGGGGCTTGATTGATGCTGATCCTAGGTAAATATAACATCAATATCCGTGAGCTATTCATTTCTAACAACGGTTCTTTAGCTCCGGTGATGTCAACGAAACGGAGGTGGATTCTGTGTTGCTGCTAACGGACGAGTGTTACATTGTAGCCGAATACGATTCGCATTTGGACAAGATTGTGCGCTTCGAGAAGGTGCAGTTGTCGCAGGTGCGTCTCATTGAACTCGGCATGCATCAGCAGACGAAAATCTTTCAAGGCTCCTCGCCGACGCATCTGTGCCTGCGCCTGAACTACTGTGTGGATGATCAGGAAGGATACTTCCACATGTTCCGCTCGGCCAATTTGCGATTCTTTAACAATGCGGCTTACGTTATTAAGACACAGGAGGAGCTGACCGAATCGCTGACAGCGATTGTGGAAATGTTTCGAATTGCTCTGGAAAATGCTGGCAACAAGGATGTTCGCTTTACTACTGGCGGTGTTTTGCAGCGACGCAAGAGCAAGCTGCCATTGCTAGATGTGCCCAAAGGCATGCCTCGCAATCTCTCTGAATCTCAACTTGTGCAGTTCAGCTCCAAAGCAATATCGAACGTCGCTGGACAGTTCTCGAAACTAGGCCAGACCTTTAAGAAACCCTCGAGCGTCGGTCAACCAGGCAACGTTGCCGCCACACTCAATCCACAAGTAATGCGTCAATCGGAGGGCACAGCATTGGACTTTTGCCAAGAAGCCGACAAAGCCGTTTTCACAGTCGGTGGCAAACAGCGCGCAAATAGCTCGAGCAGCACGGACACCGATGACCGCGACAATAGCCTGTATGAGCCAGAGGTGGACTCGGATGTGGAGATTGCTATGGATAAGGCCAACTACAATGAGAACGCCTTTTTGCCCTCAGTCGGAATTGTGATGGGCGGTCAATTAGAGCAGCCCAGCTCCTCGAACAGCATGCGACAACTGGAGCAGAAGGATAGCATGTGCAAAACTGCCGAGGATGTGCTCACTATTTCTATAACAACGGTGACCGATAACGTTGGTTTGCCCAATGGCTTGTTGGAGAATGCGCCAACCTTGCGGCCGATTACACCAAATCCGCAAATATGCTTACAGGCCCAAGAGGCGGAGGATTTGGATACTGAAGAGGATAAGCACGGGCTAAGGTCGGTATTCTACATTTAATTCTGCAAGTAATGTTAATGCTTTGTTCGTTGTGTTCTGGGTTTTAAGTTGTTCTTAGATAATCTATATATATTATACAAGCTCTATGTTCTATATATTTGTATTATTTTCGTTCTTTTGTAAATGTTTACTATGTTACAGTTAATACACTCATAGCTATAGAGTTGACAAGTATTATGTACCATTTATATGTTCAATTGCTCTCAGATATACAAAAAGTATTTATTATAACTCGTACTCAAAGCATGTGTTTTTTATTAAATAGAGAACATATTGTGCCTGTTTCTTATGTAATGGAGAAGTTTAAAGTTCAAAAAATAAATCTATTCATAGGTCAAAAAATATAAGAGCGTTTTTGTTTTGTTACATTTTGTTTGATCCTATTTTAGTATTGCTGCCAATGAAACAAACGTTCCACTCGGCCAACCTGTCTATTTTGAGGCCAACAAGTTTAAGCCCATTACTAATCCACTCTCCAAGCTGGCCAAAGGTATGCAGAACATTGGCTTGAATCTGGATCCACGCAAGATAGCCAATAAGGTGAGCATAGTTAAAAGAAGACTTACGAACATCTAGACCTAATCTGATTATCTTATTTGCTTGCAGACCAGCGTGCTGTCGCCTACGAGCTTATCGGCGGATAACTCTCCTCCAGGTCGCGGTCCAGGGTCGCGAGATGTGTTGCTGGAAATGTGGGAAGCTGAAAAATGCAAGTCCAAGCTGATAGCTCTGTGAAGGGATATACATAAGTGATATACAAAATTATTTAATATACAAGTTTTAGAAAGGAAAGTTTATTCTAGCGATTTTACATGGCACTTCCATATAAGGGAATCTATATACTATATGTAGCTCATATATATCTATATATATATATAAATACAAAAAGTATTTTCGTTCATGCGGCACGTATTTAATAGGCAACTTCGTTGAACTGTACACGATATATGCAATGTTTGTGATTGTTACTGTAGTGCGTTAATTAACTATGTGTGTCATCAACGTTTATAAATATGTGTGTTTGTGATCGTCTGGTAAATTAGGTAAAACAACGTATGTAACGTATGCGTGAAGAACGCCAAGCAATATAAATATGTTTTCAGATTAAACTGATTATTTTAAAAAACTTAAATATGATGTAGCAAATATTTCCGATATGCTTTAAACAAACAATTAACCACAAAATGCATAGATTTACTTACTCAATTATAGCGTGCTTATGAATGTAAACATCTTATACGTAAAGCATTAACAAAACAAAACTAAACTAAAACAAATGTCACAAACCAACAACAAAAAGACAAGACAAACAGAAGACTTGGCCAATGCGTATGTTACTTATTTTATACACGAAACACTAAAACCAAAACTACATTTTTTGGCTAGATTATGAGTATTAAAAGAAAAATAAAACCATTGTAAACTTAACGACTTACGATACAAATTAAGGAATCCAATAAATTTCTGAAAACTTAGAAGAATTCGAATAGCCAACGAATATACAGACTAATTATACACACTATGATTATTAGATTCGATTCGATTCGACAATGATGTATTTTACTGACTAGAAACGTGTTTATTGTCACTCTGTAATGTAATTCGAATCTGTAGTAATATGTATGTACATATACGCCACCGATTACTTGGATAAACATATATATACATAAAAATAATTATAAATAGCTTCAAATATATACACGTAGCAGCCACGAATCATATGAGTTAGTTATTGTCATCTTATAATTTGAGAATTTTATAATTTATAATTGTGCATTTTCAGAAATGAAAAAAAGGCGCTTAAAGCAAACATCTCTAATATTTTGGATGTTAAAGAATTTTTTGATGTTAAGTGATTACGTTTAAGATATTAGAGAATTGTTTACTACTGTTAGAGTTATTGCGGAATACAGGACAAATAAATATTTCGCCATCCCTAACTCTAAATAAGTTTTTAGAACCCCCCAATACTATGACATACCCCCATAAGTTTGCTTGTAGATTTTAAACTAATACTATATGCCTTCGACGTAAACTTTATTTAAATCCCAAACACAGTCTGCAAAAGAGTTTTTTCCCGTCAGTTTAATCTATGTTTTTTAAAAAAAAACTTTTTAGAGATTTTGAATCTACAGATTATAAAATTTATTGTTGGGTTTGTAGTGGAATTGATCGAAAAATAATTTGCCTACGCCTTTCATTAGCTCATATGAAGCGTGAAATATTATATAATAAAATTGAGCAATTTTTACACTCTTAAGTTAACATAGTATTTACAGAGCTGCTTTTTGCAGGTTCTGTATAAAAATTATTATTTCCCAATGTAATTTGTCAAGGAAAAATCTACTAAGGAATCTAAATACTTTCAGTAGATTACATAGAAGCAATCGTAATCTAACTTTTATATACCTAGGTTAACATAGCAGTTTTTGTATAAAAAATGTTATTTTCTACTGTTATTTATCAAGAAATAATTTGTCTACTTTCAGTAAATTACATAGAAGCAATCGTAATCTAAAATTAAGCAATTTTTACATATTTAAGTTAACATAGTAGTTACAGAGCTGCTCTCTCCTGTATGCCATACTTATGCAGCCAGCCAATACCATCTAATAGGAATAGAACGTGTCAGCGCCAAGTGTTGTCCCACTGCCGGACGGGCCTTGTTTACATAAGTGATAAAAAAAAATGGCAGACAAGCCACCACCGAACGCGTCACGCTGTGGTGCTGTGGAAATCAAAAATCCATTAAAATACCACGGAAACGGACCACATAACGCTGCCAATCAGCTTATGTATACATAAGTGTGTATGGCTCTATTGATATTGGAGTTTTATTTATGCGAACTTTGGCATGGCCAATGCCCGGGCAACAGGGCTAAAGGGCAAAAGGCCAGCATCAGGCGGACGCATATTGAACTTTTGGCACGTCAGCTGATAAGATACGCACGCTGATGTTTTTTTTCTCTTTTTCTTCTGTTTTGACCAAACGTCCAATATCATGCTAATGTTGCCACACAGTTGCATCAATTGTTTTTCAATCAAAGGGCCATCAATCTTTTTGAATGTTTGTTTAATTAACGCACAGGCCGCTTTGTCTACCTTGCCCAATCAGCCAACACCAACACAGCAACAGCTCGAGATAAATGAGTAGAGAGTGTGTCTCGTGCCAGCCCAGTTGACCCTCGGTTACGCTTGATTGCCTTCGCCTTCGCCTTCGCCTTTGCCCTTGTCCTTGTCCCTAGCCTCGTTTTCGTTCTGCTTCGCTTTGGTTTGGCATTTTTCTTTCGCATTTCACTTCTTAACTTTGTCCATGTCTTCTGCGTCCATTAAGTGTGTCTGTGCTAAGACTTGGAAATTGTCTTTTGAATGTTTCAATTACACGCCTTCTTAAGCACAGCTTCTCTGCTCAAATTGAAGCAGCGCTTGAGCCAGCAGCTCCCTTACATTCGGTTGACAAGCGACTGGCTCTGTATTTTTTGGCTTTCATGCGCCAATAAAGTGAAATACACAGATAGTCCAAGAATTTACTGCCTTCAATCTATCGTATGCATGTGAGAGGGTGTCTCTGTGTGTGTGAGTTTTCGTGTGTGTGTGTGTCTCTTCCTTTTCTTATTGCCTTGCACCCGCCTGGCACTTTCGTTAAACACTTTTGCCTTAAACCATTAATTTCCTATACGTTCGACTTGTACGTGTTGGTAGCCCGGACCCGGGTCTAAAGGCAAGTTCATTTTATTGCTAAAAGCGGGTTAAGTGCTTGACGCACAGCTGAGTGCCTCTATTATATAAAGCGCAGAGGCAGTTGGCCCGACTGCTCTGCCCTGATAGGAATCGAATTTGCTTTATGGCATGTATGCTAATTTTATGTCTAGTTAACATTCGCCCAGGGACTCGATGCCTTCGAGTACATCGGCTTTTAATTTACAGTTGAGCCCGGCGCCAGTTATCGGCCGTATTAAGCAACTGCAAATGAAAAGCGCTTTGTACACTGAGTAAATCATTTTATGGCATTAGCAAACTCAAGACTTTATTCGAAACTCTTGAATGGACTGTAGCTTGGCTCTTGATCGAAGCCCATTAAAATAAATGCATCGAATTTGTGTAAAACTATAAATTTCAAGTGTTTGCACAATGCGAGCAAATTGATTGCAAGAACCGTAAAATCAAATGATGCATAAATAAAATCAATGCCATCATGACCCAAAGGTCAAACTGCACAATATGTGCGTTATTTACGAGGACTTTAGTTTACGACCGCAGAGCAACCAGCCCGACACTTGAAAGCAAATTAAATAGAAAAGTGCGCTAGAGGAAAGCGAAGCCAAAAATTCTGTTGTGAAATTTTATACATAATTGAATTTATGGTCAAATCGTGTCACACACACACACACACACACACACACATAGGCATTCAATCTGTGCATACTATTACCCAAACATATAGACAGCTGAGGTCAGATCTGATCAGCGCTTTTCGGTGGGTGACTCGGCTGGCCCATTGGCCTGCGGCTATTGCACCACACGCCAAACAATCGGAAACCGAATGTCATCTTCAATTTCAAATTCAATTATAAAACAAATTGGTTTGAGCGCAAATAAATACATAGCTACACATATTTATAAATATACACACACATACATATATATATATATATTTATGTGCAGGGATGAATTGGCGTGGTCGAGCCACTCGAGGCGACATCAAACGGAAAATCCATTCATCCACTTTGGAATTGTGTCCAGTCGCTCTAGTGAAATAAATGTAATGAAATGTTAACAAATGACAACAGGCAGGCAAACATGCAGCAAAAACCGCAAGGGTGCCTTGCTCCTGCATCCATGCTGACCACACAGACAGCTTACACACACACAAACACACATCACATACACTCCACGTATCGAATTAGTTTGATGAGATTTATTGGCTCAAGTCCCACTTGACCAACAGCAGCGCCTGGCCAGACAATTATGGATGAGTACCATTTGTTTTTGGTCGGACTTTGATACTCCATATTCGCCTGGTTATGGGCAAATCATGTGGCTGACAATGATGCTAATGACGATTCCTTGGCATTATATGGCATCGATATTCATAGCCGTTGGTTCGGATTTTCTCTATTACCTAAGCGTATCGGATTACCATGCGGGCGAATCAAACCCAGACCGAAACTCAAGCCCAAGCCCATGCCCACGCCCATGCCCATGTCCACGCCCATGCCCATGTCCTCGCCTGGCCAGTTCAACCCACGCACGTCGCCTGTCAACGCCAGCCCCTTGTTGCAGGTCCTTTGGGGAAATTTGTCAGAGCATCAGCAGCGTTAAGGTGCCAATTAAGGGCTTTTTAGTATCAATTACAAAATCGCACGTTTCCACACCTTTATCAAGCTTGAGCAAGTGTGTCCTTCCTTGTGTGCACGTATGAGTGCCAATCTATCTGTGCCTATGTGTGGCTTGGTTGTTCCATGATGTTACAGCATTCGGTCAACCTTCGAGTTGGGGTTCGGTTGGGCTCTGTCTTGGGGAATCTTTTGTGAAATTGTTTTGTGTCATTGTTTTTATTTCTGTTCCTTTCGGCTAGCTCCTCTGCTGTCACTCCCCATTTGACAGCGTCATTTTGTCAGTGATTTATTGTCTCGATGACGGCAAATTGGGTTTCTCATTAAAGTAGTTAGATTACTGAAGCCATAATCGAGAGATTACGGCAACATTTTCGCCAGTCGCAATTCATGATAATAGAGTTTCGATTTGTATTCCATTGAAACGTGTTGAGGTCAAAGAGTCAGGTCTTAAACGGAATTGTTGATTTTTGAATTTGTTACGGTGTTCGATATGACTAGATGTCCAGGTAACGCTTAGAGTTCTGTCTCTAGAATAGTGATTTTGAATTTGCTTAGTATACCCTATGCATGATTTAATGCTGAATATCTTAGTATATTATACCAAGAAACTCAGATACAGATCAAGAGTTAAATACTTCCCATTTGTTATAGACATGAACTTAGCATTTTTGATATCAAGTTCATTGTAAGCATGTTCGCCTTATTCTTACTTCAGAGGAAATTCTTAAATAATATTTATCTCTACAGTAGATTCGATTTGAGCCCAGTTTTCGTAAAGTTATCGGCACAAATGTGCTGATCCGAACCATCTTAGCCTTACCGATGCATACATAATATGGAATAGGTATTCTCACCATCTCTCCTTAAGGTACTATATCTTATATATAGCTAATAAGTTGAAAAATAAAAATTTTCTATACTAGCTTTAACATTTTCTTTTTGTTCAGATCGTTTGTCAGCTCTATATGTAGGCCGCCTATCGGCAGGCAGACTATAAGATATCAGATTCTCGATGCGTTTCCTGAGTCAACTAAAACAATCAGCTTGGGACGGAAGTGGCTTTTTATAGCTTTTCTGGGAATTATTTAAAAGTGAAATGTATCATTGGTTAAAATTAAATGTATCATAGGTGTTCTCGGAATTATTTAAAATTTATCTTATTATCTTATCAGTTATTTATAATTAAACATTCATAACTAATACTCAGCTCGGTTCCCTCATAATAATCATTCCAAATTCTAGTAAATCTAAAGATAAATAAAATACAAATTTGCATACTGTTCTTATTTCTTTTTTTATTTATTTCTTTACTTTATTTCTTAATGGGTATTCAGAGTTCAGCATGTGTCGCTGCAGCGAGTATAGTTCTGTCTCTGGCACAGGTAATCTGCCTTTTGCAGGCACTGCCAGTTGTTCATGCGGAAAGCTGCCTCTCTGAACCACAAGTGCACACACTGCTCAACACCTGGATAATCGGGCTGACCCGAAGACCAAGAGGTGAACTTCAATGGCAATCCGTTGGTTATTGACATGAACTTGTGGACTGTGACAAGATCGTTGCCCGATATCCAGTACCAACTATCCTTGTCCACGCTGAACAGATAATTTGAAATAGCATTCATCTCCGCCTGTGTTTCGATCAATGCCAGATCTCCACCGAATTTGCGACAAATGTGTGCGGCTTCGAACCAGGTCACCTTCGATCCGCCCCGGAAATAGTATTTCTCGCCAATCCTGACATACTTGTGAATCTCGCTGTTGTCACAGTTCACTGTTTGGTGAAATTTCAATCAGCAACTTGAATAACATTATACACTTCACAATATCTCACCATTAATTTCAGGCTTGCTTGGATAGTTCAAGTCGTATGCAGATGCACCGTAGAGAAAGACTCCGAGTAGAAAAAGTAGAGAGCATTTCATATTGAATCGTAGCAATGTGAAATTGGTTTTAACGACCAACCAGTTCAGCTGTCGCTTTTTATAGCGAAATCTGAGTATTTACACAAATATACATATGCAAAATTAAGTATTTACCGCTTTATACCCATGTGTGTGCATTCGCATACCTACTTAGCATTTGTGTATACAAGTTTCAGCCGGCTTCTATAACTAGCACATTCCCAAGCAGTTCCGTTTCTTATCTTATCGTGTTTGCATCCACTGTTTGGCCATATATAATATATATTATTTTAATTGGCTTGGGTTGGACAAAGTATATACAATATTGGTTCATCAAAGTTGTCATTTAATTTTCTCAACAGCTGTGTCAATAGCCATACTCACGTGAATGTTTCCTAAAGCCATTCCCAAATTAATTTATATTGTCCAGGCTGATTGGTGCTACAACTTGAGTTATTTCTTAGGACATTTGTTTATGGAGTTCTGGAATACTTTGCTATTGATTTGAATATAAACTAAATAACAAATTTGATTATTATCAAGTTATTTGTTATTGTAGTTTTATAATATTTTTACTAATTCTTTATTTGAATATAAAATTAATAATAAATTATATTATTATTAAGTTTATTTGTAAAATTGTTTATTAAAATATTTATTAATTAAAATAAAAATATTAAACTTAAAATTTTTATTATTTTTGAGCCATTTGTTATTTTAGTTTATTTTTTAATTTTTATAATTATTTATTTTGATTTATAGTTATTTAAATAAATTGATTAAAAATTCTATTATTATTAAGACATTTTATAATGAAGTTTAATAATTATACATTTTTTAATTATTTTTGTTGAATACATATTTATTAAAATTAAAATATTAAAATAAAAATCTTTATTATTTTTAAGCCATTTGTTATTGTAGTTTTAAAATTATTTATTTAAATGTTTAGGTATTAATTATATATATTGATTAACATTTTTATTCTTATTAATCAATTTTTTATTGTAGAATTACAATTATTTATTTAAATATATATAGGTATTAAAATATATTGATTAAATATTTTATTAATATAAATAAAGTTTTATTTTAGATTTATAATTGTTTATTTAAATAAATAGTTATTTAAATGTATTTAATAAATAAAAATTTTGATTTTAATTTTGTCTATATATTTTATATAAAATTCACATTTGAAGCTATACTAACATATTTATATATTATTAAACAAGGCATACATATTAAGTATCTATCTAGTGATGACAATCCGTCTATATATAATATAATCTTCAAAATAAAGGGTATTTAATGTGCGACTTGACTAAGATGTGTTTACCTTGCTTCTAAACTCATTCTTTTTATGAAATTGAAATGGGAATATTCGCTCTATTCTTATTATATATATTATATATTGTTATAATATGTTCATCAGCACTTTTAAAGATAGGGAGTACAAAGATTGCTGCACTTCGTCTTTAGGTTTCCCATCGCTAAATGACACATTCTAATAAACCTCTGCGAACGGGTATTACGCAGTCGGTGACTTTAAACTGCAACTTTTGTACTTTGTTTGATGTACTACTTAATGCATAAGCTTTGTTAGTTAATTATTGTTTACCTTATCGATCCCTAAGTGGCAGTGAATAAATCTATTAAAAGTATAGTTATTTTTAAATATAATTTGCTTTTAATCATTTGTTTTATTAACCATAGCAACCGCTTAGGTTTAGTATGGAATTTTACAGATAGCAAGAGCTCCGCTTCCACTTCCAGCTTTAGTCACACTTTCATGCATATGTCCTCTGTCCGGGGAGTTGCCTCCCTCTCTCTCTCTCTCTCTCTCTCTCTCTCTCTCTCTCTCTGAGTTCTTTGGCAGCTTCCACTTTACCGTGTCCTCTGCTGTCTGTTGGTTTCGTGTAATCCACACCTAAAATCCATGGCAGCGTGTCTGAAGTTACTCCCAATTTCGACTCGTATTACAAATTAAAATGTGCCGCAACTCACACAGCCGCACGCAAATCACACACAATCAATTACATACGCACATATACATGTATGTCTATATGTATGTATATGTGTGTATACCTATTCATGTCGTATAGAGACATCTATATGGGTGTATTTCAAACTGATTAGCTGGCACCTAACCCCGTTGCCTTTGCCTGTTCTTTAGTCCCGCTCTCACTCTTATTCTCGTCCTCATCCTCTTCCATTCCCTTTCACTTTTTCTGCTCAACTGCGGCGGCTGCCACGGGTCAATGAGATGCTAAGCATATGACAAGGCATTGAAAGGGTGTCGCACAACTTTTAAAAGATTGTTCAATTTTTAAGTAGACCAGGAGGCAAGGATTTACAGGAATTTGTTAGCTGTTGCTTTGTGGCTTTGACATTTTCCAGGGGATTGATGGATTTTATTCTTGCTGCAAATGGGCCGCCCCAGACTCACAGTTCAGTGAGCACATCCTGCCATCGAGCCATTGATTTATTTGCTCGCGTTTGTGATTTAGTTTTTCATTTCATTATTTTATTTTTTCTTTTTTAATTTTTTCGTTCCTCCCAAAACTGTCAACAGTTGAGTCTTAGAGCGCTCTGCCATGCATCATAATGCCGCTTATGATTAATCGCTGGTAATTATGTTGATTAATTGCCTTATTAGGGCGGCTAGTTTCTGATGGGCAACGGCTGTCGTAGATCATGTTTTTGGGAGCGTGCTGTGATTAGCTAGAGAGTTTGTGAAGCTGGGGAGGGAGCCTTAAAATAGCCACGTAACCCCCACTCGGCGCCCTAAGTCATTCTTTAATTACTAGAAAACCATTTGGCTCAAATGTTTTCCTTTGTTCGCTTGTCCGCATGGCAAACAGAATCGCAGCACCTTCCCTTGGTCAAGCCATAATATTTCATTACATGCTGCGCTCTGCTTCTGCTTCTGGTCTTTCTTTTTTTTTCTCTCTCTCTCTCTCTCTCTGTTGTTTTTTGCCATTTCGACGGGCACTTAAAATTAAGCGTGTCCAAATCCCCAAAGACCGCAGGCCCAACATAAACAAACTAACCAAATGAATGCAACTGTGAATGCTGCGCAGCATCCGCCGGGAATACGGCTGGGTAAGTGCTGTACGGCTAACACTGGGCAAGGGCAAAGGCACGGCAGTAGCTGACTGGCTGGTAACCGCAATCATAAAAATAATAACCACATTATTGTGTTTAATAATGAAAAATATCATTTGCGGCATAACTTTTGGCTTTTGTTTGTGCAGCAGCAGCAGCAGCAGGCAACCCCCCAAAGAAGGGCGCCCGCATTTTGGTTGGCTGCCGTTGATACGGATCAACCCTTAAGTTCGCTTAAATATTAACCGTAGGAACATATTTTCTAAATTACGTTCATTTACTAGCTGGTTGCCAGTGCGGGGGAGTCTTCAGATTGAGTGCCTTTTGCTTAATTTGCGGAGCGCCGCAAGCCATCCAAAAAGGGGTGTGTGATGGCGTCTTCAGAGAGAGTGAAAGAGAGATGGAGATGGAGCGAGAGAGACAGCTGACATGACTGTGGGCCACCCTCTGGCTGAGCTTGTTGTTTTTATTGGCATGTTGACTTTTGAAATTAGTTTTTAATATGCGCAAATACTTTGCATATTTGGCTCGAGTGCTCGACGCCGTCAACAAACTTCGGCAGACGAATCTTTTTAGCCTTATCGGCTATGCAAACACAATTGCGCCATATGCCCTTATCGGTAGGCGAACGCAAATATTTGTAAACAACCCGAAATGCAATCCACAATAATGTTTAACCCCTCCGCCGATGGTAAAAAACAAAAACAAAAACATAAAAATCTCTGCATATTGACATCAATTAAAGTGCATCAAGTCGATGCTCAAACAAACAACATAATTCACAACAAATGTGCGTGTTGAGAGACGCTCGAGTCGTCGCACACACAACAGCAACTATTCATTAGCTACCCCCGCGGGCAGCGGCAACGGCAGCCGCAGCATCCCAGTCGGCGGTCCCGGCCGTACCCTCGTTTCCGTTACCGTTCCTCAGGCGACAAGCGGTGAGTGCGTCGAATACTGCCTCGGGCTGTTCTTTTGGGCGGGCCGACGAGGTCAACTGAAATAGTTCTATAATGAACAAAAACACATTGTAAATTGTCCTGCTTGCATTGTAAATGGGCACAAGTGTGCGACGAGCCCTTTCAAATGGCATACACTGAGCGAAATGAAGTGCTCTATTTGTATCTATTTGTATTAAGTAATAAGTGTGTTTATTAAAAGTAATCAAATTATTTTAAAAGTTAGTTTTAATATTTTGATTAAATTTTTGCAACTATCTAAATCTTCAATTAAACTAAATATAGCAGTCATTGCCTTGCAGTGTATACACTGAGCGAAATTGAGTGCTCTATTTGTATCTATTTGTATTAAGTAATAAGTGTGTTTATTAAAAGTAATCAAATTATTTTCAATATAAGTTTTAATATTTTGATATAATTTTTGCAACTATCTAAAACTTTATTTAAACTAAGTAAAGCAGTCATTGCCTTGCAGTGTATTCTTGCCTAATGTAAAGGACAAATTAGCAAAAACCAGCCCAGCCATTTAAAATAAAATGAGCCTGACAATGTCCTTAACGGCGCTGCCTTTTACTCGACTACAAACTTTTCCCCAGACAATTCAATTTTACTACTGCAGCCAGTGAAGCCAAGGGGTATGCATGAATATACACTCGTGGCCAACTAAATATGTACACAACTGTAACTTATTGAAGATGGATAAAGTGTGGAGTGGATCTAACCGTCTTGGTTTGCCGATTCAGTTGTTATTCCGTTTCTACATACATGAAGACTTGAAACTTAAATGTTTGGTTAAGAAAAATATTTATATATAAAATATTTCAAAATTAATTCAATCGTAATTTCACTTATTTAAAGATTAAATTTCCCTGAGGAAAATATTTATGATTAATACTTAAAATATATATTTGTATTTAATGTGTATTTATCAAGGCATATTTTAAATATATTGTATTATTTATTTAATATCAATGTAAAATGAGATCAGCCTTAATTCCACATATTTAACGATTTAATTATCTGATATGTAATCGCTTATTTTATTTTCCTCTTAATAAACACAATTAAATATTATATTTTATACTTAGAGAAAAGTATTTTTAATATTGAAAACATACATTTGATATTTTAGAACTGCGATCTAATACAATATTTAATGCTCATCTATGTATATTTTAGAATAGTCAAAATATAGATTAGTATAAAATATATTTAAGCATCTCTAAAGAAAACAGAATTTGAATAATATTTCAGCTTAATAATTACTCGTAGTCATGTACTTATTATTTCGGCCACAAGTGTACCTAAACATAGACTGCTCGGAAGAGTAGGCAAATGTAAGTGTTCGACACTAACCACTGCGAAGCGCTGGCTTCATGCTGCCCTCAGCTACCCGAGGACGAAATGCAAAACTGCCGCCACAGCTAATTTAATAATTTATCATTTTGCTGCAGGGCAACAACAAAAGATTATTTAAATTCGCGTATTACACAACCGGGTAGATCGGATCGATTTTGAAACCAGCCGAGCTGGGCTCGAGGGTCGGGGTTCGGGAGTCGAGGATTGTGCAGAGCCATAAATGACGTGTTGGCCCGCTGGTAATGCAGCGCAATAATTTAAAAATTTCCACACCCCAGAAGTGACTATGGGAGTAGGAAGGGGTGCTTCATTTGTCCAATTATGCATTTCAAATTAAATGATGTGGCAGGATTCAAATTTTTCACAAAATCCTCACTATTCTAATTGGCGCATCTAATGCCAAATGCAGCGAATTGTAAACTCCATACAGAGGTTGACAGCTCCCGAGAGTGCGTGTAACCCTTTGAGCAGCGCGCACTTGAAACAAATTTGTTTACGCACTGTTGGGAAATATTTTGATTTATATAGACGGGCTGACACTCGAAGGAGCCAACATGCCAGCATGCCCTACACAAACCTACATGGCATGGATGCGTCTGTAATCCTTTCGTGCCCAATTCAATTGTTCGAATTGACAAATTGATTTTCACTTTAACCGGTTCGCTCTGATTGCTTTGGCTTTCATTTTGTTTGCTTTGGGAATTGCCAATTTTTTTTTTGGTTTTGTTGAATTTTTCTCTGGCATTGTTGATGTGTCTATTTCGCATTTTGGTGACAAACCCATGTAAATATTTATTTAGTTTTGGACAAGCGGTGAGTAACTCTCTCTCGTCATGCTTCGCCATTTAAATGCACGCAAATTGCGGCTTGGCTTCGGTCTTGGCCAACTGCTCTTTCTGCCCTCGTCTCGATTACCAGATGCTAACAGCGCCGCCAGAAGTTGTTTAAATTTATGTGCCATTGGGCGAAGCTGTAACCAAAAAATTAATTGCTTTTACAAATAGAGTGCGCTGCAGTTTGCGGCGACACCGAAAAGTCTGCCCCGCATAGTTGGCAACTTGGCCTTTTGTTATGGCCCGGCGATGGCAGCCATTTTCCTTCCCTTTGCTTAACAAATAAATACACTGAGCTGCACAAACGGACAGTTATAAATAACAAAATATTATTGATCCAAAATAAATTTTAACCTGAGTTGACATATTTCATAAAGAAATTTTCTTAGTAAAAATATTGTTATATAAAGTACCTCAATGAAGCGTATATTATATTGAGTACCATTGAACTCAAACCATACGGTTATATATAATTTATGTCAATAACATTAGCTTATTATTGTATTAACAGATTGCAAATAGAAATGTTAATTAAAAAACAAAAAATATTATTTGCTGTATTAGATATATTAAGATATCTCAATCTCTTCTCTTTCCTCTTTTCATACTGATTTTTACCTAATTTTTCATCATTTTATTTCGTTTACCTTCTAAGTTCAGCACAAACTCTGACTCAGTTTCTCTCAGTGCAGCAATTTTTGTAGCCATATTTTTTACGCTAGCGCATACTAAGCTCGCCATTGTTTTCCAACTAAACGAGGCAATTGCAGGTTGTCCATATGCCCCCATCACCGGCTCGAGATTTTATTTTGAGCTCCTGTTTCCATTCTGGGCGGATGCCCAGCTCTAACTGGCTGGCGAATATAAATTGCGGCTTTATCAAAGCGCACGTCAAATCTCGTTTAAATTAATGAGTTTGAGCGTTGTATTTTAGCGCGTTGGCTACGTTGGCCACGTTGTCGCTGCATAGTTTCAAGTTCCGCTTATTTATGCGTCATAAATTGCCTAAAAAACATTGCAACATTGTTGCAGGATGTGGAGAAGTAGCAGCCAGGCAGCCAGGCAGCCAGTCAGTCAGCTAGGACGACACAACGGAAGCAACGCCGCCAGCCAGGGGCACTAAAATTATGAAACATTGTTTGCCACTTTGAGCTGAAGGCTAAAATCGATTATGGGGACAACGAGGGCTGACAAGTGGCTGGCGACGGGCGACGGGCGACGGGCGACGAGCGACGAGCGACGAGCGAGAGGCGTCGAGTGCTAAGTGTGAAGTGAGAAGGCGTTAAGTAGTCATAAGCTTGGGCCAAGCCCGACGCACTTAAGCAGCCGCCCAACATCTCAGCCTCAGTCTCAGTCTCAGCAATTGCTCCATCCTCAGCCCGACATTGGCTCACTTTGCTTCGAGTTAATTAAAATGTTTATCGTGGCGCAGCGTTGATGTCGGCAAAACCAACAACAGGCTCAAGTCGAGCCGGTTGCAAAGTTATTAAACTTATTGTGGCGTGTAATTAGCTGACGAGCTGTCAACAATATAAGCGCCAGCCCAGGCTCCGCCGCAGGCCAAGACATGGATCATTTTACAGCGCGTTTGGCTTGTTTACCCGCCAAATTGTCGTCTGATAAATCAATCGACGTCGCCTCGTTGGCTGCTTGGCTAAGCGAATCCTTGCCCGTTGTTTATTTAATTGACTTGTGAGCATTCCGGCATCGAGTTGCCCGCCGGGCCGGGCTCTTACCGGCGCATAACTAATTTTTCAAATTAGCTTTGCTCTGTGTCAATTGCGGTTCCTATTACAGCGGCGCCCGCTCGGAAAACATATTTCACTCCGGCTGCAGCGTGGCAAATGGCGGCGCAATTATGTCACACGGTTCCTGTTGGCGGCTTCCTTTAACATGCAGCCCAAATGTTTCGAGTTACTGCTACTTTTTTTATTACCCAATGCGTAGACTAACCTTATGGATGCCAGGAAATGCGAGACGGCTGAGGTATCTATATATGTATGTATATGGATTAAGCACGGGCAATTGATACGCATTTAATAAATAATAATTACTTGTAAAATACATAATAGTATCATATAATAGTATACAATAATATATAATAAATGTTACATTAATATATATAATAGATATTTATATAATAATAGATATGTGAATCGGAGACAATAGAGTGACGTTTTGTTGCGTTTTTATTTCATAAGGAGAATTACAATTTTGTTTAAGTCAAGATACGAAATAAGTGTGATACTCTTAGTTCGGTAATTTGATAGAGAAATCACAAAAAAGTGAAACAAGTAAGAATGCTCTAGTCGAGACTGCTCGACTAGGAGATACCCTGAACCCTGTAAAGCGAATGGGGCGTGCATCCAAAATCTAAAGATTACGTAATTTTAGCATTTATTATTATGTTTAGCATTTTATTATGTTTTCTAGTTAATGTATACAAATTATATACCTAACTATAAATTACTAAAAACATAGCTATATACATATTAACAATTCAGAGTTAGAGGAGAAGTCGAAGTGCTAGTCGGGCTTGCCTGACTAAAAAATAGCCTTAACGCAGATACGGACTGCTAAAGTCATTGATATTTGTACATTGGAAGACTTGCTTTGCATTTGCTAAATTATCGTTGCTTACTGATCGTTAAATAATTAATAATATTTAAATTTAAAATCAATTATATTTACATTAAATAAACATAAAAAGTATAACTTTTATATTTTCGCTTAACATACATAATGATCGTGTTGATAATTAATAATATTTAAATTTAAAATATATTATTAAATAAAATGTTAAATTAAATAAACATTAAAAGTATAACTTTGACATTTTCGCTTAACATACTTAACTATTTTAATACTTACCAACAGACAGAAGAAGAGGAAACGACTGACCACCGCGCTGCACTGGACCACTGACCACCAAGAGATGAAGAATGCGACTGAAGCTGCGCTGCAGCAGGCTTGCCGTTATATTATAGGGAAGCGACAGCTCCACTCAAAGTAAAGCTCAACTCTTGAACAGCTCTCTGAGTCAGTCTTCACACTCGATCATTAGGCGACCAATCAAAGCAGTTCCTGCTGCTGCTGCTGCAAGAAGCAGCTCTTCTGATCTTCAGCTGCCTTTACATAGGGTAGCGACACTACCACTCGAAGTCGAGCTTAACTGTTAAGCCTCTCTCTGAGTTAGCGTAAGCTAAACTCTCTATCAGTTAGCGACCAATTAGAGTATTTTCTGCTGGCTCTGCTGCATACATATGCAAACTAACATCTCCTCTTCAGAACCTAAGCTCTTTTTCAGCACTTCTTCTTTCTGGTGTATTGATTAAATTTGAAACCTCTATCTCAAGCGATGTACAAACTAGGCCTTAAAACGAATTAAAATTATCGGTAAATGCTGATAAAATCGATTCGAAATGGAATGTTTGATCGAAAATAAATAAATAATGCAAGCAAAACTTATTCATTTCATATAAATGACAAATTAATTTAATTAATATCATATTCATATACTAACTTTATCTTATCTTATTGATATACTACATAGTTGTATAAGCACTTCTCTAAACTTATTTCTTATATTGGTTAATAAACAAACCATGAAAGCCTTAGATAATGAAATGATGATTTATATATCATATCATATCAATGTCTGACTCGTTAAGAGCAGTTCTTTATCTATCCCAAACGGCTTTTACATATTCCAACCATATACAATAAAATATTGAGAGTTGAGTTTCGACATTTGAACAGAAGTCTTCTCCAGTAGCTTGACTTTCTCGAAGTAACTTAAGTTCCGTAGCAATTATGATTATTTTTTGAATTCTGATCTTATTGAAGTTTCAGTCTTAGCTGCCGCATGCAATTGTTTTGCCATAAATTAATTAAGTTGACTGCTCGGTAAAAGTTTGCAGCCTTAATTGAAAAATGAGCCTAAGCTGCTAATTAGCATATTGCTGGCGAGTGTTGAGGACTGACATGCTGCTCTCTACTCTCTCTCTCTCACTCTCTTTCTCTGTCCAACTCTCTGATTTGCAATTAGTAGCATAAATGAATCAATTACTCATACTTGAGGCGTGAAATGAAAAGTTTGCTCGCCCAAAAACTTTTGCGTCCTGCAAGTCCGCTGTCCTTGAGTTGACCGCTGCAGCAGCTCTAATTGGGCACAAACACATATGAAGCGCCGGGCGACCGTCCGCCCAGTGGACAATTGCACAGTTGTAAGGCCTTTTTGGAGGCCGCAGCCATGCGTCAAGTGGCAAATTGTTTTATTACAGTTTGCAGCAACTTTTCTGTTGCTGTTGTGCTTTTTATTTTTATTTTCATTTTATTTTATTTTTTTCAGTGGACATTCGCCCACCCAACCAGGCGCACACACTCAATTAAAACTCAAGACCCTTCATAATGCATGCGCCTTTTAGTCTTGATGTTTTAACCTTTCCCTTTTTTAGCTGCTGTTTGGCAGAAAAAAAGGATTATTTTGATTTTTTTCTAACACATTTTGCCGTGTTTTTCGGAGCACTTTCGGGTCGAGGCGGGGGCGGCCGTCGTCTAAAAGTGTGTAAAGTTTAAAGAGCCTTAAGGGATTATGCGCGCAAATGTGTTGAAATTCGGGTTCTAATGAAAGAGCCGGCGAGGCAAAAAGGACAACGGTTTTGTGCAGTGGTTTATGGGTATTTATAGATAAGAAGGTAGCTTCGAGCATGGATAAAGCGCCAACTCAGCGCCTTCCATTTCCCTTCGACTGACCGCTTATTAGTGCCCGGTTTTTCGGTTAACGGTCTACGGTGTCCGGTGCCCAGTGTGCCGTGTCCGAGTCGCCAGCTGCGACAGGGATAAGTGGGCATAAGCCACAAAGGACTCCTGCCTTTTGAGCAACATCTTGAGCTGCCCAACGAGTCGCTGGGCCTAAGAACTAATTTTCGTTTAAGAACTTTGTAATTTCAGTGTAATTGCATTTATTTGTTTGCTCAGCATTGAGCCACTGACATTTTTGTGCCCCTTGAAGTGTGTTTGTACAATGCGAAAATCTGTCAACCTCCTTCACTCGAGTGGCAGCTCAAGTGGCCGCCTCGACATTTGTTTGTTTGCCCTTCTGACGCGTGCTCAAATATTGTTGTTTATGCAGCTTGACAAGGACATCAGCTCTATATCATATGGTCAAAAATATTAAATGAATATGCACAACTTGAAATTGCCCCAGTCCCACAGTCCCACACTTTCTCAGTCTCCCAGTTTAACGCAATAGAGTCTTTTCTATGTCGCCTTAGGAATCTAATCTTTAAAATATGCTACACAGCACTTGACACACAAAATTCCTTGGGGCTTTGAGCCATACTCAGATCTCGCAACACCCATTATGGACAACAACAATAGCAAGCTAGCAAAAACAAAAGGCAATCAAAAAAGGCCAAGGCAAAATAAAAGAAAAATGAAAAAAAAAAGAAAAACAGGAACTGAAGGAAAATAAGAAAACTCATAGGGAAAAAAAAGTTGCAGCTAAGTTTCGAGTTTTTATTGTACTTGCCTGCGCCGTGCTGAGGGTAAATTATACTACGTGAGTGCACATGGTGTATTTCCCAAACTCTACTTAGTACTCATCAGGAGAAGTGTCTGGCCGGGTGGTGCGTTACCGGAATCTGATATAAAATACATTTAAAAAAGTAAACTCGTAGGTATTAAAAAGCAGAAAGACAAAGCCAAGTGTAACTAAGTAGACTGGGCCAAGGGATGGCGGCGAGGGCTCTAAGTAGACAAAATCGACAAATGCAACTGACTCTGTGGCAAGTGGCTTACAGCTGATGCCTGCCTGCCTGCCTGCCTGCCACGCCCTGGTACTCCTCGCCCTGCCTTGACTATGTTAATTTGGTTGCTACACAAACGAGATTGATTTCGGCATCCGCACACTTGACTTGAGTCGATTTAAAATTTTGCACCACAACAGCATGAAATATTCAAATGGCATTCAGTCGCACACAGTTCGATTTGTTTCGAGTGGCACAAACAAGTCGCAAGCATCTGCAGCTCCAGCATCAGCTCCAGCTTTTCCTTCGGCATCAAAAGTATCTGAATCATCGATAGCATCGTCAGGAGCCGTCGCATCTGTTTGGCCTTAAGTGCGGTTGCAAATGTCAATTGGCCGTTTGGCCAAGAGCGAACCGGTAACCGGTAGCTGGCTGCATTTTAATTTTCTTTCGTCCTGGCAACGAGTTGGCTTTGGATTCTGCTGGCTGAGCGCCCGTTGGGAGCTGCTGAGAGATTTGCAAACGGCAAACGGCATCGATCTCGTTTTCTTATTTACATTAAAAGCTGTTTGCATTCACTTAAAAGGATAAGCAATGTCCTTTTAATGGGTTTCAAATTGAATAAAGGATTAAGTTGTTAGTGTAAAATTGAATTGCGAGCGCTCGCCTGAAAGGCTACAGCCAGGACAGGCCAAGTGAGGGTTACTGTTATTGACGCGCCAACAATTTCAATTTCATGCCGCACACGGCAAATGCTCGCTCGTAACTGCACGAAAAACCAATAGATCTGATGACCAAAAACCCATGTACTAATTAGCAACGGCTTGCACATTACCAGCTAATAGTCCTGGCAACGTTCCACATTCGCGAACGGCACGCTATGCAGCCATAATTCGACGGGGTTGCCAGCGAGCAGCCAACGCCAATTATTTGGCAATTTTTGTCAAATCAAATGGTTGCGCTAAATTGTCATAACGACCACATGCGAGGATTTTGCCTGCATTGCCACAGGTGTTGCGTCCCTTTGCTCATTTTCTGTCACCGTAAAACTTTAACGAGCACATTAACTGAACCCGCCAACAAAGCAGCAACAGCAGCAGCAGCAGCAGCAACGAGCAGCAGCAGCAGCAGCAGTAGCAATAACAGCAGCCGGAGCAGCAGCATCAACAGTATCTCGCGGCTTGATAAGTCGAAATAATTTGAGCGGAAAGCGAATATATGTATACAAATAGATGCACGCATGCACTTGGAGAAAGAAACTTCAATTTAATTATTTATTTTTTTGTTCTGAATTATTTGTATTTAAATATAAAAAAAAAACATCAAGCTCTTAATAAAAATTTATTTGAAACAGGGCTTAGCTATTGCATTTGAACTGATTTATTCATATTTTTTCCTAGTTTATGATTTTGTGTTAGTATTTATAAAATTTGGATTTACTTACCAACTGCTTAAATTGAAATTTATATTTTAATAAAATGTAAAGTAAATATCTATTCAAAAATGTAAATAATTGCTATCCAAATTTATTTCATATATATAAGTAAATTATTTAAATTCTTGAATATATTCAATATAATAATAATAATAATAATAATAATAATAAATAATAGTACTAATTCTTAAAATGATATTTATAATATATTTTATATTTATATTATATATAAATAAATACATTAGGATATTATATGTATATATAAATTAATACATATACATAAACTATATTAATATAAATATATATTGATATAAATATCTCAATCTTCGTTTCTTTTTAATATTTTCTATACAATTCGAGTTAGGACTTATAGGACTCTGTTTTATTAATATTTATTAAATAATATATATAATATATTTGAGTTTATTTCTTATCATTAAAACAAATTTCAAGTTGAATTTTTTTTTAGTTTAAAAAAGTTTTTGGAATTGTTTTTTATGGAAAACAATTTTTGTAAATTAAAAAAATTTATGAAAATGCGATATTTCAATTTATTATTTTTTTAAGTCTGTTAGCAAAAATTCATAACAATTGAGGACATGAGGACCCAAATTCAATTGTTAATATGTTATATATTTTTATGTGTAGACCACGGAATTGATCATTTTTACGAAATCAATTGCTTTAAGAATATACCTTGGCAAGAAAAATGATATATTGGAGCTTTACGTTAATTTCAGATCGTATTGACAACAAATTCCTGTACAGAATAAATAAATATATAAATATACAAAATAATACACTTGATAAGTAAATAGTTAAAACTATAAAGAATGTTTATATTCATATAAATAATATGGTTCTATTATCTAGTTGCTAAGTCAATTATTACACTTTTATTTCTCCCAGTGTACGCCTAACAGTATATGTATTTACATCAATTGTTAAGTGATATAAAGAGCCCCGAGCTGAAAGAATACCACATGCTGTGCTGGTTGCTGATAATTAAGTAGTTGGCGTTCGGGTTGCTCATTTTAAAACTGCCAAGTGGAGGGTGTCCTGAGCTTAGTCGTTGTCTGCTTTATATGAAAACAAATTTGCTCATTACGCGCAGGACACGAAACCGACGACATTTGCAACTGTCTTGTCCTGCGCGCCAGTTGGCTAACAACGGCCTATTTATTTTGCGTCTAGCTGCTTAGTTTATTTGAAGTGCTCGACTAGGTAAACAGCTACAAGGCAAGGAGCAGCACGTCAGAGGAGGAGGAGGTGTGCTCAGAGCTCTTTGTCTGTCTCACATTTGTGTGCGGAATTGAACTAGTGCTGTGAAAGTCCCCTGGGTGCCCGTGTCCGTGTGTGATTGAGAAAAATCTAGCGCAACAAATGGAACTGAGACATGAAAGAGGTGCATTGAGAACAGAGCCGGGGGTATGGGATGGGTATGGGGTCTCGGGCAAGCAGTCATGAAATTGTTGCTAGGCTAGTAATTGTGCTGCTTGGCCAGGCAGTAATGAGTTGGTTTTGGGACTATAACGAATAAGTAGGTAACGTTCCCTTGATGAAGTCTTTGCCAAATGTAGCATTAACTCCTCTGATTGAACTGGAGCTAGAGCTGGAGCTGAGAGCAGCTGCCGTTGGTACTCTCTGATTACGGGCAATTCGTATTACCACTCAAAGGCAACAACCGGCAAATACATTTGTAAACGTCTTCAAAGCCAAACTGAAGCAGAAGAATGAGCTGGAGCCCCGTCTGCCTGGTGTCATGCTTGGCCTAACTTTGCCCGGCTTAGCCGCCTCCTGCCCACATTTCGCGTTATAATTGCTCGAAATGGCTTCTACTTATAATTACAGTAGTTTGTTTGCTGTCTGCTGTTGCCACATCTTGTTTTGTTTCGGTTTGGTTTGGTTTGGTTTGCTCTTCCAAAAACTTTGCGCTGCACGTTCAACAAATGACTGCAGTCGGCTGCCTGTCTGGTTACCTTTAATTGTGGCTGTCTTTGTTTTGATTTGCTTGTAAGGTCGGCTTAAATATGAGACACACATAAGCGGATTTTCGCCAAGCCATGCATAGGGTAGCAATGACATAAACAACAAACGCCCACTCGAATGCTGATAGTTTTATGTTTGCTGCCGACGAACCGAGCTAACCGAGCAGCAAGCAGCAACACTTTTTCAAATTTGTGAACAATGGCAGGTCGCGTGTCACGTTGCGGCTCCATGCGGCAACAACAACAACAACAGCGGCAATTGCAAGTGTAACTGATTTGCGAGCGGGCCGCATCTAAGGATGCTTCAGTCGTAAGCCACTCCCAATTGACCGCCGCCCGCCGGCGCACGCCCACAGTATAAACAACTCAATTTGAATGCATTTAACCGCGTAATTGAGGCACGTGTTGGACGCTACGCGTGCGCTATTTGTGGCTAAAGCAACCCGGGGCTATCAACCACCCGCCCGACGTACCGCACCACGCACTCTGCTCCCTCCGCCTCTAAGCACGCCAAATTGCAAACCAATTGGCAAGCAACTGGTCTGGTAATGTGCCTCGAATGCCAATGCCCGCTCGCTCGCCTGTTCGTCCGTCCGTTCCTCCCTCTCTCCGTCCGTCCGTCCATCGTCCGCGAAATTAGTGCGTAAATGTTTTCTCACCAAATAAAAAGGCACAGCTCCCATTGTCGGGGCGAGGTTCGGCTTTGTGCCCCATTTCGTTGCGCTTGCCGGCGAATTAGCTGCGAATTATTCGGGCAGATGACGAGTCACGGACACGCGTTTAATTTACGTTCAATTCGCAATGCTTTTCACGCCGCCTTGTTGGATCTACCACTTGACAGGTAGCTTGGCTAAACGGTGATGAATTACGGCCTGTGTAAATGCGCTGTGCTCGTTGGCCTCGTGTTAGCTAAGCCTGAAATAAATTAGAAAAAAACAAGAAAGCTAATGGGGCTAAATGCCTGAACGGATGCCTCATAAAGTAGGCTATGGAAAATACAAATCGGAGTCTTTGAGCTCCATTCTCTGATTAAGACATTACTCAAGGTTGCACTCTCTCGCTCTGTGCCTCTCTCTCCTTTCTATGTCTCTCTCCTTCACACTGTCTGTGTCTCTGTGTCTTTTTCTTTATCCCCCTCTATCTGTCATTGTTTTTCTTTGACTCTGATTCTCTTTCTCTCTCACTCTGTAATTATCACTCATGTTCTCTTTCTCTCTCTATCTGTTTCTGTGTCTCCCCCTATATTTCTCAATTTCTCGAGGGATGGTATGCGCTCTCATTATCTGTCTATCTATCTATCTCTCTCCCACTCTTCTTCTTCTAATTCTTCTACGTAGCCTTGTCTCTATAAATCTTTTTCTCTATATCTCTCTTTCTGCCTCGAGCTACTCTATCTCTCACACTCTTTCCACCTGTTTCTCTGTTTGTCGATATATCTCTTTGTGTGTGTGTTTATCTTTCCTCCTTTCTCCCTCTCTCTGTACCGCTATCTTTTTTTATATCTCTCCCATACTCTTTTTTTACTTTCTCTATATATATATATCAATATAGCTCCCTACTATATCTCTCTATCCCTTTCACTATATCTCTTACTCTCTCTCTCTCTCTCTCTCTCTCTCTATCACTCTGTCTTTCTGTATCTATATCTATATCTATCTATATATATATGTCTATATCTCTCTAACTCTCCAATTCTCACTCTCTTTATCTCTCTCTTACTCTCACTCTTTCTCTCTCTCTCTTTCTGTATATTTCTCCACATTTCTCTCATTTGCACTCTCTTTCAGTCGATCTTACTCCATCATCCTCTCTCAATATCTCTCATTCCTTCTTTGTATCTCCTGTCAGTTAATCGACCATTAAAATATTTGATGTAATTTTCAGCACAAAGGCAGTTTACAGTTTTATTGCCCATTTCAAATACTAATAGCAATTGTCTGTGGCAGCAACAATATTATTGCCGCACTAAACTCCGTCCGGCAACAACACCAACACCAACAGTGACAGCAACAACAATGTAAAAGTGTTACAGCAGAGTTCTTTGCCAGCTTCAATATTACATGAGCACAAATTGCAATTTAATCCACAGATGTCAGCATTGCGCTCAGTGCCTGACACAGTTCCTAGCCATAGCCCTTTTTTCTATTCTCTTTTTTGTATTCCTTATCATACAGCTCCGTGAGTGCACGTGGCAAGCGCAACCCCGAGTCTCTGGCTGAGCGCTGAGCGTCCCACACGCGTGTCAAGTTGAAAAATGGTATTAAAGTCACATTGACAATCATCAAAATGTGATTCGCCTGCAAACAACAATGCCAACTGGGGTGGCTCAATAGCTCCGTAGCGTCGCTTGACTCAAGACACATGTGGCAGGCAGCGCGCTCCCCGGTGACACTTTAGCGCACATCCTTGCTTTGCCCCCGCCCACTGCGCTTCATCAAACGCACTTGGAAAATCTGTCATATAGCCGGGCCAAAGTGCCTCTTGGGAGCTTGTTTATGTCAAGTCCGAGTCATAATTTATATGGACGCACATATGCAAGCATTTGCGGTGCGTGTGGGCTAGTGGGCTAGTGGGCGTGTGGGCGTGGCACAGTAGTTAAATTTTAATTGTCGCGCAGCTCGCTCGCTCGCAGTCAGCCACAAATAGCAAACTAAATGAACTAAACTAAGTCTCGCGTTGATCTACCACTCCCAATTAGACAATCCACTTGCCGGCAAACGAGCTTCGAGCTACGAGCTACGAGCTACGAACTCGACGCTCCACTCTGGTTTATCTGGCCGACGTCAGCGTCTCAGGCATCCGCTCATCCGCGAAATTGTCGTCAGCGTCAGCAGCGTCGCCGTCCGCGGCAATCCAAATTCAATTAAACAAACACAATAAGTTTCGATAAAGCTGTGCTGATAAGCACAGCAAACTAAATATTCGCATAAAATTTACTACATTCAGAGTGAGAGAGAGAGAGGGAGGGAGAGGGAGGGAGAGAGAGGGAGAGGGGGAGAGAG
This sequence comes from Drosophila meridiana, assembly GCA_035045185.1. NCBI lineage: Eukaryota > Metazoa > Arthropoda > Insecta > Diptera > Drosophilidae > Drosophila > Drosophila meridiana. The sequence goes on from JAWNPF010000055.1 coordinate 10,003,381, forward strand.
AGAGATGCAGATAGAGAGTGAGTTTGGGTGTGACAAAACACGTATAAGGGGCGAGCTGTAGAAAAGTCAATGGTGCAGATTAAATGTTGCTCATGCTGCCAACACAAACACACACACTCACACATACTCACACATACTCACACACACTCACACACATATACTCTCCGAATGAAGTATGCGTAATCTGCAGCAATTCAGGCGCAAAAAAAGGTTCTCGTAAAATACGTAAACAAAGCAGAACAAAATAAAATAATAAGAAGGCAGCAAATTGGAATCCAAAATAAGTCCTATAAAATAAAATTCAAAGTAGTTTAGGCAAAAGACCTAAAAACACTCACAGAGAGAGAGAGGGATAAAGTGTGTGAGAGAGAGGGGCAACAGTGACAGAGACAACTTAATTGTGTGAGTGTCGCATTTTGATTCTGCAATGAGTTTCCGCCGGAATCAAGTGAAGAATTACTGGAATGGGCAGCTTTGCCTTTGGTGGTGCAAAATGCTTAGATGGGATTTGCTTTATTATGGCGTGCATTGGAAAGCAATTGTCTTGGATTTGCGTTCGGGGCGTTCGTCATTACGGTTACGGCAAAACTGTAAGGGTAACTATAGGCTTTTGGGCTGGGGCTAAGTATTCCTTTAAGTGGGCAGGCGTCTCGTTAATTTATCGTTTCACTGATTTGTTTGCGAGTGAGAAGATGTTTTGTGGGCGTCTTAGTCGATATGCGACAGTAAATTATAGAGAGAGTTAAGGATTGTCTAGGAAGACTTTTTAAATTAACGTAATACTGTATTAGAGATAAGTATAGGTAAATTGATATATATTAATCTACTTAAGCACATCTCAGCTATCATAATTTCAGGAAAATTCTTTCTCTTGCTCAATTGGGCAGTACTAGATCTGAGGATTGTTTAGGAATATTTAATGTAATAATATATTAGAGATAAATATATATGAGTTGGTATATATATGTTATCTCCTCACCTGTCATAAATACTTCTAGATCTAAGGAATGTCTAGGAAGATCTCTTAATTTAATCTAATAATATTAAAATTCAATATCTCATCTGTCATAATTCGAGTGAAATTCTTCCTCTTGCTCAACTGGAAAGTACTATATCTAAGGATTGTCTACGAAGACCTCTTAATTTATTCTAATAATATATTAGAATTAAATATCTATAAGTAAATTGGTGTATATATTACCTTCTTACCTGTTATAATTAGAGTGAAATTCCTTCTCCTGCTCAACTTTGAAATAGAATCAGTCACACTCTAGTCGCAGCTAATAAAATTAGTATTTAATTGTATGCAAATGGAGCTTGTTTCGCATTTTAGAGAATTTAGTGTGGAATTCGCTGGCTGGCATGTCTGCAGCTGAATAATTTATTGGCTCACATTTACAGAAATTAACGCACACACACAGAGAGAGAGAGAGAGAGAGAGGCATTCATGGCTGCGGATTCATGCATAATATGCATATGTGTGTGTTTGCGTCAAATAGGATTTTCGACTAATTGCAAAGTACTTAAGCAAAGCTTAAAACAAATGTAAAAGCAAATTTTTAATAAATTATTTATGCAAATGTCCCTTGGCAGAAGGAAACAAAAAAGAAAACGCTACACGCATCACGCATCCTTCTCGAGGGCGTCGCCGCAAATGCAATCAAATGTGCGAAATTTAGTTAGAGCCAACGCACGCGGCGCGTGTCGCGCGGCTTTTCACACAGGGCTCAGCGTTTCTGGGGCGGTGGCGTAATAGATATAAAAGGATTTCCGCCGTATCCTTGTTCAGTGACTCCGCTTGTGTTGTGTTTGTCTGTTTGTTTACATCGAGTCGGTTGTCAACGGCCGCCTGGCCATTCAGAGCGACTGCTGGCTTCTGGAGCTGGCCATGCATGGATTTCTGTTTCAATTATGCTGCCCACCAATAGCAGGCAGCGCCCAGCCCCTGAGTAGTTATTATAATATCAATGAGCGCGAGGTGTGAATGCCCGTGAATTTATTCATGCGCCCGGCTCTGTTTTGACAACTTCGCCTCGACGATATATGCCCGTCATTGTATCACGCAAATCGGATTAAGATATTTCGTATTCGTTTGCCACATAATTGAATAGCCATGAGTGTGTCTGTCCCTGTGTGTGTGTATGTGTGTGTGTGAGTGCTTGAGCTGCACGCAGCAAATGAGAAGCAAATTTAAAATTTTACACTTGACTTAGCATTGTTGTCCTATCATTTCACACGCTTGCCAGAGAGTCCTCACAGTATGTCACTTCGTCTGTCTGGCGGTCCGTCTGCCCCGTTTATCTCTGTTTATCTGTGTGTGTGTGCGCCACAGCGATAAATTGTTTTTTGCCCTCACACACAGACATTTATAAGCTCGACATTTCTTTGGTAATATTTAAAATCTTTATTTTGCTCACATTTTATATGTATTTCCATTTCAATTTGAATTTCATTTTCATTTTTCATTTTCTTTTTCCATTTTGATTTTTGATTTTGCTTGCCACTTAAATGCTAACATAGCGTAACTTAGTGATAATAATTACATACTCATAATTGGTAATTTGTAAGAGTTATATTATATAGGGTTAGATATGTCAGAGACATTGACATGGGCAACATCTTTATGCTTCGTTGGCTACGACTTGCAATATATAATACACGAACTATGTACAGGCGAGACTAAACAACAACACTTAAAGCAGTTTCATATTTACAGTGCGTCGGGCCGCGCCTCTGGGGCGGCGCCCTTCGCACGCTTCTCGAAGATTTGCAACAAACGCTGTTGCATCTTGCAATTTTATGAGTGGGAGTGGCTCAAGTGGTGGGCGCCCAGAGGGTGGAAGTAGGGTCCGTACGGCGGATAGGGCACGGCGTGCGGATAGAGAAGGCTGCTGGCGTAGGCGCCGGGCCCGAACGAACCACCGGCGGGCGGCGGCAGCGTTGGGCTATTTACATCCATGCCGGGATTCTGTTTTTTCCACTTGGTGCGTCGATTCTGGAACCAGATTTTCACCTGCCAAAAATAGAAGGGAAACTCAGCAAAAGACCCCAATGGAGCAGTCACAGCAATTGCCTACCTGCGTCTCAGTCAGGCTCAGGCTGAGCGCCAAATTCAATCGCTCGCAGACACTCAAATATCGCGTCGTCTTGAACTTGTTCTCCAGCGACACCAGCTGCTCGTAGGTGAAGGCTGTCCGTGCTCTGCGCGGTTTGGAGCCACCACCGCCGCCGCCGCTGCCCGATTTGCCATCGCCATTGCGACTGCTGCCTTTCTTGGAGTCGGTTTCGCTGCTGGGATCGTCTATGTCGCTGCCATCGTCGCACATATCGTCCTGATCCATGTCATTGAGATCCTGAGCTGCAATCGCAAACGGAGAAAAAGTTGTAATACAAGAAAGTTTTGTTTTATACCCTTTTTTGATACCATTGAAAATGGGAAATCAGGGTATAATGGTTTTGTTAAATCTATGTAACATATATACATACGATTGAACGCGTCGATTACTAGCGAGAGAGTTGAAATTTTGTTTGTAGATCCGTGTATAGCACGTGCTGGTCAAGTTTGTTAAATAAATTCGATAACTATTTTTGTTGTAGTGTTATCGATTTTAAACCTTATCGAAAATACGTTTTAAAATTATATCTCCTATATCTTTAGAGATTCCAAATTTTGCATATAGATTCATGTGAATTTTATGCAATTTTGATTTTTTTTTTCAAACTTAAACAATTACCAACCCTCACCCCTCTCCGTTCGCTGGTCAGTTTCAAAGTTGACTATATGAATGAGTTGTAATTTTCATGAAATGTAAAAAAATCACTAGAATCATATGCTGAAAACGATATTCAATTTCCTTAAGTTATTTAAATTTATTCAACAAATTTATTAAACAAATTGTTTTCCAAATTATTGCAAGCACGAGGCAAACATCGTGCACCCATACACATACATATGTATGTTCATATTTCAGCATATTCTATGAACCACAATTTCGGTTGATTTGTATTTATAATCTGTTTGCATTTTCAACCAATTTATTAGTTTTGTATTTGATAGACGGCTCCCTTGTAGTAAACTAAAAGCACAGATCAGGCGGGATTCAGGGGATCTCTGCTAGTCAGGCATTCCCGACTTGAGTTTTCTTCAATGCAATTTTTTTTCTTTTTGCATATGGCGTGAGATTCATCAATCAATTGAATCCTAGTGCGACTGTTCTTAGGGCCAGACGTGATTTGCAAACGGAAATCAATCACTACGCATCGTTGTAAATTAATTGGAATCTTGGGCACATGTTGCCGCACATGTCCAGCTCGGAATGCGCAATTGATTGCAATGATGCGGCAATCAAAATTCAATTAATGAGCGACGGCCACAGTTACAACTGAGCCCACTATCTGCTGAATATCGATTACTCAGATGAGTCTGAATAGAATAATTGCAAGCCGTACTCAGAACTGCCTTATGTATTCACTAAAATATATTGAGTCATTATTATTATGATAGATGGTATAACAAATGATGTAAGTTAGCTCGAAATAGGCGAGGATCTCTACAAGCAGCAATGTTATAAAAGCCCAGAGCAGAGAGGAGCCGCTGTCGAGGGCAAACGACAAACGGAGCTGCAAAATGCATACATCTGGTAATTGGTCAACATGATTGGCCATGTTTGCATGTAATTAGCCTGGCCGTGGCTACCTAGCCGAGCGCCACAGACAGCGCGCCAATTAAACAGAAAATTAACATGAACGCTTCATTTAATATTTAACGATTTTACTGACCGCCAGCGCTGTGGGGCGCTGCGTGGATGCTGTCTGCCCTTTCAAATGCAAATGTCTGTCCTGCACTGGTAAATGGGCTGTGGAGTGTTTGCAGCCACTTTGATATGCATTAATGGCACATTAGATGCCCGAATATCATCATCAATACCCATTGAACGGCACTGGCGACTGCCGCTGACCACAATTGGTTTGAGTCAATTGAATTAACTGCCCGCCGTTGGGCGGGGCACTTCCCCACCAGACGCTTAATGCGTCGGCAAACAGACGCGAAAAAGTCGAAAGGTCTGTAGACGATGACGGTGTGGGTGGAGGCTGTGGCTGGGGGAGAGGGCGACGGCAGTGGCGCCCAGCATTGTGTGCCGCTCTAAAAGGGGTGTTTGCGCCCTATAAACAGCCAGCCACAACCGCAGCTGGTTAATAAGCGCTGGCCCTCCGTCCTGGCGGTAGTGGCTGCTGTACTGGCGCGCTTTTCTAATTAGGGTAACTAGCCGTCCGTGAGTGCAACAAGGCGTATACTTGTTGTCTGGCAACCGTTTGGCTGAAGAGTTACTAAAGGAATTTAGTTAGAATGTTGTCATATATGAAATATTTAAATTATGATATTTTCTGATTTTAATTTTAGTTAAGAATTTTAATATAAATTATTACATCAAATAATTATTATATTTTAGAATCTAATGAGCATTTCTTCAGTGAATCATAATCATAGGCAATTATTATATGATTTATCCACAGACTTTTTAGCGTTCTGCTACTTTGTGAGAATTAGGGAATGAGTGAGATAATTACAGAGGAAATATATAACCTCTGTTAAATACCTCGTTATATTCTCTGTTAATTTAACAGAACTTTCATTTACAGCTCTTGCTTACCTTCCTGTCGTACTCTAAATGCCAAGCTGCCAGCTCTTTATAGTAGTACCAATACCACATTATAAGCAATTTTCATGTTATGGCACATTTAAGATGACTCGTATACTTAAAGAATACATATCTACACAGATTCCCTTAACCAACATTGCTAACAAAACCACAGAGTTACTTGGAATAAAAAATATACCAGAAGCCAGGGAGAAGAGCTGTATTCAAAGGAATTTCAGAAACCAAATCTCTTATACCCTAATCAATATATTAAGAGTATGTATATATACAAACAGTACCGTGCAAAAGTGAGTGGATGTTCGCAAATTTGACTTTCTTGTATGTGTATAAGCAAGACTATTCTATAAAATGAAATGTACCATAGAAATCCATATTATAGAATATATTATCATGAACAAGAATGGGACAATTGACTTTAGACAATTCCTTTTTGTATCCATCGATGTCTATACATTTGTATAATTAGTCAGTTTCTCTTATATTTATCTTTATGCATCTCAATTATCATATCAATTAATATATATTATGTAGAATATATATAAAGAATACATTATATTGAACATCTTATCTATCTTATATGTCTACATGTATATATTTATGTATTTAAACAGTTTCTTATATATCTATCTATTTACTATATTTTGTTAACTCAAAACAGTCCCAAACATTATTCTGTTCCAGCTTCACACAAGGCTGAATAGCCTTTGGAGACTTTGTAAGGGTATAGACTGAACATAAAAAAGTCTACACGACAACGTATAATTTTAAGCCATAATCTTAATTATGAAATCTGAGTGTTAATTACCACACACACACATGTACACACACACCAATACAGACTCGACAGACAAAATGGCTTTTAAATTTGGGTTCGAGAGAATTTTTGGGTTTCGGTCGGCTTCATTGTCGCAATCATTATAATCGCATACGCTTGGCCAATGCGACCCCGGGGAGCATTTGTCGTCTCATTTTGCCATTTTCATAAAATAATAAATGAGTTGCTGATGACGGATATAAAAAGCCGAGCCGAGACTACGAAAATTGTCGCCTAACTTTACAGAGCTCACAGACACGCACACAAATCTGCAAAGCTCCCCAGAGCGACAGGAGCGAGGAACGAGGACTACGACCAGCAGCAGGACCAGCAATATACACCAATACATGAATACAAAGTATGTTATATACACACACATATATACATTTATATATATGTAGGTATATAAAGATGCATTGGCATTGCCATGGCGCTTTCCATGAGTGCGAGCGAGAGCGCTAGCCTGAGCGCCAAATTGAGTGCTGAAAAGAATAAAAGTTTTCGCAGCCATTTTACTTTCTCGGGGGTTGGTTGCCAGCAGTTTCACTCCCCTTGTTAGCCGGGCACGGCCACCCACAGTTAAATGTTGCCACATAACCATTTTATTCGAACCGGAACCCGAACCCAGCTCCAGCACCAGCACCAGCCCCAGCCAGCAAGTACATCCCCGCCATGCTCTGTGAGCCCACTTAGTTATCGCATGTTTTTTCATATGACTTTTGGGGCGCATTTTTTGTGTTGCTCGAGCATAATGCCGACTAGAGTCTTGTGTGTGTGTGTGTGTGTGTGGATATGGTAAATTTCTAGCTATCCATGTTGTTTTTGTTCTCTTCGCACCCCTCTCCACGTCTGTTATTGTTATATGTGTTTTGTATTGTGGCTTTCAGCGCTGCTTTTAGTGCATTTGCTAGTTGTGTGTGCTTTTGGCTGAGTTTTGTTTTGCATTTTAAATGATATGCAAATTGCTGTGCGCCCAGTGACCAGCCCCAACGAATGGCGCCTTAGAGAATTGCACGCTGACAAATGCAGCGTATGCGTAATATATGTAAATTATTAAACGGCATGCATCCACAATGCAATGCATCCACTGTGATCCGGATGCGATAAGAGCTGGAATAGGCTGAGCGAAGCTGTCATAAAATCCAATTAGTTGCAAAGACAAAAGGCCACATAATTACGCTAATATAAAGTGAGGCGAGCAGCAGCAACATTAGCACCTCCCAGGTCATAAAATTAAGTGTCTGATAGGGCTGGGGGCAGTGTGTAAGTGTAAGTATGTGTGTGTGTGTAGCCGGGACAGAGCCATTGAAGCGGCTAATGAATGTGCGGTAATTAAGTACCTTGCTAATTAATGACTATAGCATCACCAGGCAACAATCGTTGAATCGCAGCACGCAAACAGTGCGTATGCGTAATGTGAACAGTCAAGTCCTTCGTTCGTCCTTCCGTCTGTCCGTCTCTCTGTCTGCCTGTCTGTCTGTCCCTTCCCTGTAAACTTCAACTGGCCAACAACAATGGCACGAACTCGAACACGACCAGCTACATAATCATTGCCCAGCATCATTATCCTGGTTGCGCTCCCCCTTGCCTGCAGTCCCTACCCCTCGTTGGGGTCGTTGGCGCGGCCATTCAGTCTGTTTTATTAGCAGTTATGTTCGAGTACGGCGACGCCACACCCAGCCACGTCCGACGCCATTGATGAAGCTAATTGTGTTTTATTAACACAAACACAAATGCACAAACAGCAAACAGTCACACAAACAGCCAGCAACAACAACAACAACAACAACAACAACAGTAAACAGCAGCGGCAGCAATGGCCGATAATTTGTTGCTGATAATGAAGTTGTTGTTGTAGTTGTTGCTGCTGTTATTGTTGCTGTTGTTCTTGTTGTTGTTGCTCTGTTCTGCGCCATTTTCACTGTTGATAATTTCGTACATAAGCGCTTACCGAAGTGGCCAATAAAGCGAGTGGTTTGTTTGTGTGTCGAGCACTGTGCGTGTGTGTGTGTGCTTTGTGTGTGTGTAAATGCGCGTGTGAATGTGTGTGCAACTAGCACTTTGGGCAAACTAAATGACTGACAAGCTGTGTATTCTCATTGTCAGTTGTCGCTAACAACATTGATTAAAGAAAAACAATTGAACACTTTGAGTCATGAATGGGAAAATGGCTGAAAAGCTTATTCATTTCTATATCAAATGAGAATTCTGAATAGAGTTAGTAGAAATGATTTTGAATATATGTTTTATCGACTTCGGCTAAACGATAGGGGGAAATGTTGATAAGCTATCAGTCAATGACGCGTTGAAATATATTTAAATATGTATATATAGTATTAAACAAAGCAATGCTCGAGCTTGGCATTAATTTATTTTTAACAAAATTTTGAAAAACATAGAAATAGAAATAGAAATAGTGTAGATAACAGATTATTTTGGTCAGTCTTCAACAAAATTTTTATTTTTATACAACAATTTTTATACATTTTTATTTCATGAAAATGAATAGGTAGGTATGGCTACTTTAGTGACACAGAGTATGATGGGCACTGGGTGAATTTAGGATGACAATTCATATTATATATAAATATCTATGATGATGATGATGATGAGTTGAGTGTGCGTAAGCATTTTTATTATCGAGTATATCGATTAAGAAAATAAAGTTAGTGCCAGATCGCCACAACTATATATCTGCAACTTAACTTGATGATCCAAATTCTTAGTAATTTTTTTCCCAATTTAGTTGGACGCAAGCCAATTTGTATTAAATTTTGTTGACATATAAACACTAAAATCTGTAAATCTATGCTATTTAATGGACTTCAAAATGTATTCTAAAGAATTTAGCCTTTTCAACTTTCTGAGATATTTTATTTAAAAGCTAATACAATTAGGCAATTTTCACAGTCATTAAAAACGTTTATTGCCATCAATTGATGTTGCGTTGGAAAATAAAATAACTTTTAATAGAAATATTTACTATTCGACTTTTTAATTTCAGCAGAAGAAAATCAATATTAGTGATTGTCTGAAATGTGTGCGGCTATACTATTGGGTCGCCCACTAAGTCATTTCGTTTTATAACAACAGCTGATCTTGTTGAATTTTTCGCAGCCAACTTCAAGCTTATCAGCTTTACCGTTATGATTTTTTAACAGCTGATATAGTATAGCTTATTAGTAAAAAAATTTGTTGGATTTTGTGAAATAGTTTTCATTTGGTGCCATATCGAAGATGGAAGATCTAAAACAACATTTTCGGCCTATTTTACTGTTTTACTATCGAAAGGGCAAAAATACAGTTGAAGCAAGGCGAAAATTATTCGATGTGTACGGAGAAATTGTATTGACCGAACGCCAATGCCAAAATTGGTTTGCAAAGTTTCGTTCCGGCAATTTCAATCTTGAGGATGCACGACGTCCTGGAAGGCCTCTTGAAACCGATGTGGACAAGATAAAGTCGTTGATCGATGCAAATCGTCGAATAATAACTCGAGAGATTGCAGAAACATTAAATTTATCAAAATCGAACGTTCACAAACACATGAAACGTCTTGGATTAAAATAATTTATAAATTAAAAAAAATCATGGTTGAATTGCAATAAAAAAAACGAAACTACTTAGTGGGCAACCCAATATTTATATTTAATACATTTCGATATATGATTTTAAAAACTTTGTCATTCAGCTTTTAGCATATCTAAAAGTTAGTTAAATTTGGCGATTTTTACAAACATAAAAACAGCTAATGCCTACAATTGTCTTTTTGTAAAATAAAAAAAATAAATAAACTTCAATACAATTATTTTTTATTCGACTTTTGAATTTCACTTAAATCAAACTAAATATTATAAATTTGATCCCATTTTAAAATTTTCCATTCATATTTACTTAGCTCATAGCTTAGCACTTAATCATAGTTTTTTTCCAAAAATTCTCTATTCATAGCCATAATCACATTATGACCATTGTGCAAACAAACCTTTTCAGCAATGCCAAAACTTGACTTTTTCTATGTCCTGCATCACGAGCATCATTCGAAATGCTGCCCTTGCTCATCCCAGCCACCATCCCACCTACCATTCACCTACCTACCTACCCACCTACTTTGTTTTCAACGTTTATTTTGGCGCTTTGCCGCAGCTTAGCAGTTCTGGTCTGATGATGCTTTATCCCCCCACACCTCCACACACAGATCCTATTGCCAAGTTCACCACACAACTTCAATCAAATTTGCAAATTTTTATTTGAGAAATTTCTTTGGAGCTAGCGAAGCATGAAAATCAATTAATTTTCAGCAAAATGTTAGCCAACAGCAAAAGCAAAAAAAAGAGAAAAAAAGAAAAATTCCAAGGAAAATAAAAAATTAAAATGAGAGCAGCCCAATACAGGGCCAGCACAAAATCTGGCAAAAAAAAAAGAAGAAATATCGTAAAATTCCACACAGCAATTGCTTTTCCCAATTAAAACATCAATCAATCAATTAAAACAAATTCCATGCAAAATCCCCACTTGAATATGAGTGCAGATTTCAGTCTAAACAAGTTTTGTTCCTCGCTCGCATTGTTTGCACACTTGTTTACCCGGCGAATATGCTCGATATATGTATATGTATGTATGTGTGTGTGTGTGTGTGTGTGTGTGTGTGTGTGTGTGTGTGTGTGTCTATATATGTATATATAATGGCTTTCATAGTACCGGGCTGTACGTGACTTAGGGGCAACACAAAATCTCTGCTCGTTCAAAATGGCAACTTTGCCTTACCTTCCATGTGTGTGTGTGAGTTTGTGTGTGTGTAAAAAGGAAACAAAATCAAAATCAAAACATTCCAAAAGCTACAGGCAGCAGTTTAAATACAACCCGGCCACCCACACAAAAAAAAGACGGTAGAATAAAGTTGGCAGTTTGGAATAACAAGTGGAAACAAGTGGAAAACGTTTTGCAGCTGCCTCCCCCAATGAACACACACACACACATACGTGCATGTGTGTGATATGTATATGTATACTCAAATATATAGATTCCCATCAGAGCACCAGAGCCCCACTCTTCTATTGAGCCACCTTGGCCAGACACTCACCAGACATATCCTCGCTGTGCTCGTCGTCCAGATGATCGTGCATGTCCTCGTCTCGATCGTAGCTCCATTGACGCGCATGGCCGAAAGGTGGCGCTGTCGCTGGCAATTTGTTGCCCGTAAACTTGTTGGGATCCAAGATGTTCTCCACGGAGAAGGCGAGACGCTTGGTGGCGGCCTCTCTGTCGCTCGCACCACTGGTGGATGCGGTGCTCGCGCTGTTCGCACCATTCGGCACGGAGCGCGTCAGATCCACGGGGCAGACCTGATGGCAAGAGCAGGAGGAGCAAAGAAAACAGAAATAGAGCTGAGCATGGCAAGATTTGAACTCAGTCAATCTCGAGTTGAGGACTTACCGACGGCGTGCTGTGAGAACCGGAGCCATCGTTGCTGTCCTCGTCGTTGCCATCCACGTTGAGCTCTTCGCTGGTGTCGCTGCGCGCATAATTGGCGGCCGCAATCTGGCGGGATGTGGCCGCCGCTGCAGCGGCCGCTGCCGCCAGGCCGCCCAACTGTATTCTGAAACCGTAATCACTGAGGTCGCGGCTCGGGGGCGAGATGGAGGAGGAGCTGGTCGAAGCGGCAGTGGATGTGCTGGGCGCCTGGCCTTGGCTGGACCGCGCGGCAACCGCTGCCACCAGCTTAATGCGCTCCAGATCCATGTCGTTGGCGGATGTGGGACTAATGCTGCCCATCACGGGCTGCGACCCCGCCCCCAGGTGCAGCTGCATGGTTTGTGGCGGCGGTGGCAGTGGTGGGTGTGGTGGCTGTGGATGCTGTTGTGGTGCAGGATTTGCTGGTGCTGCGGGCGACTCTCGTTGCGGCTCGGAATGTGTTGTCTGAGTGCTGCCTGGACCTGTGCCTGGAACTGTGCCTGGACCGCTGCTCGTGCTGGGTGATGTGGGTGGCGATAGGGGCGATGTGGCGGGCGATGGTGGTGCAGTGGTGTTGCTGGCATTGGGCATGGCCGCGGGTGCACGTAGATGGAATACAGCGGCTGCTGCATGATGCGGATGTGAATGTGCTGAATGGTGGTGGTGGTGGTGATGCATGTGCTGCTGCTGCTGCTGCTGGTGGTGCTGGGCGGCAGCGGCTAGAAACTGTGGATTCTGCAGCAAGTGCGGATGCTGCTGCAGCAGCGCGGCATGTGGATGCTGCAGTGGCTCTGGCCGTGCCAGGTGACGCACTGCGCTCAGCTCCAGCAGCTTGCGCTGTTGCGCTGGCAATGGGAAGACGCCGACGCCGGGTGGCGACTGCGAGCGGCGCAAATTGTTTTTGTTGTTGTTGCCCAGGCTGTTGTTGTTGTTGTTGGTCTTCTCCTTGTCGGCATCTTCCTGCGTGGGCGTCAGCCGACTGAGCATGCCCGACTCGCTGCTCATTTGCTTCAAGCGCTCGATGGAGTAGCGCAGATCCTGCTCCTGCTTGGCCGCCTGTCCACTGGCGGCTATTATGAACTTGGGCAGCTTGGCAACGGGCGCGCTGATGGAAGTTGTGGCACTGGTGGCATTGCCGGACACCGACACCGACACCAGTTCGCCACTCACATTGGCCAGGTCGGGCGAGGTGTTCGACTTGGGTGAATCGGGATTCGAATTGGGACTCATGAGGCCGCCGACGGCCGTGGGCTGTGCCCCGATGCTATCGCTGGGCTTTTGCACTGGTGACTGCAGCATCACCATATCGCTGCTCGCTGCACTTGTCTCTTTGGCACTTCACAACACTAGAGGCGTTCTTTTACACTATTCACTGACTTCACTCTGATCACTCTGAACTCTGTTCGCTTGCCGCGCCGTGGTGTTGTCACCTTGATTGCAGCCAATCGACTGTCACTGATGCCGGCGCGTATCTCTGAATATCTGTAGCTGATGCTGCTGATGCTATTAGTTCTTCTTGTTGTTGTTGTTCGTGTTGTTGTTGTATATTTACGCTTATCGCATTGCTTTTGAGCGTAATCCGCGCGTGCGACACTCTGCTCGCAGCCGGGGCTGAAACGGAAATGGAAATGGAAATGGTAATGGTAATGTCAATACTATCGCTCGACACTGTTTGAGGGTTGCTGCCGAGTGAGTCTTGAGTCGCGCGTTCGTCCAGATGCTGTGGCTGCCGCTGGCCCGTGGCAAGTCAACTAAATGGAAAGTGAACAAATCTGTTGCGGCGTCTGTCGTGCTGCTGGTGGTGGTTGCTTTGAGTGGATCGGCGCTGCGCTCTTATTCTCTGCCTCTGCTGCTGCTGCTGCTGCTGCTCTCTTTGCACGCGCTGCACACGCCCCCAGCTGCTAGTTTGAGTGAGTTGTGTTTTTTGAGTGGACTGGCTCCTCCCTCGGCCGTGCACCGGCTGGACCTAATCTCGACTAGCATCTAATGATTTAATTTGCCTTGTCCTCGTTAGCAAGCGTAATGGTCTGTTCTTAGGTCTCGCCAGCATAGAGCAGACCCACCCAAGGGGGTTCACACATACGCAGGCTAACTCAACCCGAGTCAATCTCTCTCCCCTCTCTCTCTCTCTCTTTATCAGCTGTTTTTTTTTGCTGCCGCCCCTCCGTTCCATTGCCTTCCCAAATATGCGCTCGAGGATGTGAGTAATTGTCAAATTATTTAGCGCAAAAATTGTTTGCTTATGCGCTCCGTTGGCTTCGAAATGGATCTCAGCTTTTTATAAATTTGCGCTGTTTTATATATGTGCATATACATATATATATTTATATATACATTGTTGTTGTTTCTTTGCTTATGCCTGGTTTGTTCTTAGTCATATATGCATGAATGCTTTGTGCTCTTGTGGCTGGCAGCCGCAGGCAAAGGCAAAGGCAAAGGCAAAGGCCTTTCGCTAGCCAATTTTTACAATGCCTAATTGCATTTGAGACACATTCGCGTAGCTTAACATTTTCTTAATTAGTTGTTAATAATTGTAAGTAATAATTGACGAAGTCTGTCACTTTTAACAGGCAGAGCAAATATAAGTGGACTCTGCTTGTAAAACTCAAAGTTATCAGAGGAAGACAGCAGTTGTCCAGGCTGGCCCTTTCGCCACCCCACTCACTCACTTTCTCTCTCTACTCCCTCTCTCTCTCTCTCTCTCTCTCTCTCTCTTGCTCCTTCTGTTTTACGCTCTTTGCGCTTCTCAGTTTACAGAATGGTTTAAATTGAACAAAAATTTATATGCGCTTTGCACAGACAATTTAATATCGCATCCAATTTGCGGTTTATACGCATCGTAGCAGCGGCCCGCACGGACAGCAAGTGGGTGTGGAAAGAAGCAGAGAGAGAGAGAGAGAGAGTGAGAGAGAGAGAGAGAGATAGAGAGAGAGAGATTGGCATATATATAAGGAACGAGCTAAGTGGATAGCCTGCTGATAGCCTGGTTGGTTAGTGGCCGTGCTCTTGGTCGTGGGTTTGAGCGCACAATGGGGCGTATAAGTGACATCGTTAAGTGGACGCAGGACAGCGAGGATGCTGCTTAATGAACTTCAACGGCATGCTCTCATAGTCCGATCTTCCCTCTGTGTGCCGACTTGTCGGCTGCATGTTTTTCTTTCTTCTTCAGCTCGTTGCGTTGACTTTGCCGTTGCCTCAGGTTCTTCTGCTTCTGCTTCTTCTTCTGTTTCAGTTTTTTTTTTGCGGGGCCAAACGCCGACGGAGCTGGGCGCTCGTTAGCGCTACTCGGCTTCGCTCCTCTATAATTAACCACAAAATGAGGGGAGATGGCATTCTTAATGAGCAGCTTGTTATGCCATTTTCGTTTTAATTACTTTTAAGATGCTTGTTACCAACACCAGTGCGGCAGCTCAGCGCTGTAATTGGTCCATTGATGAAGCTGAGTGTGCGATGTGTGTGTGTGTGTGTCAGTGTGTGTGTGGCACACTGTGCAAATTGGCTGTGCGTTTTGCTTAGTTTAGCTCGACAAGCCAACGAGCTAAGCAGCTTTGGATGCTTCGCTGACCAAGCGTGGCCGGAAAGTAGGCTACGGCAGTTTCGTTTGACGAATGCACTCGACATTTTGTGGCAGTGTATTAAGCGCTTTACCCTTTTACATGCAAAATTAAATGATGCGCATACGCACGGTAAAACCGCAAATTATTTTAATTGCCTGTCTCGTCATTATTCATTATTTAAGTGCGCCCAAACAGACGCTGTGTCAATGTGTGTGTGCGTGTGTGTATGTAAAATGTTATGTACACCACACACAGAGAGAATGATTTGGGCGGCCCGCCAGACACACACAAGCCGCTGTTTACACAGACATGAAACTTTTGCGCGAAAAATCTCTGACGCTTTCAGCAGCTGCTGCATACGTATCAGTTTCTCTCTCTCCTTCTCACTCTCTCTTTGTCTCCTTCTCTGCTGCTCTCTTTGTTGCACTTTGGCCATGATATTGCCATCTCATTCGCTCATTTAATTAGTGAAAATAAGTATTAAATGAGCAGCTCTTGTTAAAATAAATAGTGCATGCAAAGGCAGTAGTTACGCCCCTCCGCCCCTTCCACTGCTCCTTCACCTCCTCCTTTGCCTGCGTTGGCTTTCAACAAGCTTTCGAAAGATTTACAGCTAATTAAAAGGCGAATGTGCATAAGGAAAATCGATAATCGGCGTCAAGCTGCTGACCTCGCGACAAGCGAGCAATTAAAAAAAAAAAAATTACAATTGCGGTCGGACGCGTAATTATGCGCTAATTGAATTATTTTGCATTTATTCGCGGAATTCTCGGCAATTTTCGGTGGGGCCTAAATTGTACGAATTTGTTGCATATTTGAGTATTTGTATATTTAATGACGTGCAGCGGCCAGGTGCGAGCGAGATGCCAAGAGCTGGGCCCACGCCCACGCCCACGCCCATGTTTGGCCTCTCTGTTTATTCGGCCATTTTGTTGTTTGCACTCCACTTGCCGGGCGCCCCACGTTAATTTGTTTGACTAATTAAACTAATGAGCGTTCAAAGTTAATACATAAATTAGTCAGCCAGTTGAGCCATCCAGCAGTGGGAGGAGTGGGCGGACAGTGGGAGTGGCTTATTGAGCGGCAGCAGCAGCAGCAGCAGCTGTGTTTTGCAATTTTGATTACGGTTTTCCAATTAATTGCCTATGGCTTTGCGGCTAAAGGATTTATAACTGTGTTATTGTAAATAAATATGCGATATATTTATAAATATTTGACAACGTCTATAGAGAGTGTTAGCTTATTGAGTTTGTATATAAAAAATATATATTTTTAGAAATAGAAATAAATTATTTAAAAAATCAAAAATAATTGGGAATGGAATTTTTGCAGGGTCTTAGCTAGGTGTTAGGCTAAGCGCTTGATTTTTATTAATATATCAATATGTCAAATATGTTGTAGTATATATATTATTATCAGAGCTGTTAATTTTTCCATTTGAATGGAAATTCAAAATGGGGTTTACCTTTTGAAAGAACATTTTGCATTTCCATTCAAATGGAAAAATTAACAGCTCTGATTATTACCTATTAAATTGTTGGATAAACTTAAGCATATAGACTCGTTCTCATAAATTTTTAAAGTTACTTGAGAATCTTGTTTCATCCTTAAGCAAGTTTTAGTTTTATAAGGTTTTATTTGCAATCATCTTATAATATAGGGTATATTATGAAGAAGATAATTATAGTCTTTTAGCTAGCGTATTATATAGTCAGTCAGTTATTAATCTGCCTTGGAGCACATACATAAGCATATACTATATACATATATCTAACATTTCTATCTCTGTTGCTGCCCGAAGCATTTACAGACAAATTAAATATGCTGCGCTAATTCCTCCATCAATTTGCAGCTCATTTCATATGCCAACGTATTTGGCCGGGCAGCGTACGTGCGAAAACCCAAACGCTGGCCAGATTGCCGCCGGCTTATGTAACGGGTCGGGTCAGGTCGGGCCCAGCGTCTAGATGACCAAAACTAGTTTGCATTCAGGCTGTAATTAGAAAATTTCCATGCTGCACGTGGTGCGTGGGCGCTGGTGAAATGAAAACAAAAACAGAAACGTGCTAATTGCAAATTAATTATGCACGATATTGAATTTGCACTAAACGCAAAGCGAAACTGCCGGAACCGGCCAGACGAAATGCCCAGAAATGGCCCGAAGTGGGCGAAATGGCGAGCGCAGCTTGTTCAAAAAAAAAAAGGCGCTAAGTGGCTCCGACGACGTGATTTGCATGAAATGCAATTAGATTTTAGGCAAATGAGTGTCAGCTTCGTGCTCGGTCGCTGTTGTTTTGTGGGTGGTGCGCTAATGGCTGACACACTTAAGCAGCAGCAGCAGCAGCAGCAGCAGAGGCCAACAGCAACAACAGCAACAACAACAAGCGCTTGCGCTGTCGCTGAAACAGAAGCAGCGAACGCAGACAGCAGCAGAGGAAGCAGCATATAAACAGCTAAAGTGTTAATTGCCATAAATGCTTGTCATTGTAGCGGTAAACGACAGTAGATATTTGCCACGCTGCTACTGCGCCAGCGCCCACACATACACACACACACATAGACAGACAGACAGGCAGAGACATCCAACACGACAAGAGCTTTGCATGAAGCTGAGCCGCGCACGTCTGAGCATTGCACTCAAATGAAGGAAATGAACTGCTAAATTATGCACGCGATTTAACCCTCATTTCGTTGGCCACACTCTGGCACCCGCACGAACCGCAGCCCCCGCTGGCAGCGACGCTCTCAGCGCAGGCGCTCAGCCATTGGCTCTCCGCTCGCAAAACTCACTCAAAGGCTGCCTGTGGCCACGCCTTCATCGCCTGTTCGCGCCGTCAGCCAATAAGCGTCGCTCGAGTTGACTGCACTCAAAAGTGAGAGAGACGCTCGCTCAGTCTGAGTCTGACTTTTTCCAATATGGCCGCCAGCAGCGCTCACTGAGTGAAAGAGCGTGAGTGAGAGAGGGACAGAGAATGAGTGCGAGCGTGAGTGCGAGTGCGAGTGCTCGCTGCCCAGCACTCTCGCTGCGGAACTACTATTTCAGACTTTTGCACCTTTTATTTGGCCATTTGTGTGTAATTTCGGAAAATGTTGGCGACATTATTCCCGCCCGCCTCGCCGGCTTGGGTCTGGGCTTGGGGTCGCACGCTTAAGTGTCCTCGAGGGTACTTACTTCGTTAGCAGAAGTTTCTCGCCTCGTTCCATTGTTGTTGCGGTGGCTGCTGCTGCTGCTGTCGCTGCTGCTGCTGCTTCTGCTGTGCTTGTCGTTTTGCGGATATGTCTCTTATTTTCATAACTGTAAATTGCTTTAGATATTAAGTCTGCTGTGCTGACTGCATGGCTGGGAGCAGGGCATAGGTCGCTGGGCTACAGCGCTGACAGCTGTGCACTGGGAGAGTGCGTTTTTCTAATAAAGCTCTTGTTGCCAGAACATTACGACAAGTTCTTCGAGCATACGTACATAGATATAATAGTGTGTCAGTATATCTGCGTGGGCTTATATGTCTGAATGTCTTGTGGCAGCTGCTTAGCAAACTTTGTTAGCTCATACATGATATACCAAGAACTTCAGGCTCAATTTACATTTTGGCTTGGCGCAACTTATTATCAAACAACAATAACAAACGGACTCTGCCTTATAAGCAGCTCTGCAAATTTACGATATCAACATAATCCATATCAAAGTATACAACTGGAAGATATTGCATATATGTATATAAATTAAGTGCATGAGTCGAGTCGAAATGAACGCGAAAATAAAGATTTTTAATATGCGCAAAATTGAGACATAAATTAAAGGCACATAATGCTCATTAAAAGGCCGTAAACGCTGAAACACGAATGAATAAGAAGAACAGACAGACGAACCACAAGAACAAACACAACACACACACACACACATGTATATTGGGGGGCCAGCGACATTTGGCAGCAGATCAAAGAGCAATGCGTAGAGCAACATTTTGCTCATAATTTAATCGTTTCGAAATCTGAAATTAATTAATTTTGAAGCCGACTGCTTAGGCAAATCAAAATAAACTACGCGTAGCAGCGTCGAGCACACAAATGCTAATTGGCAAACTGAGCCAGAGAGAGAAGAGAGAGAGAGAGTGAGAGAGAGGGTTATATGAGAGAGGCAAAAAAGAGTACATGGAGGAAGAAGTCAGCCACCCAGCCACCCACAGAGACGGCGCTAAGTAGGCGGCGCATGGAAAGAGCGCGAGAAAGAGAGAGAGAGAGAGAGCGAGTCAGAAAGAGACGGAGCAACTATGTCACATTTTTTACTGCGCGCGCAATTTAAGTTGAAATTTATGAATGTGCTCCCAAAACAAAAGCATTCACGAATTGAAGAAGGGAAAACGAACACATATGCAGAGCGCAATGTGTTAAACGGCACATGTTATTTAAAAGCGTCTTAAATATTTGATTATTATTTTACTTTGGCATATATTTTAGTTTGAGTAGAAGGAGGGAGCAGAGCTCAGCCCATTTGTCTTCGCTCAAGCGCGGAATATTTGTTTTTTTTTGGCAGAAGGAAATTTGTTAATTTGTTTTTGGCTGTGAAACTAATGATTAAGAGCGCACACACACACACACACACTCACTCATACACAGTCAGCTGCAAAACAAAGCAATAAACTAGCAATATAAATAAAATACTTTTGTCTGCATATGTGTGTGTGTGCGTGTGTGTGTATCTGTGTGCTGCACAATACATGCGCATCAAATATTTAGCAATGCTCACACGAGCTTAGATTGCATAATGCATATTTCATGAATGTTTTCGTGTTCAGCTCTTTTTCGCTCCGTCCACAAAGCAGCGCCACAAAAAGTGTTGAAAATAAAAATAATGTGAGGCGCTGCGCTAAAAAAATCCATTTTAAAGCCAATGCGGCAACAAAAGCAACCAGCCACTACACCAACAACAACAACAACAACAACAACAACAACGGCCAACAGCCAACAGCCATAACCACAGCCACAACAACAACAACAACAACAATAAGCCCTACAAATATTGTGCACTGGCAACAATGTACGAAGTCGCCTTCATTGTTGCACGTCAGGATTTAGGATTTGAGTCGCCGCTCGTCATGTTTGACTTCCCGCCTGACTGGCTGACTGCCAGAACGGAAAGAAACCAGAGTTCTACTGATTCTACAGCCTAGCCCAGCCTAGCCTAGGCAGCAGTAGCTCCATCCATAGGACTGATGACGATTCATCATTCGGTTTCAGGATTTGTTTATTTGCACACTTGACAGCTCACATTAGGCGAAAACCCAATTGCCTTTTGCCTCGCATCACGACTGTCCATTGCCATGAATAATACATTTTCAAATCAAACACAGGCGAAGGCTCAGCTGATATGTTATTACGATGCCGCCCTATCTGTATTAATGATTGGCTATCATCAAGCGGCATTGTTCCTGTCTCCCAAAGGTGTGAGTGGCCCAGCAAGGTAAATAAATATTAAATGCGTGATTTCAGCAATGGGCAAAGCTCATTTAACTGCAAGTAATTTCAGCTTATTCAACTGGAATTTGTATTGAAATGTATTAATTAATTGTTAATTTAAAGTGAAAATTATCTCATAACTAATTGTCGAACAACAGAAAGTTGAGGAGATAAGACGGAGAATTGGTTTTCATTGAGTAGAATTAACAACTGATGTTATTTATTGAAAAATTAATAAATAATTCTATTTATTTTAATGAACATATGTAGCTCAATTATGCTCTTGAAAGTTTTTAAAACATACAATTTATATATATATATATTTAAATATATTATATTATAAATTAGTCGAATTTACGTCTGATGGTTTATGCTGATTCATCAATATTAAATTTCATACATGTGAATAAACATAGGTCGATAAAGCTCTTGAAAAGTTTTAAAATATTTTATTTATATTTTTTATACAATATAAATTCTATCATGAATATTCGAATTTTTTGTTAAGACATAAATATAGAATTAACATAAGTTGATTAAGCTCATAAAATGTTATAAAATATTTTATTAACAATTTTATTTATTAATTTAATTAAATTAAGGATATTTTAATTTAAATTTTTTTTCAATGTAGAATTTCATATATTTTATCGATTAAGCTAATTAAGGTTTTTTTTTAAAAATATTTTTTTTATGTTTTTATATATTACATTTATTTTATTTACTGTAATAAAACTCTATTTAAGCGAATTCGTCTTCGATTTTCTTACCTAGCTAACTATATGAAGCACTTCAACCTTTGGATCAATGTCTTAGATGTTCACCTGAATTTCCACTTTCGCTCTTCATTCAAATTTATGTTTCACTTTTTTTATGACAATAAAAAGCAAACAACTTCCTTTAATACATTCATAAAGTAGCAGCACCCTAAAACTTGTTGTCTGCCACAACGTGCAGCCAATAGGCCGTGACTGTGACTGCGACTGCGACTGTGAAGGAGAATGGGAACGGGAACCGGAACGGGAAGGGTAACCAGAAGGGCAAGGGAAACGAGTTTGGCTGCCAATGCTGCATAAATGTCAGTGTCATGTGTCAAGATGCGCCCCAAAAGCTTGGGGCTGCCCTTTTTATAGAAATTAAATGACTTTAGACAAAATATGAAACATAAACTCAACACTTCAATAACGAACGGGAACAATGTGTCAAGCGGCAGAAGGGAACAACAACAGCATCAAATGAGACTCGTTCTTATTTTCTTTTTCTTTTTTTTTTTTATCATAAATCGCAGGCCACATTTGTGGCTGAGCGAAGTCTTTTTAACACTTTCGCTGCGACAATGCGGCGACGGCAGTCGAGTTGTTAACATATTTTTAGTGTCATCTTAAAAATGTAAATTGTCGTAATCGTAAATTAATTTCATGGCTCGTAAAAAGACAGCCAGAGGAAAGAGCAGAGAGTAAGCGTATGCCATCGATATCTGTTTGTGTTTTCATAATAAAATTGATTCAGATATAGATGCATATGTATCTCAGATTTTATCACCAATCACATGAGCATCAGTTGGCCGAGCCGTTCGCCAATTGCAATGCAACGATATAAAAAGCGAAAACGAATTTGTTTAAATTTGACATAAAATATGCGAAGGCAACTTTGTTGCCAGCGCCAAATTAATGTGACGCGTTTCATGTAAAATGTAGAAAAGTACATTAAAAAGTCATAAAAACATTATATTCAGCTGTATCCTAATTAGCTGCGCAAATTATTTTCGTATACTCATTGCGCCCGCCTGCAAGCGATATTTGTGTCAACGCCTCGCCACAATTATGCGCAAAATAAAAGCCAGCTCGGTGTCGCGATTCGCGAATGGCGAAAGTCTTGCGATGCATCCACTAGCTGCAGGCCAGGCGCAATTAGAGCTGCGCCCTTCCTGCTCTGGGCCCAGCACAGGAAGTGCCAGCGCATCTGCAGCTGGCAATTGTCTCCTTGTCGCCCATCAATGCATTCCGCATTCTGAGGTGTCAATTAAAAGCTGACATGCAGCTCTATAATGCATACACATCCGGTCAGTTGATGAGAAGTCAAATTAGCGAATTTTAATTAATTGTGTTTTATGTAATTTATTTAATTTCTATATTTATTTATTTCTATGTTTTATTTATTTATATATTTATATATATATATATATATATATATATATATATATATATATATATATATATATATATATATATATATATATATATATATATATATATATATATATATAAATAAAAAATATATAAATAAATAAATATAAAAAATATAAATAATATATAAATATATATATATTTATATATATATATATATATATATATTTTTTTTTATTTATATTTTTTTTTATATATATATATATATATATATATTTATATATATTTATATATATATATATATATTTATATATATATATATATATGAAAATTTTTTATATTTATATATTTTCTTTCTTTTTGTATTTTTTTTTGTCTTCTATTTTGATCACTTTTTTATTCTGCTCTTCTATTATTTTCTTTTCCTTTCTTTTCTTTTCTTTTATTTTCTTTTTTTTTTTTAATCTTCTCTCTGTTCCTTTATTTTATTCTCTTCCATTCTTCTCTTATCTTTTCTTTGTCTCTGTATTCTATACTATTTTATTCTCTTCTCATTTCTTTTCTCTTCTGTCCTTCTCTTTTCTTTTCTTCTATTTTATTTTCATTCAATTACTTTTTCTTATGATTTCTTAAGTTTTCCTTTCGTTTTTTCTCTCTTCTTCTCCTATCTTTACTTTTATTTTATTTTCTTTACTATTCTTTTATTTTTCTCTCCTATTTTTTCTTTTCTTTTACTTTTGTTTCTTTTGTTGTCTTCACTCTTCTTTTCTTCTTATCTATTCTCTTCTTTCCATTGAACCTCTCATATTTTTTTCTTTTCTTTTGTTTCTTTTTTGCTCATCTTTATTTTCTTTTCTTCTAATCTCATCCTGCATTTCTCTTACCTTTTCTTATATTTAATTCTCTTTTTTCTTTTATACCTGAGCCATTGAAAATGGGAAATAGGGTATGGTTTGGTAAGTGTAGAGCCAAATTTTTGGTGGATAGAGTTGATTTTTTTTGTGGGGGGGGTTTAAAAAATATTTTTTTTTTTTGTATGTTATGTTTTTTTTTATTTTAGGTTTTGTTTGGATGTGTGTTGGAGTTTTTTCCTTTAAAAGTGTTTTTGTGGTTTTAAGAAATTTTTTTCTGGTGTGGGGGTGTGTGTGTGCGTTTGCGTTGTTTTTTTTTTGGTTTGTTTTTTTTTTTTTTTTTTTGTTTTTTATGTGTTTTTTTTGTTTTTGTAGGGGGTCTTTCTTTTCTTTTCTTTTCATTTTCTCCCTTCTATTTTACTTTCTTTTCTTTTCCTCTCTTCTGTTTTCTTTTCTTTTTTTCTCTTTTTTTCTGTTGTCTTGCATATTCTTTGCTTTTCATCTCTTCTCACTATTCCGCTTTTCTTTTCTTTTCTTTTTTTAAATTATCTTTTCTTTTATTTTCTTCCTTTTTTTCCTCCCTTCTCTTCTCATTTTTGTTTTTCTTCTTTTCTTTCCATCTCTTCTCTTTTCTTCTGATTTCCTCTCTTGCATTCTCTTTCCTACTCTTATCACCCCCTCGCCAAATCAGAGCCACCAAATCAAGCTGCTATTTATGTGTTGTGGTTTGGCTTGGATGCCTTTAAACGATATTTATGATAAATTAATGCGGTAAATGCAACTTGTAAATCTGTCACGCGTCGCACTAAATCATTGTGGCATAAGTAATATGCAGTTTAGCCGCGACCAGCTGACGGCGGCAGGAGTCGCGCGAGATGCTGGGACTTGAGGCACGCAACTGCTGAGGGCGGGCAAACACTGCGCATTGTCGCACAGTCGGAAAGCAGGCAACAAGCAGAAGAAGATGCTGTCAAAAAATCAACAGATGCTCAACAGTAGCTGAGAGTGGAGAGTTGAGCACAGCGAGCAGTCGAGGCGTCTGGCAGGGAGTGTGAAATTATGTGCGCTGCCGCAAGTGACACGCCCAGAGCGGAGGCAGAATGAGAGCAGGAGGAGAGACGGAGTGGGCTGTGCCGCGGCTAATCTATGACGGAAAACATGTAATCGGAGCTGCTTAGCTGGCAAGACCTGAAAATAGCGCGACATTCCACTTGGAGGGGCATCAAATTAAACCTTTGCCTCCATTTACAGCTCGTTGCAGGGCAAATGGAATCATTTGCATTGCTCGATTCCCAAAGGCTGCACTTAAGTGCTTTGGGTGGCCGCTTAATACGCGACCCTGTGCCTAATTAAAATCGCAATCAACATTTTACAGCACAATGTTGTACAAATTAATTATGTGGAGCTGCAAGCCTCCGACTGGCATCGCTCATGCTGCGGCTCATTGGCGGCGCGGAGAGCAGGGCGACATGGGAATTGTGGGGGCTGTGGATGTGGATGGGACAGCCTCTCTCCGGAGCGGCTAGCCGGGCGGCACTTTCTTTTTATGAGTGAGCCGCCGTCGCCTAATAAGTGAAGCGTGAACTAATTGAAATTTGTTGCGCTGACATTTGGTACAAGTTCTGCTTACAGCTGAGGCGGGGACGTGACAGAGGTTGCTGCTGCTGCTGCTGCTGGGCTGCTGCTGCTGCAGTCGATCGTCTTTGGTTAATTAGTGCGCCTCCCGTTGCAGTTAGTGTCTAATTTTAATTAATTTATCACAAACATAAAATGGCGCAACTCTAGACATTTCTCGATCTCCCCCTCCCCGCTCAACAAATCACTCATACGCCTCGTTGGCGCTGCAACTGCCGAGTCCATTGCTATTGATAGCTTGACGCACTCCGCCTTCCACCTACCACCACCACAATGCCGCATAAATTTCCACTTGAGATGCCTGGCATTGCGCGACAATCAAATGAAATTTATGATGACTTCTGAGCACCGGACTGCGCCCGTGTGTGTGTTTGCCTGTTTTGACAATGTCAACAGCCGAGCAAACAAACAGCCGAACAGCCCAAGCACAAACTGATCCAAACTGCCTGCTCCGGGGCTGGGGCCATCAAATGACATTTCTAATGTCACTTTGATTGTGTAATTTAGATTTTATTGCCGCCATTTGGACCAAGATGCAGCCGAGGCGTGCAACGAGCGCAGACAACAACAGGTACCTGCAGCAGCGGGGCTGGGGCTGCGAGCTGGGGCATGCTTCAGCTGGATATAGATGTAAATATGTTGTATATTGCCTGTTCACATATCGTTCCACGAGCACTACAAGCGGAAGTTGTTGGATTTTATGCGAGTGCTGACAAGATCAGAACTCTTTCTCACAACACTTGCTCTCAATAATCAACAGTTTATTTACAAACGTTCTGTCAACTCAAAGCAATTAATTTTTGATGAACGATATTGAGCTGTTTTTTTTTTTTTTTTTTGAATGTGCGGACAATAAAGATAAAAAATCGATGTGACACGGAGATTAACGCATAACTTGGCTATAAGTATCATACATTTAAAGTTAGCAAAGCTCAACTGATCATTATGAAGTGAAAGGTGAGTCATTCAAATGTAAAATAATATACTTTTTTTAAAACTAGTATATACCCTAATAAATTGTATACTAATCCTTAATATATATTTATAAAAATACAAATAACTCGCTAAGAGATATAAACATATTTATAATCTGTAATATAGTCAGCATAAAATACAAGAGTATGAGTTCTCTAGAATACATACACACACGACTTCCATACATACATAAGCAACAACACACGCATGCACACAAACACGCGTACATTTCAATTTGATCACTTAAATTTGATCTGCATTAGGGGTTTTCCCATGGGATATTTGTATAGACTAAATTCTG
This sequence comes from Drosophila meridiana, assembly GCA_035045185.1. NCBI lineage: Eukaryota > Metazoa > Arthropoda > Insecta > Diptera > Drosophilidae > Drosophila > Drosophila meridiana. The sequence goes on from JAWNPF010000055.1 coordinate 10,030,208, forward strand.
GTTCAGGTGTCAATATATGTATTAGATAAACATCATATCTGTACAATTTGAAATATGTTCTCTAAAACTTTGGCTTGGAATGGCTATTTTAATTTTAATTTTAAATCCGAAATAATTATTATTTATGTATTCATTACGTTTACATAGTGAATAGTCGGTCGCCTTCAGCAAATTCAAACTATGATTGGAAAAGCAAAATATATCAGTTTTTATAAATTATAAGAAAATGGATATGGGTATGGAACTCCTTAAAGAAAATGTAATGCTTATAGTGTGGTGGTTAGATTATAGATATATGTCAAAGATATATGGGGTCTGCCTTCTACTCATTATTCAGTAATTTATAAATATATTAGAATTTATCTATTGAATGGAATATCATCAAATTTTAATATTTTAATTATTAAATTAATTAAATATGATTCTATTCGAATTCATACTATTCTTAAGCAAAATGTCTAATCCCAAAGGATCATCGTATTAAGCTTTGCGAATAACATATATGTATATAATTGATGGCTTTTGTCATTTAACTTATCACTGTTCGAGCTTCAGGGAAGAGAAAGCGGAGCAAATTGCTGCTAAATAGCTGTAGACAAATTCTCTATACTATTCATTTAATAATAACTTATGTTTAATATCTGAACTTTTTATTCTAATTTTATTATATGCGCATATCTTATTAAGAACATAACAAGCACAGCCAATGAACAACACACACACCCAATGACAATTGCTCAGGAGAGAACTGAAATCTTAGCAGGAATTCCGGAACATATTCAAGCGCCACACAGAAGACCCACCGGGCGTTCTCACACGGGGCTGTGCGGCAGCCATCTGAGCGTGAAATTTGCATGGCGCAGTGTCTTAGGGCTCGATGTGGTGTCGGCATTATCTTTGATCCTGTCAAAGAGGCGAAAATAAATTGCTCAATTATGAAATATTAACTGCATGCGACGACAAGAACACCGAGCGAGTCAGAGCAGCTCGCGGCTCGCAGCTCTCGGCTCCCAGGCGCATGTTAATTACTCATTTGTTGATTGTCGGCTGTGGTTAATGAAGTATCCAACTAATTAGATTTTGAGACGAGCCCGAAGTGCGCATGTCGTCGAGCATTCTCCAAGGAACGCGTCTTGAAATGTGCCGCCGCGGAAATGGAAAATGCCCGCCATGTTGAGCGTAGGCAGTTTTTCTTGCATTCGCATTGCATACGCAGCGCTGCCAGCTGGGGAATTGGGCGTCCCATTGACTTGGAAACAATTTATGGCCTTTCACTCTGACATTTTGACATGATGTCGCAGCTCTCTCTCTCTCGTTCTCTGTATTTATCTCTGCTTCTCTTATTATGTTTAGTGTCAGGCGCGCGTTGAAATTAGCCACATTCATCTCTTGACAGTTGAAACTCATCGCACTGGCGGCTAATTAGATTATTTGTCAGCTTGTCTGTGACTGAAGGGCCATAGATATGTTTTGTTTGGTTTTTACGAAATATCATTTAAGTGTATTTGACACTGATTCTGATTAGTTGAACAAGAATATATATAAATATGTGAAAATTACAGATTGGGTACAGGGTTTCTAGTTACAATAGAATCTCAGGCTTATATCATTGCATAAGAATCAATGGAAATTAAGCAATTTATTTAAATTTAAATTAAAGAATCCGTTGTGGCGGCTAACGATTTATATACAATCAATTGCAAGCAATGCCAATCGATAACTGCGTGCTCTCCAAGTTTTACACCATTTGCTAAAGACTAAAGTCAATGTGGAGTCAATAAAAATGACAGGAAACTTCGCTAAAGGACAATTGGCGACATCTATTGGCTGCTTGAGGCAAATGTTGTACACGTTTCATTTAGTGTGCTGTATTTTTTGTGTAGCATACTTTTAGTTGCCAAAGAGAATGCATTATAGCAAACAGCTTTTGTCATTGAATATTTTCAGTGTTGCCTACTTTTCAGAGCTGCCTTAAATTATAAAAACAGTTGGCGACATCTATTGGATGTTCGAGGCAAATGTTTTACACGCTTCACCTCGTGCGCTGTACTTTTTAATGTAGCATACTTTTAAGCTGCCAAAGAAAAATGCATTATATCAAACAGCTTTTGTCATTGAATATATTTAGTGTTGCCTACTTTTCAGAGCTGCCTTCAATTATAAAAACAATTCAATCCCAAAAACATTGTAATTTACTTGATATTCGTTAATATATAATTTAATATATATATATGCCATATATAGTACAGCCTTCGCTCTCTCACTTGAAGTGTGCGCGCATAGCAACGACTGCATTCACAGTAGCGAAACAATTCAGAGTTCGCAGTCAAACGAAAGGAAATTCCGTTTGAAGTTTTTGGCCAGGCGCGCAGAGCCGCCAGAAGACAGCCAAATCGCATTCCAATGCGCGTCATCAGGCAGCTGAATCATGCACGAGTATTTTGGTTTTTTATTTTGAAAAACGAAAGTGTAGCTGTATGTGTGTGTCTGAGTGTGTGTGTGTGTTTGCGAGGGGTGTGTTCACTTGAAGCTCTCATGGCACTTAGGGGTGGGTTTTCGCACAGAGACGGCGTCGCCTGGCCGTGCACAGCTCGACGCCGCCCGGCGACATGCAGCGACGCCTCTGCGCGCTGACAGCTGACTCGCAGTCGCGGAACCGCGAGTCGCTGCTCCGCCCGCCCAGTGGGTGGGTCACACGCAACTCTCCGGCGGTCCAGGCCCAATAATGAGCATCAGGGCGAGTGCGGGCATTGGGTGCAGCACGGCCATGGGCGGACTCGCCTGGTACGGACCGTACTGGTTCTTGTCATTTTTCCGCAAGAACCCGGACAAGAACCTCTGCACAGCCAGCAGCAGCAGCAGCAGCAGCACCACGGACAGCGCTGTGGGTGCGGCGCGTTAAAACCGACACGTGTCCATCAGCGGTTTAACCCTTCTTAAGGTAACGCCCGCCCAAGGATTACCAGGCGAACAGCAAGCGCAGCAGGCGTCGCTGTTGCCGCGCAGCCACTGCGCATGTCCGGAATAGCGGGCTGGGCGCTGGGGCGTGTTCAACGGGGCGGAGTATAGGCCAGACGGCGATGACAGCCCGCCCGCTGCACGGCTCGGCTGCCAGCTGGGCTGGCTCTAACGTTAGTCATGTTACATAATACGCTAATAATGGCAGAACAGCGGCAGCGACAGAGGCAGCGACAGAGGCAGTGACAGCAAAACCGGTTAACAGTTACGTCGTAACTAGGAGCAACCTTAGCGTAACAGGCGGACAGCGCGGGCAGCGCTGCCATTCATTACTACGTTACATTGTGGGATTAGGGGTGGAAATGGCATGCTGCGTGTGCGTGTGTGGGTGTGCGAGAGTGTGTGTGAGTGTGTGTGAGAGTGTGTGTGAGTGAGCGAGTGAGTGTGTGTGTGTGTGTGTGATAAGCACCTCAAGGTCACAACTGCTTGCTCGCATGCCCCTTAACCATGTGCGCTCGCACGTGAGCTCACGTCTTATACACACATCCGTGTATCTGTGTGTGTGTGAGTGCGTGCGCTGCTCTGCTTTGCCTTCGCACACTGACGCATCTTCGCTTGTCGCACACTTGCACACATTCTTTCGTGGTAGATTTTCGAACAGGCGCACAGCAATCGCTGCTCGCTTCGCTCTGTGTCAAGGACGAGCCCACGGCGTAATGTGTGTTTACGCATTGATGTGCACACACGCATGCAGACTGTGTGTGAATGTGAATGTGTGCTATAGGCACACATGCGTGTGCGTGCGTGTGTTCCTTTGTATCAGTTTACTTATTTGGCAAAAGGGCGGTTTTCCATATAGGATTGCCGTGGTACGTAAAAGCTCTGTGTGTGGTTTGTGTCTCGGCTTAAGGGTGGGCGTTAAACTGGAAAGTGAACTGATTTCAATTTAAAACTGAGCTTTAAGTAAAAGTTGATTAAGTTGGCAATGAAGGTACAATAAATATTGCTTTATAAATTATATGAAGAAATAATACAATAATAAAATAAATAATATAACAATAAAATATATATTTAGTTTAAAAGAAGATGAACTTTAATTTTTGTTGTTGTTTTAAATCACATTTGTCTCAGAAATTAAAACATGCTTTTATCTATATCTAGACATATATATGATATATTATAATAATCTTTTACTTATACAATAGAAGAATACTTTAGTTTATTTTTTTCATAATTCAGCATAAAATCCTGAAAATACTCATTTCAAAAAGACTGTAAGAAAGATTTAAAAACACTCAATGCAAAAGAAGGACTACTTTAGATTAGATCTACAGCAGAATTGATGTTTTTGAACTTAAGAGACTAATATAAGGACTTAATATGGTACAAGCTATACTTAATACTTTTTTTTTTTTAATTTACATCTATTTGCAATCTGTTAATACAATAATAAGCAAATGTTATTGATATTAATTACATACAACATACATCCATTGATAGAACTACTTAACATAAAGACTTGATACTACAGATATACAATACTACAGATATATGAATATAAATAGAATTAACATTCCAGATTTACAATAAATATAGATAGGCCTAGTAGCCAGTGCTTTTGCTATAGTTAATTTATTTCAATTATTGCTAATTACTATAAATAAGTAATAAATAGTATTAATTAATAATCCCTGTGAATTTGGCTACGTTTACATGGAGATTATACTCACATACATAGAGATTTTAATTAATTCTAAATTCTGTTTAAAGGTTGCCAGATATATTTTGATTATTAGAGATTGTTTGATGATTTTCAATATTATTAATTATATTATTTTTATATATATTCGTATTGTGTATGAAATACCCTCCAATATTCCCCAATATTCCATACTAAACTGAACTTTGACCTACACGAGTCTGCCTCATCTCATACCTCACCATATTTATTTCCATGCAAATTTCAATCAATTTAATTAAGTCAATCAAATGCTTTTGGAATGCTCTGCCAATTTCAGAAGCTCGTGTTGCCAATGTTATCGGGCTCAAGAGCGTATTAGTCATTTGCTGAATTGCTTGCACGATAAGTTGGGCCCGACATAAACGTTTCTGTAGTAACAACAATAAGAATTGTGTGCGGGCCAACACTTTAAACAATGAAAACTTTCAGCTGGGAAACGCCCTGAACTGGACATTGATGTGGAAGGCACTCAGCTGCCTGTCTGTGTGAGTGAGTGTGTGTGTGTGCTTGGTCTTGTAATCGTATATGATGAGTCGGAGCAGCACTCAAAATCGCACAAAGCAACAATAACAGAAGGAGGAAGGACAACATCATCATGCCCAGCGCGAACTTGACTAAGTTGTCATTGCGTGTTTTCAGCAAACTGGCGACAAAGCTTATCGCAGATGGACAAACACAAATGCTGTTCAGCAGCCACTGTCGCAGTCGCAGTCAGAGTCAGACAATGTCCTTTGTGCAGGAGTCAGTCAGGTCAGTCAGTCAGTCAAAGGGCTGATGGGCGGGCGGGCAGCGCTCGCGATCGAGATCATATCGAGTCGCTGCAGTCCACTAGAGCAGCTGTTTGCTTTTTGGCCGGACAAAGTAATTAAAGTGGCCAAGTGGCTCTTAAGTGCCAGCAACTGTCTTCAACTGGATGTCATAAAATTTATTGTCCTTTCGCTTAGCGCGTCGCGTCTATCACGGCACACATGGAGCGGAACCAGCGGAGCCAGCCCGTTTGACTCCTCCTAGTTGTCGCTTATCTAAAGTCAAAACAATTTTCATATATTTTCCAGCCAACAGAGGCAACAACAACAACAACAACAACAACAACAACAACAACAACTACAACTACATGGCGTGCTTTTCAATGTAGACTGACACGCCATTCCGCAATTAGCATGGCGTACAAACTAATTTGCGCCACGGGATGCGTCCTGCACCCACATGTTAATTAACAGCTCTACGGTCAGTCAGAGAGAGAGGGAGAGAGTGATAGACTGAGTCCGACTAGCTAGTCAGTCAGTTAGTCAGTTGGCGGACATCATTTGTACTTAAGTTGAATTTTATTTTGTGAACAATTATGCTAATTTGTTAAATAAATAGGCACGCACAGTGCAAGGCTTGCAAAATGGCGGCCATTCAAGTTAAGTTTTATGAGTAGCTTTTTTTATTTTATTGCCAGCTCACTCACACACACACAGACAGACAGTCATGGAAGACACTCAAATGGACGCTCCAATTAAGTTTTGCGTTTGCCATTTAATTACTCTAATATGCGATGGACGATTCAACCACCCGACACTCTAATGATTTCGGTGTGTGTGTGTGTGTGGAGCATGGAAATTAGTTTGTACTTGGCGTGGAATGGGACCCCCTCCCCAAGCCCATATTGCGGCGGCCACACCTCGAAATTGGCTGCGCCATTTGTTACGCGCAAAGGGCCGCCATTGCTGGCAAGTTATCAGAGCCATTTGACATCCACATTCATTTGTCAAGCTGTCGAGCTGCACGAGCGCGAATCTGTGCCATAGCCAAATGAAAAATCAAGCTGCCATCGGGCTAAATTTAATTAGTTTTAACCTTGCGCACTTGCCAATGCCGCGCATGAACTCAGATTTTAGATTATAAACTTTTGGCAGATCTTTGCGGCCGGAGTCGAATTCATATAATAAATATGCAAATGATGATGTCGAGAGCGCCAGCAGCAGCCAATCAGAGTTTTTATCACGTGGCATATGTCAAAATTGACTGGCATAAAGAGACGAGTGGCAAAAGGAAGCCGCGCTGTCCTCGACCCGCACACAATCACCAGTCAGGCACGGGCACAGTCACAGTCACAGTCACACAGGCATTGCTACGGGCATGGACTGAACGTGCAACTGAAACTGAAATCAAAGTGGAATCAAGCCAACAACTTGAACAAAAACAAAACAGCCAAAAGGGACGCTCAACGTATTGGATGAAGCAGCAAACAAAATGTGAAAAGTCCGCAACAACACAAACAGCATCAAAAGTTTTGCCCCTTAACGAGTAGTGGATGCTGCCGAGTCTAGAGCGGCATTGCCTTTTATCTCTCTCAGCGCCCACGCCGATGACACGGGCTCTGGCTCTGGCTCGGGATCTGGCTCGGGCTCGGGCTCGAGCTCTGTCTCTTCTGTGGGTCGGCAGCCAATTTTTGATTGCAACATTTCGCACCATAGCCTAGAGTTGGGTTCGTGTCGTGCTTTGGTCTGCAGCCTCATAAGTAATTCTCTATGGCTGCGAAGAAATTCCTCAGATATATAATAATTGTTGAAGCATTTGTGACTACATAGCATGAGACCGATTTTATATGTAATTGTTGAGTGTATTTTGACAGGTTAGAAATTAGAAACGAAATGAAAATCGTTGTAACTATTTTAATCTATTATTATTAGCCTGTCAAAATATTACATAAATAATAACAGTAATTGAAATAAAAATCTACATTATTATTTTAATTTATAATTTTTATTTATTTGCTGGTTTTAGTCAATATACTATTTATATTATTTATTGTTATATTCTATAAACCTTTTCTATTTTTCATTGATCAATAATATCGCTTACCATATATGTCTGTGTATTGGGGTCTTGCTGGCCGGTCTGGCAAAAAAAAAAAAATAATAATAATAATGTTGATACTATTGCAATATTTATCTTTACTTATTTTAGGCGATATAGTTCCTATTTATTTTATTATTATATTATCTTATTTAATTTGATATAAGGGTATTATGATTTCAAATAGTTTACTTATAATATTGCTCACACATACATGTTTTAAAATAATTATCTATGTGAATTAATCATACAGCAGTTTTAAAGTTTCTCTTTGAAATGAAACCCTTATTTAAATTTTAAATAGTCTAACTAAAAAATAAAAGAAAATTTCTATATTAAAAAAATAAAATAAAATAAAGTAAAAAAAAAAATAATAAATAAAAAAATTAAATACATCATAGATGTATTATGATTTCAAATATTTTATTTATAAATTTCTACATGAATAAACCTTTTTTTTTTTTGTAATAATACTCCTCCACTCTTGATGTTGAGAAAATATAATTATATATATTATAAATATTAAAAAAAAAAAAAATTCAATATATAAAATAATTAAACTAATAAATGATATACTTATCAACCACAGACTTTTGGCAAAGGAGGAGATATTATTGATATGAAAACATAGTTCGGATATTTAAGAGCTAACGAAAAAAAAAAACATTTATCTACAAGCATATGAAAAGCCATTAATAATATATAATTTACCAATTATAAAATATGAAATATATATAATACAAAATTTTGAATAATAAGTACCAAATTTCCGTAACCGTGTATCGTGATGGCTTTAGTTGGACACGCGCTCATCTTCAATGCAGGGAAGAGCAGCATGCAACAAGCAGCAGCAAAAACAACAACAACCAGCAGCAGCTACAACAGCAACAGCTACAGCTGCGGAGATAAAAAAAACAACAACAAAAAATATTAATGCTAATTTTAATATTTTTCGTGACATGGCTCACTTTGAAAACGCCACTGCTGTCGTTGTTGCTTTTGTTGTCTAATTTGTAAGCACACACACATAGACAAACACACACACACATACACTCATACACACACACACACATTAGCTGTGGACTCGTGTGTAAGTTGCCTGCGTCAGCTCGAGCTGCTTGCCAGGAGCGACATCTAATTTGACTTGGACGAATAAATTGTACAAAGATTTTGCAGCTTTCATTTGGCTTTGCCTTTGCTGTCTGCTGCCACGCCCCCATCCCTGCACCTGCCACCGCCCACGTCCCACTGACATTTGCTTTGTGCTCTTTGTATGTGACGCTCGTCGTGTGAGTCTTTAGCATGCAGTTTCCTTTGAGCTGATTGGCCACAATTTACGATTTATTTGCTCTAATTTTAATAGAGATCCTTTAAATGCCAGGAATGCAAAAATATATGTGTATATATATTCAGTAAGGGTCTGTGTGAAAACATAATTATAAAGTTGATGGCATCTGAGATGACTGACAATAATAAGAACTAAACATCTAGATATTGGAAGATGACAAGCTCATTGGCATTCATTGAGTTAACTTGAGCAGGGCGAGTGGTTGGAGGCTGGAGGCTGGAGGCTGGCAAGTCAAATAAGTTAGCTTGACAACCCTTGTGGATGCCACACACATTTGGTATGCATAAGCAGTAACTGTCGCACACCTTGCTGCATATTATCTTGCCGGCTGTCTGACTGTCTGTCTCTCTGTCCTGTCTGTTAGACATTTTTCCATATTTTACACCACAAAAGCAATGCTCAGACACACAACTTTTGCCACAACTTGTCTGCCTTACTCACTCTCTCTCTCTCTCTCCCTCTCTCTCTAGCAATTTCAAATTTAATTCGCCATTTTGTGGCAGCCAAAGCCAGCAATCCACTAAGCCACCGCCCACTCACTTACCTTACCGTCATCTTGTGGTTTCTTTTGCTGCTGCTGTTGTTATTGTTGTTGTTGTTGTTGCTGTTTTGCTTGCTTTTTATTACATTTGCTGTGTCTGCTGCTGCTGCTGCTGCTGTTGCTGCCGGTGCTTCCTGCATAAAAAATGTTGAAATTCCTGAAGACATTTTACTTTGCAATTTCCTTACGAGTCGTTAAACATTTCCAGGCTATGCCAAAAGCACAGCAACAACAACAACAACAACAACGAGCGCAACGACAGCAGCAAAAGTTAACAAAAACTAATTTAAAAATTCAAATTTGCTTTCCGTTTTTATATGCGCCACAAACTGTGCATTTATATGACTCGCCCTCTCCCTCTCTATCTGTGTGTGTTTGTGTACATGTGTGTGCGTGCGTGTGTGCTTGCATGCATTCGTACTGGCAGTCTTTGTGTGTCTTGCCCCTCTGATAATTTGTATTCTTGTGGGTTTATGGTAGATCTTCTTGTCATGCTGATTTCGCCCGTATTATAATTTAGCTACATGCTTGCATGTACGAGAAGTTTTATGTATAATGCGTATATCTTAGCTCATATTAAATAGATTTGTAATAAAGATACATATATAGACTATAGAATATGAGCTTAGATAATATCTAACTAAATAAGTAGTATAAATATATATTTAGATCGTAATGTAGTGCCTTTTGCCATTGATCAGTGTCAAACATAGATGATTTTGTATTTTTAAAATATATTTATATATATGTAAATATACATATGATATATATAATATGCAAAAATTTAAATAAATTTATATATATATATATATATATATATATATATATATATATATATATATATATATGTAAATATTTATAAAAAATGCAAAAATCTAAAATCTAAATCTTGTTTCTGGAAGTAAATTATCCCTTAAATATATTTTTTTTTAATCTTTCGTTATTTGTTTTAGGATGCTGCCAGGATTTGAGCAAAATGATAATATTATTAAGTTTAAGCAGCAATTTGGTTTTTTGAAATATCTTGATCGATTCAGTTTATATAGTAAAAAACATAGTGACCCATTTATCTATTTCTCGCACCTTTTATGTAAATATATACATATATACAATGTATCTTATATGCAAAAATCTAAAATCTAAATCGTGTTTGCTGAACCTAATTAACCCTGAAATATATGCAAACATTTTGCAAATCTCTGATGAATGTGGCATAAATAAAACACAAGCAAACTCCCTTTGAGCTGGCACTTAGCAGTTGAGTGTTCATTACAAAATCATGCAAATTTTAGATCATTAATATCAATCAAATGTTTGATAACCCACACACACACACACACACGCTGATGCCTTGGCAGTTATTAACCACTAACATCGCATGTTGCTTTGCGGCCAATTCGAGGCTGTTGTGCGGCAGCCCTTTCCGCAGAATTGGCCCCTAATAAATCCGGTGACAATTGTTAGGTTAATGTCAATAAGCCGCAGACACAGCAAATTTCGAGCATTTACATGGCGCGCTACATTTGTATCTCATTTTGGGCATAGGCCGCACCCCTTTGCAGCAACAAATGCTTGACTCGTGGCTGCATCAACATTGCCATGGATGATAACGCTGAGATTGAGAATGGATAATGTTTTTGGCATTGTTGGCCTTAACGCGGCCCTGATTACACTTTGGCACTTTGCCTGCTGCTTGGATATTGCAGGCGTCTCTCAACCCACCCAACCGCTGCCGGAATCACAGCAATCTATCAAAGTGTTAGATATATACATGCTGAGTCATCAATCAATTTTATTCTACTCAATGCCACTCAACGATTTTATTTGGCTTCAGCCAGTGGCCGATGGCTGGTAGCCAAGGGATATTTGCCCGAAATGATGCTAATTCTATGCTCTGATTTCAACAATTGACACGCTGTCAAATATGTAGGTAGTTAGTCAGTTAAGTAATGGACACATAAACATTTATTAATTGTGCTCAGTCTATAGAAAGGAAACATCGAACGTGAATCAGTTAATAACAGATAGCAGGATGAAAATTGAATGAAATTGTATATATTTTATTGAAAATAGCTTGATGATATCTTGTATCTGCATTGCTGTCTATACTGTTTATCATATAAATATTTGTACAAATAAACAAATCATCTGTAGGATAGATTGAAGATTATATATTGAATTTGTTATATACATATATTAATATTTATGTATACATATATAGTATTATAAACGTAAAATTGAGCTCTGATGGTATACGAAAGTTGCTTTTCCGATGGGCTGTACTTGGAATTGGGAGTATATGGTAGATATATAATTTTGTTTTATATAATTTTTCTTTTCTTATTTATTGAATCTTTTCATATGGTAACAAGACTCACTATAAGATTTCAAATCTTCTTATTGAAATGTTTTATCTCATTCATTTTTGACTGTTTTCTGAATCCTAAAACCCAGAAAAAAATTTGAAAATAGAGTCAACGCGACGGCACCGACTGAATAGTCGTGTAAGAGATCGCGCGAGATTGAGAACATACTAAAATATTTTTTTTTTATTCAACTGCCTCCCAGGTGGAATGCTCAAATCTCGCTATCTGTTGTCGTCTAGAACATATCGTTGATGTATCTCAAAATCTTCTACTCAGCTCTGTGAACAATGTCAATGTTGCTATTGCTAAAGTTTCTCCTTAGCTGGGCTCATAGATCTGAATTGGTTTTAGAGTAGAATTGTACAGAAGAGTTTTGTTGTTCAGGTTAATGAAAGAGTAAGCGTTAATAAGTCAATGGAGGCAATTGCGGGCAATGGAAGGCAAAATTGGTTTTCAGTTTTAAATTTCTATTTTTAGCTCCAATGGGTACGCTTTGAAAAATTTTTTAATTCAGGTCTACTCCCAGATACGTTACTTCCTTTTTTTCGGATGTTCCTTTGTTGCCTAACATAAATGTTTGTCAATTGTGCCTGTTTGAGATGAAAGTTATATATAATATATCTTAAATATATTGAAAGAGCTGTGAATATATTATTAAAATTATACACTACATCCTTCATTCAGTTTTACCATCTACTGCCTCTACTGGTAAAAAAAAAAAAAAAACATATTTCATATTTCAAATCATCATCTATATTCATTGAAATAGTATTTTCTGAGATCGAAAGAAATAGATAATACGTTTCATTATAAAAATTATATCATCAGAATTTAAAAATAAGTTGTACATTTTGAGATCAACGTCTAGATCCAAAAGCAAACATATCTTCTCTGTCACTCGGATAAACATATACAGTTGCAATGCCCAAATGGAGCATAATTGTTGCAGAGCAAATTAACATACCGATTACATATTTATATGCGCTATAGGCCATAATATGGCTCGCTAAATGGGATGCCAGACAATTTGCCAGACATTAAAAGCCAATTAACCCATCAGTTAGGCTAACGAGTGCCTGCGTTGACTGCGCACGTAATTGCAATTATCAAATTAAATGGCTGCAATACGAAAAACAAATAAATAAGTTAAAAATGCAAAAAACAATAATGAAACTTAATTATAGATCACAATGGAAGCGCGGAGCTTGTAACATAATTAAGCCACTGACCGAAGTTGACCTCCAGCTGACAGCGCGACGGACTGGCTGACTGACGGCCTGACAGGCGCATAGGCTCGTGGGCAGTTTAATTAATATGTTACGTTGGCATTGAGAGATGCAACACACCCAGCTGAAGGCAGAACTGGCTCTCCTCTGGTCTCCCTCCCTCACTATACTCCTGAGAGTGCATTTAATTCTCCTGCACCTTTTCACTCATTCTCTTTCTCTCTCTCTCTCCCTCTGACTGCACTTCTAACGTGCGTGGCCTGCGCTCGTCATAGCTTATTGAACACACAGGACGCGTGGTTAGCCAGGTATACTCCCTCCTCGATTTATCTTTCTATGTTTTCTTTTTTTTTTTTTAAGCACGCGCCAAGCATAGACCGCGCATTTGTGCGATTTGACAGTTTTATAGTTTCATCAAATTGCTCTAATTCGTAGAGTTATAAAACTGGCCGCGACTTTGGCACTCAGTTAAAATTTTGGAAACTTAAGTAGTTTTATTGCCGAGCAGCGGTCAATGAACTAAACTACCCAAAGAAGGATGACACATGCGTGTTAATCTCTAATTTGCTAGGCGATCGTTGCCCAATACACACACACACACACACACACCCGCTCTATCTACTGTCAAAGTCAGCGGGACGCAACGGCACGGGCAGGAACTCAAACAGGACCTTATGCTCGGAGCATTTTAATTGCCAAAACTCGGCGTGTTTCGAATTTCGGTATCTAAAGTTGTTTTTCTCATTTTAATGGCGCTATTTTCATTAGGCAAATGTGTGTCCGCATTTTTTTGTATTTTTGCTTTTTAGATAAAAAATGTTCTCCTCATTAGCATATAAAACGTATGGATGGATAGCTGGGGCAGAGAATTGTCCTTTTTAATGTGTGTATACACATTTATTGCATATTCATCATTTTAATTGCTTGTTTTTATATTAAATGACTCGATAAGGCTTTTAAGGTTATTAGGTGGAGATGCCACATGTCTGTCCTGTGGCGACACTAAAACTTATGAAAGGGATAATTTGAAAAGAATACTATTCAATTGGACTCAAACAATCTGCAGGATATTTGCTTTTATTTAGAATTAACAAAAGTTATTCTATAAATTCTTAATACCAACCTCTTCCAATCTACTCTCCTAATGCTGTGCCTCAGTCGAGTCTATTTTTATTAGGAATACCCTCCGTTACTATCTATATCTCATGAAAAATACAATTTAATTCCATATATCTCGAGCAACTCTGTTTTATAAGAATTTAACAATCTATGTTTTATTTAAAGGTTGAATACACCCACTCACATTTCGATTCACAGGGTATACAAAAAAATTCGCAGCGGCTGAGCAGCAGCAAATGAAGGTGTAGGACATGATTACTTTTGCTTTGTTTCTGATTGTCGCTGTGAAGTCAAGAAAGCGTGGAGCATAAAGAGCAAAGAAATTACTTTGCCAACGAATGAATGGCTATGAATAAACAAGTGATCAATGCAATGAAAATGATTTTCTGTGAATTGTAGCATCAAAAGCTTCACAATTGAGCGCACAAAGTACTGCATTACGAACGGTGTGGTGAGCAGCCCGGCACATTGACAGGGGATTGGTGAAAGAAAACACTTAGATTCAAAGGCTACAACAGTTTTAATAAGAACAGGAAAACAATTTGCAAATAATTAACATTTTCAGGTTCGGCAATTTCTGTATTCTGCAAATATTCAAGAACTTTAAAGTTATGTTCATATTAATATTTTAACTTCTTACCGTTAGCTTTAACAGTTTTTCAGCTTAGTCGCCGCAAGCACAATCACATTTACGGCAATTGCATCTGGAGCACCTACAGTCTTTTACAGGACTAGGCTCATCGATGTCGACGTCAGGGTCCACTTCAGACTCCCCGAGCACGCACTCCTGTGCCGCGCAGAGGACGACGGCGAAGAGAATCAAGAGTTTTACGTTGAACATTTCGATCGGGAGCAGATGCTATAGATACGTCTGTATTGACACTGTCTGAGTCTGCAACAGTTGAAAGGCTTTTTATAGCTGGAGACGGAGGCAAGTAATTGTTTATGCAGATGTATTTTGAGATATTTTTGTAATCATTGTTTTTAATTAATAAACCCAAATGTAAGATACACCGTTCCAAAAATGGAATAATATTATTTATTATTTACATTTGCCAAAAAAAGATACAGAGGAAATTTAAATACATTTTTTTTAACTTGAGTAGATTTTGTTAATTATAATTTTTTATTGTTTTTACACCCTTTTTATAGTTTTAAGGCTATAGTAACAAAATTAGTCAAATGGTTTATCTCATTTTCAAATAGAATTAAAATGATTTATATAAATATCCATATACAGAATCGAAAATTCCTCTGACAAATGTACTTCACAATATTTACTATCATCTTGAGCTCAAACGAATATTAGGCAGTTGGTAAAGTCCGGTTTGAGAACCCTTTTTGACTATAGTATAATTATATCTCAAAAGATTCCTACCTTTCGATTGCCTTAGTTTAACAAAACAAACAAACAGCATTTACGTAGGAAAATATACTAAAATATAACTCCAAAACATAACTCGTGTACTTTTAATACCTTAATTGACATTCTCACTCTTAAAAATATATTTATTTATTTATGGATATTTACCTTAATGTAGAGTTTGTGCATACAAATATTATTCAGGTGCTTTAAATTAATTTGTATTGCTTTATATTAATAGATATTATCTGTCGTAATCATGTGAATATGACTAATTTAGATACGAAAAAGTTAATATAAAATATTTTTTAAATATATACAAGCCTTTGTTTATTTTACCTGTTCTGCTGAGTCAATTATTTATGAAAAATGATTTAATTAATGATAATAATTCTAAATATTTTCATGTGTTAGATTTGTAATCTTATCATTTCTTATTTTATTATTTAATAATAGTATAATAAATTATAATTTGATAATGATATAATTACAAATACTAAGAGAAACGCGAGAGATAAATAATTTCTTTGTGTGGTAAAAATGTCTTAAAAACTAATATTATTATTCAACATACATTTTAGGCTCATAAGAGATAATATCTTTTGAAATGCACAAAAACAAATAAATAAATAGAGACAGTGGACTAACTTATTTCATGCTAGCCAACTTTATGTATAAATGATCTGGAAAAAGCAGACATAAAAGAAACGTTAATATATAAACCAAATTGATATTTTCAATATATTTATTTATTGCTGAAATGAAAATGTCCTTAATCCATAGAATTAATAAAAAACGACATTCAGGTTCCGCTGTCGGAAGGTGGATCCTCGCAAAAACCAATCGAAAAACCTTAACCTTGTTTTGATGCTCCTTACAACACGTTGGCTGGATCCAATGAATATTTAGCACAATAACATCGAAATATCTAGCACGACGTAAATAAAGGTTTAAAACTAATCAATTCAATATACATTTTGATCTTGTACTAGCTACGAGATCACTTAATGATCATGGGTATTGACTTAAGTAAGGTCGTATGCAGAGTTGCAAGGTCGTCCTGATCTTCATTTATGATCTTCATCATATTTAGCTTGTGCAGAAAGTGCGGCCAGGCGTTCCAATAGAAAGTTGATGCGATCATCTTTAACCTGGATAAGGCTTTCCAGATACTTGGCCTTGTGGCTTATAGAGCTCAGATATCTCTTCTTCTTGTAGTTCTCCTGGATCAATTGCTTATATTTAGCATAGGGCACGTGCATATCATTTTCTGCCCCCTCCGGCGGCACGCCTTCTTTGGATTGCTTCACTGCCATGTGGTGCGCGCTACTAGATAAGCTAAATGAGTTCTTCTTGCTGTCTCCTGCCGATGAGTGCCTCCTCACAGAACTTACTTGCGGAATTCCATATCGCTCCCAGGTCATCAAGTAATAAAGCAAACACTTTAAAGCAGACAGACTGCCCGCGGCAAGCTGCGACAGGTCGCCATGGGTCAATTTTAGGCCCAGTTTACGTAGCACTTTATAGTTGAAGATCTCCCAGTTTTCTAACTTTAAGGCTAGGCTGCTGTGCGACTTGTAACAAGACATGTCTACCAGCTTTGATTTGAATTTCTTAACGATTTGAGCAACATTCACGACATCCGCGAGCTCGCGCCGCGTGCGATTGTCCAGCTTTATATGCAAATCGGACATCCATTGGTTCAACTCTTGCAGCTCCTCGGAACTCAGTGTTCGATTGAATGGCATAATTTTCTTTAAGGGTAAATCTAAACGTCGTCGTATTAGTTAATACAACAATTATTTTTAACTGAAAATTTTGAACTTGTCATCGGTTTGATGCCTAACGTTTTTTTTTGTGAATAGAATGAAATGTGTCGAGAATCGTTAAATTTTCTGGCTCAAGTTGGTGGCTCGCAGCGCAGTAGGCGCCGATGGTGTTGGGATATCCCAAGAAAATTGATAAGTTCGTACTGCATTTGGTATGCTGAAAGGAACATGCAGTTAAAATTACAGGGTTAGCTTTTTAGACTTCACTCAATACTTAAAGAAAAGCTCTTTCAAAAGCCTTCACTGAGAGGATATAATATAGCTACATATAAGATCTGTTGTTTAGAAATACTAGTAAACAGAACATTGTAACATTGAACTATAACATTGTTACAGCATATTAACATTCTGTTTAATAAGATTAGGTTGGCAGTACTATGTTGATTCACTGCTACTTATTTCTGTTCGCCTTATACTTCTGAAAATACATATCTGATTAAATTTAGGCCTCAAAGACTACATCAGCCGCTCCCTAAGTTATGCAACAATATTTTGTATATCTGTATATAGTGTATAGTTTGGGCATTGCTATATCATTCCCATGAAAAATTCAATTGAAATATAAGTAAAATAACCCCATTTTCAAACCTTTATATATAGAATTATAGGTGAAAGAAAACACTTATATTAAAAAGTTATAACAATTTTAATGACAACAGGAAAACAATTTTGAAATGATTAACTATTGATGTTTCGGTGCTCTCTCAGCTCTGCAAATATTCAAAGACTTGAGGACACTGCAAACATTTATGTTCAGTTGTTAGGGGTTTACCGTTAGTTTTGATTATTTTCTAGCTTAGTCGCCGCAAGCACAATCACATTTACGGCAATTGCATCTGGAGCACCTGCAATCTTCTACAGGACTAGGCTCATCGATGTCGACGTCAGGGTCCACTTCAGACTCCCCGAGCACGCACTCCTGGGCCGCGCAGAGGACGACGGCGAAGAGAATCAAGAGTTTTACGTTGAACATTTCGATCGGGAGCAGATGCTATAGATACGTCTGTATTGACACTGTCTGAGTCTGCAGCAAATGAATGGGTTTTTATAGCTGGAGACGAAGCTAAGTAATTGTTTATGCAGTTGTATTTTGAAATATTAAAAATAATATCTGCCATATGTTTTACAGATATATATATAGATATTTCTAGAAAGTGCATGGTATGGCTTATGAAGGTTTTTAATCTAAAGTTCAACTTAGAATTTCAAAATAACAACTAGAGAGTGTGTTGGATAAACTTTCTGAAAGAAATACTTGTATTTATACTATCAAGTTTTTATTTTTTAAGTTCTCTCAAAAGAAAACGACCCAAATATACCCTATATGGGTCGTTTACCTTTTCGACATTAATTGCCATTGTTACTCATGACTTTAAATTATATTTATTTATTTATTTATGAATATTTACACTACTGATCAACAACAATAAGATGTGTCTGACCTTAATTCTGAGTTGGTGTATATACATATTATTCAGGTGCAATGACAGCTCCATAAGTTGCAGACGTTTGCTGTGTATTAATAGATATTAACTGTGGCACTGAGATACTTATGACTAATATATTTTTTTAAGTTCTGATTATATCACATATTGATCAGATATCAATGAACTCATTATATAGTCCTCCATCTAAGATTTTAATTTTAAATAACGAAATTTTATGTTATAAAAATGTTATTACTTTCTAAATATTTTTTATGTAAAAACAGAGCAAGAAAATTAATAACGAATTCAATGCATGTGGTTAAACTTTATTAAAAACAAATATTATTAATCAACAACTATTTTTGGATCAACGCAAGCGTTGTGTGTAGTACATATAAGCTTGAAAAAAGAGGGAGAAACATATTGAATGTTGATTTATAGACATTAATTAGAGACTTAACTTACCTATTTTGTTTTTGATTGAATATATTTGCAGGTCGTACAAACTCTTAAACGAAACCTCCTTTATTTCATCGGGTTTACTCTTGCAGCCGCAGCCTGGACGCACAAATAAGCCCGCGGTCACTGGCTTTGCAAAGAGATATTTCTTGGGAGGAAAACACTTGCAAACCTCCTCTGATACGGGCACGAGTGCTAAAGGCCGATTTTAAATTCTATTAAATCAAGAAAAGTTATATGATTACTGAACACTTACGCCTTCCACAATGTTTCATTCTGAACTGACTCTCAGCATCCCTCAGACAAGAGTTTTGGATCCCACGGCAAACGCATTCGTCAAGTACCCAGCACAAGTTCTTTTCATAACTGCACTTCGTAGGAGGCCGAAAGGGCGGAGGCGGCTTAATTAAGAAAATACTCTCCACTGCACAAACTGCGACAGTCAATACGATTAGTAGACGAAACATTTCGATTTTCTTGCTGGCAATATGAACTATTCTAGTTACTACCTCCGATCGAGGGCTTTTTATAGCAATTTTCGTTTAAATATATTTAAATATAAATATTCATATTTGAGCAGCTGTACTATAAGCAAATAAAGCCCATATTTTATATATTAATAGATTTGCTGCTTGAGTCAGCAAAGCAAAAGAGGCATCCCTTAATATCATGTATAAAGAAGAAGACTCTGGATGTTTTCAGGAGCTGAGATAAACCTGCCTTAAGCAGCTTCCACCTGGAACCGGTTAAACTCGGTCTGGAAATATGAAATGTGTTACGAAAATGAGCAAAAATATATTTAAAATAATAATAAAATGTAAGATACTGCCATAAATAATGATGACACCTTTTCAGCGGTCGGTAATTACACGCAGCAGTCATTAGCTCATTAGCATTAGAAGAGCGGAAAGCGCTGCTCGTTGCGGACAGCAGTGGCGCAAAAACAAAAGTCAAACAACGCCATTAACCCTTGCCGAGGGAAAGGCCCGGCCCCATCCTTTCCCCTCAACATCGCCTGCTAATGTTGGCTTAGTAAGTAATAATAAAATAATAAGCAAAAAGTGTCATCATTTGAAGGGCGCTGGCGCTGGCGCGGGCAAATCCTGACGGATTTCGTATGTAATTACTTCAATTAAACCATCTGTGACAATTGCCGCAGCCAAACATGAAATTCAACTTTACTTTTAAAATTCCCAATTGAGTTGAGGCGCATTATCCTGGCAAGCAACCCCCAGAAGCCGGTAACTCAACGCGCTTTTTACCTTTACCTTTGCGATGTTGTTGCCTTTTCCCGTTGTCATTGTTGTTGTTGTTGTTGTTGTTGTTTCAACTCCTCCTGCTGGTTGTTGTTGTCTCTTTTAATGGGGTGACATTTATGGCACTTTATCAACTCCAAAGTCAATAATGCCACTCAAGCATCTTACTTAAACGTGGCTTAAAAAATATATATATACGAAAATATGAAGCGGCATAAAAAACTGTAAAGGAAATTGTAATGCGATAAAAATGAAATTTTAAAATTTATGCCGCTTATTGTCGATTCTTGGCACCCGAAACCCAAGACTTAAGACAGCTAATGCGGCCCCCAGCAACTGGAGAAAAAAGAAAAAAAAACACACACCAAATGCCCGTCCGCTCCCCGAAGTTTGTTATGACAACTGAAAGACATTTGAAATGTACTCTAAGTGTGACAGAGAGCGTGTGGAAGATGGAAGACTGCGAAATTGTTGCAGGGCATTAGGCAAATGGATCCCGCCGGATTAGCAGCCCAGCCCCAGCCCAGGCCCCAAACTTCAAAGTCATGGGACATGGGGCATGGGGCATGGGGCGCAGATTCTCAAGCAGCCATTTGTTGACATTTAGGCGCTGGCCTGGGAATTTCGCCTGAAACTTTGCGTAATTAGGAGTATCTTTGCGACGACTCACGCCGCTGACAACTTGATTACGTTTCAGCAACATTGTAAAAGTTAATTGCCAGCGCAGCCTTAAAGCCTGATGAGCATTTATCACCCTCTTCGAGTGGCAAAAACATCAACAACTTCTTCAGGCTCGCGTGTCGTGATGTCGGGAGTCGAGCAAAAAGCGGGGAATTCATTAGGCCCGCCACGTAGAGTCTTGTTACCACATTTTTCAATTATAGCACGTTTCCGGCCTTTGCCTTTTGGCCTTTTCTTTCTCGCTCTTCTCTCTCTGTCTGTTCTTTCTGTTTTTTCCGCAGTCTCTCGTACGCAAATGAAGAATTATTGCATTTTAATTTGGCAGCCGCTGCATATATGTGCCAAAACATGTGCAGGTGGTGCATTGGTTCGATGGTTCGCCAGGTCCCATTCTTATCGTGGCAACTCTCCGAATTCCAGCTCTAATGAAGAGCAGTTCAAAGTTCAAACCGCCGACTAATTAGCTGTTGCTGCCGAGCCACTTCATTAAAATGAGTGCCCTAAAAAAAAGAAGAAAAAACAAAAAAAAAACTAAACAACAAACAACTTTCATTCTCTCAGTGGCTCACTCTGCTGGCCAAGTCAGCCAATGGCTGTCCCACAAAAATTTATTGTTAAAAGCCGCTAATGAATTATTTACTGCCCATTTTGCTGTCCGGCATGTCCTTTGTGTCCTTCATGATACGTTGCCCGGTGGGGTTGATGCGTTGGCTCCGACTCCTCCACGCATAACTCAACCAGTTCACACCCTTAATTAACTGCCTGCGTGCGTGCGTGTTACCACAGTTAACAACATGCCCCGGCATTAGCCAGCCCTGTTGGCCAAGTTGTTTGTATTTCCAAAGTGCCCAAATTTGCGTGTTTTTATGCGTTTGTTTTTTTTATAACTTTGACTTATGAGCGTATTGAATGAAATTGTCTAACTAAAATTATGTTTATTAGCGCATTAAATAAGCGTGACAAAGGCTGTTCCGGACTTGAATATGTTTAAAATACTTGGTAACTGCATATAACTGGAATTATATTTTTATATCCATTTTGTTCGTGTGTCCGTATGTCTGGCTGCCCGCAAACTAATTACCTGCTATTAAAGACAGAGGTTTAAACTCCAGTTCAACTAAGAGTATGTTAAATCTGCAAGTGTTATATAATTTGAAATAGAAAATATAATACTTAATACACAATATTATATAAGTTAGAAATTGCCAATTTGAAAAGTATACCATGATAACTTGAGGGGTAGGTATATATTAAACTATATTTTCATCTATTTTGCAGCGAAAAACTGATGTATTGTATAGCTGAGTTGCCGTTGACTATATATAGATATATATATATATATATATATATATATATATATATATATATATATATATATATATATATATATATATATATATATATATATATATATATATATATATATATATATATATATAATTCAAATTATATACTCATTCTTATAGGGAAATCTTGCAGCTAAAGATCACTTTTTAAGAATGATCAAAAGTATTATATATATGTTTACTTAAAAGATCGCTATAGAGTCTTCTTTCTAAGATATCTGATATCGCCACTAAATCATTATAATATTTCTAAAATATTAAATTGCAAATATTCATGAAATATTTGTAACCATTTTTGCTGAATATTCGAATTCGATATGTTTTTAAACGGTTATGAAAATATTTTATACATTTTCCAAATTTAATATAATAAAATCGAGTTATATAAATATAATATAATAATATTATTATAAATATTTCTATGCACAATACATATCAAAAGACTTTATAATGAATTAAAATATTATACATGTAATAATATCTGAATGTATATGTGAGAAATATATACATAAATATGCAATCAAATCATATTGTATAATATCATAATTATATCATATTATCTTTTAATATATAATAATAATATGATCTATTACATATGACCATATTTTATAATGAAATTAAAATATTTATATAACATTTGATTATATATTAATATATGTATATGCCTATATCTGTATGTATATATTTATCGTAACATATACTCGTGTATATATTTATTTTAATGTTTTCTTAATGTACAACAAAAAAGAAAAACAATCAAAACACATTAAATTTTATTCTAATTACAATATCATGAAGATTTACTTAAGCGCTAATTGAATATTATTTAAGTATTCGTGTTCGTGAAATACCAACTTATTCCCCTCGCTCAGCAAATCAGTCAGAATATGAACGATTACATTCATTGAATGAATTTCATTTCATGCATCAATCATTTGCATCTGAATAACCATTTTAATCACTCCGAGTTACGAGTTACGCAGAAGAGCGAACATGAAGAATTGCGTATTATGACAGCATATCCTTGTTATGCAGTAAACTGGATATGTAGATGGTTGCGGGAATAAGCGTATTCACTTGACAGTCACTTTTGTTTTATTGCGATTTGCCAGCCCAGAGTTAACAACAACAGCATCAGCAACAAGAACAACAACAACAACAGCAACCGCACACCGAAGAACAACAGCAAAAATTTCCACTTGGGATAACTTGTGAGCAATTGCAATTGCAATGCGGCTGCGACTGTGGCTCTGACTGTGGCAAAGACAATGAGCGGTGCCTGCCAAATTGTTGTGGTGCAAAAATGCGGGCATATGTGCAAAGAGGCAATCGACAACACCAGCACACACCATCGCAGCCATCAAGGAGTAAGTGCAGCACGAGCAACAACAGCGACAGCAACAGCAACAACAACGGACCATTTACCAAGAAAATGAAAATTTATTGTCAGAAAATGAAGAAAAGCGCTTGGAAGCTTCAGCCAAGTCTGGTCTGCGGTTAGTGTTAGTTAGAAATGCCAGCCACATAGAGAGCAGTAGCAGGAACAGTCGCAGCAGCAGCAGGAGTCGCAGGAGTCGCAGCTAACAAGGCAATCAAGGTGATGCTTTGTTGTTGCTTTGCAATGTTACGTCTAAGGGAGCAACTATTCCGGCTTTCTTATGTCTCGAAGCAAAGAGTTAGCCAGAGTGCGGCAATTGTTTAGCTGTGGATGCATTGTCACTGAAATTGCCGTCGATTTGTAGCTCAATGGGAGATAAGAGTGGGTCGGCCAAGCCAATCCAATCCCAAGCAAAGTCAGCGGCTAATGGAAAATATGCTCGCAAATGCCTAAAATGATAATGGCCAAACATTTAATGCACGTTATTGCTGGCCAGGAGCAAAAAGGCAATTTGCGTTTGGATTTGCTTAGGCCGCACCACAGCCAGCCTCATACAATCCCCACCATGCTCCGCCCATCCCTTGACCATTGACACGCCAACGTCGAGAGCTAATGCAGTGAAATATTTATTGAAATTGTCTGGTCCCCGGGGGCCAATGCGGCGTCGTCAGTAACTGCTATTAGGCGGGGTCTTTAGCCAACTGCCAGCAGCAGGGAATTGGATTGGATATTTGTATTTGGCTCCGACGCCTTGCTTTGGCTGCTCAAAATGGCGTACGCCAAATGGTCTGAGAGTGGGGCCGCAATTTACGAGTCTCTGTTTGGCACTTTTAGCATTATTGCCCATCCGCATGTTTGGCTATTTGGCTGCTTTGCTGCTTGGCTGCCTGTCTGCCGCATAAACAGTCCAAAGTAGGGCAAAAAGTTCGCACAGTTCTTCAGGCTCGCGTACTTGATTATAAATAACGCACATTAATGCAATTAACAACAAAAAGGCTCGCGCACTCACCTGAAAGCGACTGAGAGCCGAGAGACCTTTGAGAGAGAGTCCTTAGCTCGAGTGCCACTTCAGCTGGAAAAAAACATATTTACCCTGGCACGGAACACGGATCAGAGAACAGGGAACAGGAAACTGGGTAGAGGGAATTGCCAGACCTGAGGGCTATGTTTGTATTTGCGCAAAATATTAGTACTGATATCTGGCTAAATGCTAGCCGCAATTATGCGAGCGAAACCTGAAACGGATATGGATACTTGTAGCGCCTGCCCCGAGTCCTGGCCACGTGCCGCGCATGTGAAGCTGCAACATTCGCATAATTATCACACGCTTGTGGGCGCGTGCACACGCGAACATTGCGCCGCTTTGGCAACCCTGTCAACCGTTCAATCCACTTCGACAACAAATTGTTGCAATTGGACGTGGCCAGTGCTATGGAGGTTGTCAGCCAACAAGATGACAAAACAAATGGATTCGATGTTCGATTGCCACGCGGCAGACGCGTCAAAAAGCCGTTGATTATGGAGGTCGTGTCTAATGGTTCAGTTGTTTGGTTTTAAGCCCTTAATGGGCACTTGATGCTCATGTAGCCCATACGCACTGGGACGGCCGTGCCAAAGCAGCTTCTTTTGCCAATCGAAAAGGAAGTCGATAAGTGCAGGATTAGCTCACAAACTACAAATGAGCTTTACTCTACTCAGGTGATAGCGTGAACACGGAAGAAAAAATAGGTAGAGATAATGCTGTAGTTAAAGTTCTTAATATATAGCAGATGATTTAAAATAAAAACCTTTAAAATACAAATTAATTTCTTTATTGAACTAAAACTTTCAAATGTATATTGAAATGTATATTAATATTTATCTTATTAAAAATACTCATAAAATATACTGTTTTATATAAAATAATTCTTTATTAAATTAAAACTTAAAAATATATATTAATATATATCTTTAAAAAAAATGCTCTTTAATAGAAAATTGGATTCTATATTGCACTAAAACTTTAGAACGTATATTAAAATATATGTATTCAAATATAACTTAATAATCAGAGAGATTGATTTCTGTTCTGAATGTTAAGCTGCCAAAATTTAACAAAATCTATTGATTTATTTCCAATTCAAATCTTTAAAAATATATCCATGTATAAATGGGAAACTAAATATTTACATGCTGCGCACAATTATCATTTTTCTCTGCCCTCAAACTAACGAGCTGACTGAGCCCTAACTGACTGCGGCATACGCAGTCTAATTAAAATTGATCAACATATGTGCAGCTCATACAAAAAATGGCCAAAAACTGCTCTGAAAAATGTCATTAGATTCGAATGTCAGGCGTTGCGATGAGTTGGTGTGCTCGTGGCGCACTGATGGCTTCTGGCTTTGCATAGAAATGGGCATGAATATGAATTATTATTGGTTCATCAGCCAGAACAGTCTGTCTGGCTCTAAAAAATAGAGGTTAAAAAAGAAATATTCCAAAACACTGCGCAAAAAAAAAAGAAGCTGGCCAAAATAGGATATTCGTGCATGACAACGTACCAGCTGCCAGCAGCCGGCAGCCAAATGAATAAGGAATGCTGTGGGGCCAGCAGCAGCAGCAGCAAAAACCACTGAAATTTACTAAATAATTTGTGGACCCTGTCGCAGTGGAGCGCAGCACCACCCGCACCGCGCGCTCTGTTGGCATACTATCTGCTGCTTTATCATCTTGTTACATGTTTCAATTTGACGTCTATCAAGAGCATTCACCGGTTAGGCCTCGTAACTGGCTTTGTGTTGTTGTACACACACACACACACACACACACCAACACACATTCATATATAAACTTGAATATACGAGTGTTGGAGTGCAGATACATAAATCAAATCCATGCCGACCGCTCAGCATGCATGGGCAGCGATTCATATGTTTCATATTATGTCTAACGTTTTCTTGCTTCCCCTTTTTTTCGCTCGCTCTGCGCCCTACTGTCAGCGGAAATTTTGAAAAATGGCAAAATGCCATTGATGAAAGTAAGCCGGTAAAAGCCCCAAAAAACATGGCGCAATGCAGTGGCGATAGCATCTCCTAAAGCTAAGCAGGGCCACCAAAGGCTGTGTCCCACAAAATACAAACAAAAAAAAAAAAACACAACAAAAATAAAAAAAAAGAAAGAAGGGCGACACATACATAGGTGAAGCAGGTGGGCGTGTTGGTTTACAATATCCCAAAGCGAAAAGTCGTGTAAGCATTTTTTGCTGCCTCTGCAGCAACTTTTTTTCGTCATCCTCTTGCACTGATTAATTGAGCTATGTGCTGACAGTCAAAGGGCTGCAAAGGCAAAAGCACCGACCAACAGCCACCGGCGCTGTTTGATAATTAGTGCTGATACACGCGGCGTATGCGTAATATCAAAAACTAGCCATACATTGCTGCTGTCAGGCAATAAAACAATGCGCATTTGACTCAAAGAACATTGAAAAAAGACAACAAAAACAAAACAAAGGCAAAGGCAAAGGAAAGAATTGTGGGCACGACAGAAAAATGGCAATCAACAGAACAGCAGCAAAGCAAGGCTCTCAAATATACCCTGTAATATAAGTGGCAAATAATGTTTAATTGGAAAACATATACATACTTCATATAATACATGTTAAATGTAAATCTAGAATTGTATCTAGTAGTAGGAGTAAATCTAGTGGTAGTAGAGTAGATCTTAACTAAAGCATAATTTTTCTTGAAATATTTACATATTCTTGTGTGCTGCTATCTTTTGGGTAATTTAATTTAAACAAAGAAATTAATTAAATATATTTCTCAAGCCTATGGAAGACGAGTCCAGAGTATACAGGTTATGGAAAGAAAGAGAGGGTGCAATCATTACTGGGACGGCAAACATCCAGAGTCCAGACCAGGTCCAGTAGGTAGATGGTGGCGTCTGAGTCTTTGTCCAGTTCTAGAGTGGGGACTATGGTAACTAGATGTGTAGTCAGACTGTTCCTAAAATAATCTAGGTGCTCTTGGTATTTATTTTACCACATTTTAAATACTGTCTTCCATTTTTGTCACCTTGAAGTATTGCTGGATATAATTACTACTCATAAACAAAGGATATTCCAATGATATTTTGATAAAAGAAAGATCATGCACAAAAATATATTGACTTAACGATTTTCTTTACATCTGTTATAAAGTACCTACATTAAATTGTTTATATTTAATTTAAATTTAATTATATTTATATATTTAATTTATAATTTATTTATTTATATTTAAGATATATTTATTATATTATTTTTACGTAGGAGAGCTCTCTTATACATTTTCTTTTCATATGTGGAGCCAAAAGATCCAAATTTTTATATTTATATATATACTTTATTTATTATGTTATTACGTTGTTTACTATGTTGTTGGGCCACAAAATTTAAAAGGAATCGCAATAAAAAGAAAAAAGAACAAGAATAAACATTTTTTGATTCAATATAAACAGCTAAGAACCCAAAATTAATTTCATTTGTAGCTAAATAAATGTATTTTTTCAATTTAATGTTATTTTAAGTATATTAAGGATATTGAAAATAGCACAGTCAACATAAAAATAATATAATTAAGAATATATTTATAGCCTAAAATATTACAGAAATATATTTCAATAATATCACTAACCCAATGGGTATATTTTATTTGCCAACTGCGCCTATCGCAGTTGCTGCCAAACAATGAGTATGTCTTAGTCTAGTCGTTTTAGTCCAGTTAATGCCTTCCTCTTTTTGTTGGCATATGCTATTATGCGGCGACTGCATTGTTAACAAGAGCTTGCGGCTACCTGCCTAGGCAGCGCTGCAGCATTTTTTTAATGGATTTGTGCCAACAATAAACAGAACACGGCGCATTGAAGTGAAGAATTCGCACTTGCGTTTTGCGCGCGGTTTTAAACGCGTGTGGGCTGGCGCGCTCTGCCCCATGTCTTGATGTCGTACGAAATGTTGTTACCCGGACATCCTGCTGGCTGTTGGCTGTTAGCTGTTGGCAGTTGGCTGCTGTTGTCAATTTGCCCAAAGTGGTTTTTCAGTTGCTTTAGCGCGAAAAAAGGCGCACAGTCTCGGGAGTCTGGGCAACTGGTAGAATGCTGGCAAAATTGCAATTGTGCAGCGTTTTAATCACTTAGGCCACGTTGCCTACATTGGCCCTAACTAGGCGTCACCTCGAGGCGTCTCTTTCTTTCTATTTACTTAATGACAGCGAAAAGTGGAAGTCCCGACGCCTCGCAAGCCGCACGGCTCACTGCCAGCCGACAAGTGGTGCTCCGACTATGTCCTTGCAGCTGTCCAACCTCACAGCTGGCGCGAGCTAAGTTTTCTTACGTCGGCCATTTCATTAGACTAAAACGCGCAACCCACACACGTGTGTGTGTGTGTGTGTGTGTGTGAGTGAGTGTGTGTGTGTGAGGCTGACAAGCCTTTTGTTTAACGCACTGAAATTTGCATTTGGCTGCTCTATTGAAGCGCTAACAATTGAAGGCAGTCAAAGCTCTGCCCAGCTGTGCCTTTTTCTACCCAGCTCTTTGTGCTTTGCGCTTTGTTCGAGCGCCAAAAGGCGCGCAAATATCTTTTGATTCTCTTCTGGGCGGGCACGCCTTCGCATCGAACAAAAAGACGCACACTTCCGAATGCTGCTTGGCTTTTGATAGCTTTTATTTATCATTGGTAAATGTACTCCATCCAGCAAGGACTTGCTGCTGCGACTCCTGCTACTGCTGCTGCCTGTCATCAATCAAAAAGTGCGCAAAATCAAAATGTCATTTGTTCGGTGGACCTGTGCCTTTGTGTCTGCCTTTTCGCAGCATGATTTGAGTTCGAGCGAGGGGAGTAGCACTGCTAAAGCACCCTCTACGCAGCGTGGATCAAGAGAGATAAAGGCAGGTGCAGGGTATTAAATATTTCACTCTATGAATAAGACGTGTAATAAATATAGAACTCTATGAATTTCAGCTTATTAAGAGCATAATTAAATCTGAACAATGTGAATAAGTGTAAGACATTGTCAAACATTTGGAGTGCATAATCTGCCCAATGTTCAATCACTGAAAATTAATTGAGTTGCAATAGCCGCAGCAACCCTTGACAAGGCCTTACTCCACCTCCGTTGCACTTTAAAATGTAATTTATTACAGGGCAGCGACTGGCTCACAGTTAATCATATGGCAACCGCAAGACTTATAACAATTTTACACGTAAACGCGGCATAAGTCAGTCCAGTGCCAGGAGCGGATGTCCTGGCATATGTCGCTAACTGCCGCCGGGGGTGGCTCATCATCGAACAGAGAGCAACGGCAAGCCTGCAAAGCCAGCGAACCAACAAACCGCCCACGCAATCAAATAATTTTGAATCAGTTGGTTTGGTTTTTTTATGCTTGGGATGGGCCATTTCTTTTGCTATCCAATCGTCTGCTGTCCGCGCCGCTTCGATTCAGGCATTCGGTTTAACTTGATGTTCATTATAATACACTCTAAGCTCGCTACAGGCCACAGCATGTTGTATGAATGTGAGTCGAGTATTCCCCGAAGCACTAAAGCACGAAGCCGAGCCAGCACCACCAACCACCTGCACCACTCTGGGGCAGCGTCCCCCAAACACAGCTCTATTATTAAATGCACTTTTAATCTTGGCTGCTCCCCTCTCTCAGACCGTCCCTCCCTCTCTCCTCTCTCTCTCCCTCTCTCTCTTTCTCTCGCTTTTCGATGTTTGCTTTTTCAATGATTTTTCCATTTTGCACCCTCAAATGGAGAACGATTATCACCCTTAAATGGTACTTTACTCACACAATGAATGTCATGCATTGAATGGAATTGAACTGCTGCCCGGTGCACAGTCCCGTAGCCCCGCTGTAGCACCAGTTCAACTGAAAGCTTGTTCTAACTGCAATCCGCACACACAGCGAACCTGGAACTTGTATGAGTGTGTGTGTGTATGTGTGCACAGATTGTTTTTATGTTCATGTTCATATCATTGAAAGCGTGGTCATGTGTAGGTGCGTCGGTAGAATATCTCATAGATAACTTTGCTTTGTGCATATTTGCTTAACTTTTGAAGCATACATTTTTTACTCTCGTGACTAATGGGTAATGGGTGAAAAATAGAATTGTTAGCTAATGCCTTGATGCATGCATGGAGCAGATTTATTCACAATATTGCCAAACTGAATAAAATGAAGTCCTACCATAAGAACTCGCTAAAAGCCAAATTCTTAAGCAGTTGTCATTGCCAATTATCGGAGATGCGACAAAATTGTGTTGCCATTAAATGTCAGCTAACTGGCGCGTATCCTGTCTGGTGTCGATTAAATAAACTCAACTCGGAGACTACTCAAACAGGCCCAATCAGACAAACCCAAACCACCGAAGTGCAGAGGCCGCATCGACCTCACCCCGCGCACAGCGGGCACAATTACACGCCGCAGACCCTAAAACATTGCAGAAACAACAACAACAAACGACTGGCGACCCAGGACACAAAATTCAGCCTGATGGTCGTACATAGATGGATGGACGGATGAAAAAAAAAAAGAAATGAATATAAAAAGCAACCCTACTCTCGAGTTGTGTTCTATGTGGGGTTCTCTTAAAGAGCACATAATTGGTCTGTAATCTATTTCTGACAGATTGAATTTCGCTTTTATCTTGATTTTGTTTTGACTGACTCGGTTGCTGCTGCTTCTGCTGCTGCTGCTCGTAATTGGGTTGTATGTGCCAGCGCCAACCACCCAACCATCCAGCCCAACCGCGCCCAGACCTTCAACCCACGGGCTGCTGCTAGGGGAGGTTGATGATGTTGGCTGTTGCTATTCTTGTCGCTGTTGAAGTAAAGATTTGCTAAATGGTCGACGTGGGCTTGGTGTACATAGTTTAATATGATAAGTGGGTTGCTCTTCGGGCCCGGGCAGCGCTTGGGGAGTCGATGCGGCATCTACAATCGCTTAAATGCCAATTTATGCTCCGCCAAATTGGTAATTTTAAACCGCAAAAAAGATTTTTCCGTTTAGATAAATGCCCACTGTGCGAAAGAGTGTTGACAGCGTCTTTGCTTTGTTTGCTTGGGCGTTGCTCAACACAGGCTGTCTGTGTTTTGAATACTTATCATAATAAATTATATTAGCTTTCAAATGGCGCAATATGCCCCCGGGAATAATCCAATCATATTTGCTCCTTGGCTGCCACCGAAAAAATGTGCCAAAATATGTCAGTTAAAATGAAAGCAGTAAAAGATTTCAGATTTTCAGAGATTTTTGCAGTTCAATTTCACACTTGGACGCGTTTGTTAACATTTATGATTTGATATCCGAGAGAGGCCAACGAAAGCGACAGCTTAGCGAGCCGGAGCCAGAGTCAGAGCCAGAGTCGGAGCTCCCAGCTTGTAGAGAGCAAATTACACAGTGCATGCAACCCATTTAACTTGCCGTTTAACAGCTACCCTTAACCTTGTCCGCCTAACCCTTGCGGAAGTCAATTTTCGAAAATTGTTTGGCATGTCGCATAACCTGTAATTTTCACACCATATCTGGCCCTCGCCCATTGAACCGGTATGTGTCATTTATTCATTTGCGATTCCATTCAATATTTTCACTGGGCGTTTAATGAAATGTGCGCTTGCGGCAGTTTAATACAAATAAAGTTTGTGCCTGCACCATGGGGTTGCCCTCACCGCGCTGCTATGATACCCACTTGCTGTCAACCAGTGCAGCAGAGCTGCTCGCATTAACAAACAAACAACAACGAACAACCAACAAACAACAAACAGCAACAACAACATATAACAAGTAAAATGCAATCAGGCGACTGCCGCGACGCAGAACTTTGTTCAATTTTTTTGCAATTAAAATGATTCTGTTCACATGACACCCAACTGTGTCTCAGCTGCTGCCCAGCACTTGCAGCGTCCAGAGGGGGCATAGTTGAGCATTGGATAACATTTTAATGAAGCCTTTTCAGCGGTTGCTAGGGCTGCGCGGTATGGACTGCGCAGTTGGGCGTGGAAGCATCAAACATGCTAAAGCAATTATTGTAGAGAATTGTAGACCACCTTGCGATTTGTCAGCTTATCAAAAATTAGAAAAGTGCAAGAGTTAAACTCAGGAGTGCCTATTTAGGAAATACCCTGAGCCCTATCCAATCTATTTGGCGATGACCGATTGGGCAAAAGTTTTTCTTAATAACTTCTGTATTCCTTAACGGATTTCAATGAAAGTTTTAGTATTTGAGCTAAATGATCTACTGAATCTTTGCCAATCAGCTCTGACAGCTTCTTCACATTCAGATATACGGACAGACAGGCAAATTAGTTCCCAATGGATTTTCTAATCTAAGATAATCTCCACTACAGCACTGTTATTTCATTTGTATTAAGAATTATAATAAAAATCTGTCTTAAATGGGTAAAATTTAAATAAAATTAATTTTTAGTCTGAAATAAATAGAATAAACAGTTAATTGTTTTAATAAAAAACTTAATATGATAATGTTTTTTTCATTTACAGGCATCATATATGGTTGAATAAGCTCAAAGTTCCATTTAAATTATAGTAATTACTAACTAAAGATATAATATGTGAAATTTTTATAAAGTTCTAAGGAAATTTTGTTTATTATTTTACTAAATTATACTATTTATTTTTCTAGATTTATAATTTAGCGTTCCTTCTAATATTTATTATAATAATATTTATTTAAGTTTGTCTACATCTTCCAAAAACTAAGAATGGTAATAGTTAAAAGTTAATGAAAAGTTAAATCTCCAATTGCTCAACTGAGTTCCATTAGCTGGTGATGATGTTGCTTAACTCTTCATGGTCTTCCAGTACATTAGCATTTGCATTTGCTTTAGTTACTCTAAGAAAGCTCTTTCAGCAAAATGATTCACACAAATTAACTTTAATTTGAGCTCAGTGACAAATCAAAGTGCACACCTTATGTAACTGGTGGTTACACTCTTATCCGGCCTTTCCGACGACGGGCAGGACCAACAACAATAACAAGCAAAACAATAACAACAGCGGATTGCATGCTGAGCCAGCTCCGCGCAGAGGACATTCAGGAGCTCGGCCGAGGCACAAAGGGGTCTATCGTTGGTTTATTTGGCCGCAGGCTAAATGACATTAAATTACATGACGACTACAACAACAGTGCGCGTTGGGGTGGGGTGGTGTCAGGCTCACTGCCGATTTTAGAAAATGTTGCGCAGTAGTCGCGGGCAAAGCGTTTTACAACAGCTTGCACAGTGTATCCTGTGCACGTCCTGGCAGCGACAGCGACAGCATAACTCGTTGCTTAACATTGTTGACTTCCTGTTTTACCCACAGCGGATTAATGCCAGGGCCTATGCGAACCCGCTGGCTCCGTAATTTGTAGGAATACACAACGCGTCGCCAAACAATGAGGCGCATCAAATAACACATTTGCAGCAAGGACTCCTGGTTCACGATCGTTAACGCCCAACTGCCAACTGCCAACTGCGAACTGCCAACAGCCAAGAGCTAACAGCCGAGTGCATTTTTATTGTCATTCAATTGGATTCGAATTTTCAGCGGCAGTCCGTGTGACAATTGACGCCTCGCAAACAGGAAATGCTCCGATTCCTTTGCTGCTGGCTCTGGACCCGGCTCCGGCTCCGGCGCTGATCGACTGCGAAATTCGAGCAGTTTTCAGATTTAATTAGCCGTCCGTCGACTTGATCTTCAATTCACAGTCCTTAACCTCCATTTGTGCAAATTCATTTGATGTTAAGTGCAATTGTGCATTAGGCTCTGCAAGTGTAAGTTTGCCTATATGTGAGTGAGTCCGTATGTGTGTGTGTGTGTGTGTGTGCGTGTGTTTGTGCGTGTTTTTCCTGGTGACAAATGTGCATTGTGTAATTTGAGTTCGGTGTTTGTGCATTGTTTGTGTTATTGCATTAATTTACGACAATATGGCCCGTAATTAGTTGGAATTTGATTACGACATTGCATAGCAGGCTTCGGGCTGGCTGCTGCATTTCGCGCAGCCTGAGTGCCTCTTTGTGTTTTGAAGTTGTAATTAGACGAGCATGTTGAATAGCTTAGACTCATATTGTGAATTCAACGGAGTCGTATAACTACTCTTGAGTGCAGATTAAGTCGCCCTTTAGCAGTCTCTTTGCCATTAAAAATAGTTGAGCAAAAACATGATCTTATTTGCGGACTTAGCTGCTTGGAATCTTAAGTTTGTATGGAGTGGATTGAAAATGGAAAAGCAACATTTAATAAGATTTGTATGTGGATTAATTCAAGGTGAAGCCGTGAAGTATAGAGACTTTTATCTATAAACGTTTTTATATTTTTAAACCTTGCTGTCAGACCCCCTATTTTCCTCTCTTTCTAAGCAATTTAATTATACGATATAGATTATTGTTTTACACAGATTATAATTTTGAAAATTTGTTATTCAGCATAATGCGAAAGTTATAAAAGACCAGTAAATCAAATCAAACGTCTGGTGGTGAATCTGAAAGCATCTGCGTGATGTAGAGTCCTATAAAATAGCTCACAAGATTTATAAAATATTAAATTACAAAAAATTAATTTATTAACAAAAATTATTTAAAAATTTATTATTATATATTTATTATTATATAAATATATTATTTAAAAAGTTATTATTAAAAAAAAAATTAAGAATAAATTTTTATTAAAAATATTAATATTTAAAATAACATTGAAAGATAAGATACCTATAAAGACGTACATTTTAAATATTGTAAATTTTTAAAACAAAGATTATAATAGAGACTATAGAAAATAATAGGAACGGAAAATCTTTGTTCATATGTACGAATATAGAATAGAATTAATTGATCGGCATGATAGGTAGATTATTTACGCAGGAATGTGTAACCAAAAATAAACTAATGTATACAGAAACTAGAATTATTTAATATATAGGTACTAAGTACTACACAAATATAAATTTAATTTACAATATTGATTTGTATATGTAGATCATCCATTTCAATTAAAATTGTTTCAAACTCGAATTTTACTTATAAAAAGTCTCAATAATCCAAGTTGTGATATGATATCCTTGAATATTTATTCAAGATAATTCTTAAAAAAATAAGATTTAGATCTTTCATTTATATTTTGTTGTACTTCGCTTAATTTTTGCCAAGAAAATTCTCAAACGAGTATACAACACTTATTTGATGATAGAAACGTATTCATCATCATGAAATCTGTGGAAAATTCATTCAATGATGAATATAGCACTGACAGAGAGAATATTCGCATATGCCTAGGCATAAACAATCATTTATAGCATGTACATCAATACACATATAGCGAAATAGTTGCATCAAACACGAAAAACAACAACCCATAAGGTTGAAAATAACTACTGATAGAGTCATAAAAAGTGGACCATAGTGGACGAGAGACAGAGAGAACTAGGAACGGAGATGGAAACAGAGAACAAATGCAAGTTGATTAATGCACCTCAAACACAACAACAAAACAACAATAAAAAACGAAAAGGACAAGCCACAACGTAGCGCTGATGAGTCTATTACAGACAATAACAACAAAAGCAACGGCAACAACAACTGACGCAATTGCAATTGCCCATGCACACACACACACACACACACATACGTTTAGCCACCCCTCCAATCTACCCTGCGCAGCTAAAAAAAAGGCACGCGTTCTACGCACTAAAATAAAGTCCATAAACGAAGCGCCAACCGCACTGGCTAAAAAATAAAGTACACAAAGAGGCCCTCATAAAAGGGAGCACGGCTAAAAATTGGCAACATTAACAGGCCAGGCCAAGCCAGGCTGACCAGACACACACACACACACACTAACATAATGACGACAAGGATAATGTGCGAGCAGTCAGATGCGAGTTGTGAAATAAAAATAAATGTGCTAAATGGATAATAAAATACAAAGGGAGACAGTCATAATGGCCACTCAGACACTCGACAACCGCACGAATAAAATTGCACACACAAAAAATAACAAGCGCTGCTTATTGTCCGCCGCGTTTAAAAAACAGCGGCATTTAACTGGCGTGGCCATTGTACTTAATTGAACTGTCAGCCAAAATAGATAAACATAATAGTCCACTGCGCAACTGTCAAGC
Source organism: Drosophila meridiana (assembly GCA_035045185.1). Classification (NCBI taxonomy): domain Eukaryota; kingdom Metazoa; phylum Arthropoda; class Insecta; order Diptera; family Drosophilidae; genus Drosophila; species Drosophila meridiana. The sequence goes on from JAWNPF010000055.1 coordinate 10,067,228, forward strand.
AATAAATGGACACACACACACATTACTTTTTTTTATCGAATCTGACATTTTGGCCAGCTTCGACAGTTGGCTGGAAATCTGGCAGTTACTGAGTCTGGCAGGATTAACATTGGTGCCCTCTCCATTTATAGATGTTGATAAGTCTGATTTTTTATTTTCTGTATCTATAATAACATTAATAAGTTTGGTATATTTTGACCTCAATGTTTTGATTTAAGTTAATTTAAGATTAAGCATAGATAGCATAAGAAAGGAAGTGTGCTCTCACCCAGACTGCTCGACTAGAAGATACCTGAACTATGCAAAGAGCTGATGCTCCAATTGATCTACTCTTTACAAGATCGCTGTGTTCATACAGATATACATAGAGACGAAAGACGATAAGGAAATTGATGCACTCTGAAAATAAGCTATAAGTTTAATTATTTTAGAGTTTACAAGATCGCTGTGTTCATACAGATATACATAGAGACGAAAGACGATGAGGAAATTCCTTAACTCTGCTGTTAGTTCAATTATTCGACGCTTTATGAGATTGCTAGGTTCATACAGACAGACATAAAGATGAAAAACGAAGAGGAGATTAACTTAACTTTGAGCTATTAGTCCAATTATTCGACGCTTTACAAGGTCGCTGCATTCATACAGATAGACATAAAGAGAGACATAGGAGATCCCTAAACTGTGAAGAGCTGTAGTTCAACTATTCGAGGCTTTAAAACATCACATACATATAGACTTACAGACGGATAAAGACGGATATGGCTAGCTTGACAATCTAATTAAAAATAAATAATATTTATAAAATATACTTTATTTATTCTGGAAGAGTAAGAGGAAGGCGTATCTCTTTTTGCTGCATCCATTTTCGCAAAATTATTATTAGCAAAAATTAAAAATTTTATATTCAAATTATATATTTATCGTATAAAAAGGTTAATACTTATGTAAGGAGTATTATATCAGTAACAGTTAAAGTTAAATTTGTTGGGCCTCCAGGCTTATATTGATATGATAAAAGAAGTAGAAGTGTAAGTAGTATAGTTAATTTTCAAAATTTAATGCAATTTAAAAGGAAACTAGCTATGCCTTAACTCTATGGAATATATGAAAAAAGTCACATATCTAGTAATAGATAAGAAACTACCATTTGATTACATTATTAATATCCAAAGAGATGGGCGCAAAACATTTGTCAAAAAATATAAGGCATAAAACATTAACAGAGCAAAGCCGAATAAAGCGCGCTATATTTATGTATGTATGTATATATATTTTTATATATACATATATATGTAAATGTATATATATACATATATACAGGCTGCCAAAACAATAGTCAACTTTGCGCTAAGCTGCTGCACTTCATGCCCAAAAAGGCTGCAATTAAAAAGTTGGAATAAGTACCTCGCCGTTTGGCTGCCAACGCGGTGGGTGGACTTAAATACGTATATATACATAAAATCATATATATGTATACGAGGCAGCAGCAACAGCCAAAAAAGTAACAAAAAGTCCTAGCACACACACACACAGAGAGATATAGATATGTGTATATGGTATATAAGCACATTGTGTTCGCAAGCTAATTAAGAAATTACTGCAGGCTAAACAGTGAAAGCCCGGACCCCGCCCAGGCGGCACAGCCATTACCAAAAAGCCATTCAATATAAATATGTGTGTGTGTGTGAGTACGAAAAATGATATTAACAAAAAAAATAAAAAGAGGAAGAAGAAGCAGAAGCAAAGCCATAAACTTAGAACGAGTCGAAGCAGCAGTGCGCTTTGTTGACAAAATCTTAAAAATATATAAACTACAAAAATATTATTTAAATAAAAAACATATATCTCTATACAAATTTGTATGTAAATAAAATTGTATAAGTATAAAATAATGGATTATAAATGATTGAGTCCATGATTGTTCAAAGCTAAGAGCACATATCATTTAAAAATCTCTTTTTGAAACCCATATGCCGTTGCAAAGGGATGTCGCCCTACAAAAAATCTGCCATAATCCAACAAGCAGACACACACGTCCGCCCGCCCAGACAATTCACTTTACATACGAGCAATGTTAACCAAAGCAACCAAAAAAAATAATATAACAAAAACAAAATTTGTGAAAAAATGTAGAAAAAGGCCAAAACTGAAATTATGAAAGCAGCCAAAAAGCATTCAAATTATTCCCCTCGTCCCAGCTCAACCAGGCTGGGCTGGCAATTTTCATAATTTCTCTACAATTTTCAGCCATTTTACAAAATGAATTGAAAATCTGGCTGTTTTATTTTTGGGCGCAAGCAAAATGGAAAAAAAATATGTAAAAAAGGAAATAAGGAAAAGAAAAGCCATCAAATCTATTCATGCGCTTAAATAAAATGCTCAAGCACTTGACTGCATCCATAGAAAAAAGCAAAACTGTTGAGCAGAGTCGACAAAAAAAAATTAAATAAAATAAAAATATTCAGGAAAAACGGGAAAGGTAAGACCCCTCCATGTAAAAGGTAGTCTAATTTGTTCAGATGGCTTCAGAACATAATAAATAGACCAAGCAAACTCTATCTTCACAAATGAAACCGAGCTATTGTTGGCGTTTGGCTGCATTTAAATTCAAGTGGACGAGATTGCCTCATGGCTTAAGCATATTATTGGCTAACAATTTCAGCAATTTAAGCTGATAAGATGAATTAAAATAGAGTAAATTCCAATTGTTAAATAAAATAAATCACGTCGGCAGCTGTGCATATTACAATGAAATTGATTTAATTACTTAGAGAGCGTGTGAAATGCAACGCCTCAAATAATTGATCAATAAAATATACGCGACACACACAGAACGAACAGATACACACACACGCACACACACACACCATCACACACAAGTACCATTTGTATCTTTCTGGTTATTTGAACTTGCAATCGTTTGTTGCGCATAACCGAAAGCATTTTATGCATTTTTATTGCTATTTATTCGCAGCGCACAATTTGCAATTTATTTTTGCAATTTAACACGCCGCGCCGCAGCCAGAGGGCGTTAAAATAAAAAACAACAACGTTCGACGCGCTCAGTGCGAGTTAACAACAACAACAGCAACATAAGTGCACAATAAATTGTTAAAACGTCCAACAACAACTGCATCAATTGTTGCACAGATACACCACAGCACATATACAATTACATGCACATTTATATACCCACTATTAACACAAGTTGTGCAGAGCTTTGCATTTGCAATTAAACGTTTCAGGCTCCCCTCGTGTGGGCTCCCGTCTGCCATCATCGGAGAATCATTTTAGCAAAGCCCATTGCGGCAAGTGGGAACGTTACATTCGAACAGCCACGACAAATTACAAATTTCTTATATTCCTGATGGAAAATATAAACATTTGCAATATGAATTTTAAATGTGGGTTGATGTTGTCTTTGTTCCTAAACTGGTTTCGCTCGAAAATTTTCAATTTTCGTATAGAAATTACTTATTCCTGTAATTGTGAGGAATAAATGAAGAAGGATAATAGCTCAACATGCTTTTGTCTCGAGTGGAATACACTCATAAGTATATGAATATATAAATACTCATATCAGTGATTGAATTAGAATCGTATATGGAATATTCGAAAGATTAGATTCGAATATCGAATAATTAAAAAATTTGAGTAAACGTATATTATATTATTATATTAATATTCAAATAATTGAAAGATTTATGTTGTTATATTATATTATTTTATATGTTATACAAATTTGGAAATATTTATTTAATTTTTTTATATCTTTTGATTCATTAATTTTTTAGAAATTTTATATTTGATTCAATACAAATTGAAGTAGAACGTTATTCATTGTTGTATCTTGCTGATAACTCAATCCAATGCCGAATCCTAAGCCCTTACACAAGGTGCTGCGTTAGATTCTAGATTTTCCATATTATATCAGGTATTGTTATAATAATCTGCAAACGGAGTATTCCAGCTGGCTCTGTTTATAATCTGTTCACAATTGTTTATAGATTGTTTACTATTATACGGAGCACGTGTGTTAACTTCTATACACATATAAAAGTATAGATCTTTAAAAATGAATTTATGATTCCATTTTATGGAGAAGAATTTGAAAAGGTTAACTATATTTCAGAGATTATGTAAATAATCTCTGGAAATATCCGTACAATTTAATATGATATGAAACTTAAACTAAATATTGAGCATTTGTGAGGATTTGAAATTAGGTATGGAATCTACCTTTAAGTCTCTCAGATAAACCCAAAGAACTGTCTGTTCTGTTAGATACTCTACCAGCCCGTTAAATACACATACAAACTGAATATTTTTTTTTATAAGTATCATCCTTAATAGCAAAATATTAAATAAACAACTTTTAGATTTTTTTTTTTCATATATTATAATATTATTTTTTATTGATTTTTATTTTGTTTTTTCTTTTTTCATATATGTAAGCATTTTTTAAGAATTTCATGTTTTTTTTTTTTTTGCTTATATTAAATGTAGGTTGCGCTGTTTTTAGTAAATTGATGTAATAATTTTACTAGTTATTTGATAATTGCTTGATATAATACATACAAATGTGATCATGCTGTGTGTTTGGTTTTTGTTTTCTTTTATAGCTTTGGCTTATACAGCGCTTATTGAAATATATATATATAGATATTCATATATATATATTTTAAAATTTTATTTATATAACTTTTATATAAGGGGGGTTGGGGGGGGTTGGGGTTTTTTTTTTTTTTTTTTTTTTTTTTTTTTTTTTTTGTGTTTTTTTTTTTTTTTTTTTTTTTTTTTTTTGTTTGGTTTGTTTTTTTTTTTATTTTTTTTTTTTGTGTTGTGGTGTGTAGTGTTTGTTGTTTTTTTTTTTTTTTGTTTTTTGGTTTCCTTTTTTTTTTTAATTTTGTTTTTTTTTGTTTTTTATTTTTTTTATTGTTTAATTTTTTTTTTTTCTGTATTTTTTTTTTCCTTTGTCCAATTGGCCCGCGTCTTTGCGTGGGGGGGTGTGGTGGTGTTGTTGTTGTTTTTTTTTTTTTTTTTTTTTTGTTTTTTTTTTTGTGGTTTTATAATTAGCCTGCTTACGGAAACCAACTGATAATTATTATTAAGATTATTATTCAATGTGGGCTTAACTTAGACCTGACCAGCAATCAAAGTTAGAGTCGAATATTATGTTAGATAAGCGGAAAACACATATATTTATATATATTTTTTATTTGTAATTCCTATATACAAGCAAATAAAGCGATAAACGGAAGCGATACATTTACAAAATGAGACTTAAATTTACTGAGCAATCGGCGTTTACTTTTATACAATGAGAGCAGTGGGACAGAGGGGTGCGAGAGGGGGACAAAGGGGGGGGGGGGATAGAGAGAGGTCCACATCCGTGTCTCTTGAGTAGGTTATGCGAACTTCTACGTAAGTAGTGTGTGTATATACAAAAGCGTTAGGAACAAACTATTCAAAAACTTTACAGCTTTATAACGATTATGTTGAAGAGGCGCGGCGAGCCGTCCTCAATTTTTGGCCTTTGTGGTTAGCATTGAAACCAATTGATGTGCACTTAGCCGCTGATCCTTTTGTCAAAGTTTTCAATAGAATTTTACAATGCAACTGGGAGTGGGCCAGCTCTGAGGATACCATCTGTTCAGTAGGAGTGCGCCTTGCTGATTATCGATTTCTCCTCGACTGCTGCCGGCAGAGACGAGCCATGGCCACCGCCAGCCTCGTTACGTTCGAAACAATTATTGCTCTTTGTGTGCAGCTCGAAAGTGCTGGAAGACGACGGAGGCGCAGCTGATGGCGTTGATCGAACGTAGTCAGTCGAGGTCTGCGGCTGGGCTGGGACGGGCTCCTCGTCGGCCTCAACGTCAATGGCCGCGTCGTCCTCGTCCATGCATGTTAGGTGTTCCTGCTCGCCGTCGGAGTCCACCTCGACGGAGCAGCGTCTCAGCTGCATCGCGGGTATTCGCAGCGGCATGGGCGCCATCGACGTGGGCGGGGGCGGCTTCAGCAGCGTCATGGGCGCCGCCAGGCAGCCCACGTTCTATACAAGCGACGACAGCGGCGGCCGCGGTGGGCTGGTGTTGCGGGCAGCGGCCGCAGCATAATACTGCATCGGATGATGATGCGGCGGCGGCGGAGGCACAAAGCCGGCCGTGGTGCCATCGTGATAGAGCACTGGAACACGCACCAGCCGCTGCGCCGCATGGGCCATGTTGGCCATGTTGGCGGCTTCTAGCTCAGCGGCCAGCTGGCGCTTCCATTTGTTGCGGCGATTTTGAAACCATATCTTCACCTGTGTCTCGGTCAGGCGGAGGGAGGCTGCCAGGCCAGCGCGTTCCGAGGAGCTGAGGTATCGTTTCAGATCGAACGTGGACTCCAGCTGGAAGACCTGGGCGCGCGAGAAGACCGTGCGCGTTTTCTTCTTACGCTTGGAATTGCTGCCATCGCCGTGCGGCGACGAACTGTCCGATGGGCCATCGGTGCCGTCGTCCTCCTCAATGATTTCCTCGCCTTCGTCGTCCGACTCGTTCGAGCTGGTGGGCAGCATGTAGCCGCCGCTCGCATGAGAGCCCGACAGATGGTGTCCATGATGCGAGAGTCCGCCAGCGCTGCTGGTGGGCGTGCTGGGCTGATGTGGATGCTGTAGATGCTGTTGGGCGGCGTGTGGATGCTGTTGCTGCTGCTGCTGCTGGTAGAGCGTATGATGGGAGCTGTGGTGCGATCCAGTCATGCCAGGAGGTGGTGATTTGCTGGCGTGGCCATTGCTCGTGTTGTTGTTGTTGCCACTTGCTGTGAGGTTGTTGTCAATGTTGCTGCTGTTGTTGTTGTTGCTGCTGTTGTTGTTGTTGTTGCCGCTGCTGGGGCTCAGCGATGTGGGCGATGGTGGATTCTCAGTGGTGTTTGTGGAGGAACTGTCTGCAAAGTGAGCAAGATAAGGAAAAAAGAGAGCGCATGAGTGACAATACTTCACGGAGAGAACTTGGCACAGAGCAAGCTTTTTTGCCAGCGTGTGTATAGATATATATACATATTTATATTTATATACATATGGATGTGGTTGTGGAGGCAGCTGCTCTAAGGGTTGTTTAAGGCATTATTGTAACCTTATATGTATGTGTGTGCGTGCGTGTGTGTGCTGCTGCACAGATTTAAGCTGCAACACTTAACCTCACACTTGCCTTCGTCTTGTCTCTTCCTTTCATTTTTGTTTTACATGCCCCACAAACAACTTAGAGCGCAGACGCGAAGAGTAATTGCCCTGCACCCTGCACACAGCTACCCCCTACAGCATAGACTATATATTTATCTCTCTGTGTGTGTGTGTGTGCGTTAAATTACCATTTAAAATGGCCGTCAGTCAGCTGGGCGATTCCAGTTTTATTGAGCTTTTAGTTTGGATCCTATTTGAAAAGTTTAAATTGCTGTAATTTGATTCATGCACATTTTTGCTGGCTGGCCCTGCTCCACCCCTACGAAACTATGCGCTGAATCGACTAAATTCCAGAAGCCTCACATGGCGCAAAACTTAAGGCCAGTTAACATGAGCAAATGCAATTGCATCGACTTCTAATGCTAAGAGCCCAATCAATTGGGCTTTAACACACGCTGACCAGAAAGCTAGCCGCTAGCGTTAGTAGCTCACTCTCTCTCTCCCACTTACTCACTCTCTCTCTCTCTCTCAGTCTCTCTCTTGGCAAATAGTTAACAAAGGCAAGCATGTCAAGCACTTTGTGTATTCCCCGCAGTTGTAACTCGATACTCGATTACAAATTGCAATTAATTGAAAATGGCGATTACTGCAGTCGTGTTTCTGAATAGCCAACGTAACACAACGTTACACATGTAGCTGCGTGCCAATGACACGGCCACTTCCCACACTATTCGAGCCGTCTCAGCGTTGCCCGTTGCCTGCCTCATGGCAAGCACTTTGTGTGCATTGCTCAAATTCTTCAGGGCATTAGGCAAGTTTACGCGGCCAACTATGCAAATTAAACGAAATGCAGCAAAGAATGTCTGCCACGGCACATTCTTAGCCAAAGAATTTCAGATAGTCGCCTTAAGCTCTGTCTATACGTATATAAATACGACGTGTATGCATATATAGATTATTGGAAATCTTTCAAGACAGATTTGGTATTTGAGCAGATTAAAGATGTTGATTTACATATATACAAGTATATATATTTATAATTGTTTATAAGAAATCTAACTTTAATCTTCTTAACTAGAAAATCTGATTAAACTGTTTAAAGATTTTAATCTCTAATTTTCTCCTCTTATACACATATAAATATAAATATAAATATTTATTGTTTCATTGTAGCCAAACTTACCGTGCGTTGGACTATGGAAGGGCATTCGCTGTGGTGCCCAGGGCCAGCCGGGTGGACATAAAGCTGCATAGCGTCCTGCCAAGGCGCCCCATTGCGATATGAAACCCAATCTGAAAAGAAACAAGAATAACGAACAATTAATTTGAATTATTTGCAATCAATTTGAGAGCTCGATAATTGCAGTTATTTATTGAAAATGGATAGATAAGTAACTATTATATATTATATATTATATATTATATATTATATATTATATATTATATATTATATATTATATATTATATATTATATATTTTTTATGTATTATATATTATGTATTATATATTATATATTATATATTATATATTATATATTATACATTATATATTATAAATATGCCGACGGTAAATATGCGCTAAAGACAGCAAGAAAAAACCAAGCTGAAAAAAATATCTTAGAAATAACGACCCTTACATGCCGAACAACCCCACACCGGGCGACGGCCATAACTGGCAGCAGCTGCTGCAAATTTGGCTCCAGAAGAAAACACACACAAGCACACACACATATATATGTACATATATAATATAGATATGTACATATGTATGTATATAAATGCCGACGTCCATGTAACCTTGTTAGGTTGTTGCTTAAAAGCATCTTTATAAATACATTTATTTATTTATGTTAGACGCGGCAAAGTTTCCAAGACGAAACACTTCTTGGCGTTAACGTTATAATGTGCTCCATATACGAGTATTTGTGTGCGTGTGTGTGTGTGTGGCTGTCTGCTTGGGGTGGGTTTTTGGGGGCGCTGTCGTTGGGTTTATTGTGCTAAATCAAAGTTTTCAAGTCAAATCATTTAGGCAGAAGCTAATGCGAGAGTTAATTGGAAGAAAGCTGCTTTTGTTTTCTGAGGGTAGCACAGTGTGGTTGAGTGGAGGGGGTGAATTTGGGTTTTGCCGGGCTATGGCACTTAAGAGCTTTTCGTAGCCAATGCACCACCCACTGTTAGCTACAGCAGTCTAGTCTGGCAATTTGATTGATTTATTGATATGTTTAAAAGTCTATCAGGTGTTCTTAAGTTTCCCACGCACTCAGTGAACTTTGCTGTTAAACAATCCGTGCGGGACTGAACGTAGCCACAGTCCGTACACTCCCACCAGTCTAGAATGCTAATGGCGGCCACATTCAACCCATCGGCAGCCCTCTTTGCTGAATTTGCTTTTGTTGCTTTTGTTGTGTTGTTTTTATGCTCGTTAAACCCTTTGACCGTTTTGCAGGTGACCCGTATGCAAGCAGCAGACTGTGATTTCTTTTCGACCCCAAGCAGCCCCCAAAAGCTGCCTGGCCACCCCCAGGCAGACAATGAGCTGGCCACGTTGTGTGTGACATTAACATTTAGCTGACCTCTTTCACAGCGGCCAAGGTGCAGGTGTGGAAATCAATAGTCGGCCATCTCTTTCGCCTACCGAACATATCTTTCGTTTCCACTCGCTGAAATACATACTTGTATATGTTTCTCTCCCTTTCCCTCTCTCTCTCTCTCTCTCTCTGTTGCTTATTCTCTGTCTGCCTCTGGCCCCTTCTTTCCACCTAGTAATGTTTTTCAATTAAATTTACCTTATGCCTGCGCCCGCTGTTAAATTATGAGCCACTCCCTCTTTAAGAGACGCTTCAAAGGCTTCCCCAACTGGCTAACTTCCCCAACTGCCTGGCCGTTTGGCTGCTTGGCAAGCTGGCGGCTCAAATCACTTCTAATGGGCTTCATGTTTACAACGTCAATTGAGAGAAAGCCGCTTTTGCCAGCGCTCAAAAGATGACGTCCCAACCACTCCTCAAATTACAGGCCAGCAGCAAAAGCGAAAAGCGGAAAAAAAAACTGAAGAAAAACACAAAAACAAAAAACAAACCTAAAACCAAACGAGTCAAAAGAAATTACCTCAATTACTGCGCTAATTTTGGTCGCCGAGAGCTGTCAACGGAAGGGACCCCAACGAATTGCAAACAGCTTGTAGCTATTTGCTTTACTAATTATCCAAATCAAAGGCGCTGCCCGAGTCCGAGGCATTTGTTTTCCGCCGAGCAATGAAATAAATACGACATTCCATTGCCCGCGGCGGCCGCAGACCGCGTGGCTCCATCTACATTTTCATTGGTGTCACTTTGTGGCGGAAGTGGATGACCATGTTTAAAATTCAGCGGAGTGGGCGTGCGCGCCCCTGGAACTGTCAGAAGTCGGCGTAGAGCGACCTAAGCGAACAGTACCCTCCCCACCCATCCGCTGCTCGTCCAGTCCAATTCCTCACCCATTTCAATTTGATGCATGGCTGTTATTTCTCGTTTAATGAATTGTTTGCGGTTCTTGCTTTGGGCTCCTTTCACGTCGCTGTCATAATTCGTCTTGGGGGCTCTGCGCGAGCTAGGATAAAAACTGCGCTATGCAATTGAGTTGTTCAACATGGCGTTCTACATGGCGCCGCTTTCCTTCTCGCCCGGAACACGATTTTAATAAATTGAATATGGTTGGGGCATAAAAGCGCTTTGAAGTTTTTCTATACACGCAAAACTAATTTACTGAAGTGAATTAAGAAAATATGTGAACTGGAAGAGGAATCTTAACTTTTATATGTCTTTCTTGAGCTAATAATTATTATATATTTATTTATTGATTTTTTTTTATATTTATATTTTTATTATATTTATATTTATATTCTTGAGCATATAATTATATATATTATATTTATTTATATTTTATATTTATATTTATTTATATCAAACAAAGGTTGAAAGTTGGAAAGGAATCTTTACTTTTATGTGATCTTTTCTTGAAATCATAATTAATATATATATATATAATTTGGGTTATTTATTTTTTTATTATTTATTTATTTTTTTATACATTTTAATTATTTTGATATATGAATTGTGCTGGATCGACCTATAAATATAATATAATTGTGATTTGTAAAGATCTGCTAGTTAGAATAAAAATATTAACTATGTGAGCTTTTCTTGAACTTTTAAGTAATATTGTATATATTTCATTTCAATATACTTTTTATTTATTTTATTTTTATTTTGTATTTTATATAAAAATATATTTTTTTATTATTATCATATATGAGTTATGTTTGATAAATCTATAAATAACCTTATTTATTGAAGTAATTTAAGAAATTTTAGAAAAGGAATCTAAAAAATCTAGATAAGGAATCCAAGCTTTTTTTGTGAGTTTTTCTTAAATTTACAATTAATATATATATATTTATTTTATTTATATATTTTAATCATTCGACCTAAATTATTGAATTGAATATAGAAAAATCGTCCTGTTTGAACTAGAATCTTACTTTTTATGCGATCTTTGCTTGTTATTCTAATTAATAAATATATTTTGATTTATATATATTTATATTACATATATAAATCTATAAATTTCCTTGCCACAATTTGTATAGCCTACCCCCAGATACCCTACCTGAGCTACAACTTTTCAATTGCTTTACGAGCTTAACTCTTCGAGTGCCCGCAGAATTAAAGAACTTCAAGAAAAATGAGCCCAACAGCTGCCTTAACCCGACCACAGAAGCCACTTAAGGTTCCACTGTAGTAGAATCATATCACATCACACATCACACACACATACACATACAACGCAATTGTTATACAACTACCGAGCGCATTGAAATTAATTTAAATAATAAATTTAAATGTAATATTAACAATGAGCACAAATGGCTGGCGGCGCTAAACCGCTTAGGGTTCGTTCATGTATAAGAGATTTGCACACGCTAATTGGCTGCATGGAGGTTCGAAATCAGAAAATATGCATTGCCCGAGCACATTCAATTCATTTGGGTATATGGTGACAATTTCCAGAGTGCGGGCACTCGAACCGACCGCAAAGTAGCCAAAATATTGAACAGCAACTCACAGTTGACTAGGCAAGAGCTCTGTTAACCCGGTTGGCTTGCTTTTGTCATTAAACGGGATTAGCATGGAAATATAGCTAAATAGAGGCATTCATATATCTGAACATGGATCGTAATATTCGATTGCATGGAGCGGCTTAGGCGGCTTAGGCCACTTGAAAAATGGTGACATTTGTGATGCGTGCAAAATTAGTTTTTTGGCTGCGCCACAGGAAGTCGCACAAATGACACGCGCCCAGGAGTCTACTCAGCCATAAGCCACCCATCCCAACCCAGTCTAACCCAATCCAATCCAATCTAGTCATAGCAAAACGAAAGTCAAGCCGCAAAATCTAGATATCAAATCAGTGCATGATGCACTGCACTACACGAATATGTTTTCATTAAATGGAAACAATGTGTGTATGGCGTATACGACATCTAGATATAAATGTCAGAAATCGCGGACCATTTCACCACCAAACAGTTAATCCCTTTGTGATAGATAAGATTTGTCAGCAGCGGGCGCATTGCATTGGGACTGGAATTGGATTGTAATTACTGTAGTAGATAATTATATTGTCAGTGCGTCCTTTAGCGGTATCCTTGTGATACAACAACAATAGCAAAAAAAAAGCAAAGTGAAATAAAATAAAACGTAAAAGAGCGCTGCACAATAGACAAATACACATACACACACAGACATTTCCTGGACTCGGGCACCCTTTCCGCTAGCCGCGTTGGCCCTTTGTTGGGCGCACTCTCAAGCATATCAGGTTACACAGTTACAGCGCTTAAATGCGTTCTTTGCTGCGCTATAATTAAACCGCAGTTGAAGAACAGCCCGCCGAAGGACCTCAACAGTAGCTGACCACTAATTAAAAAAAGAAGAGAAAAGGTAATACCAATACCAAAGTCCAAATAGTCCCGGTCCAGGTGAAAGTCAGTCAACATATTTACGTATTGTATTTGTATTAAACGATCAGTCAGCGTTTTGGGCGCGCTTGAATTAATCATTTGACGGAGCGGCTAGCGAGTTCGATGATCAAGTGATAAGCACGTCACATAGGCAGCCACACGTCAGCTGTAAGCGCCAAACAGCAGGAGTCGACACTTGGTCAATGAGCGAGGGCGATCCTCGCGCTCTTAATTGGGGTAACCTGCACGCGACCCTCGCCACGGGACTGCGAGTGCTTATCGCCGGCTCGATCAGTGAGCGCATGCGTAAATGAAATGAAAATGATCATTATTAAAGGAAAGTCAAAAAAAACAGAGCTGTCTACTTTGCATGTGCTTGGACAAAAGGTTGGGTAGTCCCGCTCATAAAATAAAAGTGCAACATTTTTTAATTCAACACATGCCTTAATCGAGCATTTTGAAACTCGATCGCTTGACTCATGTCCTTTTTCTGCTCATTTAAATGCCGGCTAAGTGGGGTTGCCCCGCTTTTTCAACTGTTTTTTATTTATTTATTTTTATTTTTTTTTAGCTGCATTGCAATATGTAGGTGGCTCCCTCCTCCGTTCGTTTTTAGGTAGGTCAGTCCATTCAGTGAGGGTTCATTCAAAACAAAGTTGCATTCATTCATTTCATATGCCGGAATATTGACAGACAGTTATTAAAGTGCATTGAATTACATCTGTCTGCAAATGTTGCGAAATTCGATATTCTTCATGAATTGCACAGCCAAATTGCAGTAATCAATATCGATTTAGGTGCACATGGAGGTCAGTCTGAACTGAATATTCAAATCGATTCAAAATGTCGAATTTGAATACTTTGGGAAATTTAGTTTTACATATTCATATATAAAAGAGGGACAGCTGAACCTAAGCTGAAATGGTTATAGTTGGGAAAATAATAGCAAAAGAAGTATTTATATTCATAGATGAGAATGCTTTAAAGTAAATATTCAGGATTCTTGATTCGAATTGGATTTAGGGCTGTTTCATATAAAATAATTTATAATACGCATGTCTTATGTTAATTTAAATTTATAGGTTTTTTTATATAATTAATTCCTCCTAGTCTATCTATCTATATACATATTAATCTTTATACTTATAGGGTGTATATATATTTATGGGATTTTATATATATATATATATTTCCCCCTAATCTATCTATCAATCTATCTATCTATTGGAATATCTACCTATATAGCTATCTATTTATGTATGTATCTATCTATCTATCAATATATTTATCTATCTATCTATCTATATCTCTCTAGTTATCTATCTATCTATATCTATCTATCTATCTATCTATATATATCTATCTGTCAATCCATCTGTGTATTTATCTATCTTTATATCTACGTATGTATCTATCTACCTATATATCTGTCTATCTATCTAACTATCTATCTATCTATTTGTTTGTCTATCTATCCATATTAAATTTAAATAATTTGATTTCTTCTTATAATAATATATTTTAGTAGAAAATGTCCAAGGAGTCCTCTACTCTTCATCAAATGGTATAACACACCCGACTTTTGTATTACATTGTATATAATTATCCATAAAAATTAAAATAAATTAAAATATAATATTAATATTTACAATAGAAATTATCTCCATTGCTTGCAATTATATTCTCGTCTCATAATATTTTTAGAAAATTTCCAATTACCTAAATTACCCTTTTTATCACTAGCCTCTCATCTCGGCACCCACTTAGGGTGTCCTATAACCTTTGCCCTACACTCCTTGAGTACTTCTATTAAAAATGATTATCTGTTGCAATCAGCTAGAACAACACGACCCAGCTAGTCGATACTCGAGACAGGGTTCGTGAAATTTTCCAGAGAACAGATTTGCGTCACCTTCATGCACTTCTCTCTCAATGCTATTGTATTTCCTTTTCCTTAAGGATTACACAAATTTTGCCCAACATTTCAAGGGCCGGAAAATCTAGACTAGATCAGGTGAAATTGTAGCCGCTTAGACTCATTGGAAAATAAGGGAACGCTTGACTTTTTGGTTTCACGTTGGTCGGCCAAACAAAGGACGAGGCTCTCGAGTAGTAAGCCGGGTCTAAACGGCTCCGCACCTAAATGCAGCTAAGTCGGACTCACCTTGAGAGCATGGCCGCATCCTGAGGTCCGCCCCCGCCATGTTGTGGCAACTGCGGAATGGGCGTTATCAGCGCTGTGGCGCCGTTCTTTTTCGCTGGCTCGCTGCGGCTCAGTATGCTGGAGATGGAGAAGCTGGTGAAGCCGTTGGAGCCAGTGGTGGCCTTGTTGCCGTTGCTGCTCGTGTTGCTGTCGTTGCTGTTGGCGCCAATGGAGGCCGCCGCTGCCGCCACCGCGGCCGCTGCCGCCGAGGCACAGGTGCTGTTGTGGTTCACTGTCTTGCTGTTGTTGTTGTTGTTGTTCAGGCTCTGGGAGAGCTCCTCGCTGGCGCTGCCGTTACCATTGCGTTCCAGCTCTGGCGTCTTGGGCGCCATGGCAGCCAGGGCGGGCGGCGAGCCAAGTCGATCGCCAAGATGTGTGGGGGCGATGGCGTGCTGCAGGAGCGCGGGATGCGATGCGGCGTGCGCCGGATGCAGATGGCCAAAGCTGTGCAGTGCGTGATGCAGCGCCACGGGATGGCCGCTGAGCGAGCTGAGATGATGCTGCAGATGATGATGCAGCACTGCCGGCGGCACGGCGCCGTTGGGACTGTGGTGATAGTGCGGCACGGTCACAGCGGACGTCGACGTGGGCGTGCCGGTGGCAGTGTTCGGCGTGGAGCGATGCGTGGGCGTCGCTGGTGGGGAGCTGCCATCGACCGAGCGCGCCAAAGGACTCTCGCGACCATTGCTCATGCCGGCGGCACCCAACGGACTCGGCTCCGGACTGGACACCACACTAATATCGACCTCAGCGTCAGACGAAGACATGTCTACACAAAGCGCGCACAAAACTTGATTTTCACTTGATACGATTTATTTGAGGTATTTTCAATAATTTCACAATGTTTTATTTGATTTCGATTCGATTTGGCAGTCGCCTCACTTCGTCTATCTATATCTAAGTGCGCTGAAAATAAAGTTCCTCAGGTGGCAACCGATACGTCTGCACCGTTTGATCAACGATTCGCATTTAAATTCAAATGTTTTCTGTTAACAAACGCAAAGTCCTCGACGCGTCTGCCAGCCAGTCCGCCAGCCTACCTATCTCTCTTTCGCTCGCTTAAACTCTCTCCCTCACTCACACTCTGTGTCTGTGTGTGTGTGTTTGTGAAAGCGATCGCTTAGTAATTTTATTGTTTAAGTCTTTGGATTTTTAACCCCCGGTTGTATCAGAGAGCGTGTGCGCCGACTGCCTGCTGCGGCGTTCGACTGAAACTGAAACATGAAATGTGCTGAGCAGAACTAAACTCAACTCGGATGGTTGGTTGGTTGTCGGCTGTGAAATTCTTTCGGTCTTTGCGCTAAATGGTTTTCCGCAAGTTGACAGTAGCACACACACAAACATACACTTACACGCACAGTTAGAGGGTGAAGCAGAGATAGTAGCTGTGGGTTGTATGAGAGTATTCATATTTGTGTGTGTGTGTGGGGTGGTTTCTCTGCTTGGCGAGTCTCTCTCTCTTTTCGCCTCTCTCTCTCTCTTTCTAGCAGGGGTAGGCACGCTCAGCTCTTTGGGCCGGCCTGTTCCCATTTCCATTCCGTTTGCAGCCGAGTTTCTGTTCGTTTATTTTGACAATTGCGCTGCAACCGCATCGACAGACACTTTGCGTATTTTCTCCTATTTTCTTTCATTTTTTTTTTTTTTTGTTTTGTCGAAAGTCCTTAAGCTATGACAATAAAAAGCATAAAAACATATACGAACAGCAAGTTTCCAATCTGAGCTTGAAACACTTGGCAATCGAAACATGTCTGAGAGGAAGCGCGCTTAGCTCACAGCTGTGTGTGTGTGTACACACACACGTGTGTATGTGAGAGTGTGTATGTGTATGGCCTCCCATTGAAATGCCAATATAAAATCAATCAATTGGCACCCGACAAGGGTCAAGTGCTGCTCTGTGTGCAGTGCTTTGGCTCCAAAGTGTACAAAGTATCTTAATTGATGGCAGTTGAAAGGTTCCTTTCGGGTGAAGTGAGCAAACGCATTAGAAAAGTGTTAGATTTCATATAATTGCGAACAGCTTAGCATATGAAATAAATGTGAAATTGATTACAGTTATTATAAATTTAGAATTTCAATTTGTCGGGATTTGAAGTCTAGTAAATCATGTAGTAAATCCTTACTGCACAAAAACTTAATAAAGCCAAATGAAAAATCAAAAAAATCAAAATTAATTGTAAATTGTTATTTCATAAAACACAATAGAACAATTATAATATCAATTGATAAGCGTTTTGCACATTCCTTACTGTTGCATGTCTGAAAATCAAACAAGTTCAAACCAACTGCAACTGTTTGAGTCTAAATATCAAATCACAGCATATACGCGTTTCATTCCAAGTCGTTCCGCTTGGGCAAACCACCCCAATGCGCGCACAGAGGCAGCCATTTTTACAAAAGCTGAGCAAACTTTGCAGACGGCGAGAGCGAGAGCGAGAGCGAGACAGAAAAGAGAGTGAGAGTGAGAGAGAGGGCAGTGTGAGAGAGTGAGAGAGAGAGCAGTTAGCAAATTGAATTTTTAACTGCCTTCGACTGCGACGACCACGAGGCATTCAATAAGTGTTGCAGCAATTTGCACACAACAAAAAAAAAAAAATATTATGCGAGGCAATTGCACAGAGAGACAGAGAGAGAGAGAGAGTGATAGAGACAGAACACAAGTGAGAGAGAGCGCGTAAGCCAGCAAGTGCGTGCTGAGAGTGGGCGTGTCGACGGCAAGCCAATGGCAACCGTTCGCGGCCACCACTAGCGCTCAGCTGACACCGCCGGCAAATAACCAAAAACATTTGCCACCGAGACGGCAACGACGGCAGCACAGAAAAATGCGTAGAAATTCATGCGCAATTACATTTATCCTGTTTAGAAGATTGCTTTGCCAAAGTGCGTCTCAAAGTGCTGCCAGCCACCGCAGACTTTGGCGCTTGCTCCCCACTCAAGCATTTACACAAACATACAGACAAGCAGAGGTGTGGAGCACCCTCTCTCTCTGTATGTGTGTGTGTGTGTGTGTGTGTGTGTGAGTTCCACCTGCCGGCATTGCAATGTAACACATTTTTATGTAATTTCCCTCTGCGCTTTGCTTGTTTTTGATTCGTTTTCATGTTAGATTTCGCAACGAGAGCAGCCCATGGAGAAGCAGCTCGAAACGATTCCAGAGAGTACGACACCGTCGCTTAGTTCAAAAGGTGTCGACACTTAGGCGCTGCCCCACTTTAATTTTAACTGAATGCACAAATGAAATCGCGTTACTTGTGATACATACGAACGGGCAGGTCGAACCAGGGCAGAGGGCGTCGTCTCCCCACCACTCCCCACCTACATATAGTGGGGGCTGATGAGAGACAATTTCATTTGATTTCCTTTTGACGATGCCTCTCGGCTGTAGCTGTCATTATTTCCAATCACTAATTAGGCAAATTGGACAATGGCAGGTCAAAAGGGTACGAGAATCTAAATTAAATGAATGCGTCAATCTCTTAGAACTGACGAATTCCATTTCCACAATTCCGACGGTAGTTATAACAAGCAATCTTAAACAGTCAGGCATAAAATTAAAACTTAGCCCCTCCTAACCGTTGGC
The DNA here is from genome assembly GCA_035045185.1 of Drosophila meridiana. Lineage (NCBI taxonomy): Eukaryota > Metazoa > Arthropoda > Insecta > Diptera > Drosophilidae > Drosophila > Drosophila meridiana. The sequence continues at coordinate 10,086,167 of JAWNPF010000055.1, forward strand.
CTCTCCCAGCTAACGTTAAGTCCCATCCCCCCATCCCTGACCACTGCAGTCCAGTGGTCAGCGGGCGAAGGCAAGCCACAAAAATTCCAAAAGCAACGACCAAAGCTCTTTTACTTCGAACATTTAAAAGAAATAACAAACTGTTCAACTGTCGGACAAAACGATTCTACAACAAATTGCACTGCAATAAAAGAGTATTTATATATATACATATATAAATATGTGCTTGTGTGTGGGTGTGAGCGAGAGAGATAGCGCATGGCTGTGTTAGAGCGAAAGACGAGTGAAACCAAAGCCAAAGCCAAAGCCGAAAGCACTGCAGACATGCTTCAGAGCTTTTCACTGTACGTATGCTTGCTAGACACAGGCATACACACACAGACACATGTGTGTGTATATCTTTGTGTGCGTGTGCACAAAGGCAAACAAGAAAAACAACTCTTAATTGACGTACGAGCAAAGTGGGAGTTGTAATTTTCATTGACTCCACTTTAGCTGGCAGTTGGGTGCCTAAAAGTCGACCACAGCGCACAGTGCATGCCATTGGATGGGAGGTGGAGGTGGAGTTGAAGTAGGCGTGAGGTGAATTGCTATAGCTATGCCATACTAGAGGAGCTTCTAGTCAGGCTCGAGCACATTTTGATCGGCTACCTGAAAGCAACTCGTACACACACACGCACACATAGACACACAGACATTGTCTATATTTCGGCATATGCCACAAGCAATATTTGCTCGACTTAACTGCAATTAATTTGGCAATTGACGTTGGTCAATATTGTAGCACACACACACGCACACACACACAGATCTACTCAATGCAGTGGCACTATAATAACAACATAAATTTATGATGGCAAATCGAAAGCTCCATTTCCTTATCGGACACATTAGGCAAATGAGTGCGGCTTTTGTTCGCTATTAACATTTGTATAATAGACGGCGAGCATGCCAAACAATAAACTGCACGGCATCGCGTTGGAATGGTTAAAAGCAAATGGAGTTGTAGCCTCTTCGTCGACCGCTCGCGTCTATTTTGGATATTAGGCTGCTAAATTTCTGACGCGCTTTCGGGGCTTGGCTTTGTCTTCATTCAAATGCAAACAATAGCTGGCTAAAATATGTAACGCAAGCCGCTGCCTCTCCCGCCCACCCACACACACACACACACACACACAGAGAGAGAAGGTAACTGATAGAGTATATAATACATATACACACGCAACACGGGCAGCCCCTGTCGCTGCGCTCATAAATAACGCTTTAGACTCTGATTTAAATAAATTGTATTACGAACGCTCATATTTTATCATTTCAACAGTTTCGCGTGGCCCGCGATTCGATTCCGATTTCTGTGTGCGTTTCCTTCCAGGTTTGGATCCTGCCTGATTGAGTACCATTTTAGAAGCATAAATTTCATTCTCAAGTCGTTAAACTGCTCCTCGACGAGGACAAACGACAAAATGTGCTCGAATTTGACTCCATTTGCTGCCTTAGACTGGCAGCTGCTGTTAGTTATTGTTTTAAAAAACACTAAATAAGATTTGTATCACATGTACAACATTGACAGCTGTGTGTGTGTGCGTGAATTGTTTTAATTATTGCTCAATAAAAATACATAACTTCTATCAAATATGCGAAACAAATTCATGTTTTTATTGTAGCAATGATTGGCTATTAATTAAATTGAATTGATAAACGAAACGTTTTGCCGGCTAAAACCTACTAACAACCGTATTAAGTTACCATTTGTAATAACAGAAATAGTGAAATGGGTGCAGGACGAGCAGCGGAGCAACAGCAGATAATTAATTCAAACAAAGGGAAATGAAAAGAGCCGCTCAATGCTGAGTGAATCGAATACTGTTGGCTAAAAAATGAAACTCAGCTAAACGGTAAATGTGAAGTAAGCCAAATAAAGAAAACCAAAACGTTGTGAGGGTCTAGTTGAGAATGACCGACTTGCAGATACCTGGTATAAGGCATAGAGCAATTATTTAAGAAATATTTTATTAAGTCAATAAACGTTAGTTAATGCATATTGTATTAGCATTTAATATATTCTGTTAAATAAGAAAAACAAAGTAAAACATAATAGAGGTTTAAAGCCACGTTTATTACTAATTTCAAGCTAGTTTTAATTTCACGAATTTAGAGGGCAGGGCTTATTATTAACTATCAAAAGTTTACTAAACGAACAATTTGGAATTGATAACTTTTTCTTAATAAATTATAATAGTACCATTTATAAATTTTTTGTTTGCTCTTTTTATCTTATTATTGCCGTAAAAATTCAAGAGTTAAATATGTTTACATATAATATGTTGTTTTTTTCTCCTGTGAGTATTTATATCAACAAATTCACAATACCATTAGTTAAATCAAAATAGTTTATACTCACTGGATAATCAATGCTATTTTCAAAATTGTCATAATTTAAAGATAAATTGTTTAAATATTTTGTTTTTATATATTAAAATAAATAAAAAAAAACAATTATAATACATTTTTTACCACATATGTTCCACTAAAAGTAAAAGTTACAAATAAAATTTGGTTTCTTATGATTTGGTCGTTTGATATATAATAATAAAATATATTTAGTTAAATGTTCGTTTAATATTTGACTAAAAGTCACACTAAATAGTTTATAGTCTAGTGATATAATTTTACGACCTTTATAGGTGAGATAAATAAATTAGGCAATATATATACCGTCTTAAGAGTAGAATATAAAATATTCAGGAAGATCATTGATGAAGTCCTTAAAATATCCAGTCTAAAATTGATTAAGATTTCGCTTATCATTGCACTGAAAAGTTGTTAGACTACGCAATCGCTATCAGCTCCAAATACCAAGAACATAAATATATAATTTTAGAATACACGATATATAACGAAACTCCTTAATAGACAACTCTATAAGCTAAATATGTCATCTTAAAAGTATTACAAATTTTAAATTCTTTAGCTTAACAGCTAAATAACTGAATGAGCATTAACTAAGCAAGATATCATATCTTAAGAGTCATCTCTTGTCATCTTCCCAAATATCACATTTCTCTATAAGCCTTCCATGGAATTGCAAAACTAAATTTTGAACACATTACGTAATACCATAAACAAGCGTTAGCTATACGACACATTGTCGTATTTTTATAACAGTCAGAGTTGCCTTCTTTCCCATTGTGTGATTTTAATTTTTGATTTGAGGCACTCCTCGTCCTCCCCTAACCCAACTGGCTCTGATATGTGCGGTCTTTGTGTGCCGACTAATTTTGCAACTGAATGCGTCGCAGCAAAAGGATCACAGGCTACCTATTTGAGGGATCCACTTGAAAACCGATCGCGGATTAATGTGATTAACTTACAGTTGATTTCAGCATAAAGGGCGCAGGACAGAACTGCGTTCAATGGGAATGAAAATAAGTAGAGAAAGTTTCAAATTCAACTGCAAGCGGATCCTTTTGGCACACCAGAGACGTCGGCTAATACAAAGGCACCCCGCGCAAATCGAGCTAAAGTCCTTAATGCCGCTTGGATGTGCGATGTGCGTATTCGCATCAGCATCAGCATTGCTATTGCCATTGGCACTGGCACAAAGACAACAAACAAACAACCGACAGACAACAAACAGCAGCTAAGACATAATTATTTTATAAGGCGGACAGCAACAACAGCGCAGCGGGCGGGATGCGGACCGCCCAGTGAGTGCGTCCTGCCGATTTGCGGTTACTGGTGACTATTAACGTGCATATGTGTGAGTGTGTGTGTGTGAGAGAGTGAGTATATCTAAATTGGCCATGCTGGCGCGTTGAGTCTCTGTGCTCAAGGAAATATCAATTTGTCGCCACATCATAAAAGGCAGCGCAATAAAATTACCCCCCGAACTCCTCCACCACCCCGACCAGTTTGGGTAGAAGAACATCTATATCTTTGTCAAATCCCACATTCAATTTGGCACTGCTTTGTGCGCAAAATCCCCAAAGGAATCAGCTCGTCCGGTACGCGGCGCCACCACCCACTGAAATCCGAGGCAAGAAGCACAATAACAAAGCGAAACTCGAAAAAAAATAATAAAAAAAAAAACAGAAAAAAGATACAAAGAAAGACACCTCGTAAATGGCAAATGCAATTCGCGTATTTTATGACGCGCCACGTTGATGGCAATGGCAACGGCAACGACGATGGCGATGGTGATGGCGATGGTGATGGCGATGGCGCAAAAGTGCTTCATATCCACCCAGTTGGAGGAGCACATTGAAACAATGGCGAAGGCCCGAGTTTTTGCAATAGCTTTCACAGTGCCAGCATAAGCCGGGCGATAATAAGAGACAAGCAAAATAATAAAATAAATAATGAAGAACAATTCAATTATTTTCGGGCGAACGCTGAAAGCCACCAAATCACAGAGAACAGACTACATAAAGTGCTCCTGGCTAATGATGATACATTATGGTTGGCTAGATGATGTGCCCAGGTCCCTGAACTCAGACTGCATAGACTACGAAATTGACTTCCTTATATAAATATTCGAGTTGAATCGAAGATAGTTTATAATATATAGATAGTCTGTAGTCTATATTGGTTCGAAATTCCGTATAATCAAGATCATTAAAAACTATTGAGAAATTAATATAGATGGACGAGAAATTAAAATGGAAAATATATAATACCATTGTTAGAAATCTGGGATCAATAAGCAATTAAATGTAAAGCTTGAGAGATCAAAATAAGGTTTTAAGATAAGTAAATGGGATATTACGTTATATACTATAAAAATTGAACCGCTCAAGATATTGCAGAAAAAAAAAACAAATTACTACAAAAACCAAATTGCTGCCGTAACTTAATTAAATAAATTCATTAACGAGTGTAACTTAATTTATATTTATATAATAGATTTAATATCATAGACATTCAAAAATGTATGAAAATATAAGAAAAAAATTAAATAAAATATTTTCAAATGAAATAAATATGTTCAAATTATGAATTTGTCATAATTAGAATATATTTATACACTATAGAATCCAGATTATCATAGGAATAAATCTCGTCCTTTCAATTGGAACTGTTTAACTAATAGACTCTCTTCACTCTTCCTTTTCAGAATATTTCCATCTGTGCTTAAAGTGTTGTTAGAATCGAAAATATATAAATGTATAAAAAAAATTTTAAATCAACAACCAGCTAAATGTAAAGTTTGATAATGTAAAGTTGAATATTGTCAATATTATCATGGGAATCGGTCCTTTCAATTTGAACTCTTTAGCTCTCATAGTCTCTCTTCTCTCTTCATATTCAATATGCTTCAAACTGTCTGCAACCGGTGTTTGAAGTGATGTAAAAGGTAAAAAATATATATATATAAAGAAAACAAGGATATATTAAATGCTAAGTTCAATATTTTGAAATATAGTTAAGATTATCATAGGAATAGCTTTTGTCATTTCAATTGGAACTCACTAACTCACTTGGTCCATCTTCTCTCTGCATATTCAAAACGCATCCATTTGCCTAAAATCCATTCTTTAAGTGCTGTTAAAAACGAAAATTTATAAATATATAGTTAGAAATCAGAAAATAAAGAGATACTAAATGTAAAGTTTAATGTTTTAAAATATAGTGAATATTATCATGGGAATAGTTACCGTCCTTTAAGTCAGTCATCACTTACTTTCATACAAACTGAAAACACAGTTAGTCCACCTTTCTAAGTCCATCTTCCCTCTTCATATTCCAAAGGCTTTCACTGTCTGCAATCCGTGTTTGAAATGCTGTAAAATCAAAAATTTATAAATATAAAGTTAATAATCAGAAACCAAAGAGATACTAAATGTTAAGTTTGATGTATCAAAACGTACTCAAGATTATCATGGGAATAGACTCCTGTCCTTTCAATGCGAACTCATTAGCTCTCATATCTTCTATCTTCTTCCTTTCATGCAATCCGTGCTTGAAGTGCGGTAAAAGGGCAAATGATATTTAATATAAAATTAGAAATCAGAAATCAAATATGTAGTAAATGTTAAGTTCAATTGTTGAAAATATAGTCAATATTATCATGGGAATTGCTCCCGTCCATTCAATTGGAACTCTTTAACTCTCATAATCTATCTTCTCTCTTCATATTCAAAATGCTTCCATCTGTCTGCAATCCGTGCTTGAAATGCTCTCCATATCTCAGCACCATCCCAATTATCTGCCTGTTATCTCAACAGTCAAAGCAGGCGGGCACAGCTGGATATATTGGGTCTAGGATGTATCAAACCCAAAACATGGCAATTTATAATTGAGGCCTCGCAGCGCACCCAAACAAAGCGGCAGGCGCAGCGGCGTATGTAAATGTAATTTAATTGTAATCCAATTTGTAGCCAACGTGGCAAACACAACAAGCAGCCAAGCGGCGGCCAGCGGGCAACGGTAGCGATGCCTCCGTGGACTACCTGGAGCGCATTAGATCAGCTTAAGATAACAGGGAGAGAACCAGAGCGATTCAAGACGCTGACCAATGCTTACCCTTCCTAGCCTTTTGGTTAGTCTGAAGCTGATATGTCTGGCGCCGGTTTAAGCCAAGATCACGATCAAAACTATGCAACTACCGGGCTAATAATTATGTGCTCAGTTCGAGCTCGAGATCGCGATAGACTTTGGCCAATTGTGCACTTGAAGGCGAGTGCTCTGTTGGCCAAATATGAAAATTGTTCACTTAGCCAAACAGCTAGAAAAAAATGCAAATATATATATACATATATAACATATACATATATGCATGTGCATATTTAAGAGTGCAGAGACCGCCCCTTGATTTAGCCGTGAGATTTTTATCAATCAGAGAGGCGGGCAGCTTGTAATCAGGCGTAAAATTTACAGCAAACAACGCGAAATCAAAGTGGTTGAAAGCCTTCCGTCACGTGCACGCACTCCTAATGTCAAGGATACGCAGCTAACATACGAACTGGGCGCGAGGGTAAATAGTTTGCGTCTGGTATTTATACACTTTATGGTTTCTGACGTGCCGTGATTTGTATGAAACTTGTTAACCGAACCCCGTTCCCGTTCCCATTCCCCTAATGCCAATGCAAATGCAGCCCGTTCCATTAAAACGTGCCACATCCAGCCCTTGCCCTGGACTCATTCTGGTAATAAAGTTGTTCAAGTGTATTTCATTGCCATATGCTCCGCTGGCTATATGTGTGCGTGTGAGTGTGTGTGTACGTCTGTGCGTGTGTGGCTTTTGTTATCACAGAGGATTAGGCATAATGAAGTGTTTTAATGCGTTTAGGCCGCACACACACACACACAAAGCTCTCGGGTAGCTGAAGTTGTTATAAAAGTTGCACAATAAAAAGCCTTCGGGCTAAAGTAATTAAAATGTAAACATGTTATGGTTAAGGTAAACATTAGATGAGCGCAACGCACTGCTGTTGAGATACCCCAATAAAATGAAATATATTGAGTAATTTTAAATTATGTATTTGTAAAGTCAAGTGGAATAAGGTTTTTACATCGTACTACACTTAAACAGTTTAAGAAACTTCGCAAGATACAATATTATCATCTGAAGTCAGAGAGTTTAACTATGAAATTAGAAAAAGTGACGAGCACTCGGAATATCTCGATAGATCTCTCATATCTCCCTCCATCAGGCTGTCGTCTCATCCTAACCAGTTCTGCTCTAATTAGCTGGCTAGACATAGACGATGTGTTAGTTTGGTTAAACTTATTTTGCAGTTTTTTTTTTTTTTTTTGCATTCAGTTTTCTTAATGGGTTTAAGGCAAACTTGTAAAAAAAAATATTGTTAAACTTTATTGAAAGAAATCTAACATATATAAGATAAAAAAAGAACACCATAGTTTTAATATTCATTCTTAAGCGAAGCCACCCTCGAAGCATCGCGACGTTTCGGCGTTTCCTCCAGCTCACTCAGGTAGTTCACAAACCCAAATTAACTATAATAAGTATAATAGTAGCTCTTAAGAATTATAAATTCTTTGCTTCTTATATTGAGCAAGAGTTTAAATTAACATAATTAATAAATTTTATTCTATTTTCTAAGAAGTTTAAATTAACATATATAACAAAGCCTAACGATTTTATTAAATCCAGAAAGAAAACAAAAACGCTCGAATGCCTAAAAAACTAGTACAGAATATTTACACTGATAAGAAAAGGCTGTTTTTGTTATATACAATTTAATAGCGAGTATACAAAAATCCGAATATTTATGTTGTATAGATGTATAAGTATTAAAAGAAGTATATATAAGTATGTCTAGTGTTAGTTATAAGACAATCTGTATTTTCCGTATGTCAGAGTTGGAGAGAGGCTGACATACAGAGAAACCGTCAAACCGATTGATGGGGTATGGTAGATTAACATTCCCTCTTCATATATGAGTTTAAATCCTTTTCTTTCTATTCATGAAATATATTTAGAGTCAATTATTAAAGATGTTTATTTTAATGTTTAATTAATGTTTAGTATTATTATGAAGAGACAAAATAGGGATTGAGTATAATCATATTTGACCATCAAGTATAAATATAAATACTTCAAAAGAAAATACTCATAAATTCAAAAAATGTACATATTTATATTACTTAATCATTCAATAATAACATTTTCGATCTCTTTTGTTAGACCAACATGAAAGAAAATCATTTTATTATTCGTACTATTTTAAGAGAAACCAAGTATCAAACAGGCAGGCATGTCAAGCCCTCTAGTCTTTCTGATGAAGTAATTTCTTTGTACTATCTCTGATTATCTGATTTCCAAAAATTATATATTATCATATTATTTACATACATACATACATTTAAAAGCGTTCTTAATATACTTGATTATTACTTAATTATGTATTGATAATATTTTTATTATTATTATCATTATCAACGGAATATTTTGCAAATATTTTGAGGATCATAATTGAATATTTTCTAAATAAATTCCTACATACTGAGCTTAAGTTAATTAATTATACATAATTACAAAGAAAATTATAAATAACTCCTCACTCTGCCTCGCTCTAATTTCCCCTCTTCTAACCTAACCTGTGACCTATCTCATTTGAGTTTAGGAACTCATCTATAGCTCTCTATATGGCTAGTCGCACCGATCTATGCCCGCCCGCTACTCCATTTATGTATGTATTTCTCACCTTGCTCGGCTTCCGTGTTGGTTTGTACTACACATATTTGGGATTTTGTTTGGCTGTGGGCGTGGCATGGAAAACCATTAAATAAATTACATGTTGCTGGCTCCTGGCGCCCGTTGCGAGTGTCAAGAGCGGTGCGGGGCACTGAATGCAATCGCATTGATGTTGAAAAAAAAATACATATAAACGACGACGACTATAGCGCTTAACTGTCAAGTTGGGCGTTTTTGGGGGTGTGGGTGTCGAGCTGGCTGGGTGGGGGCGTGGCCCGGCGACAAGCAAAGGCATCGACGGCGGTGTTGACGCTGTTTTGTGGGCATCAAAACATCAAAGTGATTGAATTGTTGCGATTGCTTTCAGAAAAGTGTGCAATGTCTGAAAGCAATTTGAATTGAATCGAAAGTAAATTAAAATTGCCAGCAGTTGAGTCCGCCAGTTGAGTAAACTATGCAAGCACTTATACAACCTGTGGGCCATGCCCAAAAAAAGGAATTAAACTCCATTTGCAGCATGTTTTTGGTATTTAGCCGAAATGCAATATGCATGTTCCTGACCATCATTTTTAATGCACATTTTAATTGGCATAAATATACATTACCACTAAACACAAACGAGACCACAAATGCCAATAAGCTTTCCACCTACACACTCACACACACACATATATACACACACATGTATTTGCCTTTGTTTGTCAGCGATTGCCATTAAAATTTAAATCACAGCAATTATTATTAATGGTCGAAAGCGACTTTTGTAAATGTAAGCAATTACAACAAAGCCAAATGTTAACTGTTAAAGCAAGCATAAATCAATGGTATTAATTTTCACGCCATTTTAATGTGCAAGCATCGACAACAGCAACAAATAAAATATGTTGCAATTGTGCGCAGCTGACTGAAAAATACTCGTTCAGTGTAGAAACGTAGGTTCAGTTTTTATACTTACATATTTAGGAAGTGAAGTGAGTATATTGGTTTTAAGCAATACCCGTCTTGCTCTATCTTGAAATTTGGAGCATATTCAATTGCAAGAATATGTACGCGTTGACAATTGAAGTTCAAAACTAGATAGTTTACTTATCGATGCCTTCAAAAAATCTACATCTTTTAGAGTTTTAAAGCTAGACTATAATTGAGTTACTGCTAACTAGATCTATCTATGATCTCACAATAAATAGAACGATATTTCACGAAATACCCAAATACCCTCTTAGTTTAGATAGTTTCCACTGCTTTGCCTACCTTCTAGAATGTTTCTAAGCATAGATAATCAGTTTTATATCTGCGCCTACTTGGAACGTAGTAAATTTGCAAAAATTTATCTTCTACACTTTTACAGTTGGAAAATCCAAATTTAAGAACTAAGCTACGTTTACCTCCTCTATTGATTTGCCAAAATTTACGTATATACGGTATATATATATACACCAATCGGACATGACAAATGGAAAATAGATATACATATATTTAGAGACACTAGGAAAAATCAGAAAGATATAAATAAATAAATAATAAATAAATATTTATGCTGCTTGGAGTATTCCATTTCTGTTTCCAAGTATACCAATTTCCAATTTCCAAATTTCAAGATATGACCAGGAACTTATTTGACGACATTTTACTGCAAAACTGTATAATATTTTGATTTTTCGTCGTTCCACTCCCTAGAATAACAATAATATGAAATCTTCACTTGATGTCAAGTAACGTATTTGGTTGATTTTACTGTTAAAGCAGTGAAAAAATGTCGATTTCTGAGTCGCACGCTCCCAGTGGGCAGGGACACACAACTTAGGAAGATCTATCGAAGATTTCAACAGCTAACTACTTATAGAATAAAAGATTTAACAATTCCTCAAGCTTTTTATTGTATTTGATATATAAATTCAATATACTTATGTTTTGCATTGAACGATAGCAAGCAAAGAAACAAAGAGGCGGTTAGCAAAACCAATATACCTATTTCACAGTTTTCCAACGAGTATAAAAATAAAACTTTCGTAATAGTGATGCAGATAGCCGTATATCGCTGCAAACGATGTAAAGGACTTTTGTTAAATCACAATTAGGAAGAAATTTACGTACATAAAAAAGTACATAAAAAGATTACAACATTTATCTGATATAAACAAGTTTGAATGAATAATGCGCCTTAATAGTAACACATTATAAACGTAAAGCAGACTTAATGAGATCAAGATGTCCTACGGGAATTACCTATTAAAAAACAATAAAAAATGCCTGTGAAACAATAATTGCAATTATTAAAGCATTTTGCAATCAAATAAATTGCAAATTGCAAAAGCGCAACTTATCGGATCATAGTTACAGCCGGCTGGCTCTCTACGACCAGGTATACTGATATCATATATATGTATATAGTAAATGGGAAATTGCTAAGAGTCTACTTAATTAACTGGAACGTACTCAAGTTACAGCACAAAGTGTTAAAAGAACAACAGAAGGTGAAGGAAAAAAATTAAGCAAGGACAGATCTGTGGGTCCTGTCTTATCGCTACGTATCACATTAGCCAGATTTGCATCGGGATTACGCGTTGCGGCAGAAGTAGGTGCAAAGCGAAAACTCTCACCTTTTGCAACCAAAATTCGAAGGTACTGTGACAATTGTCACGAATCAAGGAGCACTCCAGCTCCGAGCTCGAACTCGAAATCTAGTGCAATCTGGGCTCGGCACTCGAGCGTCAACAAAAGGTAAGCAGATTTGTGCTAATATGACGGCATCTGCTCGACAATGCGACGCAGGCAAGCGGAGAAAGAGACAGATCGGCACCTGAGCCGAGACGAGCCGAACCGAACGAAGCGGAGCGGAGCATTGCGTGTGAACGATGACAACGCCTCAATAGAGATCTTAGAGCTGAGAGCGCTGCACGCGATCCTCGTTTGCAAGATAAACAAAGTAGGACTCATACATTCATACTCACACACACTCACACTCATACACTCATGGAGCATGCCTAAGCTTCAAGTGCTGTTTGTTTAAATTATGTAAATCTGCGCAAATCCAGCGGGCGGGCCGAGCATGGCAAACGTGAATTGTGTGGCGCGCGCCGAACATCGAGCCTCACAAAACAAAGCTAACATGGATATTAATTGGTGAACGTAGGTCCGGACTTAACTGACGGAATTGGTGCAGCAGCTTAGCATGTGTGTGTGTGTGTGCGTGGATAATTCGCGGAAAAACATGACGGACAGATAAGCAAAAATGTTTAGTGCAAGCACATAAAGCCAGAGCTCCCCAACTCATGGTTACCATTCAGGCTTGTTAGCTCCAATATCTTGATATTTCAAATAGACGGACACGGAAAATGATATGAAACGTAAGGAAAAGAGTTGGCAGCAAGGAAACATTGACCATCAAAGCTGGTCAGGGATTCAGGATAAACAGGGGATGCAGTTGATGCCGTGTAGAAGAATCCTTACTCTTAAATGAGTATCTATATTTATAAATGCTTTCATCTATCATCTCCCTTAGTAATCAGGGATTCAGGATAAACTGAGGATGCAGTTGCTTCTGTGTAGAAGAATCCTTTCTCTTAAATAAGAATCCATATTTATAAATTATTTCAACTATCATCTCCCTTAGTGATCATAGACAATACAATATCAGCTGTTAATCAAGTGGAGCTATCACTCTCTCTCTCTCTCTCTCTCTCGCTCAGCCTTATCAATATGCCAACACTCGCCTTGAAACTGTGTACAGTTATTTGCGCACAGGAGTGAATAGTACTGTAAATGTTTTGCCAACATATTGTCATATGCAAAGCATTCGCCTTGCTGCCAGTGGCCATTGTTTCGATAGATTCAAGATCTGGCTGAGTGCAACGTATGCACTATGCATGCAGTTGGCATTGTTATTCGGCCAGTTGGCAGCGTCTAAACCGCAAACCAAAGACAAGCAAACGCCATTATGCTACGCACTCTCTGATTCGCTTTGTTGTTAGCCGTGCTCATGTGTGTGCGCGAGTGTGTGTGTGAGTGTGGGTTGAATGAAGCCGCTGCTGAGCCTGAGCCGCTTTTGAGCATTTACTAGATTAAGAAACAAAACAACATTAATGCGTATGTATTGAGCACTGTGTGCAGTATCTGCACATGCGAGCACACAAATGCTTTGCTTTATGCTGTCCAACGTATCAGAGCTCATTACCATTGTATGGCGTGCGGAGTGCGTGATAAATATTTTGCTACACTTTCCATTATCTTTTTGACAAGAATAGGTTTGTAGGCTGTTAGATTTGTTTGTGCCGTTTCAAACAGTTATCTCCCAATGGATCTTTGGCATTAAGACACGCGGCATACGCTTTGAACTCGATAGACAGAATCTTATTGCTCTTTTATGTACATATAAAGAAATAAAATTAAGAAAATGTATTTGCAAAAGCACTTGAACTTTCTACTTCAAACTTACGCTCCACATTTTTCGCCGCAATAAATGGCCGATAACATTTGCAGTCCGATAACTTTGGCGGCGCTGCCAACTGATGAAAAAGCTTTTGTCATTTGTTTTGTTTTTGTATTGTAATTTCGCAGTTTGTTTTATGCCGGTTCGTGTTCACTTATCGTTCGGTTCAGGTTAACGACTTGTAAACGACTTGTTATTAATTTATAGACGAGTTAAATTTGTTTATTAATATCAAATAAATCATGTCATTTATTGGACGTACACTGCTGCGCAATGTAAGTGCCGAAGTTTCTGGCTGCAGTTTGATTGGAAAAAACATGCCATTGTGATTACGTAATGTATAACATGCAAATTATGCATTGCAGGTGCCGCTCTTGAACAAAGTCGTCGCTGGTCAGCATAAACAAACAGCTCGTCTGCTGCACCAGAGTAAGTATACACAACTGGTTTCTTTGTTCTGCTAATTAGCCTAACGAACTTCGTCCACATCTACAGCTGCTCCACTGTGCGCAGTGCGTGTGCAACAGCCGGCGCCCGATTTTCGAGGATTGGCAGTCGTTGGCAATGACTTCCAGGAGATCAAACTCGAGGACTACAGAGGCAAATATCTGGTTCTGTTCTTCTATCCATTAGATTTGTAAGCGAGTGTGCGGCATTTGTTGAAAATATATGCTAAAATCCTAATTTCTTGCAGCACCTTCGTCTGTCCTACAGAAATTGTTGCATTTAGCGAACGCATCAAGGAGTTCCAGGACATCAACACCGAAGTTGTGGGCGTCTCGGTTGACTCGCATTTCAGCCATCTTACTTGGTGCAATGTGGATCGCAAGAACGGAGGCGTCGGCAAGCTGAAATACCCATTGCTCTCGGACATCACCAAGAAAATATCCGCTGATTACGACGTGCTGCTTGATAAGGAAGGCATCTCGCTGCGTGGCACATTCATTATTGACCCCAAAGGTGTGTTGCGTCAGTACAGTATCAATGATTTGCCCGTCGGCCGTTCCGTGGACGAGGTATTACGTTTGATCAAGGCTTTCCAGTTTGTCGAGGAGCACGGCGAAGTGTGCCCAGCCAATTGGAATCCCAAGACGAACCCAGCCACCATCAAGCCAGACGTTGACGAGTCCAAGCAGTACTTCAGCAAGCATGGTTAAATCTCTAAGCAAACACTCCACATTCATCACACCACAACAAAGACCTTAATAAAGCTCTAAACTAATGTTTAGTCAATCCTTTAATGAAGCATAAAATACAAAGTACATAGTTACATATTTAGTTCAGGTTGTTTAAGTTTTAGATATTAGATATAAGAAGAGTGTAGGGCTACACGTTATAATTGTGTGGGGGCTACATGAAAGATCAGTTAGATGGCGGCGGCGGCGGTGGCGGCTGAGACAAGCTTAGCGAAGGCGGTGGCGGCGCACACGGCGGTGGGGGTGGCGGGACATAGCCCGCACCCCAGCTGGGATAGCCGCTTGCCCACGGTGGCATTGGCGGCGCGCTCGTACCAGGCGGCGGCGGTATTAGTGGCGGCAATGTGCCTGGTATTGGCGGATTCATGGGCTCAGTGGCCGGTGGTGGCGGCTGCGGTGCGCTCATCCAAGGCATTAGCGGTGGCGGCATCGGCGGCGGCGCCTGCACCACTGGCGGTGCTGGCACATACGGCGACATGCCCATTCCATGATCCATGCCCATGTTGGGGTCCATGTTCATCTGATGCTCATGCGATGATCCTGGCCAGCCACCGCCCATGTCACGTTGATGGTCACGCGACGACGAGTTGGGTGGCGACTGTATGGCCTGCATCTGGGAAGGCTTCTTATCGAAGATGCTGTAGCTCGCGCGATGTAGCTGTGGAGCAGCAGGCACATCAGCCTTCGCAGCCGAAGGCGGCGGTCCCTCGCCAAGCTCTGCCATTAAGCTCATGTACTCCTCATCGATCTTGGCCTGGGAGTCCTCACAGGCCATACCTGGTGCTCCAGATCCTGGACGTTTGTTACGGCAATCCTTTGTCAAATGGCCAGTGCCTCCGCATGAGGTGCACACAATGGTGTTGGTGATGATCGGCTTATCGGGGCACTGCCATGACTTGTGATCCGTCGATCCACAGGTGCAGCGCTGTATGTCGTTCTCGCGCAATGTACCGTTAAGTTGGGCCAGTTCGCGCAGCTGCATGCGGCGCAGATCATTGTGACCCTCGGGCACCTCAATGCCCTGACGAATGACGTCTTTAATCTTATCGACGGCCTTGCGCACTGCCTCCGGATTAGGTGCTGTGATAAAGGCGTGCAGTGGCTCATCCTCTCCTGGCAAAGGCTGGCCATCTTTGCGTCCCACTTTGCCCTCCTTGACGGAGCCTTTACCGCGAATAATGATCTTCGCGCCGGTGTCCTTCTCCATGGCCTTTAGCGTGTTGCCGCGTGGTCCAATCAAAAGGCCCACGAAATTAATGTCCGGATGCTGTTCCTGCGGAATCAGTACCTTGTCGCTGACACGCGTGACAGGAGGTCTAAATGGGAGAATTGAATCATTATTATTTTAAGTAATTCATTTAAATAACTATGCCATTACTTGTAATCCGCTGGCGGCTTGAATTCCGGATTGACAGCCTGCATCTTGACTATGAGCTGATGGCGCTGCTCTTCCAGGCGCTTGCGATAGCGAAACTCGCGCGTGTTCAAACGTTTGCCATCAGAACTGTAAATGGGCTCCGGGGAGGGCGACCTGGGAATGAGCAAAACAAACAGAGAACACTTGTTTTTGAAATGGGCGTGCTCAGCGGCTAACGGTAGGCAATTGTCTAAGCTTAATGATCTTATTTTAAGTACTACAATATCGTATTGGAAAGATTTTAAATGGATTATCGTATAGCATAAATCCTGTAATTTGCAAATCATCATTCATTAATCAACATCATTAGCAAGTTTTGATTAGAAAAATTCGCTGGTGAATTGAGAAGAGAAGAATTTTGATTAATTCATTTGGTTTCGATTCGATTTGTCGCACACTTAGATCTACGCATTTTGAAATGCATCAGATGCATTCTGTCTGTTTGGCTGGTCTGTTGTTGCTTGGGAGCACCCTTCGGGTAAATGGGCTCTGTTTTCTGTAAAACGTGCATTTAAGTATTGGACGCTCACGGCTTGGAGGAAGAGAAGAAATTGGCATTATTATAATATTAAATCTGATTAGATTAGATTGCCACACGCTTACACTTCCCGGGAGTCGTATCTAAAACGCTGTCTGACACCAATATAAAGCCCTTGAAATGTTTCAAAAATATTAATTAAGGCTAGCATTAGTTGAGAACCAACAAAAACAAGAAAAATCAATTAAGAATTTTGCTCACAAAGCAGCTTTGATTAGTTTTCCTCTCCAAAGCCCCCATAACCGGGGATGTGCACTCAAGACACGGGATAACGTTTAAATATGCTTTCAACTCTTTCAACTGTAGGCCTTCACCCAAAAATTATTTATGGAATAGAATTTGTCAGAGCACTCACAAAGACTATCATCAACAGATGGATTGAAATATTTTACAAGTTAATTTTTT
Organism: Drosophila meridiana; assembly: GCA_035045185.1. Taxonomy (NCBI): domain Eukaryota; kingdom Metazoa; phylum Arthropoda; class Insecta; order Diptera; family Drosophilidae; genus Drosophila; species Drosophila meridiana. The sequence continues at coordinate 10,103,309 of JAWNPF010000055.1, forward strand.
GTTTTTCAGCCCTGTTGATAATACCTTTATGATATGCAATTATATACATATATAGTTATAAGAAATTAAAAATAGATAATTATACAATTTTGTTCTTTTCTTTTTTGTAATTGCAGAACGTGCTGCAGTAAACCTGTACAGATTGCAGCATTGGTGTAGATCGCAGGTTGTAGATCGCTTGGCCATCCCACAACCCGATTCGCATCCATATCCGAAGCTGTGCTTTTGTTGGAACATGCTCACTTTGGTTTAGTTTATTGTTTTAGGGGTAGATAGGGAGGTGTGGTGTGAGAATAAACAGTTTCAAACCTTTCTTCCGGTGTCTGCGTGATGCCCAGGTCGCCGGTACGCAGCTTGCGGCTAATCTCCTCAATTTGAAATTGAACTGTAATTAGAAGTCGTTAGAGAAGAAGAAAGAAAATCGAGCGCAACCTCGACATTAGTATATGTTAAATGCTAATTTTGTACGAGAGAGAAAAAAGAGAGATTTATTTATATATGTTGTATATCAAATAATGGTGGGCTAGAGGGGGAGACCGTAAAGATTATAATCTCTATGTGCCTGATACGACATTTGTGTTTCCGTTTTACAGACGACAGCGCCGACACGTGCCTAAACTAACTGAAAATTTGTGAGCGTTACAATTATTATAATTAAATTAATATTGATCGATATTTGATTTGTTGGTTGATTAGATTGGTTCATGTACATATTCTCTTTGGGCATTTAGATAAGGTTACTATCTAGCCGCTTGGAACTCGTGTCGTTTGTGTCACACGCCGGAATCCCTTCAAAAAGAGAACGAGAGATTATTATAGTTGGCTCAATGCAATTTTGTTGTGGTTTTACGTTTTCTCGCACGTCCGGCCGTCTGACATGGACTTCTAACTGTGGTGGATAACGGTAACGCTTACTGTGATCTCCCCGCGACTATTTGTGGCTGTGTTTGTTTTGCTTATTAGTTGTCATTAGACTTAAATCTAGGCTTATCACTAACTTAGTTGCGTACTAACTACAAATGATGCCTGTTGGAGCTCATTTACCTAAATAGGCCTCCTGCTGTGCCGGATCCAGCGTTGACGGCAGAATCGTGGGCATGCCCGGTATAAATGTCTTGTCTTTTTCAGTGCCGCCCCAGCGTGATTTCCGCTTGCGCTTCCGTTCCGCTGCACTGTCCACTAAAGGCATATAAAACATTAGAAGTATAGCTTGAATAGTCTGAATAGGCGATACATACTTGAGTTCTCGGAGACTCCATTGCTCATGGAATCGTTGCTGTTTTGATTGCTAAACAATGATGCAAAGCTCTTGTTGTTGCCCACGTTGCTCATTAGATCCTGTATGGTCTGGGAGAGATCAAAGCGCGAGCTGGGCTCCTCCCTAATCGACTCCAACTGCGGCTGCTGGAGATGACGCTCGAAGAGAGACGGTATTCGCGACTCTTGCTCATGCGACATATTCCGATTGTTCGATGTGTCGAATGGATTCACATAGGTGCGTTCACGACTGCTGCGCTCCCGACTGCTCCGCTCTCGGCTATTACGATGCGAATCGTTGCCGCGCTCATTACGACGCCGGTCGTAGCCGCGACTGTTGGAACGACGCCTGCGACTGCGATCGTAATCTTCCCGATTGCTTCCACCTCGCGAACCGCTTCGTCGTGATCGTGAATCGCGGTCCCGATCGCGTCTGCGCTCACGATCCTTGCTCCGTGAGCGTTTCTTGCGTCTGTCGTAGTCATCGTGGTTGCGCGAGCGACTCCGATGCGATCGGGAGTCTCGATCCCGCTCACGCTCGCGGCTTTCGCGGCGACGGCTCTCGCGATCCTTGCTGCTGCGATCACGATCTCTGCATAGATAAAAATCGATAAGTGGTTGTAAAAATTATTATGCCAAATTTAATAGACTCACCTGCGCTTTTTCTCGCGTTCTCTATCCTTGTCCTTATCCCGGCCCCGATCTTTGGAGCGAGAACGATCTTTATCCCTGCTTCGGTAATCGTTGTCATTGCCACCGTTGGCTTCTTTTTCTTTACCACCTCCACCGGGCAGCTGCAGTTGCAGCAGTTCTGGCGGTGTTGCACTCATTTTCTTATAATATTTTTACGACTTGCCACAAATTTTTCTTCACATATATTGAAATATTGGACCACGGTTGCAGTGCGGCACGCACATTCGGTGTCGGCCTTCTTACACCAATACTGATGCAACAGCAAATGTAACGCGGAATTGCGTGGCACGCAGGAATTCTTTTCTGCAGCGCTACACTTTAGACGAATATTGAATTATATATTTCTGTGATGCTACTTCTTTTACTGAAGTATTTTCACTATTTTTCTAGGTTTGTGGAACTTAACACACATATATCTACAGAAGTAGATGCTGGCTTTCGCCGAAAAATTCACACACAAATGTACGTATTTTAGCAGGGATGTTTTGCTGTTAGGGCTGTAAAATATATATCGGTTAAAGCGATAGATTTTTTCCATAAAATATCGATATTACGACATATATCGAGTAAGCGTGTCGATATCTCAGCCGCACGTGTATTGCATTTGTTTTCATTTGCCTCATGCATTCAACTCGGTTAAAATAGAAAACAAAATGGGTCTAAAAAGTAAAAAGTCTAACGCTGATGCGGTATACTCGAAGAAGTCCGTTAAAACTAGTAATCCCTTCGATAGTGCAATATCGCAAACAGCAAAACGCTTGAATCCATTCGACGTGCATGTGAATAAAGAGAAATTTAAGATCTTGGGCAGGATCTGCAAGCATGATCGAGGTTTACCTGGTGTTTCGCGTGCCAAAGCACTGCAGAAGCGAGCGGAAACACTCGGCAAGCAATATGCCGTCAAGCACAAGACCAATAAATTTATGGACCATCGCATTGGCAAACACCTCAGCGGGGAGCAGCTCACCGAATCTGTGATGAATGCGCGATATTTGGCTGAGAAATTGTCTCAGGTGCGCGCCTCGAACAAGGCGCAGAAATTCAACCTGAACGACGATGAGCTCCTGACACACAGAGGTCAAACGCTGGAGGAGATTGAAAAATACAGAGATGAGCGTTCCGATGATGAGGAACTGGAGGATGAGGGCCTCGACGGTGAGCATTTGGTATAGAAATCAGTAGTCCACAAATCTTAACTTATTTCAATCTTGCAGCTGAGTTTACTTCTGCGGCTCACTTCGGTGGCGGAGCTGACGCTGCACAAGATCGCCAAACGGCTATAGAAGAAATGATCATTGAACAGAAACGCCGCAAAAACGAGATCGCCAAGGACAAGGATGAAGTGCACGATCTCACTGAAAAGCTGGATGCTAATTACAAGGATCTGTTGTCGCTGGTGGCACAGGCAACCAAGGATGAGCAGCACGCAAAGCCGCCTCCCGATGCCTATGACAAGTTGTTGAAGGAGATGATCTTCGAGCCGCGCGGCAGTGTCACGGACAAGCTCATTAAGCCGGAGGAGCTGGCCAAACAGGAGGCTGCTCGCCTGGAGAAACTCGAAAATGAACGCTTGCGTCGCATGAAAGCGGATGACGAGCAGCAGGAAACAAATGTACAACCCCATCGTTCGGCTGATGACCTGGATGATGGTTACTTTGCCGTAGGCAACGAGGATGACGCTGACGATACTCTAGCATACGATCTGGATGGCAATCTGGGCACACATCTGAACAGCAAAAAGGATGAGCCGAGTGGGCAGAGCGATGACAAGTCTGTGGAGGATTCCGAGAATGGAGATGACGAGGATGATGATGAAGAAGAAGGAAGTGATAGTGACTCAGACTCCGAGGAGGATAACTTAAGCGATCTGAAAGCATCGGGCAGTGAGCCGGACTCGGAGCCAGAGGAAACTCCTCAGCCCAAAAAGCCCAAAAGCAAAGCTCAGAAACAGAAGGTTTCAGAAACAATAGACACCAGCATACCGTACACGATCAAGATGCCCAAGACATACGAGGACTTCACCGAGCTGCTGGCCAAGTATACTCCTGCACAGCAGGTCACCGTGGTGGAGCGCATCATCAAGTGCAATCATCCGAAGCTGGAGGGCGTTAATCGGGAGAACGTTGTCAAGCTCTTCGCCTTTTTGCTGCAGTACATCAAGGACATGTTCGAGGATGCCAGCGAGCGGGACATTGGCTTGCACTTCCAGCTGGTGTCGCAGCTGATGCCCCAGCTGCATGACCTGGTCCATCTGAACTCTGAGCGCATGTCGAACACTTTGTTGGACCTGATCAAGGAGAAATACGCCGAGTACCGCAAAAATCACAAAGTCTATCCCACGCTGGACACACTGATCTACTTTAAGCTCGTCTCCAATCTGTATTCCACCTCGGACTTTCGACATCCTGTGGCTACGCCAACGTACATCTTCATGCAGCAGATGCTGTCCAGAGCGCGCGTACGCACTCGGCAGGACATTGCCATGGGACTGTTCGTAGTCACCATTGCTCTGGAGTTTGGCTCCCGATCCAAGCGCCTACTTCCCGCTATTTTCAATTTCCTGCTGGGCATCGTGCACCTGGCCATACCCAAGCGACAGCTGGAGCAGCTGGAGATCGCGCCGCCCTTCGAGCGAGATGGACCTTTTAGCAAACTCTTGGCCATTCCAGCGACGAGCGACGCTAAAGCGCTCCAACCACAAAAGCTTCAGCCTGCGGATCTGGTCACACAGACGATCAGCCTGGACTTCAAGGTTCGCGCCCTGGACTCAACTCTATGTTTACTCAAGCAAATCTTTGAGGAGCAAATTGGCGAGCACACTGGAGCCTGCTATTTAGCTGCTCCCTTTTTGCCACTCATCGAACAGCTGCCGATGCATCTTTATCCTGAGCACGTGCAGCAGCACTGTGCCGAAGCAAAGTCCACGCTGAAGTCTGTGTCGGAGCAGAAGATGAAGCCTCTGGCGCCGCCCGATAAAAAGCCAAAGGCCCTGCGACTGCTGGAACCTCGCTTCGAGGTGGTCTACGACGACAAACGCAGACCCAAGATGTCCAAGCAGAAGGAGGAGCGCGCTAAGCTGCTGCACAAGATCAAGCGCGAGAAGAAGGGCGCCATTCGGGAGATACGCAGGGACACGGCCTTCGTGCAGGATCTCAGGCTCAAGCAGCAGATGCAGAGGTGAGTGTGAAGCATATATATATATAGAGAGAGAGAGAGAGACATTTTCTCAATTCTATAAATTTTCCATTGCAGCGATAAGGAACGACGCGAAAAGGTTAAGCGCATCTACCAAGAGGCCTCCGTCCAGCAGGGCGAACTCAATGAATTGGCGCGCTCCAAGAAGCGTAAGAAGTTCTAAGTTCCAGTTGTCCATAAAATGTGCAGACGCAAATGATGTTATTTTTAACAATTTTAATAATTATAGAAACAAAAACAAAATCCAAATTGTTGTGTCTAGGTCTAGGTCTAGGTCTGCTGCTCCGAAATCTGCCGGCAGCGCAACGTCGCCGCCTCCACCGCGCCAGCCACAGCCGCACGAAAACCTGCAAAGTCCAAGCGATAAGAGGTGTCTCTTTATCAGCATCAACGTCATCGTGTCATTCATTATTCATTTACGTACCTGACTGCTCGAGGTGCCTCAGTGCCGCTGCAGTTGAGCCGGCCGGACTGGTTACGTTGTCCTTCAGCTGGCCGGGATGTGTCTGGCATTCGCGCACCATGTGACCGGCGCCTAGGACTGTCTGTGCTGCCAGGCGGTAGGCCAGGTCTCGGGGCATGCCCATGTGGACGGCGCCGTCGGCCAAGGCCTCAATCATGACAAAGACGTAGGCGGGTCCGCTGCCGCTCAGCGCTGTGACCGTGTCCAGCTGCGACTCGTCGCAGGGCTCGCAGGTGCCGACAGCCTCGAGTAGGCGCTGGGTGACCTGGGCATCCGCATCGTTGGCCTGGCTGCCGCGCACGTACACGGAACAGCCGGAGCAGACCAGTGCCGGAGTGTTGGGCATGACGCGGATGACGCGCGACTGGGACGATAAACTGGACTCGAGGGTCTTCAGTGTGATGCCCATGGCCACAGACAGGAAGAGCTTATTGGCGCTAATGGGTTTAATCTCGGCCAGCACCTTGGGCACAACTTGCGGCTTAACGGACACAAAAACAATCTCCGACTTCTCCACAACGGGCGCGTTCTCCACAAGTGTTTCAATGCCCAGCGCTTGAAAGGATTGCTGGGATATCTTGTCGGCCGGGTGTACACTGGCAATAATGCCGCTGGGCTTGGTTAGACCTGCGGATATGAAGCCTTTGGCCAAGGCTTTCGCCATGTTGCCACCTCCAAGAAACCCGATTTTTCCTATAGATCCCATTTCGAAGAGCGAACGTTGACTGATCTTTGCGCTGTCGAAGCACTGACTGTTTGGTGTTGATCTGTTCCATTGGTAAATCTAGCTCACTGATAAGCAATCTTGTTATTTTTGGTGCGTCGTAATTCCCCTTCTTACCCTTTGAAAGCTCTATGCTTCAACAACAAACTCTACAACGTTTAATCGCATTCGGTTCTTATCTTTTGTATGATTGTATTCGTTTACATATTGCATAGCGTTTTATCAGCTGAGAGGCAACAGTAAATACATTAAGTGGTCAATTACCTATAAGGGCGTAAAAACTATACATCTTATTGTAATCAGCTTAAATAGATTCTATTTTAGCATACAAATAAAATACGTTATTAAATATTCCAATACAAATACACATATTTTCAAATGCAATGCCAAGTTGGCAGCACCAAAAAATACCAGATACCAACGATATATCGAAAGCCAGCGAAACCACATTACCTAACACTGTTTTCATTCGCTTTACAACTTTATTTACCTAGAACGACGTCAAGAGAAATTTTTACAATACTTATTGCAATTTTACGAGCTACATATAAATTTACATTCGATTATATTATAAGTAAGGGATAGAGTAAGCCAAAGTTAAGATCGCACATTAGACTAAGCATAAGGAAAACGCTTCGGATAACACCAACCAGACTCGAATGCAATTTGTATTAATTCGCTGTGCTTGTGTTGTTTTCACACATTTTCGCTGGGCAGCTGTGACCTAGCTGTAATTGCAATTACGATAGCAACAACAAGGAAACACAATTTGCGAGGTGGGTGAGCCAAACAAACAAAAAACTGACGAAAGTTACGACGCACATACACACACATACACAACCAACAGTCCGTGTGCCAGCGCGCATCACGATAAGCAGGAAATTGAATATTGCATTTTTGTGTGTGTGGGCGAATTCTTAAGGAATTCTCCACCCCCAACGCAATAGGCCACGTGTATTTTTTGCACATCCGAGTGTGTGCGTGTGTGTGTGTGTGTGTGTGTGTGCACTTACACAAGTAAACAACCTAACAATATTTTCGTTATCAGCACAATTCGTTAAGTAGAGCAATGTGTGTGCGTATGTGATATATGTCAACATATTTTTTATTGTTGTTGCAACAGTTTCATTTCAAACAGCAGCAATCGGGTCAAAAATTATTAAGCGAAAATGTCCTCGTCGACGGCGTCTGGGTCAGCTTCCCGCAAGCAGCCCACTGCCGTATCCCGCATGAAACAGGATTACATGCGTTTGAAGCGCGACCCGTTGCCCTATATCACCGCTGAGCCGCTGCCAAATAACATTCTGGAATGGCACTACTGTGTTAAAGGGCCCGAGGACTCACCGTATTATGGGGGATATTATCACGGCACTTTGCTCTTTCCACGGGAGTTCCCCTTCAAGCCACCATCTATATATATGCTAACGCCGAATGGACGCTTCAAAACAAATACCAGGCTGTGTTTAAGCATTTCAGGTAATCGATTTAAGGTCCAAAAAAAAAGCCTTTGATGTTCAACTGTTTTGTTTTTCCTCTTAGACTTTCATCCCGACACATGGAATCCTACTTGGTGCGTGGGTACCATACTGACGGGCCTGCTAAGTTTTATGGTAAGGCTACTGCATTATATTGCTGTCTTTCGATGTGGCTAGCTAATCCTCTGTTCACTTTCTAGTTGGAGAGCACACCCACACTGGGCTCTATAGAGTCGACGAGCTACGACAAGCAAATGTTTGCCCAGAAATCGCTTGCATTTAACCTGCGCAACACGAACTTCTGCGAGCTCTTTCCAGAAATCGTCAGCGAGATCAAGCTACGCTTACAGGGTACCCAAGCATCAGGCAGCGGGAGCAAGCCAGGCACGAGCTCTTCCTCACGGCCGAATGGCTTGGCTAACGGCACCGCCGTTCCGAATGAGAACCATAACAAAAATGCCAGATGTGCCAATGGGCAACTGCCATTGCCAACGGATGCCAGCACCAGTGACGGACGAACTGCGGCCGCAGCGGCAAGCGCAGATGTTGCCAATGGGGGCGCCACAGCGCTTAAGAACAGCACACGTAATTCCTATTTAAATTGGCAGTCGATCTATTCGAACCTGGTGATTATAATCTGTTTTGCAATATTTGCACTCATTGTTAATTACGTGATCAAGAACCTGAATCAGGAATAGACTTAAATTGTAAGCAATCAGTACTAAATAGCCTCTATATTTATATATATATGAATATGAACATGTATATGCGGATATGTACATTTCAAATAGTTTATTTTAAATTAGACACTTTCCGATCTGCTCGCAGCTATCGTGTTTCATACATATTCGAGATCAATTCCAACTCTATCCCCACAATCAATCCAAAGCCTCGCCCGAGATGAGCTCAAACAAAAGCCATGTGTGCACAGCTTCAAAAGTATTTGCCGACACTGCTTACCCAAAAGAAAAATTAAGAAAAGAAGAAAGAAAAAAAATGAACGTAAAGAAATCCTCATCGAAGTTAGTCTGAAATTATTGGCAATAACGCATACAAATTTTTAAATTTCAACTTATTTGATAAATTGTTTTGTTATGTATTCATAAATAATAAACTAGCATATATTTACATAAATGATAATGAAATTATAAAAGAGTAAAAACTAAATCGGGTTATGTTTGTAAAATAATAATAAAAGAGCAACACAGTACACAAAATAGTACAAGTAAACAAAATATGCAATGTAATTAAGAATTCGAAATTTGTATTTATAACTTGAGGCTGTACGAAAAGTCTTTGTAGACTCTTCTCTGGCAATTCCAATTCCAATTCAATTAAATTTGTTCTCAACTGCGGTAGCTTAATTGACTAACTTTAGCCTAATTACACTGAACCACTAAAGCACCACTGTGTGTGGGTGTGTGATTCATGGTGGCACCCACAGCTAATATCGAATCAAGTCGCCACAAAGTGCACCACGAATCGAAGGAGTCCTGTGGATAACATTTGAAGTCCGGTCAAAATAACAGTCAAAAGAATGCATTTGGCTCACGAAGTTTGCGGACAAACTCTCTCGCCTCCCTGCCAAAGTTGATAATTTAACTAACGTAAATTTCAAGTTCAGGCCACGTCATTGCAGACAATGGCTAAAACTTTTTGCTGCTGCTGCCAGTTGCAACTTTTCAAATTTTGTTTTTTGTTTTATGAACTTGAACAGTAAAAGCTGATTTGCAGCTAAAAAAAAAAAGAAACAGAAAAAGAGAGTCACAAAAGTAAGAAAGCTTGCAAACAATTCAGATGAACGCAACGAAGTGTATATACTCTATTAACTGTATGAACTCATTAAAGCTTAATTATATGAAGGAAACCAAATAATTCTAATAAAAGTATCATATATGACGTAATTGCATAAGCTAAGTCAGCTGTTGAGTATTCTTATTGGGGATGCAAAAAGGAAGCGAAGTTGATTTAGAAATAGATAAACAAATAGATTTACTTGATTAACTTTTACCTAGACTAGACGAAACGAAAAATCAATCAGATACTGAAAGTACGCAAAAATTGCTTGAGCTACTTTAAATTGATTTTCTTTATATACGAGGGCAGTCACAGATGTAACCAAATTGACTGTTAGAGGATGATTTTATTAAAAAAAAAACTTTGCTGAAAAATTACTTTGGTGGTGAATTATCTTCGATTTTATAATTTGAAAGTGACTTGGTTGTATAAGACTTGCAAACAATGAAGAGGTGGAGTCTGCGGTTGATGAATATTCCACAAGCTAGACATATCATAGCATCGAAGCAATTGCTTATTGCTAGGGAAAACGTATTTTTGCTCTATAAGAGCTTATGTTGAGAAATTAGGAAAACTGTATCCCAAATTCGTTGTATTTTCTTTGTTATCTCAGATACTTTTGGCACTGTCATCATATACATTTCTGCAGAAGCTTGGATTAATGTCAATTTGTTTACATTCCATTACGATTTAATACATTTACAGTTGCGACAACTAATGAGTTCCAGGTGAGGTGTATTTCAAGTTGTTCATTGCTCAAATCCCAATTTATTGTAAAGCCTTTGATATTTGCACATATGAAGACTTGCTTTGCATTTGCTAAATGATCGTTAAATAATTAATAATATTTAAATTAAAAATATATTATATTTACATTAAATAAACATTAAAAGTATAACTTTTACATTTTCGCTTAACATACTTAACAATTTTAACACTTACCAACAGGCAGAAGAAGAGGAGACGCACCGCGCTGCACTGGACGACTGACCACCAAGAAATGAAGAATGCGACTGAAGCTGAGCTGCAGCAGGCTTGCCTTTATATAGGGCGGCGACAGCTCCACTCAAGCCAAGCTCAGCTCTTGAGCCTCTTTCTGAGTCAGTCTTCACACTAGATCATTAGGCGACCAATCAGATCACTTTCTGCTGCTGCTGCTGCAAAAAGCAGCTCTTCTGATCTGCAGCTGCCTTTATATAGGGTAGCGAGACTACCACTCGAAGTCGAGCTCAACTGTTAAGCCTCTCTCTGAGTTAGCGTTAGCCAAACTCTCTATCAGTTAGCGACCAATCAAAGTATTTTCTGCTACCTCTGCTGCATACATATGTAAACTAACATCTCCTCTACAGAAAGACGGTACAGAGAGAGAGAGAGAGATAGAGGCAGAAAAGGTACTATCATGCACATATGTATGCACATATATTTCTGTGTGACTGATATAAGTGCAGCTGTTGCTACAAGTGTAACTAAAAAGAGACCCACTAGATGAAGGTTTATTAGGGGCAGCGATAGCTTGTCAGCTCATGTATGTGTTTAGCTGGGAAAGGAGCCTGCTCACTGAGCAAGAAATGTATGTAAGTGTGTAAACTTTTTGCTTGGAGTTCATTTTAAGTGGGCACCAAGCTGGCGACAAGTTCGGACAGACAGACTCAGATGGCAGTGCAGCATAGAGCTATTTCCGGCACTCTCTTCGATGTACAGGCGGAAGTTGTGCAGTTTTTGCTCGTTTGCTGAGGAGCTGCAGCGCCATTCGCTTGGGTCAAGCTGCTTATGTGCTGAGAGTTCATTGTGCCACAAAACTGGACCACAGATGATGAGCCCATCAATTTTAGAGGCGGTCAACATATGTACAAAGGCTCCTCACACACACACACACACACACACACACACACACACACACTAACAGACGTTATGTTGGCTTAAGTGCACAACAAATGGTAGCAGCACATTAGACGGCCATAAATACGGCTGCTGCTTAGGCCAGTGTGTAGCATAACTCCCGCGACTCGAGCTAAGCTGCTTATATTGCGAAAATATGCCCATTGTCTCTTAAATGCCAAAAAGAAGAACAAATGGACCCGGGGCCTAACAGCAGCAGCAACAATAATAACAACTACGCATAGCAACAATAAATGTTCCTTGACTCCTTAACGGTCATAAAAACAGTGGTCAAGACGGAACAGAGAGAGGGAGAGAGAGAGAGAGAGAGAGTGAGGGAGAGACAGAGGGAAAGAAAACATGAACTGGGAGCAGTCTAGTGGGGAGTGCTCGACTAGGAGATACCCATATTATAATATATATGACTATAGACTATATAGTGAATTAGTTGATGTCATTTGATGTCTCTAGCTTTCGGTTATGTATATACATATAAATATGCTAATATAAGTGAAGCTTTCTTTATAGTTTAGAAATGTAAATATGGTTATGGGAAAAACATAAATATAATGTTTTAATTCTTTAGATCTGATATTTTATAAGAATACAGACATCCTTCATACGAATCGATAGACGGACAGAAATAAATCGATTTGGTTGACGTTCATGATCAGCATTACATATATGGGATATTTTAGAAGATCGGTTACTTCTTGTTCTGCGTTTCATTGTTCATACATTTTAATTAAAATATTCCTAGATCACCATTTTTAATTTTTTTTTAAATTTACTTTGGACTTATTTATTACCATTTTTAATGGGTTCAAAGAAATATTATAGTGAGGCTTATATGCTCTTATTATTCTGTTCTGTTTTAGTTTAAAATTTCCTGAAGTAATTATTGCAAATAAGGATCTGGCCGATAAGGCTTAATTAACTATAATCAATTAATTATATTATTAAAATTGTTTACACATCTTACAACATTTCCTATGACTACTTGACGTCTGCTCATCAATGAGTATAAAACAGGGTATAAACAAAAAAGCAGCCAATGGCGGTTAGCGAAATTTGTATGCGCTCACGGCCAACTCCAAAGATAAATATAAATAAAAATAAGAAATGCAATAATCATTAAACATGCCTCATTGGCGGAGCATGTGTGCAGCCATGTGTGCGGCCAAGGGCCGTGGACTTGACCAGGCCGACCGAATGCCCGATAGACATGAATGAAAATGTGTGTTAAATTATGTAAGCAATATACGCTTATATCTGTTTGCCCGTGCAATAAACGATAAAACATCTACTTAATATGCGGAGGACATGCAAAAATAGCCAAAGCTCCAATGTATTTCGCTGTGCGTAGGTGCACTCGTTGTTGTTGTTGTTGTTGTTGTTGTTTTGATTAATGCATAATCAAATCAGCATCAGCTGCGTGCGAGGCTTCACTTGCCAATAAAGAAATCCACTTGATATTAATGCTCATATATACAGATGCTATAAAATGAAACAAAGCAATGCAAGAAAGGTAAATATTACTGATAAGAAATGCAGATTTTCTAAAAGGTTATTCTTATGCATTAATGGCTATTATATGATCGAAGAAGACATTTTATTACTCACTGACGATATAAAGAGAGTATATTGGTTTTGTGTAATGCCCATTGTATTATTCATCTATATTCTGTTCGAAAGTATATCCTTGTGGATCTGCATCTATTATGACAACAAAGATTTATTGAAATTTAATTATTCTGATTTTTATGGAACAAATATTTACTATATTATAATATGATGAATATTAATAATATTTTATATCAGCTTATTTGGGATACATTAAAAAAAACGGTTAAAAAATGTTCTTTTTTTCCTATAACTTCTTCTTCAACCATTATAACTTCTCCTTCGACTTCTACTAATTTTCTTGTATCTCAACATCTGTTGGACATGACCTTGAATTCCCTTTGCTAGGTAATATTTTTGTCGGCCTTTCTGAGCTTTCAAAATAAATCTCTCTAATGGCAAAATATAAAAATACTTGCAATCTGTTCTGTGGCTGACAAAGAGAGGTAATAAATGTAAATAAATAATATTAAATATACATATGCAAATTTCTGTATTGATTTTCTCTTTGATTAAAATATGTGTATTTTGAATAAACATATGTTTTTATTATATATTTTTTTTATTAGAGGCAATATATATATGCATATTCAAGTGTTTCGTATTTTCAAGTTATGTAAGATTTTCAAATATTTTCATTTAAGAAAATCCGTTGGCCTGATCCACTGAATTACTGTTAGTCTTTCGCCCCGTTTTCCGTCTTGTTAAGCCACTGGCCACGCCATCCCCACGCCACGCCACGCCCACTGGTCACCAATGGTCGTTTGCTGACGGAAACTGAGCACTTGGACTCTAATATATTGCCTCATGATGTGCTTTATGTGCTGCACAGTCCCCGAGTTGTTGCTGACGTTGTAAATTGTGCAATTTGCAATGGTAACGAAGCTTGGGCTGCCAACTGCCCTGTCGCCAGCAAGTTGGCCTCCAGTCAACCACTGAACCACAGAGCCAGGGAACCACAGAGCCACAGTGAACCAGTGAACCACAATGCTATAAATTTGTATTAGACTGCTTCAAATGCTCGTTCCGTCAAATTTGAATTATGAAGTTGGACTCGCAGTTTGTGTGCTCGCGCGACTAATTACCAAACAGAGTTGACAGCAATCAACTTGCCATCAATGAGCATTTTATGGGCCTGTTGACCCGTTCGAAATATCGGGCGAAGAGGGCAGTAAAACGGAGTATATGTATGCATATATATGCATGTCCTATATATAGGAATTTAATGGCTGTTGAACGGCAATGAACTCGCTTGGGCAGCTGTCAGCGTCAAGTTGTTATTGCCCTAGCTTTAACAAATTATGAGCTCGAATAAAAGTGGCTAAAGCTACGACAACAATATGCAACACAACGTGACACGGAGTACATAAGTGCCTAGCACAGTTGGCCAGCTCCTGAGTTTATGCTGCTGTTTTTTTCCTTTTTATACTCTGTTCCCAAAGGGAAATAGAGTATATTGGTTTTGTTCAATGTTCTTCTTGCTGGACTGGAAATTTATATGTATACCCTTGAATTATAAAGTGTCAAGATTTTTCTAATACTCCCAATAGGGGCGTTGTCAATCAGAAAATGCATTGTCCTCTATGACAGAAATCATATTAATTTCAGAGTTAGGCAGTTTGGATCTCAAATGATATCATTCATACATCTAGTTCACATCAGTTTACTCTCATATCTTTATAACATTGATCACACATACACTTTTTTCTTAATTTTCTGTTAATTTATCATTCAGCAGTTTTAAAGTTTCACACCGAAATTAAGCCCTTAATGTTATATAGTCTTATCAAAAAAAAAAAAAAAAAAAAAAAAAAAAAACGCTGCCGTTGACCACCTATGATCTCAATATGGCGTATATATCTACACCCATTGGGGCTGCCAACCAGGTAAAACTGTATCTTTAACCGTTTTAAAGCTAGAAAGCTGAGGAAGTTAATGTTACGATTCTATAAACATATATGAAAATTATATGTTGATATGAAAATTGAATGTCCACAAACACGGGTGTGGCAAATCACCAGCAAAGTTCAAATACTATATGCCGCTATGGGAACAGAGTAACACGCAGTCGGTTACGCTCGAATGCAACGTTCTTACTTGTTTTTTTTTTTAGCCCATTTCAGCCCACGCTCTACTTGCGCAGCTCGACCGTGTGAGTTTTTCAAGTGCCGTGTTTGTTGCCACTCTCATGTCGCTGCCATACTATGCCCATTGTGTGTGTGTGTGTGTGTAGACTTCGCATTGAATTAACTTGAGTGGCTGCCGAGACCAAGGACGGGCCAATGCTGTGGTCAGCTCTTGGCATTTATGAATCAGCCTGTCAGCCCTGAACATTTGTGAAGCATTTTCATTAACTCTGAGGATTATTTAATTTACAGTTTTCATAATTTGATTAGAAGCAAACATACTGGCATTTTTTCAGTCTCTTTAAAAGTAGATTGACGGTACAATCGAGTTAGAGGGCTGGCTAAGTGATTACTTCAAAGTTGATCTGCTGCGCTCTGTCTGGCTCAAAGTATGCAAACTCCATGCTAACTAAATACAGTGTAGAAATAAAATTATGATAAAGTCAATTTGCAAGCACAGATGCAGCACGCACACTTGTTGCACGCCTGTTGCGTCGTCCTCGCTGCAAAGTAAAGTTATTAAAAGTTTTTGAATTAACAAAGCGGCGACAACGCACTAAATGACGTCGACGATGCGCCAACAGCGCAGACAACGTTGTCGGCCAGGGACTGCATAAAATGTGAATTAAAAGCGAATAAAAAGACACAAACTTAATTTATGCGAAGCAGCCCGAACCAACAACAGCACCAGCAACAGCAGCAGCAACACAGCAACCTCTGCTGCAACTATATAATTGTAGCCAGTCGCAGTTTTAGCCCAGTTACGCGAGCAGCAGCTGGCGTTGGGGCCAATAGTTGAAACTGTCAGTGGGCGTGGCGCGAGCTCGAACTTTGTCCGGGGCCCTGCGGAAAACGGAACTGCGAACGCAATATTAGATTCAAATGCATTTCCCTGCCGGTCGACACCTCTCGCATCCGGCTGCAGTCCGCTGCCGCCGCTGCCTCTGCCTCTGCCCAGTGTTCGGAAATGAACAACAAACTTTCGAATTGAGTTTTCCGCTGCTTCCACAGTCCACAGTCGCTGCCAGTTGGAGGCGGTGTCGGACAAAGTTTGAACATAACATTTGTTGTTGTTTATTTTGTAGCTTATCCATAAAATACAGCCGAGCGGATCTGACCGATGTCGAAGCCACCGCCAAGGCGGTCCTTCGCTAATTAAGCCCCGTTGTTGGATATTGCAGTTAGCATAAATTTGACAAAGCAAACTCAATTAATTTGGCAAATTGTTTGTAACAAATCCGAAACAACAACCAGAATCAAAGCTCATAAATAGCCAACAAATTAAGGAGTCAAATAGTACGATGTATGTAAGTAATTCGGAATCGAGACTGATGCCGGGTCTTTGAGTCCAGCCTCGCAGCGGGTGAGCCAAGATGATAATGATGCCATTTGCTGCCCAGACGGAAACCAAATGGCAACAACAAAGGGCGGCCAGGGCAATAATGAAAATTGGACAGCGGTCGAAGACAAAGCGGAAGTCAAAGCTGGACAAAATATATACTTTCTATTTTTTGTTTGTTGCTTTTGTTGTAGAAAAATGCCAACAAAGCGAACCGACAATCAGCACAAGCAATAAACTGTGATACCAAAAGAAAGGCAGAAAGGAAAAAAATATATAAAACATACAAAAAGCGGCTGAAAATGACCTCGAGAGATTCGGTCTAAATGAAACGAAGCGCCAGCAGAATTCTTACTCTTCCGATGGACTGTGTGTTTGAGTGTGTGTGTGAGTGTGAGTGTGTGCTCGAGGCATTAGCTGCTAGCCATTTCAATCAATTTACTTACTCACACACACACACCATACAGGCACTATGTATGAGCATTCAGATAGTTCCACATGCCTGATGGTATTTGCGAGACTTTCTTCATATACCCTGTAATCGGTGAGGGTGTGCAGGGAGTTTCACGCAGTCAGAAGGCCTCTCTCAATATGATGTATGCTCTGTTTAGTTCTTATACATAATTCAGTGTAGTTAATATACGACATAATTTTAGTTGATTTAATAATATACTAGACGATGTCCTGTAATGAAAAATTATAATACAAGTATGTACAGTACGTGAGCAAAAGTGAGTTTATGAAGGTTTTATTTTCTATCTCTTTGAATTTATCTAATTTTTTCTGGCTGCTTTATTCTATTAATTAGGAATACTACAATATAATTTATAAAAAATAATAAATTATAAATAAAAAGTAATTTGACGATTTGCTTGAATCGTACGTTCGTTTTTTATGAGCGACGAAAGTCAATTCTTTTGAATTCATCTTAATTTTTTCTTTACTTACTTGATTACTATACTACACTACACTATACTACACTACACTATACTACACTACACTATAATTAACAAAATATAAAAATATATACTTGCATAGTTTGTTTCTGTATAAGTGACGAAAGTCAATTTTGTGAGCATCCACTCTACTTTTGCCTGCTACTGTATATACTTTATATTATTTATATTATATTATAATTACTAAATACAGGACATCTTCTAGTCATTCCTTGCTCAGTTCAAAGCCCACTCGGCTTCATTTCTTTTTATAAATGGGCACGTGAGCAGCTCCCTAAAATTCGTTAGCCGGAAATAGCAGCCATGACGGAAACGAAGACACATTGTTGCTCTGCTAGGACGCTGTACGCCGACTGTCCAATGTGATTGAGTATGTATGTGTGTGTGTATATGTTTGTTTCTGTGTCTGGATCTAAGTATATAAAACTGTGCTGTGCACTGAAGCAACCTAAGCAGTTATTTGTCATCTAGCAAACGTTTCAGAATGCCTAGTGGAAGCTTTTAACTATGTATATATGTGTGTGTGTGTCTCTGTATCTCAGCAAAACAACGGAAGTCAAAGAAAGTTATTCAATTTACTATGAAATACTGTCCTCACGGTTGATTCGCTTCATTTTTAGTCCCTAATCCATTCAAATCCTCAAACGGAAACCAAATCTGCAAAAGCAATGAAAGTCCAAATAACAATTTTCTTATATTATATGATTTATGAAAACGCAGACTTTTACATAAATATAACATAAGATGTTCTATTTGCTATTTGCGGTAACAAGCAACACTCAAGTTCAAATCGTTCATCGATTGGGTCAAGTGCCCAATTAGGTTGACAAATTGTCGTGATGTTATATGATTATTATGGGCATTTAACGTGTATGTAATGTATTTATATAACGTATATTGCTGAGCACAGCTGTTGTTGATATCCATTACGAAAGAGGTGCTTTTATTATTGAACAAATTCAAGCTAAGCCCTAATTACTGAGGTAATTCGTTTCACCTTTAGACAGATAGAGAGGCAAGTCTTAAGCTACGTAAATGAGTCGAGTTCTTTGTTAATGAAATAAGTGAGATTCTTATCTAAAAGCCCTTGGGCAGCGTCCCTGCAGTGTAATCTACATTTTTTTAGAAATTAAAAAACTATATTTGGTAGAAGGGGTCCAAAAAGGGGATGGTGCGGAGAAAAGTTTTTTGTTTTTTTTTTTTTTTTTTTGTGTAAAAAATGTTTGTGTTTTGTTTTTTTTTTTTTTTTTTTTTTTTTTTTTTTTTTTTTTTTTTTTTTTTTTTGTTTCGAAAAAAAAAAATTATAAATATTTTAAAAAAAATATTTATTAAAAAAAAAAAAAAAAAAAATTATTTTTATAAATAAAAAACTTTTTTGTGTGTGTGGGTTTGAGAAGAAGGGGGAGAAAAAGGGGGGGGGCCGCAATAATAATACATATGTACTCTATAACATTAAAATAATACAAATTTCAAGAAACTGTTTACCTTCAGTGTTAATAGAGCTTTCAATTTAAAGTAAAGAAAAATATATAGAGTTTTGAGATTTCTCAATCTAACGCATTTAATATATATTAGATATAGATAGGATGCAGCTATGCTTCATTTCTTCTATAATAATTAAACATTATATTCAACACCAATGCACTCTTAAATATCCTCGATTTTTCCAAATGATCTCGAATATCAGACACAAGACACAGATGCCAATGCATATCCAATAACCCTTTATAAATATCATATAGTCCTGTATATTCATGCTGACAAGCGTGTTATTTTCCGGAATGACGTGGATGAGACCCGTTCGTGCCGCTTTCATAAAACTTATCTCTTCCCATTTGTCGTAAACGCCAGTCAGGCGGCTGAACATGTAGAACTGAAATAACCTATCCCTAAATGGCGAGTTGCGACCCATGGGAATCTGTCTAATGGTGTGCGAAGTGCAGAGATTTCGCCCGAGCCGACGAAACACTGGACGATCAAGTCGAGATTGTTGGAATGCGGCAATGCTCCAAGCGCCATCGCTGGCGCAGTAGGCGTAGCTGGTATTGAGACTGTTCCGGTGGCGTATCAGAGTGGACGAATTGACCACCAGGAGGCGTGGCTTCAGTGCCATCGGTAGCACTCCGTTTGTGAAGTACATTTCGACCTCCGCTTGAGTGACCATGATGCGCAGTGGACTCCTCAAGAAGTCGGCCAGCGAATGGATCTGCTCTGGCCTGCTATTGAAGCTGATTGCCCTCGTTAGGGCTCCAGTTCTCTCATTCCACAGTATGAAGAAGCTCAGTAGAATGGCCATGTGCACCATTTTGTAGGGGTTCGTAAAACGTCTGAACAGACTTCCGTGCACCGGCTGCATATTGCACACGGTCATGGCCAGAAAGAATCCTTGGCTGCAATCGTGGGCTGCCAGCTGCCAGCCCAGCATCAGCAATGGCAATATCACCAGCAATAATACTCCATTGTTACGGGAGATAAAGGTAACGAATCTTTCCATCGCACGCACATTAATCACGGGCACCATGATGCAAGTTTTCGTGGGATTCATGATTATAATGCCTTCGGCCTCCTCTGCTTTCAGTATTAGTTGCGTAAACGGATGCACGCCGATATCGATGATGCCACGAGCAGGCCACGTCAGCGTGCGATTGTGATAATTGAACCTGTTCACATCAGGTGTACGCTCCACCCGCAGAGTACCGTTGCACTTCTCTACGAAGCCGGCCACAAGCTTGCCAATAAGTCCATCTAGCTGACCATTTGGCAGCTGGAAATGCATTATATATATTAATATATTATGTAAATGATTTTATTTTATTTTTTAAGTTTTTTTATTTTATATATTAATATAAAATATATAATATTTTGCTTATTTTTTTAATTTTTTATTTTATATATTAATATGTTATATATAATATTTTATTTATCTTTTTAATTTTTTATTTTTTTTTTATTAATATATTATATAAAAATTATATTCCCTCACTTACCAAGAAAGCGTATGCCAAATCCTGAAAGACGGGCACTCGAAATTCATAGCCTTGCACATCATCGATGTCTATGGCTTCCCAGTTGAAGTCGACGCCAATGTCGGTTACATTCATAATTTTGATCTTGGGAAACGGCGTATAGCTAAAGATCTCGTTATATGTAGTGAAGCTCCCATTGTTATCTACGATCTGCTGATACGTTAAGGCTACGTTAATAAAATGATAGCGCCAGCACCAACGGAAGAACGTATTTATCTGCTGCATTGAAGGCTTCTGCTGTTTGCCCGAGGCGAGAATGAAGAGAATTCGCAGATCATGACGACCATCCAGCATCGCATGGATAACCTTGAACATAGGGTCCTGTTCTACCCTTAGGTTGCGTACGGTGCAAAAGACCAGAGTCCGCTTAGCTATAATACCGGGCAGAGGAACGCTCGTTTTCAGACCATATATGATGAGCGGCAACTTCAGATGCACGGCCAGAAATCGTTCCAGTGAGAAGAAATAATGGTTATTCAGCAAAGGCTTCACCAGCTTCCGATTGTCGGAGAAGGTAATCAACCCATCGAACTTGTGCCGTAAATGCAAATGGTTCGTCAAGTCCTGCACAAAACTCAAATTGTAAAATGGATTATTATCTTGGGCGAGAATCGAAACGGGCGTGAACACTCCACACAACAGGCAGAGAGCCACCAGATTGGACCACCTTTTCGACAACATTGCACTCGTTCAACTGAAACCAGCAATTAGCTTAACCCATATATAAATAGTGAAAGTTCAGCTTGATTTGTAAAACTCATGTGATCTAATGAAGGGATTGACTATAGCGGGACGTATTCTATTTAGCTAATTGCGTCATTAATGCTAATCAGCAAAATGTGTTGAGTCATTGCCTGAAAGGGTTCAACTTTAGTCTATAAAAGCTGTGTAGACTGAGAGAGACCAGGCGTGAAATTAAATTTGGAACAGAAGGAATTAACAAGCTGCTTGATATTTACAACCAGCATCTGTGCTACAATATTTGATAATATTTGTGTTTAAAGAGTAGACAGAACCCAGTAGCATAACTATTCATGCAGACTCTTCAAACAGCAACAGGAAAGCAAACAAGCTGCCATATTTACCTTATCCTAAGTATGCCCAACAATGCTTCTGCTGTGATTTGATTATATATACATACATACATATATCTACAAAAGTGTGTGTTGGCTGTGCAAACAAATCGAGTAGCTGTCAAGCAAACTCACAACATATACTGTCCGAGACAACGTCAATATGTTTAGTCATATCATAATCCATGGCATGATTTATTTGCGCTTTTCAATCGATGCTGCGCTGTGTTATTTTTTTTTTATTTTTTTTTTTGAGGAGCTCTAAGCTTGTTCACCAAATTAATGCATTGTTATTAAGATGAGGCAAAAAATTGGCAACATCGTGAGCTGCTGCTGCTGGTGAGCTATAAATAACGTCACGATAAATGTCCAAGTGCTGTGGAGGGCAACGCTGAGTATGTGTGATCTGTGTGCGTCAGTCTTTGCGTCTCTTTTCTCTCTGCCGCGTACAATGAGCGAAACGTGCGGCTCGTTTGTCACGTGCCGAGTCAGTAAATTGCAATAAACTCAAACCAACATGTGTCCCGGCGACATTTAATAGAAATAAGTGCGAAACGAAGGAGAACACAACTCAGCTGCCACATATATATTTTATATACTCGAAATTGTCACCTTTATTTTCCTTGTTTCATCCGTTTTGGTATTTATCATGTTTGCTTTTGTCAACCGAATCGAATGTCGACTGCTGAATACATCTTGTGACAATTCTAACTGAATATCTTATGTTCTCTTCACTTTGCCTACAATAAAAGGTTGCAGTCCTCATGTTGTATAAAAAGTGGGTTTAATCTCCAATTTCCATTCAAATGGGAGTTCTTTACTATGAATCAAGTCATATTCCAAACTTTTTGCTCAAAATACAAACAATAACAAGTAAGAGTGCTCTGGTCGAGACTGCTCGACTAGGAGATACCCTGAGCCCTGTGAAGAGTCAATATTCCAAAAACTCTACGCTTTTTTATGCATACATACAAACAACACATACACACACCATATGCACGCACGCATAAGCGCACGCTCTGACAACTGCACATTTTGATTTTATAAGCATTTATATTTAAGTCGTTTTTAAGGCCTGGTTTGTACATCGCTTGAGCTAGAGGTTTCAAATTTAATCAAGAGACCAGAAAGAAGAGCTGAAAAAGAGTTAAGGTTAAGAAGAGGATATGTGAGTTTGCATATGTATGCAGCAGAGGCAGCAGGAAATACTCTGATTGGTCGCTAACTGATAGAGAGTTTAGTTTACGCTAACTCAGAGAGAGGATTATCAGTTGAGCTCGACCTCGAGTGGAAATCTCGCTGCCCTATATAAAGGCAGGTGCAGATCACAAGAGCTGCTTCTGGCAGCAGCAGCAGCAGCAGAAAGTGCTCTGATTGGTCGCCTTATGATCGAGTGTAAAGATTGACTCATAAAGAGGCTCAAGATTTGAACTTGATTTGAGTGGGGCTGTCGCTGTCGCTGCCCTATATAAAGGCAAGCCTGCTGCAGCGCAGCTTCAGTAGCATTCTTCATCTCTTGGTGGTCAGTCGTCCAGTGCAGTGCAGTGCTTCTCCTCTTCTTCTGTCTGTTGGTAAGTATTAAAATTGTTAAGTACGTTAAGCGAAAATGTAAAAGTTATACTTTTAATGTTTATTTAATGTAAATATAATATAGTTTAAATTTAAATATTATTAATTATTATAACGATTATTAAGGTAATGTTCAGTTAGCATATGCAGAGCAAGTCTTCATACTTCATATGTGCAAATATCAAGAACTTTAGCAGTCCGTATCAGCGTTAAGGCTATTTTTTAGTCAGGCAAGCCCGACTAGCACGTCGACTTCCCCTCTAACTCTGTGTTGTTTAAATAAAGCTATGCTTTTAGTAATTTATAGTTAGGCATTTAATTTGTATACATTAACTAGAAAACATAATAAAATGCTATTTACATAGCGAAGTTTCGTGTAATGCATACGGAGATTACGTAATCTTTAGATTTTGGATGCCACGCCCCATTCACTTCACAGGGCTCAGGGTATCTCCTCGTCGAGCAGTCTCAACTACAGCACTGTTACTTGTTTTAATATAATTCTTGAGTTACTGAATTAAGTTTTTTCCGATTGCTGTGTTCCTAGTGCAAGAATCAAGAATACATTAATTCTTTATCAGACGAGACTGCCCATACGTTTGTGTATATTCTAAGACATTGCACTAAACCGATCTACGCATTTAACTTTGTGAACACCTCTATTAATAATGATGAAGTTGTAATTCCTTATCTCAGTTTTTCAACTATTGCAAAGTAAATAAATCTGATCTGCAAACAGGACAAGTGATTTTTATTCACCTCGCATAGCTCGGCAATACAAATCCCCAGAGAGCCCTATATGACAGTGAAGGCAATTTGTGAAACCATTGGAAAGCATTTTACATCATCCAATGGCATCCTGTGGTTCTTAACTGCCGGAATGCGACCGAAATCAAAAAATCCAATTATGCAGAAGCACGTATTTTCCATTAGGCAAACAGCATTTCAGCCGCGAGTCGCCCGGAGGAGGAGCGGCGAGTGGCCAGGATCAACGGACGTACACGATAGGCGCAAGGTGAGCGTTTAAAAGTTCTGTTTAATGAATATTGCCTTGCCTCTCTTGTTTTGTATTCTGCTGACAATTAAGGCTATTATTATAGTGCCGTCAGCTGATGCAGAGAGCGCCGAGCCAGTTGAGCCAGTCGAGCCAGCCGAAGCCATTAAATGCAGTTTGGCCCGAAAGTCGACCCGCACCTGGGAGCCTCGTCTCGGCATTTGCTCACACATGA
This sequence comes from Drosophila meridiana, assembly GCA_035045185.1. Taxonomy (NCBI): domain Eukaryota; kingdom Metazoa; phylum Arthropoda; class Insecta; order Diptera; family Drosophilidae; genus Drosophila; species Drosophila meridiana. The sequence continues at coordinate 10,127,732 of JAWNPF010000055.1, forward strand.
CAGCGCACTTGACATTTCAATTTCCGTGTAGAGCAACTACGATGTGTACCAAAGACAATGCTAGCAACAATAACAACAATGCCAACAAATAATAAAAAGAAATAGAGAGAGGGAGAGAGAGAGAGAGAGAAAAGCTGTAGCCAATTTCATGCGGGCGAAGTCGCAAAGTTGCTTTCAATTATCCAGTCAGGACACGCTTGCTGCTTTTGTTTTTGCTTTTTGTTTTTCTGTTCCTTTTTTCTTTTCTATCATTTTTTTTTCTCGTATTTTTGTTTTTGTTTTTTGCATGCCCGACACGCGCCCAACTTGAACTTTTTCATAGTCCAGCTGCAGTCATGAAGTCTATTCACATTTTACGCTTTGTTGCTGGCCCGAAACCCTCTCAGTTGTCTGCCCTGCCCTGCTCTGCCCCGCCTGGTTGACTGCTGCACTTTATTATGCTCACAGAAATATAAGACGCACTGCAGCGACAAGTAGCGGGCGTAGCGCCTGGAGTGGGGCGACGGTATCTGCAGTAACTCGGCGCAGGTGCAGCGACCACTTCACCTGAAGTGGACAGGCAAAGCTGCCAAGTGGCATTAATAACAAAAGCCCGTTGAGCTAGCTACTGGGATAAGCAGGCAGGTAAAAGTGACTTCAAGATGGGATATATATATGTAGAATACTATATATACCTATATGTATGTCTCTTTTACAATTCGATTGCTTGTTCTTTAAGTTATGCTAATTTACTTTTATCGCATCGTCGGTAAAGTCAATTTAATTGTAATTTTCCACGCGCAACGCATTTTAGTTTTATTTCCGTCAACGCTTTTCAATTTAGTCTACAGCCCAGCGTCGCCTTTGCCGCATTTTCATGAGAAATAATTTAATTTGCCTTTTCCACTTCGACGTCCACTTTCCAAACTTTGCTTTTCCTTATTTCCTTTGCGACTGTAGTTGTCTGCTGCGAGTCGACTAAGCGCACTCCCGCTCCGCCCGGCTGTCGTCCACGTTTATATCATTTGAAAATTCAGCGCTCGTACATTTTTTCATTATTGAAAAGGCGCGCAAGGAAAACTCGAGACGGACGCGCATAAAACTGCCATTGAATGTAGCTGCTGGCCAGGCGGTTGGAAATAATGCGGCTTGGGCGCGAACTGACACACACCACACCACGGGCCACGCCCCGAACTCTCGACTCCAGCCGAGTGGCCTTTAAGTGGAAAAAAGGTTTTGTCATGGCTAAGCACTTTTCAAATTCACAAGGGTCGCCGGCAGCTGTTGCCCACTGGCCACAAACCGCATTACGGTCTATGGCTATAACAATGGCTCGCAGCTCAGAGAAGTCCGGTTTTTGGGCTAGTTGTGCATGCTGCGATGATTGCTATCATTATCGGTGAACTAAGCTAATTTATATATCCATAAATATATTCAGAATTAGAATTACGGAAAGGGTATTCCGTAGTGACATACCTTTTGCGTTACATGCAAAAGTTTTAACACAATAATTGCCAGAAACTTTCAGATTGCGGCCGTGGAATTTTTACAGACTTTAAAGCAAATAACGGATTAGCCATGAGAGAGTCATAGTTATAAGAGAATATGATTTAATACAGACTCGAATCATAATTTGACTCTTGATATCTCGTATGTAGTAACAGCTTAGCCATGAATATATAATAAAATATGATCTACATACAGACTCGAATCATAATTTGACTCTTGATATCTCGCATATAGTACTTCATCAAACGTAAACGCAACTTGAACTTATTTCGATGAACATTATGAGCCTGGGCTGCCTACACAAACGCAAATCCTTTTCCTGTTTGTCTGCTCTAGCTGGTACGGGCTTTTTATCTGTTGAACAAGACTGCAAATGAAAGGACTCTGTGACAGCAGTATGGAAAAGTTTGACATGCTAACTAGAGAGGCTGGGCGCTGGGAGCTGGGAGTAGCAGTCGAGAGCAGGAGAGAAGCCAACAGTTATAGCAATGAAAGCAACGCATGAAGTTTGATATCATTAAAGACCACTTATGTGTCAAATGCAACAGCCATAGGACGACGGAGGACGGACGAGAAACGCCAGACGACAGACGACAGACAACTACAACGACGACACACTTAAATGCCATTGAAATTGAAGCTCACTTGCCAAGCAATGCTTGCAAAACAGACAGACAGAGAGAGAGCGAGGGAGGGAGAGATATATCCGCTTTCCTCTCACGCTTACTCTACACTCCCATCTCCCTCTCCTTCTCTCTCTGTCTATCTCGCACTGCTTACAGGCTCAAGTCAACTACAACTTGACGCACAAAAGCCGCATCAACAGCCTTCATCAGATGTCATCTGAAGAATGGTTTAGTTTGCTCCATAATCAGGCTATGCATTTTTTTTTTGTTCGCTTTGCTAAGCCACGCCAGACATTATCTGTGCGGCTGACTGATTCGTGAAGCCGACAGGAGACAACAGCTAGGATGGCAGTGCAGGCGGCGCACAGGATACAGGCGCATAATTTTCATAATTGCATTGGCACGCATCAACGGAAATTGCGTGACGCCATCAAGTCGTTGTCAATAATTGCCACAGCAGGAGAAGATGCCTCCCATCAGTGTGAGTGTGCGAGTGTGTGGGTGTGTGTGTTTAATGGAAAATGGATTTGCAAAATGTTAAAGCCACAGCAATGAATTAAAATCAGCGCCTGCATAAATTATGGCACTTTCATTAACAAACAATTGCCCGCTGAACCGAAAACCCCAAAGCCAACTTAATGCAATTTAATTAAGCTTCTCGTTATGGATGTTGGATGGCTGCTCGATGCTCATGTTGTTGCCGTGTAAGACTTGGCGTGAATGATTAATGAGAGAGCGCAAATTTGTCGCCTGGGCAGGTGCATTGCGACTGTTCGACTATAATTTAACTGTGCTCGCAATGAGAGCTAATGAAGCGTACGTTAAACATAGAACAGTTTGCTCTTGCTTTAAAATAGTTCATAACGAACACGTAAGAGTGCTCTAGTGGGGTGCTAGGAGATACCCTGATTCCTATGAAGAGCCAATATTCCAATCATTCTACGATTACATAATACACGCAGCTAACGCAGCGACTGCGCTTGGGCATTTGGGAACTTAATTTTTGAAAAACCTTTCTTACCGATGGATTATCTTCATAAAAATTTTAAAACTTATTAATGACATTCATATGTGTGTATTTTCCAAAGAACAAGTCCCTAGTATCTGATTTATTTCTTTTTAAATTGGGGGCAAATAGCGCGTGGCATCCAAAATCTACAGATAATATAATCTCCGTATTAATGACATGCAACTTCACAGCAAATTTGAAATTTCTAGCTCAAACGACGTACAAACTACAGCTAAAAACGAATTTAAGTGATCGATAAATGACGATAAAAAATGGGATCAGTTATCGAAAAAAAATGATAAAAGTGTATGGTATACACGAATATACATGTACATTTTTCAGGTCTCTTGCTTGCGTACTTTCGAAGATCTCAGAGTTCAGACGAATGGACAGACGGACGGGACTAAATCGTCTCAGCTCGTTGCCCTGATCAAGAATGTATATACTGGACTCTGCCTCCTTATGCCTGTTACAGTCCATTTTCACAAAACCATTATACCCTCATTTTCCATTTTCAATTCGTTCAGGGTATATAAACTGAAAAAGTGAAAGGCATTGGGTGAGTTTTCACTAGAAATTGCCAGCTTTGCTGATGTGGCACCCAATTTGCCAGCTCAACGCGCCAAAAATCTGCCAAAAATCTAATAGTATAATTATAACGAGTGGGCGGCGGTTGTGGTTGGACCAAAAAGTTTTTGCTCTGCCAGGCAAAAGTTGCGAGGAGCACGCCCGAAATTATGCTACACAAATTTTACCTTAAACAATTAACACTTTTGCCAGCTTAAGAGAGGCAGGGAGAGGAGAGCGAGAGGGGGGCTGCAGGAACTGGCGCCCCAGCAGGTTCAACAAGTGTCCGGTTTGGCTTGCCAACGAACTTTGGCTCATGGTTGCCAGGCTGCGTCTAGTAGTTATTGTCCTAGCTGTTGTTCCGGCTCCTTCTCCTCCTCTTTCTGTCCCGCTCCTGCTGTTATAATATAATAAAGCGCTTATTAAATTTTATGCCAGCATTGATATAACAAGCTGCGCGATATGCCCACAAAATTGCTGTCCTGGGCTGCCCGCAACCAAACACTTCCTGTGCCGTGGCATCCACTCCGCACTCTGTTAGTTCCACATCGACTTCTTTTTCTTCCTGGCTGGCGCTGCTCTATTTCTTGCGTTCATGATAATGATGCGGTTTTGTAGGAGCATTTTGTGGGCCACCCGCCCGGGCTAGGCCACTGCGGTTGCAGCACTCAACTTCGCATGCCAGTCTACCACAACGACCACTGCCACCTCCACCGCCTCCTCCTCCTCCTCCTCCTGCTCCTGCTCTTCCTCCTCCTCTTTGGCTCCTCCAGTTGCCCGCTTAATTTTGCCTGGCAAAAGTTTTCGTGTACTGGCAACACTTTCGCCTATGTTGTTATCGTTGTAACTGGCCTTGTTTTTGCTGTTCCCAGCAGTAAGTTGGGGTGTTCGTTGAAAGTTATGTGTATCCATGGGAGACGGAAGCGAGTGTTTTGTATGGCTGGCGCTTTCTGGATGCGGAAAGGTCAAATTTAATAATATGTCAATTGCGACTTTTTAGTGACTCTCTGTGTGTGTGCGTGTGTGTGTGTGTGTATGTGTGTGTGTATGTGGGCGTAATTAAATTTGTTATTAAATTTATATTAAAAATATAAATTAGAAACTTTATATTGAACTGGACAAGAGCTGTTGATTCTACTAAATTAAATATGCTTCATGCTGATTAATGGTTTCACTGATTTAGCAATTTTTCTCTCAATTTGGAAAGTTTAATATATGAAGCTATTAACGTAGAGTTGAATGTGTATTAAATTGGAAGTCATAGATAACTTTTTTTTCGGATTTATAAATCTTAAAATTTTCCTAAATTTTAAGAGCCAGACTCAATTATGTTCGGATAAAGTAGACAGAGTTATATCTTATCCTATCTGAGATATACGTGATTCTGAACTTATTTTTCTCTCTTGAATTATTCTAAGGTTCAATTTCTTTCTTGAATCACTCTGAATTTAAATTTCTCTCATGTATCATATGTAAATAATCATTATACCAGATCTCAGCCAAGTTATTTATTTTTTATTAATTCATAGGTTTTTATCAACAAATTTCCATTTCGTAAAAAAAAATTTCATAGCTCAAAATGAATATGTCTATAGTTAATAGCTCAAAATTAATATGTCTAGATAAGTATATGATATATACAGGCTAGACTCTGTAGGTAATTATCTAATACTCCCGTCTAATAATTTTCATTTAGATCTGACTAAATCCATTTCTAAGTTTAGTAATCAAACTTTAATTTATTACTTCTCTAATATGCAGTTAGACTTTTAACGCATCTATCATAAATTATTTTAATATAACTAATAGCCCCTACTTTACACTTCAGCATAAATAAAACTTGTTTATTAATATTTACACTTAATTTCTACTTAACTAACAACTGCTTGGGGACTCTTAGATAACAACTCTTCTTCTGAGCTTGTCGCAATGTTTCTTCGTAATTTCCTTGAGACCTGCAAATAGACCCACAAAATTAGTTGAGCAGAAGAGAGTCGAAGAGAGTTAAGAGTGTCAAGTAAACGCTTACGAGGCAGTCTGTTATTGAAACGTTTGCAGCTGGCGACAGCCATGAAGCACTGATTGGCGAACTCGAAGCAGCTGCCTCCGTCGCTGCCATATATTGAGTGCGAAAACTTGGGACATTTGATAATGTGGCAGTTGCGCTTGTGTGTCTGAGGCTGTGGGGTGGTTGGCGAGGGCTGAGCAGGTGTGGCTGGAGTGCTGGCAGGATATACGGGGAGTAGCTCCGCATCCGTCGAAGGGTTGGGCGGTTCGTAGATGCTTTGATAGTCTGTGCCCAGTTGATTATTGACCTCGAGTTGGTTTTGGTTCGAGTCATCCACGCCGAGAAAAGAAATTCGCCGATCCGCATCGATATCAGTAGCTGGATTAGAAGTCTCAGGTATTTGACGAACGTCATATAGACAGGAAAACAATTGTATGGATGAACTGGTAGGAGAAATCTCTAGACCAGGCAGTTCCGGGCCTTGGTTTAGTCCCGGTTCGTATGAATATCCCGCGGGCTGCACAATGAGGCCTCGAACCAGACAGTTGTATAAAACGACAAAATTGACAGTCATATTCTAAACTTGTCCAAACTGATGCCCAAGACGAAACTGTGGCTCTTCCGACCGAAACTTGGCGCTTTTATAGTGGCCGTAAAAAGACATAAAGCTCGCCGCGCCAGCTCTAGCTTATAATTAATTCTAACTGCTTTAATTACGAAGAAATAATTAGCCGCTGTACATTAAGCAGATTCGCTAGTTTTAGTGCTCAGCTAAGCAGTTGACATGGATTTGGTTTCTTTTACAGTTCTAAGTTTAAAGCTTTAGAACTTTAGAGTTTTTTCTAGCTCATCGCATCCCATCTTCTGGAAAACTTACCGGAAATAATTTGATCAGATTATCGCATTGATCTTAGGGAGCATCGGGTTCATTTAGTCACTATTGGGATCACTAACTTTTCACTTAAACTATTTCATTATAACATCGTTGGGTTCTGGGTTCTTGGTTCTGGGCAGCACCGTAACAGACTTCTCGTGCAGCGTCGCTGCGTGAACATATTTATATTATACTGTTGGTGAGCTTTGTTTAGCTGTCGGATTATGAATCAGTTTCAGGTTTGTTGGAGTTAACTGATGCCAAAGCCGCCTAACTTGATATATTAAGTGCTGTAGCTGCTAAGTTGAGCACTTACGAGCAATTAAAAACAATTATTGCTATCGCGCTCAACTGTTGGATTCTTATCATGCATTATAGACGGCTGAAGAGAGTTTGAGGTAGAAGATGTTCTATTGCTAGTAATGTAATGGATCTTCTTTAATAAAGACTTCAGAGAGTGTTTGACAAATTGTATTGAAGGCTGGTTAACTAACCTAGATAACTTTAAAATGCTCGTTTTATTTGTAAGTATAAAACCAGTAGGAGAGGTGAGCTACTATAAGACTATTTAAGTTCGTGTTTGAAGAAGATTTATGTACAAAATTATTATTTTTATTTATTATTTTCATCCAGCACAGATGGCAGCTTGGAGCTGAGAAAAATTTGGGTTCTATATATATAAAAAGCTTGTTTGATTTATTATTTTATTTTAAAAAATTGTTGTATACTCAATTCGGGACTTACATGTGTTAAGTAAACGAACACTGAATACAAATCGACAAACCATGAATGACATTAGGTGATTACTTACTTCAAATTAATTTTGATTATTTACTTACAAAAAAAAAAAAAAAAAAAAAAAAAAGAAAAGCTATGAAAACCTATTATCGCAAAAAACATCGAATAATTACTTTTAGCCCACACTATAATTTAGTCATAATTAAATTTAAATGGGTTTATATTTGATAAGAAGTCTCCATCCAAAAACTGTGCGTTTTCAATCATATACTCGACTTGCTTCGTATATAATAGGTTCTAGATTAACGGTCTGCAATGCTGCATCCCAGGTTTGGTTTGGCTTATAACTACTATGTCCTGCCTGTAGGCGGGATGAGCTTCTTAATTTGTATACGCAAAATCACTTTTGAACCATTATATTTCATAACATTATTTTATGATTTTAAAAACTTTATTTCACAAGTGGAAAATGTTACTAAGGTTAGCTGTTAGCTGTTAATAACAATCTATGATAGTGACAATGCAAGTGTCAAATACTAGAAAAGATTAAAATATGTCGTGCAGAACTAGCAGTTGATTGAGCTGGTTATTGATGCCAGGTCGAAACATATGTATTTCTTCGACTGTCGGAAATATCTTCTTCAGCCACTCTTATTTCCCTTTAAAAAAAATATATATATATACATATATACCCTTCACAACAATTTTCAATAGGTATAGAAAATATACTTATATATTTATCGTTTTATTAGAAACTTTTTTTCAGATTTCGACAAAGCCTTTCTATTAGCATTAGCATATCCCACCCAACGGCAGCTAAGTGCATTTAATGTATGTGTGGAATGTGTAAATTAGATGCCGATTTGCCGATTTGTTATTAAAAGCGCCCATTAGTTATACTTTGGCGCTATAAAATGCGCGCATACTAATACAAATGACATTCAGGCCACAAAGCAGCGCCGGGCAGGGCCGTAAATCTAGAATTAAATGGCGAGATAAGCGAATTGCGTAAATTATCTCGTTTTGTGTTGGCCAAGTTCACACAATACAAATTGCAGAGGAGTCGTCGAGGCACCAAAAGGCAACACAAAAGCAACAGGACGCCAATACACACACACGCACACACAGTGAATGTAGTTGTATTAGTATGACTGGGAAGGACTTCAATAGCCCCATTGTGCGGCCGGGTGTATGCCTCCGGCTGTTACGTGGCTCCTCTGCTGATGTGCACGTTAAATTATAACAATTTTGTAATTTATTTAAAAGCTTTGCATAAATGGGCCAAGTCGTTTGCTGATGGCCCGATGCGCCCTGTGCCCCGCCCCCAGACCCCATGGCTGTCAAGATGCCCATCAGGGCAGGCGTTGTATTGTCAGCTCATGTGTGATAGATGGATATGAATATGTATATATATGTATATATTGTATATGTATAGGTAGCTGCTCGTATAGCTTTTGTTTGCCCCGAATACCGTCGAATTTAATTAAAAACCTAAATTTGCGCAGCTCGAAAGTGTTGAATGCCTTTTCGCCTTTTGTTATTAATGACTCGGCAAATAACTTATGCACCTGCCGTTTGAGCTTAATAACAAGATGTTATGATTTATTTGCCTGGCAGCCCCGACTGCTTGCCTACCTTCATAAATATGCCTATTTCGGGCCCCGGAAATGGCGTTCGCCCAAGTATTTGGTAAGTTCAGTGGCTACGGACGACACGCACACGCCGTTAACATATACTTACTTACTTACATAGTGTTCTCATGATGCGACCAAACAAACTAAATGAAAATATCATCCCGCATTAAGTATGATATATGAAAATGATAATGCGCTTTGACAGCTTTAGGCTATGCGATGCTCTCTCTTGTTCATGAATCACACACACAAGCACACACACACATATATATAGATGTATCGAATTCAATACATTCATTGGTTCGTTTGGTTGTCGTAGGTCGGGCCTTAAACTTTTCAGCGCTGTGGCAGCGCTGCTGACGCGCTGCCCGCTGCCAGCGTCGAAAGAGCGCGCATGCGCAGTTGCTTTGTTGACAGCAGGGAGGCAGTCATTGAGCATGAAGCAACACGTGCTTCTCCATGTGCTCGCCACGAATATAAATAAATAGCGAAGGGCAACGCTGTCCGCGAATAGTGAATGACATTTTACGCTAAAAGTTGCGTAGTAAGCGACCACGAGATGAAGCTTGTGGGGAGCGGGGGTAATGCTATGCAGCTCGTGCTTTATGTAGCATAACTTTTGGCGCCAATGCGACATTCGAGCGTTGCACATCCTTGTGATTTATAGTGGCAGCTGCCCACGGCCAAGTGATGAAGTGCCGCTGTCCAGAATGCAATGGACATTGGGAATGGCGATGGCGATGATGATGGAAACTTAAAAGTCGCTTAAAGTTAAAAAGTCCAACTATATGATATAAATAAATGAATAAAAAAAAAAAAAATAATAATAATTATAAATAAGCAGTAATTAAAAAATAATAAATAAATTATAATAAATTTATAATAATAAAATGAATAAAAAATAATAATAATAAATAAAAAATAATAAATAAATAATAATAATAAAAATGAATAAATAATAATAATTAGGCTGAATGTTATTTAAGAAATTTTAATTTAATTGTAATTATAAACCACTAATTTTTTAAACATTAATTCACCCCATAATTAATATTTCATCACTTTAAATTCGCTTTTAAGCTCTCCTTCTATTATGCTCATTAATAATTTATAACTTCATAATTCAATCAACCAGGCATAACAGAGATAGAGTTAGCACTCGGTAAGGCGCTCTCCTGCTCGCGCAGTCTCTCTTCGTTTTGTTGTGACTTCAGACTGTCTCGTTTACCCTCTGGTTGTAATGCAGGAGAGCGTAAGTAATGAAAGCGCAGTGTAGAAGTAACAACAATGCAAGCTACAGTTACTTAACTCAGAATAGATAGCAAAGAGAGAAATGTGTATAATAGAAAGAGAATGCGTTCTGTCGCAGCTGGCAGCGCAGCGTGCGTCGTTCAATTATGGCGCGACGTTCTGCTACACTTACAGCTTCGACCCGAAGGGCAATAGCCGATGGAGATAATCTCAACCGACAGACGCGGACGCCGACGTCGCTGTCGACTCGCAGCAGCGCAGTCTGTCTGGCGATTGAGGATGCTACAGTCAGCGACGCTGGCAGCATTGGACAGTGTAGCAGACGGCATTCAAAGTTCAGTTCAGTCATTGCCGGCGTTTCGAACTGTTTGGACGTGTTAAGCGGACAAAATTGAAACTGTTGGATGTTAGTAGTAGTAGTAGCATGGCTGTGGCCAAGTGTATAAGTATTAGTTAAGCACGGACATACACACACACACACATAGAGACTCACGCACACATTCACATGGCTAATGGTCGGACTATGTGTGAGTGTGTGAGTTAGGCACTATTTGGGGATTTAATGGAAAAAGCATTAATGGATGCTGGCGTTGTCGACGCCTCGGGGCCGGAAAGGGCCCATCGGTGATAGTGGCCAGGCATAAGTGTGCATGTGTGCGCGTGTGAGTGCCTGAGTTTGTACCGTTATGTGCGCCAGTGTATTGTGGAGTGTGTGTGTGGCGGCAGCCTAAAACTATGCAGCAGCAGTTCGTTTACTGACATTTGAGACACACACACGTACACACACACACACAGGCACACACACGTCCAATCTGTCTGTGTGTGCGCATTTTGGTTTTATCGTGGATTTGACTGACTTTACGGGTTATTTGTCCCAGCGAATGTGTTCATAAAAAATGTAACAAAAGTGGATTTTGCTGGCCCCCAAACACCTTCCCTCTGACTGTGTGTGTTTCGGCCCACGGTCTGCCGGAAGTATGGATGCCACACCAACACACACTCACACACACACAGATATGCACAATGTAGCCGTACATTAGTGTCACGTTCGGTGGATAAAGTAAATTGAATAAAAGGTGAAATAATTTGCGCGCTAAGCGCAGCAAACCAAATCGCCAAAGTGACGCTTAATGGAAAATGTGTGAAAAAGGTCGCCGACTGAGGTGGACCAGAAAATGAAAATAAAAAGAAAATGCAAATGCAAAAAGAGCGAAAAAATATATATTCAAATTTCGGTCAGGGGCTGAAACTAAGTCGCGCGTTAAGTGACTAAAGCACTTTGCTGAAAATTTATCGAGTGTAAAACTGCGAGCGCAGGCCAAATTGAATCGAATGGCGGCGTGATCGCGCCCGTTGACGTGTCGTGAAGCATGTGCTGTGCGATTATCAAAGTGCGATAAAATTGCGGCAACAATGCCAAAAGGCTAAAAAGAGACAGACCGAAAAGAAAAATGAATAAGAGCCACGTCGCTGTCTGGGCCTGGCCCAGTCACAGTCCATAAAAATTTCCGTCTATGCACTGCGTATAATTTATGGTCGCGGTTCATTCATTTTTTTTTAGTTTTTTAGGTTTTCTTTTTTCGTACCTTTTGGCAATTGTTGAATGCAGCCGCAATCTGCTTTTTGTTCCAGCAGTTATCGCTGCATGTGAAAGCTGCCAGCATATGTGGGAACTCTAGTGTGTGTGTGTGTGCCTTGTGTGTGTGTGTGTGTGCGAGTGTGCTAAGCGCCACATTCTGGGCGCACTGCCAAAAATAATAAAATCACAATTTTATGCCAGACAACTCAATGTAACTGCGGCCCGGCCAGGATCCTAGGATCGTCGCTCGCTCGCTCGCCGCGCTCTGTGGCCAAAGATAACGAGGTAATTTCATTGAATGATTTACAATTCTCATTTTGCAGCTCTTAAATTTTGTTTGTTTGTTTGTTCGTTTGTTTGTTCGTTTGTTTGTTTGTTTGTTGTCTTTGCCGAATTAGTTTCAACGAGTTGAGAATTTGGCTTCGTTTTGCTTTTGCTTTTGCTTTTCTGCTGGCACAAATCAGCAAATTTCAATACACATTTTCGGGTTTCTATCTTTAGATATTTGACTGTCTCTGTGTGAGTGTGTGTGTGTGTGCGGCCTTTGCCAGGCAAACTGTTGAATTATGCATGGGGCAGAGATAAGCTGAAATGTTGCAAAAGTCTGGCACAAGATTCGGATAGGCAAATGTTGCGGTCGAGGCTTTGGGGTTGGATTGATTATTAAAGTTTAATCTGCGAAAACATTTCTATATTTGCAATTGCCAGTAATTGAACAGTGCGGAAAGGACTCGAAGCAACTAAAAGTAAACACGAAAATTAAAATCGATTAGTTTTTACTGCATATAATTTAGATCAAGTTTGTGTACACTATGTAAAACACATCAAATATACACAAGAGATAAATTTGTAACTGTAAAAAAAGTATGAAGCAATTACAGATATGTGAAAGAAAATCTTTTAATTATTTAAATTTTAATATTTGAAATTGAAGTTAGTGGAGGAGAAGGATTATAAATGGAATTATTAATGAAAATAAATATAAATTACATTTTAAAAACGAGTTTGACTATTGTATTGAAAATTGAATTTTCCATTTATTTGTCTATTAAATACTATTTTAACTAGAATTTAGACTATGCCCAGTTACTCTGTGACTCACTTCACAGTTACCCAGTGAGCAGTTACTCACTTCACAGTTACTCACTTCACAGTTATTCAATTACCACTCAGTAAATAGTCGGAATTGCTTCATTGACTTTGCCATTTAATCAAGAGTGAAAAAAGATGATTTTATGTGAATAAGCGCCACATCAAGATTATCCGTTTTAAAACACTAAACCGATTGTATTGTATTCTGTATTTATATATTAAAATATATGTAAAAGGAAGTAGAAGGCGTAAAGAAGCCCATAGTATGTGTAGTATTCATCAGGATAGCGAGTTGGGTTGCTTATAGACGCATCGAACTTGTAAACTACATAAGCTAGAGATTTGAAATTTTCAATATACATTTCTGAATATAATACGCAGCCCAAACTTAACACTTTATTTGATAACTCGTCTAATATCCTTAATCTTGATAAAAAATGATAATTCTATTTGATTTTATTAGCGTAATTAAACACAAGAATTCTAGAATTTTACAAATTTTCTATACCGGTTTCCCTAAATATAAATTTTGAATTTTGAATACCCCAGTCTATGTTTTTCAATCATCATATTTCAAATAAGAAGAAGAACTGTCATTCAGTTCTGCAAATTAAAAATGTCTAAATCAAAAGTTACTCGATACATAAATATATAATAGTTAAGATCAAAATACACCCCACAAATATAAATATAATAATAGAAATACCTTCAATAAGTTCATATTGATTCAAATAACAACCAAGCACTCAGAGTATCTGCTAGTCGGGTATACCCTCAATATTACACAGCTCTTACTTCTGCAATTTGAATTTAAGGCAATTTCATTTTATTATTTCTGAAATTAATTAAATTCAATACTTCCAAACTGCCGACAACAACTTGAACTATTTGGCCAGTTTCATTACGGTCTATAACTTGCTCGAGTTGCAATCAAAATAAGTGACCTGGCGGCCGCTTTTCATATGACTGTGAAATGCTTAGAAAGCTTTGCGGTCCTTGTACCAATTAAATTTATTTTGTCAGACACTCGGGCGATGTCAGTGACAGTCGGTGGCAGCAATACACTCAAGTCAGCTTTATTCATACCGACCACAACAGTCAGAAGATGCAGAGACGGCAGCAGCAGCAGCAACAAAACAAAGGCTCTCCAAAGCGCCAAAGGCCCCTCTTAGAGGCTGAGTGAAAAAAAGAAGAAGAAAAAAAAAATATGAGAGGCTGGTCGGTTAGTCAATGTGACAATGTAGCCCCACGAATCGCTGGGTCCCCGTGGGGCAGGCGATGCAGCAACAACAATGGAATATTTTCCATGGCTTAGAAAAAATATGCGCGACCAGAACAGCGGCCCTGCACCGCCACAATCTTCTTTACGCAATCGTCGCGCTTGAATTGATGTAATATAAAAGGTGGCCAAACATTTGTTGGAACACGCGAAACGCTGCTGCCACGGCCAGAGATGGGGCTACAATGCTGGGCCGCTGCTAATGTGGCTGGAGATGGAAAATGTTATTAGGTGGCTCGTCGCCTCTGCACTTCCGCCAGCCGTCAGACGACGGCCAACAGCCAGCAGTAGTCAGCCAGCATTTAGGTTTGAGACCGATTCCTATTCCGATTCCGATTCCGATTCCGACTCTTGTCATTGTTCCAGTGGCCGCTTTTGTGCAAAATCGCTGCCATTTACGAGCACGTTGTCATCGCGCCCAGCGCTCGCAGCGGATGCTCTTTGACTTTCGACTCGACCCATTGTGCGCCGCGTAGACCAAAGAGTTGCACTTCAGCCTGGGCGGGTGTGCAAATGGATCCATTGTTTTAAACGTCTCACATTAGAGCGGCGCATTATTGGAGTGGCCTGCGGGGCGGGCAGACTGGATATTGTCGGGTTCAGGCTCGGGCTTAAAGTTGCCTTTTAAACTCACATGCAGGAAGACGGCCACATAAATTGCCAGGCTGTCAACCAGCACTAAACGCAAACACATCCGTTTTACCCCAAGCCCAGCCGCAAGGTATGCAACACATTCAGGTACAAGAAAATAACGGTAGTAAACATGAACATATTTAAAAAATGAAGAAAATAAATTGCGAGCGACTACAAATATACTCTATATATTTATAAATTTAGATATTCAATTGAGTTTTGCGCATAAAAATGACGAGAAAACTGAAAGGATTACAATAGAGATTGAAGATTACTTTGGAATGTAGGGTATTCAAATTGAATTGAAATGGTATAACATTGAATTAGTAATAAGCTAGTTTGTGATTTTTATATAGAGGCATACAGGCTCACTCATTGCATACGGCTTAGAGTTATACGCGCTAAAGAGTCTAAGAGTAAAATCATGAATAAATTTAAAAATATAAATAAATAAAAACAGTGTATTAAAAATAATAATTTATGCTCTCTAAACCTGAGATGTTAATAATATTCAAGAAAGATTATAGAGCAATAAGATGCTCTAGTGATTGCTAATAAATATATTAAAAAAAAAAATTAAATTAATAATACCAAAAAAAAAAAAAAAATAAATAAAAAAATAAAAACAAATATTAAATTTTTTTTTAATATATTATTTATTTCTCTTTTTATTTTATATATATATATGTTTAAATATATTTTTTTATCTGTTTTTATTTTTTATTTAATTTTATTTATTTACTTTTTTTTGGGCTAGAGCTTAAAATTTTATCATTATTATTTTTATTTATTTATTTTAAAATTTTATCATTATTATTTTTATTTATTTAAATTAGTTTTTTTATATATATTTTAAAAATAAATTTTTTTTTGGAGAATTTCTTCTTTTTTTCTCAGCAAAACTGAAAAAAGTCAACAAGTATATTAAATATACTTATATTAAATATGTACTTATTTATATATTTGAGCTTAGGATAATAAAATCATTAATTGAACAGTTTTTAAAGCACTCAAAATAATTTCTAAAAATTTCTTGATTATTAAATGCGTAAATAACCCAAAATTTAACTAAAGAGAAATTCACATAATTATACAATGTTATTCGTTTTAGCATTAAATACATAAATATCCAGTCAACACAACTTAGTTCAACCATTATAAATTCCAAGCTCAGCTCAATTCCCGCATGCCCCATGCAAGGGCATTGATAGAAATACAAAGCAACTCAGGTGACGAGCATTAAAACGATTCAACAGCTCGACTCAAAAGAAGTAAAATTATTGCTTGACGCCTCGCGTGGCGGCAACGGCGGATGCAAAAGCGTTTAGCGCCAGCCACGCCCACTTTTCCGGTACTCTCAATGGTGCCCCGTTCGCAGTGCTCTTGCATTTGCGCTCGACTGGCTGCCGCTGCAACACATGCAACGTCCCGCCACTGGGAGCCGTTGTTGCTCGCCGTTTGTTTTGCTGTTTGTTGTGGCAGGCTGCACTTAAAGCCATTCACGTTGCACAAACAAACACACTCGAGTGTGCGGGATGCGTGCAAAATGCAAAATGCAAAATGCAAAGCGAAGCGTTTCGCATTCAATGACGATAGTCGGGTGGCATTGCCAAGGGGCAAGGCACCTTCTCCCTCTCACAGTCTCTCTTTTTCTCCCCCTCTCTCTCTTTCTTTGTGTGTACTTTGGCCATTTCTCGTGCAAGATTGATTGCCCTGCTAACAACGTGCCCATTACTGAAGCTGCCTGCTTTGGGGCGTGGCACGTACTTAAGCCGTAATTATATAACGCTCGAGCGACGCAGGTGTCTTAATGAAGACAACGCTGCACGGCACAATGCATCGGTGAAGTGCTTTTAATTTGGAATTGCTTGCGGCTTTTTAGCCAACTTGTAAATGCGTCACAATGAGCCTTGCTGCTGCTGCTCGATTGAACTGAGCCTGTGGAGTAATTGAAATGCATTTCTCTATCGTCGATAATTGACACATTCAGGCATTCTAATTGCAGCCAACTGAACCGGAATAATAACAAATTGCATTCCAATTTCGTCCAATGAGCTGAGCTCAGCCTTTGGCCATTGACAACTCAATTGAATAAATTCCAGCAGCGCGTGAATGGAGTGAAGTAATATTCTGATATACGTAAAGGGAATGCAATTGGGATGGGCACACATTCAAGTACTCAGAATCTAATAATAGAACAGCAGGCAGAATATCATATATGGAGAGTTCAACTATGAGACATATATATTAATATGAATCATCTGCTATATATACATACATATTTGCTATATATAAAGATAATAATGATTCCTTATAAATATATTTTAAAAAAAATTAAAATAAATTAAAAGAATGATATTAATGTATGCTCATTCAACGTATTCCACAGTATCTAATAGTCTATACATTTTTACAAACATACAACTGAAATTGTTTATTAAATTCTTGTCAGTGGCATTGTAACACATGTCGAAGCATTTCAAGTGCTGCGAGTAATGTCCTTTATTGCGAGTGAAGGCTGTGGTTACGCAATCATTCAGCATTGTTGGCTTGAGGCCTGCAGACAGCAGCACCAAAGGATCAGGAGCTGTTGGCCTTTTGCTGACACAAAGCAGCAGCAGATTATCACAACAAACTGCCAACAGATAAACAGTTGTTATAGCTCGACTCACACATGACAAAAACAAGCGTTAAATACACACACACACACACACTCACACACACACACATACACAGGATGTAGGGACATTAAGACAACCGCATGGTAAGCCAGTGCGACATATTTAAAGCGCCTGAGCACATTTAGCGTCAAATTTGCTGACAGTCAGCAGTTATGACACACAAAGCATAAGGAAAAGTAAACGCTTGTGAGCGCAAAGGATACGCCATGCATCCTGAAGGCTAAAGGGTGTCAGCCAGCGTACCTCAGCCATGTCCTCGCCCTCGTCCTCGTCCTCGTCCAACGCAAACAGCCAGACAGTTAGACGGGGCACACAAAAGTGTAGAAAATAAAAACTCATTAAAAATGAAAGGCAAGCGAATTCACACACAGACATCACACACTCACACCCACACACACATTGACAACTGCTCGGGGTTGTGGCAGTGTGAAGTTAGGTCTGCACACTCACTTTTTTGTGTGACAGCAACACCGAGCAAGTGCTAAGCAAAGAAGCAAAACGCTCGCAGCGAATTCTCCAACAAAAGACGCAAAAAAAAAAGCAAAAAATAAACAAATCATTTTAAATTCTCAATTAAATGCAAACAGCAGAGCGGAGGCAGCGCGCCAGACTCTCGCACGGAGCAAAGACCACGATTCGCATCCGGTGGGCTGAGCCGCGCTGAAAAGGTGTCAAGTTGCAAACATGAAAGGACTTTGGAGTGTGACCCTTGCTGCTCCTGCGTCCTCCATCGCCCTGCCATTGGCGTGCCGTCGATTCGACGTAATGGGTGTCATGATGATGTTTGCTTAGTCGAAAAGTGCCTAAGAAGTGGGCGTGGCAATCATACTGTATAATAAGAAAGCTGTGAATTTCCCTTTGGCAGGGCCGTCCAACTGATTTTTATGTTTTTTTTTTTGCTCGCTCTGAATAGACAAACATTCAGTGCCAGGTCTTGAACGTAGCCATGCAAAACTCCTCGACCCCAAAAAGCATGCATGAATCTTCAGCTTTGTTGTTATGCTGGCTGCGTGTGTGTCGTGTGGGCGTGGCCGTTGCGAATCACATTTAATGATGCCAGAAGTCATTCATTTCGTATGCTCGCTCATAAATACTCGTTAAATGTATTTACTAAGTACGCAGCAAAGCTGTGTAGAGCAATACAAACTGAGTTGTTGCCGTTGTTATTATAGCTGTTGCTCCTCTGACTGATCTGCGAGCCCAGTGCGGCATAGGCATCCATCCACACATCTGTGCGGTCTCTGTCAGGCAGTCGCCCAGTCAGCCATCCCGCTGCGTCAGCTTGGCCATGTTTATGTGCACAACACTCTCTCTGCGGCGCATAGGAATTACTGTTTGTTGTTTACTCAGTTGTTATGGCTCTGGCCCCGGTTTGAACTTGACTAGAGCGGCATGAATGCATTAAATATATTTGTATATGTATGTATATGCTAAGCTAGCAATAGCAATTAAAGTTCACTTCAATAACAACTCAGTAAAGGATTGAAAATTGCAATAATTATAATTACATTTTGTTATGAAAAAGGTTGCTTTATAGATATACTCGAGGCATAACTTAACAAATAAATTTATGTAGAAGGTCTCTTGTATTTCTATATATAACAAATGTTGGAACAAATTTAAAAATTGGTTTAATAAGATATATATGAAACATCTTAAACGAATGCAGTAAGAGGAAATTATTATAGGATAATATGCTTGTGATTTAAGGATTCAGGAATATTAAATCTGTGGAAACTTTTGATTGTGAATATGCATATATAATATAAGGAAAACACTGATTAAAATGAGTGAATCATGCAGCTATGTTAAATTTCGCTATATAAATAAGGGCATTATATTGTAATTAAATCTAAAGCAATACTGATGTGATAATTGATTTTCCTATTCTAAGATATTTTATTTACATATTTTATTTTATTATTCAAATAGTTAAGCGGATTTTAAATTCGATTCTATTATTTTAAATGATTTTAGAGTCCAAGGTCAATAAAAAAATATCTAATAAAAATTGCGATAAAGAGACACATATATTTCGTAGAGATATATTCAGTTTTCAGCGTGGTTATGGTAACATTTAATTTATATAAATATTGCACAATTAAAGCAAAAATCTTATATAATTAGTGCTTTCAAACTATTTTTCATGCAATAAAAAATATCTAATTTGAAAAAAATTATATATGTTTTATTGCCTGAAAATTTTAATTTATACAAGGCTTAGTACTCACCATTTCTTTACTATTTGAGTATGAAAAATTATAAATATTAGACTGATTATTGTATTGAGTTAACATAACTACTGTATTGTACAGCGAGTATAAATACTTCCTCACTTTATAGTCGCACTTTCTATTAAAAATTTCATCGAACTACATCGTCTTTACTCAATATAAACCTAACACGTCCAACACCTTCAAGAAATAGAAATTTGTTTTGATGCTATATTTTATAAAGAATGTTTTTTGTTTAAAAAAATTGCTTACAATATTTTATAATAAATATTGTTGTTCAAATATATTAAGACTTAATGTATTTAAGCAAAAATATTCAATATAAAATATAGCATTAAAAAATTGTATTTCATTAAAAGAAAAAAATTTAAAAAAAAATAAAAAAAATAATAATAAATTTAAAAAAAATAATAGTATTAATATATAAAAAAAAAACAAATAAGAAATTATTAAAATAATAATTTTTTAAATTATGCAAAATTTCTTTGAACATAATTTCATTGTGATTCAGTTTTTTCATTATTATGTAATTTTCATTTAGTTAAATTTTTAAATAGCTGTAGCAATCTTTATTTATTATAAAATACGTAAATAATGAATTGAAACTGATATTTTAATTAAAATTACCTTGATTTGTCATTAATAAAAAAAAATACTAAAGACAGTACTAAATATATAATTACTTGAATTTGGCGAAATAAGCTTGTAACACGATATTTTTGCCTGCAGGTGGACAGCGACGACAGCGAGGGGAGCGCGAAGAGTAAAAGGAGACAAGAAGAACAGAGAGAAAGGCGCTTGGAGCAGACAAACACAACGGAGCAGCTGAGACAAAAGTCAACTAAAAGTAATTGAATAATATCTGCGATGGCAAGGATAACGCATGCACACACGCAAATAAAGGATACACGCAACAAAATGAGTTCATTGGGGCTTCTAAACAGAGCGAAAGGTGGGTAACTAATTGCAGTCGTTTGTTGATATTGCCAAAGTTGTTGCTCTTGTTTGTTGTTTGTTGTTTGTTGTTGCTTGCTGCTGTAACAAGTAGTACGAGTTGTTATACCCTTAAAATGGGAAAGGGTATAATGGTTTTGTTATGTTGTAGTTTTTTTTTTTTTTTTTTTTTTTTTTTTTTTTTTTTTTTTTTTTTTTTTTTTTTTTTTTTTTTTTTTTTTTTTTTTTTGTTTTTTTTTTTTTTTTTTTTTTTTTTTTTTTTTTTTTTTTTTTTTTTTTTTTGTTGTTGTTGTAGTTGTTGGCAACAACTTAAACTGCATTTGTGTAGCAGTCAGTAAAGCGAGCTCTGAACAGGGTAAACAAACTGCATACGCACACGAGCAGCCATAAATATATCAAAAAGTGAAATGGCACACACACACACACACACACACACACACAGACAGAGCTGACTCACACATATGCACAAGTGCTTGGAGCATAAAGTGTTTCGTCTGCCAGCCTGACTGCCTCCTGCTGGAGCTCGCTGAAACCGAATCCAAATTAGCCGCATTTTATAAGTTGCACTTGAAACAGACTCCCACAAGTAGTGGAGGGCAACCAGGCAGCATCCAGCAGCATCCAGCAATCATCCAGCAGGCAGGCAGCAACTACTTTTGCATCCGACTGGCTTTAAGTTTAAAACAACAATCCACATGCAGAGCGGCAGCATTTGCATAATTACATAAAGATGATAATTATCCTGTTTTACCTTTCTGTTTGCCTTTGACAGCGATTATTGCCGAGTGCGCTCTGGTGGTGCTTGTGGCGGCTGCAACCTGCCAGCTGGCGGTGCCAGCCCAAGCCACAAGCGGCTTACGTGTGCCCACGTTCCTGCTGGAGCCCTCGCCGCGCCTGCTGTTTGGCAACGATACGGGCGCACAGGTTAGCTGTACGGCGCATGGGAACCCACCGCCTGTCGTATCCTGGGTAATGCGCGACGGCACGCTGGCAACTCAGGTGCCCGGACTGAGGTGAGTTTTGCGGTTTCGACAACTATGCGTATGAGTAATATTAAGTATGTGCGCTGCGCGCCTGCGGTTGCCGCAGTCACATTGTTGCGGCTTCTGCCTGTGGGTATGGAGCAGGTGATTTCGGGCTTATATTCAATTAACGTGCTGGCAAATCTTTGAAGCCTTAAAGCTCACGGGTTATCGATGCTGACTAGAGGAAGGCAGAGCATTTCTATGCCAGCGAAAACAATAAGTGCACTCTCTATATGCTCCACAACAAAAGTCCAAAGAAATTATACACAAAAGTAATGCGTTGCTGCCACAAGGCAACGTTAACAGCAACGGCAACAACAGACAAACCGCAGCAACAATTACTGCAACAGACTCGCATTGCTTTAAATGCGCTCATATGTTAATGTCATGTAGCCAGGCACTGCGAGTCGCATCCAACTGGCTGCAGCAGCCCCCGTCCGTCCCTCTCTCCTCTCTGTCCGTCCGCTCTGTCGGCGCTTTGTTAACTTTTAAAATATTAAAATGTTGTCAGGCTCTAGTTGTTGTCGTTCTTCTACTTGTTGTTATTGTTTTAGTTGACTTTGTATGCGCACTATGAAAACTATGAAAACTTAAATGTTAAATTAAAATGTGACTTTGCATTCGGCTAAATAAATGCAGACAATTTTGTGTTTATCTGCTGATGCAACTGTGGATGCAACGTGCAGCAAACGAAAATGGACACGAAGGGAAAAGTATTCATGAAACTTGTGCAGGGCTTAAGATTTCAGCAAAATTAATATAATGTGTGTACACAAAAGTAATACAATCTATTATGCACAAGTTCGAGCTACTCCAATGATTATAATGTATTTTTAATCATTTTGAAAGTGCATATATCTCTCAACAAGCAATGTGTGCAGCTTATGGCAGAAGGTCAGTTATTAGCCAGGCAATCAGATATAAGTATATATGTATATAACATATATATCCGTTATATCATTTTTAATTCAAGCTATATAGTATATACATATATATGGCTTTATAAGTGAGTCCATGTTATTAAGTTCACAAGCTGCAGGCTTTGCTTTTTGAATCAAAGCAATTAAAGTCCAGCAAATATCAATAAATAATTATAATTTGTAGTTATTATTTTAATTTTAATTATTATTTTAATTTTAGATAATATTTTTTTTTTGTTTTTTTTTTTTTGTATGTATGTATATCTATATATCTTTTCTATACATCTTTATACTTAATTTATTTTATATTTTTTTCTAATTTGTAGTGTTTTTATACTCGTTTCCCAAAGGGAAAAAGAATATTTTTGTTTTAAAAAACCCCCGTCTTCCGTCGTCCTTTTATTTTTTCTTTTTTTTCCTGTTCCCTTTGTCTTCTCCCGGGTCGCCTTTTTTTTTTTTATTTTTTTTTTTTTTTCCCCTTGGGTTTTTTTTTTTTCCGTTTTTTTCCCCCTTTTTTCTTTTTTTCTTTTTTATTATTTTTTTATTTTATTTATTTTTTTTTTTTCCCCTTTTTTTTTTTTTTTATTTTTTTTTTTTTTTTTTTCTTTTTTTACTAATTATATTTTATTTTTCTTGTTTAATAATATTACATATACAAGGTATTGGTATTAAATATATTGGGCTAGAGATTTCCTGCAAACTTTATTTGATGCTATTTTTTTTTAAACTGTAAACTTGAATAAATTTGTAAAAATATAATAAAATAAAAAAATTAAAATAGAAATATATATTATTTATTATTTATTTATATTTAAATATTTATTTTTTTATCGAAAGAGGGTTTTTGGTTTTTTTTTTTTTTTTGGTTTTTTTTTTTTTTTTTTTTTTTTTTTTTTTTTTTTTTTTTTTTTTTTTTTTTTTTTTTTTTTTTTTTATTTTTATTAATTCATGTTTTGTTTGCAATTTGACTTATACTAAACAATACGCAAATTAACTAACATGTTATTAATAACAAATAATATTTAAATTAATGACATAAGCTCCAATGAACTTAATCCATATATGTATCTAATCATATTATTAATTATCTACTTTGCAAGTCGATGACTTTGAATCAGTTTAAACGCTTTCGACTATTATTCTATTCTAGTGCTAGAACATTCTTAAAATCAGATATGGATACAAAAAAATGATTTTCTTATTTAAAACTATTTAGGCTTATACATTTGGTATTTTTACATACATCAAAATTTTCATACGGATAATTAAACTTTTGAAAATATCTATCTAAAATCTATCTATTCTATCAGATATAATGTAGAGTCCTAATGGCTATACCAAATATATGTTTATGTCTGTAAAATCATCTAAAAAAAGAATATGCTAAGAAAATATATAATAAAAATGTCAACGCTTGCCGCACAGCATAATAGAGTTCGGTCAAAGTGGACTAAAAGAAATTGTAAGTTTTGCAAAACGAAAAGTCATTCAAAGTACGTGATAATGCCGACGACACACTCACACGTATATATACATATACTATATATATTTATATGTATTTCAGGCAATTCACGTAATATTCCTCTTGAATTGCTATGCATCTGCGGGCTATGTGCTCGCCCTCCACAGTCCAGTTCCAACACCCGCACAGGAGCATGGAAATGAAACAAATTTTATTTTAAGCTGCTAAAGAGCACAGTTGAATTCAAGTGACGCATTCTCGGGCAGGAGTATACGGGATGTGTACTTATCTGGCCAAGCCACAAAGAGTAAAGGTTTTATTTACATATTTATTATTTTTTTATTTTTATTTCGCTCTATTTTTTCATTTTTAATTTTACTCTATGCCAACGCAATAGACGCTAACAAATTGCCAGCACTTAAACATTTTTTGAAAACTGCGCTTGATGAACTTTTTAGATATTTTTGCTCTTGTTGTTGTTTGTATTTTTGTTGTTGTTGTTGTTTCAGTTTTTATTGCTGCTATCCACCCGCAGCTCGGTTGCATGACTCGCTCGTTAGTTGGCTTCAGCTGAAATGATTAGCGACTATTGAATAGGAATCCCATGCTTTGTGCTCTGCATGGAATGTTGTGGATGACTGTTTGGTCTTTGCTTGCAATGCACACAGCATAAGTTATTAGATGGAACTTTGTTGGCAATTGCTATTGGAGCCAATTAAATACATGGTTATAAAGCTGAGTTGGTCAATGGAAGAGATTAGGTTTATAATTTATATGTGTTGGACTGAGCTCTAGAAATGTGGAAGTTAGAGACTGTTGATAGCTATAGGGAATTGAACAACTTAGTTATTATATATATTAAGTTAAACATGAATACTTAACATATATCAAATGTGTGAACTGAGCTCTAGATGGGAACATCGATAGTGGGTATGATGGTTTTACATCGATGGAAAAATCGTTAATATGGAAGTTTGAGACTTATAGATGAGTGATATTTTAACTACTATTCAGTAACTACATATTAAGCTAAGTATAAATACTTAACACATCAAATATGTGGACTTAGGAGCTCTAGTAATGCGGAAGTTAGAGACTTATAGGTGAGTGATATTCTAACTACTATTCAGTAACTATATATGAATACTTAATACATATCAAATATGTTTACAATTCATAACAATGGGAAATCTAAACACTCTAATGCCCAATGCTGAACATCATTGAAATGTGTGTGTGTGTGTGTGGGTGATTATTCGATTGCTGTGTTGCTCCGATAGAAGTAATCCCAGTTTTAGATTGCATATCTTATGTAAACACTCCAATGTGCTCGCCACTCAGCACCGTCTTCCTTATGGACTTCAGGCTGTTGCTCTTAAGTCCCATTGTTAGTAGCTGTCGTGCGAATGCATTTGCCAGCTGCTTGGCGCGCACACGTCTGTTCGCCGCAGTATCCTTAGGTTTATTGCATTTTTATGCAAATCTTTGCCTATAGTTGCAATATAAAATGTTCGCCAAAGTGCAGGCAAAGTGCCTGCCATTTTGGGTGCTTTGTGCAACAAATTTTTGTGTAACGCGCTCTCAATGTGTATAAATAAATAACGACGAAAGCCCAAGACTTAACGTACTAAAATATTGCATTCTGCTTATATTTTCCCACTCTCAATCTCCCTCCCTCTCTCTGTATGTATATTCGGTTTCTTTACATTCTTTTTTCGTCTTTTACTGCTTTTAGAAAAATATCTGGCAATGGCACATTGCACTTCCCGCCGTTTTTGGCGCAATATTATCGCACGGATGTACACGAGGCCACCTACCGCTGCCGCGCCAGCAACGAGGCCGGCACCATATTGAGTCGCAACGTGCAGGTGCAAGCAGGTAAGCGGAAAGTAGACTAAAGTAGCTGACGCTGCAGCCACAGCACTCTATACATGTGGCAAGGCAGGCGCCATTAGCATGCGCTGCAGCCCGCAAATACAAATACCTACAAACAGGCTCCCATCGACTACGCCCTGGCCGCATTCACAGCCAGCTCACGTAGAGCTGTTGCTGCTGTAGCTTTATCCTGGCATTTGCTGGCAATCTTTTTGTTGCCCTCTGTGTGAGTGTGTGTGTGTAGTTATCATGATTTGGCTGCACCTCACTTCTGTCTGTCAGAGTTGTCAACTGTGAGTTCGTTTTTGATTTCTGCACATATCAGTTTAATAACCTGCGTATTTCCTATCACATTCTACTGCCGCATGCCTGAAGGCGCTTGCCACTAAATTAATGTTGATGCGCTGTCAAGATTACGGCAAATATGCTCGACATACACCGGCAGAAAAAGATTGCTGAATGTCAACTTTAATTTTGTTAAAGTTTTAATTTATGCATTTTAAAATTTGTTTAGTCTAAAATTTTCAGTCATTCACTATTTTTCCCTCTTTTCACATTCATATCGTAATCAAATCAATATGAGCTCGACAACAGTCGGATATTGTCAATGCTGATTTAATTTAAATAGAGTCAGTCACACAGTCAGCAGCCCCTGGGCTGTCCCACATCATCAACCTGGGCCAACATGCGCTGCATGATAGTCGTTTAAAATCTCATTCAATATTTGCGCTGCGAATTTTCCCATATATATCATTTTTGATATTTTTTCCGAGTCATATATTGCGCTGGGCATTTTTGGTGCTCCCTTTTGCTCCCCTTTTATTTCTCTCTTTCTTTTATTTCTGTATGATCTGTTCACTTCCGTTTCGCATGTAATTTCAAGCAATTTCATTCATTTAAACTGCTGCCATTTTTGCATTGCATTGCACTGCTCTTATTGTCCTGGCTGTTGGCCTCCACGGTCCCAGCTTTTTTCTTTTCTCCACTGGGGCTGCCCGGGCCCCATTGGCTTGCCCCAAAGCGTTTTATGTTCACAGCCGTAGAGTACTTTGGCCCAATAGGCACGCAACGATTGTTGATTTTCGGCAATTTCTCAGCTTCTCATCTGTTTCTGTATCTCTTCTCATTTCTCTTTTTATACCCTTAGCCCATTGAAAATGGGAAGTCAGGGTATAATGGTTTTGTTAAATGTATGTAACAGGCAGAAGGAGCATGACACCTATTATACATATTCATGATCAAGGTGATGAACTGAGTCGATTTAGCCCTGTCCGTCTGTATGACCGTCCGTCTGTCCGCCTGTCCGCATGCTTGAACGCGTCGATTTCAGTAACTATACAAGCTAGAGGCTTGTAATTTTTTCTTGTAGGTCCGTGTATGGCACGCGTAGGTCAACTTTATTTAATAAATTCGATAACTATTTTTGTTGTAATATTATCGATTTTAAACACTGTGTTTTAAAATTATTTCTCCTATATGTTTTGAGCTGGAGCCTTCAAATTTTGCATATAGATTCATGTGAATTTGATATAATTTTGACTTTTGTTACATTTTGGATACCGCTTTAAAATTTTATCAATAACCAAATATTTCATAGATGGCGCCCTTGTATTAAACTAAACGCGCAGATTGGACGAGGTTCATGGGATGTCCTAGTCGGGCACACTCGACTAGAGTTTTCTTACTTGTTTTTTATACCCTGAGCCCATTGAAAATGGGAAATCAGGGTATAATGGTTTTGTGAAAATGTATGTAACAGGCAGAAGGAGGCGTGCCACACCCCATAAAGTATATATATTCTTGATCAGCGCGACAAGACGAGTCGATATAGCCCTGTCCGTCTGTCCGTCTGTCCGTCCGTCCGTCCGTCCGTCCGTCCGTCCGTCCGTCCGTCCGTCCGTCCGTCCGTGTGAACGCTGAGATATTTTTAAGTACGCAACGTAGAGACTTGAAATTTTACATGAATACTCGATAATACCATACGCTGCACAAGTTTATAAAATTTTTCCGATAACTCATTCCATTTCGATTTTATGAGCATTTATCGATAATTTTAATGTGTTTTTAAGGCTTGGTTTGTACATCTTTTGAGCTAGAGACTTCAAATTTGCTGTGTAGTTGCGTGTAATGAATACGGAGATAACGTTATTTTTAGATTTTGGATGTCACGCCCCATTCGCCCACAATAGCCCCCTATTTGTAAAAAACGCAAATCAAATACTAGAGACTTGTGCTTTGGCAAATACACACATATGAATGTCATAAATAAGTTGTGAAAGTTTGATGCACTTAGTCCATCGCTAAGAAAAGTTATTAAACAATTAAGTTTCCATAGTAATGCCCACATTGCAGCCCAAGCGCAGTCGCTGCGTCAACTGCGCAGTTGGCAGAGCGCGCGCTTATGCGTGCGTGCATATGTATCTGTGTATGTGTTGTTTGTATGTATGCATAAAAAAAACGTTGAATGATTTGATATTTGGCTCTTCACAGGGCTCAGGGTATCCCCTAGTCGAGCAGTCTCGACTAGAGCACTCTTACTTGTTTTTTTTTTTTTTTTTTTTTCAACTCTGTTTCCATTCTCTGTTGCTCGTTTTTGCAGTGGTTCGTCGACTTTTCCATGTGCACGTGGAAAACACTGAAGTCTATTTGGGAAATTCGGCGTTGATTAAGTGTGCTATACCGGAATATGTGCGGCCTTATGTGCGCGTGGCCAGTTGGCATCGAGGCGAGGAGATACTGCTGCCGGAACTGTCGGATGTTGGTGAGTGTTGCCACATTTTTACAGACACACGGACACACACACACTCGCACGCTCACAGATGCGGCCGTGCGGGTGTTTATCTGCTGCTGAAATTTATGTACAACTGCTAGCATTGTACTCTGCCTGTTTGCCATTGCGATACGGCGTGCCCTGAGGGATGTGCAGTTGCTGCTGCTATGCATTGCTGTTAGCGTTGACATTTATTGATAAATGTTACGTATACGTAGCGAGCAACTTGATTTCAGTATGCAGTTTTGTTTGTTGCCCAGTTTGTTTTGGTTGTTGTTAGGATCCTTTTTTTTTGTTGTTGTGGTTTTTTGGTTCTTTATTGCTGGTATTGTTTTATGAAATTTTTGAATTACGACTCCCTGATATTGGCTTCCCTGTTGCAGCTGGCCGCTACGTGGTGCTGGCTGCCTCCGGAGATCTGTATGTGCGGTCAGTGCGCTCCGAGGACGGCCTGGTGAAGCTCAGCTGCCTGGTTACGAACACACTGAATGGGGACCGGCAGCGCAGCGAGGCGGTCATGCTTCAGGTGAAAGGTAAGGCGCAAAGCAATCGGATTGAGCCAACTATGCGCTAACTAATGCATGTCGGAATCAACGTTCGACCTTCGTTACAGAGCTCAGCAAGAATTTGGCGCCAAGCACCAGCCAGAAGCCGGTTATGGAAATCCAGGTGGAGCGCGGCAACGATGTGCATCTGCCGTGCAACATACAGGGCAATCCCTTTCCCATATTCACGTGAGTACTGACCCAATATACTGGGACTATTCAGCAGCTTCTACGGCTACCAATAAAATACCAACACTACGCATCGGGCATTAATAGACAGCACTTAAGTGCATTTGGCATAGGTTTTATTGCATACGAGGGGCAGCTTATTACATGGGCTCTACAGTGAGCTCTGCCTAATGGAGTAAGCTTTTTGATAGCCCAACATTTGCCTTGTGTTTGTTATCTTTGCTGACAAAAACAAACTAATAAAGCGACTGGCGCTCTGCCAAGTAACTTGGCTAATACTTAATCATCTTGTTTATGCAGTCCTCCATGTATCGACTTACCAAAGTCAGCGCTCGGCTGCCAAACAATAAAAACCTATTTGGGTAAACAACAAACAACAAACAACATCAGAGAAAAGGCCACTCAAAGTCAGTAAATAAAATGTATCAAATAACAGCAGACATTTGGCACTAATTAGCTGAATAAAAACCCTTGGTTAATTGACAGGCCGATGCGTCTGTGGCTAAGGCGAAATTTGGCAATCTCTTTCCCATCTGTCGGGCTTATTAAAATTTCATGCAGCCATAAGCACTTGATGTGTGCCCCAAAGAGAGGGGGATAAAGTGGAGTGGAGTCGCACAAAGCTGTTCCATGGTATATCCAAACAAACACCAGACAAACATGCAAAAAGCTCTGCTCTCCGACTGCGCGCTACGTGAAATGCCAGAAATATTTTCAAATGGCAAGCCACAGAGCAGCCAAGTGCCAGACAACGACAGGACGCGAGATTTATACAGCATATTTTCAGTAAACACTGCTCTCCCTCTCTCCCTCTTTCTCTCTCTCTCTCCCTTTCTATCTCTCTGTTGGTTTTAACTCCCAAATGCCGAAGCCCTCTGGCACGTTATGATTACTATAAATGCGAGAAAAATGCGATAATTTTGTTTTTAGTTGAAGTTTAGTCCGAGCTGCCTACGTGTCTGGCATGGCTAATGAGTGGAATCGGTTTATGGCTCGCAAGCTGAGTGCTTCTTATTGATTTCATCAGAAGTATTTATATTTACTGTGCGTGTGTGTGTGAGTGAGTGTGCGTGCTCAAGAGAGAATGCTGAATATCTTAAATATTTACTTTTTCACATAGCAGATTATATTCGTGTTTATAAATAAGTTATAGAATGTAGCGTATTGTTATTATGCATTTGTTATACAGTCACAATGGGGTTTGACCGTGTGGGAGAGCTTTTCTTTTTTATGAATTTTAAATACAGTATATGTGGCAGCTTAAAGCCGAGTAAGTGGTTTACTATTGGCCACAAATGAATATGACTTTTGCACAAATAATGTTGGTAATTGAATTGAATGAAAAAACTGTAAAAGTAATGCATTATATTGTATTTAAATATATACTAATTAAGGCGCATGCTGGAGATACATGTAGTAGAGCTCAAATGTTTATCTGAAGTTTAACTTAGTAATTGTCAAAAAATAAATATTATGCATTATGTTGGAATATATTCTAATTAAGGCATAAATTGGCGGTACAAAGGATATATGTGGTACAACTCAAATGTTTATCTGAAGTTTAACTTAGAAATTGACGATAGACAAAAAGATACGAAAGATATACATATGTAGTAGAACTTATATTTTTATCCGAAGCTTAACTTATAAATTGCGAAAGAATATATTTATAAATATAGTATAGTAATAATGTTCCTCTAAAGTTTAACTAGAGAATTGATTTTAAGTTTTTATTTGTTTCATCTGCTTTTATTATATGAGCGAGCTGATCTATCTGAATCAAGAAAATAGTCAAGCAAAGTTTCAGCCCATATAGCTCTGTTTGATTAATGTGCAATATTTGGGCACTGTTTTACATCTGAATACTTATAATTATATTAGTTGTCCATCCATCCATTAGGAATTGTCTTTAAAAAAGGTTAATTATTGTTTATGAAGAAAGAAAATCACTTCTTTGCAGTCTCAATTTTAAGCCTTACCCTCTCAACTAACACCTATTGATTTACTTTAAAAACTTTATAATATATACTATACCTATCAATTCAATAACTAACTGAGCGTGCATGCTTATCCATATACTTTTCAGTTGGTATCGCGTTTCAGACTCGGCAGCGCTTTATCCCATACCATCCTCACAGCGCGTAATAGTCTCGCGTACATTGTTGCTTATCAAAAATGCTGACGAGCGGGACACAGGCAAATGGGTAAGTACTATCATTGGCAGACACTCACACACACTCACACATACACAACAACCTCAATCCATTGACAAGCGCTGACTGTCAGTTAGTCAGTCAATCAAATGGCTAAAGTCAAGCAGTTTGACTATCTGCCATAGCATCTGGCGGCGGAATATTGTATTTAATGCACAGTCTGCCAACGATATATACGTATGTGTGTGTGTGTACATACGTACATGCAGGACTCGAGCATTCTGCCATGTATCGTTGTGATATATATGACAGAGTTGATTGATTTTGACTGGCTTATGTAGCACTAACCCCTTCTACAGTTCATGTGGCTCACTCTCTTTTTTCTTTTTATCCCCTGAGCCCATTGAAAATGGGAAATCAGGGTATAATGGTTTTGTGAAAATGTATGTAACAGGCAGAAGGAGGCGTGCCACACCCCATAAAGTATATATATTCTTGATCAGCGCGACAAGACGAGTCGATATAGCCCTGTCCGTCTGTCCGTCTGTCCGTCCGTCCGTCCGTCCGTCCGTCCGTCCGTCCGTCCGTCCGTCCGTCCGTCCGTGTGAACGCTGAGATATTTGTAAGTACGCAACGTAGAGACTTGAAATTTTACATGAATACTCGATAATACCATACGCTGCACAAGTTTATAAAATTTTTCCGATAACTCATTCCATTTCGATTTTATGAGCATTTATCGATAATTTTAAAGTGTTTTTAAGGCTTGGTTTGTACATCTTTTGAGCTAAAGACTTCAAATTTGCTGTGTAGTTGCGTGTAATGAATACGGAGATAACGTTATCTTTAGATTTTGGATGCCACGCCCCATTCGCCCCCAATAGCCCCCTATTTGTAAAAAGCGCAAATCAAATACTAGAGATTTGTGCTTTAGCACATACACATATATGAATGTCATAAATAAGTTGTGAAAGTTTGATGCAGTTAGTCCATCGCTAAGAAAAGTTATTAAACAATTAAGTTTCCATAGTAATGCCCACATTGCAGCCCAAGCGCAGTCGCTGCGTCAACTGCGCAGTTGGCAGAGCGCGCGCTTATGCTTGCGTGCATATGTGTGTGTGTATGTGTTGTTTATATGCATGCATAAAAGATGCGTAGAATGATTTGATATTTGGCTCTTCACAGGGCTCAGGGTATCCCCTAGTCGAGCAGTCTCGACTAGAGCACTCTTACTTGTTTTCTTTTTTTTTCAGATTTGCCAGGCATCGAATCAGTTTGGCGAGCAGCGCATCGAAATTCGGCTCAGTGTAAATACGTTCGTATCTGTGCACATACTACCGCAAGTACAAATTGTCAATTCGGGCGGAACGGCAATTTTCAATTGCACAACGACGGGCTCGGCGATCGATGGCATCGACTGGCTCCACAATGGCAAACCGCTGCAAGCGAATAATGCACTCAGCACCGGCCGGGAAAAGTAAGTATACCAGCAGCGTGTAACAAGCGGCAATAGGCGTCTGTTGTAACAGCAACAGCAAGAGCAACGGCAACATCAACAGTAACGGCAACATGCAACTCCAACATGCAACATTGTGTGTAGCCAGGCCTGAGCATAGGTTGTTTCAAATTGTATCTCTCGCTTTTTTTACCATAGTTGCAAAATTTTCTGTTTGTCAAAATCAAAAAGGAAACAAAAAGTATTATATGAAAGAGCTACGTGTGTACTGAACTGGAATTGTAGGCTAACAGATATCCTGCTATTTAGTACGAACTAGTTTTCTTTTTTTTATATAACATTCAAGCGACTCGACCCGGCTTTGTAGACAATTTAACCATATGTATTAAATTATTAATTTTAACATATACAAACATAGTAAGAAGTATCAAAAAAAAAAAAAAAAAAAAAAAAAAAAACATTATAAAGAAAGTTTTAAATATTTGTATATTACTTATAACTTTTTGTGGTATTTTAATGTACTAGAATATATTTTTTGTAATTTATTAATCATTAATTATTTTATCTACAAAATATAAGTCATTAAATTTATTTGGCTAGTGCTTCTAAGTATTCGATGTCACTTTATTTTGAACTATAAATTAAAAAAAAAAATTCTTAAAAATATAAAAAAAAAAAATGAAATAGAAATAAGAAAGTAAAAAATAGAAAACAGTGCTGTCGTTCAACAGTAAAATGATTCGCTTTCCCATCAATTGATAGATATTCAATTTGAAATATAGTAATAGTTGTGTTGCTTTATTATTTATAATAATATAAAGATATTTTTTTAGTATTTTTTACCGCAAGATGAGCTAAATTATTAATGTATTCATATCACCTATGCAAAATAGTGCAGAAGGTATATTAATTTTGAATTTAAAACGTTCAACACAAGAAAACAAATATTTTTATCTTTATATAATAGATGTATATACTAACACATTAAACATCGTCCCATGGGTCTCATTATGGAACCAGTATAGTTTCAGTTCTAGATGACAATAAACTAATTCCTCTTTATATAATAGTACAAATGTATATACTCAAACATCAGACTTCTTCCCATGGGTCCCATTTTGGGGCATGCATAGCTTCAGTTCCAGATATATAATCTCTATTGCAAGTTCTCTGAGGGCTGGCAGGTGGAAGACTGTCTAATATTTATTCATATGCGTATGAATTATAGCAATTTAAATGTTATTAAAAAATATATATATCCAATTGGATATCTTTAGTTATTTGGGTCTCCGATAATATGAAATTTCACGACTCTAGTTGGCAACGCCTGCTTATTCTTGTTTCTTTTGCATATGTACATACAGACAACACTCATTATACCCATTTTCAGTGTTTACAGGGTATACTGAAAATAGATTGGGTAAAAGCCGTAGATTACACGTTGTCGTTGTTGTTATTGTTGTTCTTGCACTGGCGTTGTTAAGGCTGCTCCGATCCAAAAATGTTTTATCGCTGTGTATTATTATTGATGCGCAGTGGAGGAGTGGATTCGGTGGAGTCGACGGGTTGGTGGGTCGGCGGGTCGGTGGGTCGGTAGACCTTCATTTGTTTTGCTCAACAATTTCATTTTTCCCTATTGTTCGGCACTTTATTTATTCGGCGGATTTTTCGTTATTTTTGTTATTTTCGGTGTTTTTGCTTCATCGTTTTTTGCCAACGGCATATTTTTTGCATGCAGCTTTTTGATGTCAGCTATTCACAGATTGTTTCAGAGTTTTGTTTTATTATTTTCTATCGTTTACCATTAGCTGATGCGTGTAAGGGTCATTGTTGGAATATGCTGATTGATTGCAGTGAATATTCTAGACTTTCAATCAATTGTCGGGAGTGCATCAATCGGATGATTGATTGAAAATAAAGCTCGGCTTTAGTCTGGTTTTATCCTGGCCGCCTTTGATAAGGCAACAGTTAGGCAAACGAAACGAGAGCATGGCTATTAGCACAACCTTGTTATCATTCATTAGTTCGAGTAATTAAAATTAAATAGAATACTAGTTGTGCAAGCACATGCATAGGCGTGCGTCTACATACATGAGTGTGTGTGTGCGCGTGTGTGTGTGTCTACAAAACATAAATTATGTTAATCTTCGTAGCGGCAGATTGCCCAGCTGCTGGCGCTTGGACTGTGGACAGTGGACACTGGACACAGTGCACACATAGCCATACACATCCATTTAAACGGGTTGAGCACATCTTGATAATTTAATGCAAATTACGTGAAATCAGCATAATACGCAGCCTGGCGAAGCCAAATGCAGAGACTCGAATGCTCCAGCGCATCAGCACAAAATATCCTTCCATACATAAATATATTGAAGTTGGCAAACAGCCTCGAGTACAAACAGCCTGTAAAAACAAACATTGTTCGAGTATGTGTGTGCTCGTGTATGTGTGCTTATGCGGGCGAGCTGACCAGCTGTTGCCCAAGGATGTATACCAAAGCAAAAGCGGTCAAGCAGAGCGAGAGCGAAATAGAAAGGGGCAAACCGAACCGAGCTGAGCTGAGCTCCAGCAAATCAGCATAACAAATCAACCAGAAATTTTTATGCTTATGCTAATAAAATAAATAACAAATTTCGCCTGAGCGAACAAAAGGCCAGTACACACACACACACTGAGAAAAAAAAGGGAAAGAAAATACACCCACACACGCACACACTTACGAATAGCTACACACACACATGCACACATATACAGCCAACACTTTTAGCTTACAAAATGGCGTGAGTTTATGGCATATTGTAAGCTCGGGACTTTTTCCAGCAACGTCGTCAGTTTTTGTTATTTTTGTTATTATTATTATTATTATTTTTTTTTTTTTTTTTGGTATTTGCCTGCCAAAGTTTAAATAGGTATTTCTTTAGCATTTAGCATATTATTTTCTGACTGATTCTTTAAATTTTCCATCCTTTTCTTCCATTGCCAGCATACGCTTCCTATCGAAGACCTCGCTGCTCGTGTCGAATGTGGGCCGACGCGACCGCGGTGTCTATCAATGTCTCGTGGAGAACCAGCGCGCCAGCGCTCAGGCCATGGCTGAGCTGAAGCTGGGCGGTAAGTTGACATGGGTGCTGTGAGCCGTGGGATGCACAGCTCTCAGCTACCCACTCATGCATAGTTTATGAGACAGGGTTTGGCATTTATCAGCCGTGCGGTGCTTTTGCCTCTTTCGCAGACACTGTGCCCGAATTGATTTACACGTTCATCGAGAAGAATGTGCGTCCGGGGCCATTAATATCGCTTAAGTGCTCAGCCAGCGGCTCGCCGCCGCCCCAAGTAAGTTGAAATGTTTTATTGCTATTATTATGCATTGCTATATCATTACACACACACTCACTCGCACACACACGCACACACACATGACTGGCTGATTAAGCGCACAAATTATGCACTGGCCATATCCTGGCGACTTCTTATTGATTATCCGCTGCGATTTTCATTGCAGTTCGCCTGGCTTCTGGACTCGCAGCCCATTATGGACGTATCTCTGCATCATCGCTTCGCAATTGGCCAATTTGTCGATGTATCTGGCGATGTGATAAGTCATTTAAATATTTCCCATGTCCGTCCCGACGACGGCGGCCTGTACAGGTGCGTGGCAACGAACACCATGGGCAGTGTTGAGCACTCCGCTCGGCTGAATGTTTACGGTGAGTTCATAAATTGCCTGCGAAATCAATTATTCGACATGACCCCCATTGTGCAGCTTGAAAGATCTGCCCCAGCACAGCCTCGAAGGGCGCCTTTGTTTGCCGCACAATGCAAATCACAAAAGACGCTGAGCCATGAATTTTGTTAGAGCTCTTGTCGCATCCGCACTGATTGGAAATACATTTTGTTAGGGCAACGTGACAAAAGGCGGCAGTAGACATAACAAGGAAAAAATACCCGCATATACAGCAACAAAACGAAATTCCAAGAAAAATCCCCCTGTGGCGCTGGGGTCGATATGTTGCCAATGTTATCCAGTGATAACAAGGGCTTGCCTCCAGCCTCCAGCCTTTAGCCCCAGTCTCCAGCAAGCGGGATAATCACTGTCAAATCAGACTAGAAACTCGGGCTCATACATGTGAGGGGTCTTCCAGCCTCAAGCATTTCGGATCAAATTTGAGCATTTTAAGCTGTTTTGATAATTCGATCTTAATGTGTTAATAATGCATAAGTGAATATGTATCTGACATATATTAATCGTATGGCCACTTCCCCCACCTTTCCCCAGTCCGTCTCATGATTGATGCTGTCTTCTGCCAAACGGCCTGCCTGGGGCTGCCTGTGTGCGTATACTTGATATTTGAGTGGGCGCATCGATGATAAATGGCCTGCGCTTGTGTGCCGCCATCAGCGAAATCTAAAATCAAATTAGGCCCGAGCAACAACAGTTATTAATGCAGATGGGATTGAAGCCCGAATGGACAGAGGCTCTGAAAATGGTTTACCTGCACTGGCAGAGCTAGTTTACGGTCGGCAGTAATATGAGCTATAAATTTATGTTTCTAACAAAATTTGCAATTTAATTAAGAGAATAGTTTAATGGGAATCTACTAGTGTTTTTATACCCATTGAAAGTGGGAAATCAGGGTATTATGGTATTATTATTAAATGTATGTAACAGGCAGAAGGCGTGGCAAAGTCTATCAAATATATAACCTTGATAAGGGCGACAAGCTGAGTCGTTTGTATGTCCTTCTGTCCGTATGTGCAAACGCGTCGATATTAGAAACTATGATAGCTAGAGGCTTGGAATTCTATCTATCTATGCTATCGATTTAAAATCATATCAAACAAAAGTTTTAAACTTTTATCTCGTACATTATTAGAGCCAATGCCTTAAAATTTTGCATATAGATAAATGAGAATTTTATACAATTTTGATTTTTATTATATTTATGATGCCGCCTCCAAATATTAGAGTAACGGGCGTTCCCAACAATTCTTTCTTATTTATTTATTTATTTTATTTTTGGAATTAAATTAAACATTTTTTTATTTTATTTAACAAGTTTAGCTAGTTATACATTTGAGCGATACACCATAGAATTTCTAGATATTAACCTAGTTATAAAGACTAAACTCCAACTAACTAAAACTTAATCAATTATCTAACATACATACAAAGCCCATAATTGACCATTTTACATTTCGATAATGGATTCAAAGTTTTAGGTTTATCAAAAAAAAAGCCAAATATGCAGAGGCCATCATCTGCAACCAATCAATATTATACAACAGCGACATTACGACAATACGCATACGCACTATTGTGCAGAATTAGGGGATGGTCGCAATGTGCACCAGGCTGTTTAATTATAAATATTGCAATTTATGCAACGCATTTGCGCAGCGTGCAGCATGCATCGTGCAGTGTGCGGCATTAGTGGCACTACAAATTGCACCCTGTGGCGCCAGAGTCGAGTGCATTTTATGCATTAACATCGCATCTGTGCCGAACAAAATATAATTTGAATTATTAAGCATTGGCGTTGCGTTGCTGCCTAATTGCATTTTGTAACTAATTTAATAAATTACACAATGCTCACACACACACACATACACACGCAGGTCCCCCGTATGTGAGAGCCATTGGACCCATTAAAGCCGTTGCTGGCGAGGACATAATTGTGCGCTGTCCGTTTGCCGGCTATCCAATTGACCAGATTCGCTGGGAGAAGGCGCATCAGGAATTGACAACAAGTAAGCCAAATTGCACTGGGCAGTGGGCGTGGCAGCTATGCCGAATTTAATACACGTTCTTATGTTCTTTGCCTTTGTCTCTGGTAAAGGCGCACACTATACGCTCGCCACAGTGGCGGAGGGCGGGCAGCTTGTCATCCGGAATGTGGAGCCGGGGCGTGATCAGGGCATCTACACGTGCATCGTCAGGAGCCGGGCTGGTGAGGAGGCGCGTCGCGACATGCAATTGAATGTGAACAGTAAGTTGAGTGGGAAGGGATGGGTTAGGAGATGTACCTTCAGTTGGATGTCGCATTAATGTCTGCCACGTTGGCTAATCGCTCACCAGGTCCGCCTGTCATTGAGGCCTTCAAGTTTCCCAAGAACCTGCAGGAGGGCGGGCGCGCACAAATCACCTGCGCGGTATCCTCTGGCGACATGCCCATCTACTTTAGCTGGAGAAAGGACGACAGCGTCATTCCGCTCAGCCTGCAGGTGAGTCCGCAATCCGTAGATGTCGAACTAGCGTTGCATTTAGCGCAACTTGTGAAACATTTTCGCTCCTGCTATTTCCACTGCTGCTGCTGATGCTGCTGATGCTGCATCTTTCCTGTCTGTGTTTCAATTTACAAGATTACGGAGAAGAAGGAGGAGTTTTACTCGCTGCTGGTGTTTAAGGATATCAGCGCCAGGCACAGCGGCAAATACACCTGCTACGCCAGCAACGCGGCTGCCAAGGTGAACTATACGGCGGAGCTGCAAGTGCGCGGTAAGTTTGTTGGGCCATGAATAGGCCGGAGCAATGGAACGGGCGAGTCTCTGCCTCGTGAGATGCTGTATCTATTGATGCGCTTTGCTGCTGTTTCAAAATAAATCACGCAGGATTTGTGTGCCTGTCCTGCTAGCACTTTACACACACACACACACTCACTCACACTCACATATATATAGACCCACACATACCAAGACAAACACAAACAGCAAGTTGTTAATTTTGTTGTTTACTTGGCGCGCTTTCATTCGTTACATTTTGGTTCTGTGTCCCGGTCACGTTTCAGTGGCGCCGCGCTGGAGCTACGAGCCCATGGACACTGCCATTATGCTGGGCAATACAATATCGATAAATTGCGAGGCAGAAGGATATCCGATTCCAGCAATTACCTGGTTCAAGGGACAGGGTAAGTTTGCCAATTTGCCGGGCCCTCGGTTCTCGGCCGTCGGCCCTCGGGCGTCGGCTCAGCTCATTCAAATTGGATGGGTTAAACGTGCGCCAAAGTCAAATGCCGGCTTATTAATTAGCTCCGTCCAATTTGAATGAGAGCGGCAATTAGTTTAATTAAGGGGTCGCTTGCAGGAAAAGCCTCGAAAGACTTCAAGCCACTAAACATGCGCAACCACTCGCTGGTCCTTAATCTGGCCACGGACAACGACGAGGGCTTCTACATGTGCCAGGCCACCAATGAAATCGGCGCCGGACTGAAGAAGATAATACGCATCAATGTGAATGGTAATTGAAATGGCAGCCTTATCGGCGGGATTAAAATAACCACTGATTACTCACTCCATTCATCATGCAGAGCCGGCGCGCTTCGAGCAGCCTGCCCGTAATGTGAGCTCACGTCGCAACGATCCGGTTACGCTGGATTGCCATGCCAAGGGCGACGAGCCCATCAGCATTGCCTGGACGCACAACAACGGCCGCATCGACATGAATAACTTTCGCTTCAGCATCGCGGAAATGAAGACGGAGAAGGGCGTGGACTCTCAGCTGACCATTGGCCACTCGGATCGCCATGACTCGGGTGTATATCGCTGCGTCGCCGAGAATCCCTATGGCCGTGCCGAGCAAATCATTTTCCTGGCCGTGCAGGAGCGACCCGACACGCCCTCCAATCTGGAGGTCTTCGAGGTTGGCTCACGCACCGTCAAGCTCAGCTGGCGGCGACCCTTCGACGGCAACTCGCCCGTGCTCAGCTACCTCGTCCAGTACCAGGCGCTCAAGTATCTCCAGTCGCACTCGGCGCTCGGCGCCGCTGGCGGCGATTGGAATGGCGTCAATGTCATCAACGTCACGCTGCCATCGACGAGCATTAGTCGCAGGTGTGTGTGCTGATTGCCTCCGCTAATCTCTGAAAGAATCTGTGCATTTTCTCTCTCATTTTCTCTCCCCTCCCCCGTTAGCTATGACAGCGATCTGCGTGAGAACGCCATTGTCGCCGGCCTCTCCCCGGCTACAACGTTCCTCATACGCATGCAGGCCATCAACGAGATTGAGCGCAGCGCCTACACGGAGGCCATTGTGCTCAAGACGCAGGAGGAGGCGCCCACAGAGGCCCCATCGAATGTGCAAGTGCAAACGGGCGGCGAAAGCGATCTTATTATTACCTGGCAGGTGGGTGCACCAGATCCAAACATCACCCTAACTCCCATGACAGAGTGATTGTAGGTTATGCAAAGCGCCCTGTTAAGCTGTTGTCGCACTTATATATGACATCATTCTTATGATAAATGTTCGTTGTATGAAAACCAAGCAATTTTGACACTATCTTACAGCCAGTAGCCAAAATAGAACGAGCTGCGCTTCGAATTAGAAGTTTTATATAGATTCAAGAATCGGACAATCTAAAGGTTTAACTGCTTTTCATTTGTGTAAACCGTTTTTTTTTAGCTCTTATTGCTCACATAGTTTATTGACTACTTTGACTTTCTTGTTGAATTGACTGAAACTGTGGTCTGTTAATTAACAGCAAAAGTAACGGAACTGCTCTTTACAGAACCTGATGTCTTTTAACAGTGCTAAATCCCGATTACATTCCACCAACAACCCATTGCAGATACCGCCTCGCGAGTCCTGGAACGGCGAGCTCATTGGCTACACCGTTAACTGCACCGAGGAGAAGCAGAACATCAACTACATCAGCGTGGTCAACAGCTCCCTGAAGTCGGTCATTGTCAGCGGCTGGGCCACCACCAAGGCCACCCTGCGTGGCCTGCGGAAGTACACGCGCTACGCCGTCACAGTGCGGGCGCTCAACAGCTTCGGTTCCGGCCCCTGGAGTGCGCCCATCTTTGGCACCACAGCCGAGGGCGGTAAGTGTCACTTAGACTAAATCCCATATCCCACAGAGACTACAGTTCCTTAACTAATTAAATATATTTAATTGCAGTTAGCACATTTTAGCGAAGTTCTGCTATTTCATTAAACCGATTTTTAAATTCCCAATTCCAAATCATAAAATTGTATTTTCAATCCATTTGACTGCTTGCAGTACCTGAGGCTGCGCCGCAAAACGTGAACTGCTCCTCGCTGTCCTCGCAGAGCCTGAAGATATCGTGGATGGAGCCGCCGCTGCAATTCCACGGCGGCATTATACAGGGCTATAAAATTTTATATCGCCCCATAGTGCATCTGAGTGAGTATTAGCTGGCCGGGCCCGTCCGGGCCGGGCCGGGACAGCGCATCTAGATTTTGTGGCTGCCAGTTGGCACTTTATGGCGCTGATTTTGTTGATATTGCAAGCGACGAGCGCTGTGTAAACAGCAATCGATATGATTGTGCAGGAGCAGGGGCAGGGAACGGGGTTTGGGACAGGAGAAACTCCAGCAAGTGTAGCCAGAGCTGGCAAGAAATAAGCAGCAGCAACATCAAGTTAGCTGCTTGGTTTATTGGTTTTGGCGCCGAGCTGTGCGTCAGCACATTGATGAGCCGGCAAGTTGTGGATATTGGCACCGCTTATCAAATCAATGTACGCACTTGGCAATCGATACTATTTGCACGGCCCGAGCAGCTTCAGTTTTCATCTACTTAAATCGATTACCCTCCGAGTGACTGCTCTCTTGTTATTATACAGAGTTTATTAGACGCTGTTACTTAACGAAAGCTTTGGCAACTTCATCAAGAACTGTGTAAAGCTTCGAAGATGCCTTTGATGGCAGACAAGTAAATTAGTTTAAAATGTCGAAATTGTATGTCAGCTATTGCCATGAAAGCTGCAATAAGTCCGTATTATTTTGTTGGTCTTACTAAAGATATTCCTTTATTTTCATTTATAATATTTGTAAGCTAGGTAATAGTATAGCCTAAGCCCATTACAAATGGGTTTTCAAGGTATATTGAATTTGTGAAAATGTATGAAACCGGTAGAAGAAGGCGTGACAGTTAGCGCATATATAAATGTGTATAGTATCAATATGTGTATATTTTTATCAGGACGACGAGCTAAGTCGATATATCGACTTGAATGGCCGGCTGAATGTCTATCCATTCATTGGAACTGCGATATATAGTTAACGAATATTGAATAAATATCTAGAGAAATATAAATTAATAGTAGTATTAGTTGTGTAAAATAATGTACCATACGCTGTAGACTAACGCCAGTTTGAACTCTGCTCATCTAAGAACTAAAGAACTAAACTTGAGATTTGAAATCATATACCCACAAATTTTATATTAATCCAACATCGAACTCTAAATCTTTTTAACGACAAGATAAAAGTTACATAAAACACCGTCAAT
Source organism: Drosophila meridiana (assembly GCA_035045185.1). Taxonomy (NCBI): domain Eukaryota; kingdom Metazoa; phylum Arthropoda; class Insecta; order Diptera; family Drosophilidae; genus Drosophila; species Drosophila meridiana. The sequence goes on from JAWNPF010000055.1 coordinate 10,171,023, forward strand.
TTGTAATCTTTAATTAATGCATAAATTATTCATAAATATTTTATTATTTTTTCCAATAACTCATCCAATTTTATTATTATAAATGTATTACATTATAATATTATTATCAAAGTATTATTTTATATTATTATAATAAAAGTATTATATTATTATTATAAAATTATTAGTATTATTTTATATTATTATAATGAAAGTATTATGTTATTATAATAAAATTATTAAATTATATTATATATACTTAAATACTGTACGAACTAAATATTTTATTTTTACTGTGCACCTGCACCGCGTAATAAATACAGAGATTTTATAATTTTCGGATGTTCGATACCAAGGATTGAAGCTTTCCCCTTAATTTGCGGAAAACCTATTTCAAACACTACAGTTTTTTGCTTTATCAGCAATATAGTCATATGTGAATGTAATTAACTAAAACTAAAAGTGTCATTAAGAAAGTCTATCTATTTAAAAGAAAGGTAAAGCTCAGGCTGCAGTCCAAGCGCAGTAGCTGCGTCAGCTGCGCAGTAAGCAGAGCGCGTGCTAATGCGTGTGTATGTGTATGTGCCCTTAGTAATATATACATACATTTATATAAATTAAGCATAAAATGATTAAAATCTAGTGCTGAGTATCTCTAAGTCAGGCATTTCCGTCTCAAGCACACTTACTTATTTTCAATTAAATACATTTTTTCGTATCCCCAGCTAAAGTTAAGCTTGCTGGCTTTATTATAAGATAACAATAACAATAACAATATGGTTTATCAATTCAATTTCACAGTCGACTTCCCGGCCAAACTGGAGATAAAACGCACTTCGAACCTGGAAACGTATCTGCATACGCTGCTCAAGGCCACCAACTATTCGATACGGGCCCTGGCCTATACGGCTACCGGCGATGGCCTGGCCAGTCAGCCGTTATTTTGCCAAACGGACGACGATGTGCCCGATGCTCCGGCGGCCATTAAAGCGGCTGCCTTGACGGCTGATTCGATTTTAATTTCATGGCTGCCACCGAAGAATCGCAACGGCATCATATCGCATTACACGGTATATGCACGCGAGGCCGGTCGCAAGGGCCAGACCAAGAGTGAGCATCCGAAATGGGCGTGGCTAACACATTGCATGAATCAATTTTTTTTTTCTCTCTTTGTCGATCAGCTCACATGGTGCGCGTCGATGAGAACGGTTATCCGGTGACATTCGAGGCACGCAGCCTGGCCGAGAATCAAATGTACGAGTTCTGGGTCTCGGCATCCACCTCCGTGGGTGAGGGCGAGCCCACATCTGTTGTGGCTCAGGCGACCAATACACGAGGTAGGCGTGGTGAGCGTAGTGGGCGTGGGAGCGCTTTATAGCAGTTTTTACACGGTTCAAATGATGCCATCAAAGGCGATTGTGTGATTTTCGTTTTAATTAAAATTTCATACATGGCTCCGCGATGCACTGCACACGAAATGACCGCAACAGCATTGTCAATATTTAAATTCCGTGCACCTACTAGCCTAACTCTGCCGTATACTGACTGTATGCAATGGTTTTAATTTTGTTTTGCTGCATGCAGCACCTGCACGCATCGCCTCATTTGGGCAGGTGGTGCGCAAGGCCATTGGCACCAGGCTGGTGCTGGAGTGCCTCGCCGTGGGCAATCCGACGCCGCGAGCGCGCTGGCTAACACGGGATCGGCCCGTCACATTCAGCCCCTTCTACGAGGTGACCAATGAGGGCAATTTGAGGATACACCGTAAGTAGAGCTGCGATGTTGAATATTTGCATTTACATCTTTTGATCCGCTTTTCGCGCTGCGCGCTGCGCACTGTTCGCTGCGACAGGAGTGGAGGGCAGCCTGTCCGGAAATTATACATGCACGGCAAACAATCTCTTTGGCAGTGACGAAATCCAATATCAGGTGATTGCCATGAGGCCGCCCGGCGCACCACAAATCATCGTGCAGTATGCTTCCGCTGACAGCATACGTGTCAGCTGGGATGCGCCCGATGACGGCGGCGCCCCGTTGCAGGGCTACACAATTTCGTATCACACCGCCGGCGATAGCTGGGCCCAGACGGAGCTGCTGCCGGAGAACAACGCTTACACAATGACGGGACTGAAGTGCGGAAATCAGTACATTATAAAAATGTCGGCTCACAATTTGGTGGGCAATGGCGCGGCCAGCGAGGAAATTAATGTCTGGACCAAGGGAAAAGGTGAGTCCACAGCCCCCAAAGCATTTGCATTTGCATCTGCATCGTAACGAACTGGCCTAGTCGAGCAGTCGAGCAGTCAAACAGTCGAACAGTCGAGCAGTGGTGCACCGGCCTCTGCTCTGCTCCTCTGCTCTGCTCCTCTGCTCTCTGCGGCCGCATTCAAATTTCAGTTGACCACAATCACCACTCACTGCTGAATATTTCCCACATGCATTCATTTCCATTTTCATTTACATTCCACGCAGCCTCGCAGGCGCCCAATGGCAATGAACTAATTGCCACAAATGCAACCTGTGTGAATTTGAAGCTGTCATCGTGGCACAATGGCGGCTGCACCATCCATCACTTCTCCATCGAGCACCGGCCACTCGGTACGTACAATGAATATTCATTCTTGCCGAACAGAGCGAAATCTGCATGATTATTATAAGTAGATATTTGCGTTGAAGATCCTTCAAATCAGAATATTTTAAAAGCAAACCGTTTAATAGGTGAGAAAAATAAAATAAAATAATAAGTAAAACCTCCGATGAATATTTCAAATATCCATTCAGCTGATAGCGTGAGAGCAATTAACTTCCGCCTACAATAATTATCAATATTCATTTTTTATGAAATTAAATTAATGCAATTATTTACGTTTTCAATTAACTGAGCAATGAACATACATATTTATTTATAAATATTTATACAATTTTTACTGCGAATGGGCAAGCCAAGTGCAACATGGCGTATAAAGTATAATTTCCTTTTGGCCGAATAAAAAAAATGGACTTGTTTGCGTATTTATGCTCATGGATAATGACAGTAGGGTATATTAGTTTCGTGGAATTATTTTGAAATATTGAAACTGATTTGCTGTAATTAAATTCAAAGAGTTTTTATATTATGTTTAGTCAGGTAAAATCTCTGGGTTTGAGAGAATGCTGCATAGTTTTAGATATTCATTGTTTCATAAAGTGAAAAGGATATATTTTTTGATGAAATATTCGAAATATTTAAACTATTTTTGTGTCATTAAAGTCGATTGTGTTTTTTCATTAGCATATATGTTTAGTCAAGTAAAATTTCTGGGTCTGATAGCGTGTTGTATAGATTTAGATATTTAGCTATTGCCTTGTTTCATTATGTGAGAAGGGTATATTGGTTTTGTGAAACAAATTCGAAACGTTGAAATCTGTCATTAAAGTTAAGCTGTTTTTAAATTAGAAAATATGTTATTTTATATTATATATATATATATATATATATATATATATATATATATATATATATATATATATATATATATATATATATATATATATATATATATATATATATATATATATATATATATATATATATATATTACCCTTAACTGGGTAAAATCTCTGAGTTTGAGAGAATGTTTAATAGTTTAAATAAATATGATTTTTTTTGTAATTTTCGAAATATTGGAACGATTGAGTAAGTTTTTATAAATACCAGACTAAACTGGTAAAAACAAAAAACATTTAGCTGTGTCAATTATGAAAATACAGTGAGAAGAGTATATTAGTTTTTGTAAAATATTCGAATTATTGAAACTTTTGCACTGTCGCTTTGGTTACTAAGATTAGTAGCTTCTATAAAATTTTGTATTTTATTTTTCGCCTGGCATCTGGCAATCTATAGGTATATAGTAGAGGATATTTTTGTGTTCATCCATGGGACGAATATATGTCTACGGCCGCTAGGGGCGAGAATTACGCGACAGCGTCCGACTGCACACTCTACGTATTTTATTTACTTACTTTCGTATTTCTTTTTTTTTATCCCCCAGGTGATGTACGCTGGACAGTTGTCACATCAGATATTTCGAACGCCGAGGAGAACCGTGAAAATTTAATATTCTGCGACTTTCTACCCGCCAAATGGTACCAGCTGCGCATCTCCGCCACCAACGATGCGGCTAAAACGACGGAGCATTATCATTTCAGCACCACGAACCTCGACGGCAGCACCATTCCGCCACCATCCGTTTTTCCCACAGAAAATGATTTGATGAACAATCTGATAAATGTGACAAATCCGACCAGCGGTGATTGGTTGGCAACGTTCATTGTCGTTGTCATAATTACACTGTCCATCATGACGATGTAAGCGCCGGGGCTGGGCAGGGGCTGTGGGAGCGAGTGGGCGGCAAATTCAATTGGGGTATTGAGGGATTGGGCGGTTCAGGGGAGCTGCGTAATTGAAGAAACGTAATTGCTTTCGAACCTTAATTAAGCTTTAATTAACCGGGGTGCAGGTGATGCGCCAGATGAATGTGGCGCAATATATCAAGTGAAAACCTTTTATGTATTTTTTTTTTAATTCACCTTTTTTTATTTACGGAGAACTGGAAAATTAACAATATTTGCTGGATGCTTCAGTGATAAATCCAATTTATCAATTTCACCGACTTGCCGAGCGAACGAATTCCAATTTCGTGCTGTGCTTTAGTTAATTAGACATCTAATCGCTGAGACGAGACTTTATTCTCTTGCAGCGGGCTGACCATCAAGCATCGTCGCACCCTTTGCGGCCCCATTACCGAGGGCTATGAGTCGCGGGCGCTGCCCGGGGAGTACAAGGAGGAGCACGAGAACCGGCGCAACCAGCAAGTATACAGCGCCTCGCCGGTCAAGACGGTGGACAAGAGCAACGATTCGGGTGAGTGGCGCTCACGTGTCTAGCTGCAGGTAGCAATTAAAGGTCTTCTCCCACACATTCTGTTTGTTTGCTCCGTGACTCACTTAGAAATGTACGAGATTTCGCCGTATGCCACGTTCAGCGTGAACGGAGGACGAACTGGCGCCCCGGCGAAGACGCCCACGCGCGGGTTAGCTGTCCAGACGCCGCACGACTACACCATGCAGTTCAAGACATTTGGGCACCCGGAGGGCGAGAGCCTCAACGCCACGGCGTATCCGCTGCTGCCAACGACGGGATTCGGGCATGTCAAGAGCAAGTCCAGCTGGCACAAGCAGCGCTACTACAACACCGATGGTATGAGGCAATCTACTCTATATCTGTAATTAATCTTATAGCTGAGGTTCTGCTTCCCAGACGAGTCCACGTTGAGCAAGTCCATGACTATGGTGGCAGGGTCGCAGTCCGGCCATTCCAAGAAGTCGAGCGGTGCACGCAGTGCCAAGACAGGCAACACCGGCGTGGTGGCCGAGTCCGAGTCGGACACCAGCATCAGCCCCAGCACCGAGTTCTCCAACATGCCCACCTATCGAGTTCCTTGCAAATCGTCGCGCAGCAGCGACGGACGCGCCGTTGTAGGTGCGTATGCGGCACTGGAGTTCGCTGATGCAGTCGTAGCCAATGCCTTACTTGCTTTGCAGATATGTTCCGGCCCGACTCCAGCACCGAGTCGAACAATGACCAAGGCTCGCCGGCACTGGAGCGACGACACAACACACCGCGGCACATCGGACTGGCGCTGGAGAAGCGCAGCGGAGGACAGCGCAGCCGGAAGCACGGTGTGCAGTCGGGCAACCAGACATTGGAGCGACGAAAGTGCCCTGGTAGTAACAACAGGTAGTTCAGGTACCTAAGCCCTCACCAATCCGAATCGAACACCCCACCAAAAAAAAAAAAAATCACTCAAGTTACACTGAAATGAAAAAGAAATTAATTTCCATTATGATTAGTGATTCATTTTAATAACTCGAATTGTACGCTCCTCCGTCATGCTCCTTTCATTGCCCCTAATTACAGCGCTGGCAGTGAGGTTGAGACAGCCGCCTCGTTGGCCGCCTCCATTGCCGCGATGACTGGCGGCGATCTGTCCGGCGGATTTCGCCCGCCGGCCGGCTTTCACGATGCACGCGAGTTCGGCGACCAGGCCGAGTGCGAGCGGGAGCAGCGCGCCCTGGACCTGGAGGTGCAACGCGTAATGGAGAACACCAGCGATGCGCAGTTGGCGAAATTGGACCGCGAGGAGTTGACCTCACTGTTGGCAAGGTAAGGGCAATGTGTAGATACGATGCTCCCAGTGCTTGACTGTAGTTTGTTGCATGCCTGTAGCGTCTACCAACCTTGAACATGAACCTTGAATCGCAAAAACTAACCAGCCTGCGACCCCTAGGTATCACGAGAAAAAGGAGCAGGAGCGACAAGAGTACGCGATACACGTTTAAACTAGCACGAGCTAACACTGCCAAACTTGGCCAGAACTAAAAAAAAAAAAACAAAAATACAAAATATACGAAAACAAAAACAAACAGAAAATAATCCAAAAATATCGACACCGACACTAGAAAACGAAAATAACATTAAAAGCATTTAAATGCATTTACTTAGCCGAGCAACTCGACAGCTCAAATCAACTCTAATTGTTGTTCATTCAGTGTGTAAACTAAACTCTAGACCGTAAGCCAACACGCGTAATTCTCGCTAATGCAAAACAAAGACTTTACAAAATCTAAATGTATGTAACACTGACTGTAAGCCCACAAGAGTTATCTCAGATCTTCGGAAGTAATCATATATGCTCGTTAAATGTCTGCTAGATATAAGGACACACTCACACACTCACACATACTCTCTATATATATGTATTCGATGTGATAAATTGAATTGTTCAAAGAGGAAACTGTTCGGGCAGTTGAGTTAAAGAGCATATACATTGATTTCATTTCGGCTTCATCCGAATTTCCATTTATGAATTTTGATTTTTTTTTTTCGATTGATAATTTAGGAACAACGGCGCAGGCTGCATTATTTTTAATGTGAGCTGTCGTTATTTAATTTACGTTAATTATGATATGACTATATATTGTATTTAATTCAATTAGATAATCAACAATGAAATTGTATTGGTATCTTAGGTAAATATTAATATATAAATATTTGTATGTATGTGCATATGTATGTGAACCAGAACAAAAACAATATGCAAATGCAAATACTAACAGCAAATTAATTAAATAAACGGTGTGTAAGGATAAACAAAATCAAAGCCCTGGCAATTTCATTAAAACTACATTTTTAAATTGAAACCCACAGCGAAACCGACGAACCAACGAATCAACTGCCAGAGCAGAGCAACGCTCAGCCACTCTGCCAATATTTGCATTAGCAAATGAGACTAACCAAATCAATCAAATGCACTACGGGCCAACCACAAGCCAGCGGTTGCAGTAAACAAACCCAGTTAGCAACAGCAAAAACAACTGCAGCCCGTTTGCCGTTGTCGAATGCACCTTAGTTAGGCAATCAGTTGTATTTAGGAACCACAGTAAACCACACCACACCACACCACACCACAATTTCAGCTGCTCACCTCAGCCACAAGATGTCGTTGATACGAGGAGACGAAAAGACCAAAGTGCCACACTACACGTTGGATGGCGCAATATTAGACATGCATGGCATGATGTTGCAATGTTTACCTGCTTCCGGGAAAACTTTGTCAATTTCAGGAATGTTGCCAAGAAACTTGCTTAAAGTCAGGCCAATAGAGCAATATTTGTTCGCTCTCTTGCACTTTGACGTCATGAAAAGTGTTGCATCTTTTAGGCGCAATTAAATTTAGTGCAGCTCAGCTCAGTTGATCGATGCAATTTCTCACGGTGTAAGTGCTGACTTCAGCGACCTATTAAAGTCTCATGAAGTAGTTAGTTGCGCCCTTCAGTATCATCAGGCCACTCAGTTAGCCAATTAGCAGTTTCTCGCCTTTAATGCGCACTTAAAGCCTTGTTAAGCGGCTTACGGCTCGGCCAAGAAAACAGTCTAATTAGGTATGAAAAGACGTCGTGCTGCAGCGACAAAGGCGGAAGTTTGTTTGCAGAATGAGTGCAGCTAAAGTGCACTTTAGATACATGCAGAATTGATCAGTTTCAGACTGCAAACGAGAATCCAAAATCGATTTAATAGTCACACTCATGACAACGACTATTATGTGTGGGATGCGTGCACACGACTCTTGACCAAAATCGATATCAATTAGTTAAGGCTGCTGGCTGTAAGCCTATGCAAATAATCACTAAATGGCATGGAGATATAAAGGCTGGCCCTACTAGCACTAACAATTAAAACAACAACAACAACGACAGTTACAACAAAAGCAGCAACAAGGCAATTTAAGCAAATTCAAAACCCGAAAATGCTAAGGTTAGTAGAACACGCAGCACACTTGTTCAAAATGTACTTGTAATGCAGACAGGATACACACGCAATACACACACAAGGCACACACACACGCACACGCATACATCTAAAACGCTACATACAGTTAGCCACAGCTAACGCAGCTTGACAGCCAACCGCTGCAAGTGGCAAGGGGCAAGAGGCCAGGGCCTGGGCGATTGCTGCACTTGCATTTAATAACAGCTAGTTCATGTGTGTGTGTGTGTATGTGCAGTGTATGTGTGTGTGCTTCCCATTATTGCCATGTTTGACTGAGCCGAACTCGGGCGCCGCCTGCCGTGCGTAGGACATTATCAACACAGGCCTTGACCGAATGCAAATGTGCGTCGATGCAGTTGCACATGGCGCACCCAGCGACTAGCTGAATGGGCTCTTCTATGCTGGTGTCCTTTCGGCCGTCACTGAGATTGTCGGTTAGTCTAGCTTGGCAGCTGCCAGGCATTGCATTTAATTAAAATTTTCAAATTACGAAAAGGTAAATTATTTTCATTTTCATTACAATTTCATTTTATGGCGCATTGCTCATAAATTGCACAAACTGTCTTCACGTTGGCCACATGGCCAAGGCCTGTTGGCCAAGTGAACTGTCGGCGCATCAAGCCTATGAATAATGCTGCTCAAAACTAAATTAGAAAATTCACAAACACAAACATTGCATTTGCACCTAAAAGGATTAAAATACGCAACACGCAGCACAAGTCCAAGGGATATTAAAGTGGCAAAGCTGGCAAAGGGAAGGGCTTTAAAGCGCATATTAAGCTATCTGCATTACACTTGGCTCGCTGCAATAAGACAAACAGCCAACTCAACATAATGAGGCAAGCGCAGCGCTGGCTACCGCAGCCCAGCCAAAGCCACAGACCTGCCGAACAGCTGCTGCCAAAGGCACTTGATGTCCTCGTATGTGTGCATGCATACACATTAACCTACACTTGAAGAAACATTTTTTAAAAGGAGCTGATAATATATAAGTTTGACATATTTATATGGTAATATTAAGATTTTGTAAGTTTCTTTGAAATAAAGTAAACTTACTTTCATTTTTACGTAGATGCTTTAAAGTTTTGTATAGAAATGAAACCCAATTTATAAAAAAAGCCGCCTTATCAAAAAAAAAAAAAAAATCTTTTTGTTAAAATAAAATATCTTCCTATAATTTTATAAAAAAATATTAATAAAAAAATTAAAAATAAAATAAAAAAATCTTTTCAATATATAAATTAGATAATACATTTGATAATATGAAGATTCATGAAGTTTCTTTAAAATAAAATAAATTTATTTTTATTTTCATGCAGAGGTTGTAAAGTTTTTATTTTAAAATGAAACCCAATTAATAATATAAAAGTCGTATCATCAAAAAAAAAAAAAAAAAAAAAATAATAATAATAGTAAATAAGTAAATAAAAAAAACTGTCTTAATTTAAATAAAAATAGCTTCCTAATTCATTTTATCGACAACAAAAAATAAAATAAAATAATTTTATAAACAAAATGGTTTTAATTCTTTTTAATTAATTTAAATTTAAACATCAACTTATATGATACAATTTATAATTCGACGAATTCTGTATCATGATGCCACTACTTTTCTTTCAGTGCAAGAATTTTGTATCACGCTGCCACTACTTTTCTTTCAGTGCATCCGGCATATAGATAAGATTGGTCTTGGGTGCGGCACAGCTGCGGCTACGGCTACAGCAGCCGCTAAAGCGTTGGCTGTGCATATGCATGCTTTATAAAGACAGTGAATAAATAAATAAAAAAAAAGCAAAAAAAATGCAAGAAGTGTTACAAATACAAACTCAACTCCGACCACTCGCCCGCCCGATGCCAGCTAAGGGCTATTCATGTGGGACTCACTTAAATAAAGTGCTTTTGCATTGCCCGCCAGACGGATGCGGCGGCGGATGCTGCAATGTGGTTGCGGCTGGTTGTTTGCTCTGCTCTGCTCTGCTTTGCTGCTGTTCCTGCTGCTGTTGCTGCTGTTCCTCCTGCTGCTGCTGTTACTGCTCCTGCTGCTGTTATTGTTGTAGCTAAAGCGTCATCATTATTTGAATTATCACAGGTTTTGCTCACCCAATGCACTTTGTGTGCAACATGTGCTGCATTTCATTATAACATAATACTAATCTATGCAACACTCAACTCTTTTACCCCAGAGCCATACTCTTCTAGATTAGTCTGTAAGTCGATCATTGTAGTTAACTTGTGACTGGGCATGAATTAAGAACTGAAATAAACTAAAATGCTTAGAATAAGGTGTAAAATGGGGTATTTTTTTTATATGTGCTGTTATTATTTATAAGACATTTTCTTTTAATAAACAAAAACTAACATTATAAAATTATCAAATCTTCTTAATATACCTTCGCTAACAGTTTCTTTTTGAACTGTTTTCTGAATGCACGTCTCTAAGTCATCGCTGGGTTGCGAAGTCGTTGCGACAAAGAATAGATGGGCTGGACAACCTTATACGACCTACGATAAGAGCAGATTGAATTATTTTTCCTTTTGTTTCGCTATTGTCTCTCTGACTGGTACGCTGTTTAAATCTCTAAATAACGATCTTTCATTGGGCTTTCTTTACAATGTCAATGTATTCTCCTATAACCTCGAAACATAGGTCCAAAGTGGTTTTAGAACAGAGAGCTTGTAGTTGAGACTAAAGGAAGAGCGACCGTTGATAAACTAATGGAAATCATTAACCTTTAATTTGGAATTATTTTCTTGGATTCAATGTATTGCCGCCCATTAAGTATTCTATTTAGGTATACTCCCTGATACGATAATTCCTTGCTTTCGGAGATGCGAAGCTAAATAGGAGCGAGTAATAATTTTGCCTGATTAAGGCTTAAATCCATCAGTCAGATAATCATTTACCAAGATGAAGAGCTTGTTGCTTCCATTGTACATTTCACGAAGTTAGGGATAGCTATACCAAAAGCAAAGTTAGAAGCTGTTAATAGGGAATATAAATATGAAATTTATATGTTGGTTTGATTTTTAATACTATAGACATTTTTAATACACGACAGTATTTTAAAAATATTTTCAACAATATAGCAGCATTTTTAAATATTTTCTATATTGTCTATAGATATTACATCAACACTCCTGTGGCCCATTTTCGGCTCCATACTGTTGACCATAGCAACTAGATGGAAACAAAAGCCATACGCAACATATGTTGTAGTTGCCTTCAGTTGCCTTTAGGCTAACACGCTATCTTCATGCTTGGCCGAAACATTCAATCAAGCTGCGATCGACTACATCTACAGCAACAATAGCAACTTGTTAATACTGCGAAAGGCCTTTTTGTGCATAGTTAGATTTTTTTTTTCTTTGACCTCGTATCTGCCTTTGTTTTTGCTCATTCAAAGCTGATCGCTTCAATATGTTTTGAATGAGAGTGTGGGAGTTGGCTTAAAACGAGGCCTGTAACTGTCGTTACAGTGTCGGCCGTTTTTGTGTGTCGTCTGCATGGCCTAGGCAAAATGGAAACTGATTCAAGTGGAAACGCAGCCAATTGAGTGTAAAGCGCAAGAGAGGCAATTCGCACAGAGCACGTTTATGAAAATCGAATGAAACATGCACTAAAGACTGAGCAACATTCCGCACGCCGAGCTGTAAGTGTCGAATGTTGTAACTGCAGTCAGGCAGGCAGATAAGGCAGACAGGTGAACATCCTGTGGGGGGGGGGGGGGGGCCAGGCGCAGTAAGTGAAGTCAATTAAACCAGATTAGACATTTATGAACTCGAGAAAATAGTTTGTGAAATAGTTTTTTATGCAAGCCTAAGAGAAATATGTTTAATTCCGCATTCATTTGGACATTTATTTGAATTGTTAAAGTCATTCGCATAGCTTCTGTGTAATTCAATATCATATTCGAATTCCTGCAGCTAATTGCAATCAAATGAATGGCTTTATGGGTCTGAGAAAATGTGTGCAGCTGACGAACGTAAGCCCATTCATGTAAATTCTGCTGATGAGGACTAATTCATATTAATTAATATGTAATTCTTTTGGCCTTTATGATTTAAGCAGTAATTAAATGAAGTGCAATCATCTTATTTCAGCAACGTCAAAGCTCTGATTACAGCCGACCAAATCGATATTATATCACAATTTGTAATTATTGAAGTATTTGCTGAAGAAAATGTTTCTATTAATTAAAACTGTGGTAAATTAACAGCAGGCATTGAATTGCATTTGCAGCTGCATGGCCAGAGGCAGAGAGAGAGAGAGAGACTCAGTAATCAGGCAAACAACTGGCTGGAAATAGTAAAGAAATACACAAGAGTTTATATATATTGATACATATATACAATGTAAAGGAAATGCACAAAGGGGAAAATATATTCATATATATATTGAATGTGAATATATAAGCAAACACTGGACCGTGCAGTTCACTTACTTTTATTTATTTCGCCTTTACTGTTGTTGTTGTTGTTGCTTATCAACACAGCTCTAAGGAATTCACTGACAAGAGATAAGCATTGCAAATTTAAAAGAAATTCAACAACGGAAATGAAAATTCATGAGTACAAAATTCTAATCAAGAAAAAAACACGAAACAAAGGCAACTGTGACAGACGCAGATACAGAGTCGGATACAGCAGCAGCAGCTGGAATTGAAGCAAAAGAAAACGAAGATGGTAAAATAGAAACAGGAAAATAACTTGAAAGGCACTTTTTACACTTGAGTGGCCGGGCAAAGCGTGTTGCATGGTACCGGAAGCGGAAATTCATAGCCGGACTGAGCACGGCACGGAGCGGCACGGCACGGCTACTTGCTTTGCCGGAACGGATGGACAGTGCCCCTGCAGTCCCATGTCAATAGAGTGGAGCTCACAATAATGTCAAAGGCAAAAATGCAAATGGAATTGCTGCTGAGAAATTGAAAACGAGTCGCAATATTTAAAAAGCCAATTGCCTTTGGCCTTATAAAATATGCAGCACCACCAGCAGCAGTGCCAGCTGCGGCAACGTCTCTAGCTTCATCTCATTCTCATTCTCGGTCTCGTTCTCATTCTCAGTCTCGTTCTCTTTCTCTTCCTCGTCTCCTCCAAGTGCACTCATTGCCCATGCATGCTAATGATATGCATCGAATATATGTATAATTACCACGGCCTGATTTGCATGCCAAAAAGTTGAGTCGCCTGCGCTAATGCATTTGTGAATGCAAATCTCAAATGGTAATTATGATACTTATTAACAATGGCGAAACAAAGCCCGGACTGCAGTGGTTAAATCAAAGAGCGTCTTGTTGCTGGCTATGCATAAATTTGCGCTCGCTGCAATCTTCAATCGGAGATTTGGCATTTAGGAGAAACAGCTTAAATATGCCGGCTTGTCTCTGGCTTGATTTGCATAAATGTTCAGCCACATTGCAGGTCAGCAGGAGCCAATCCAAGCTAGGTCGTCAGGTCGTCTTGTTGCCCGGTCGTCAGGTTACTGGTCTGCTGCAGCTTATTAATGCAACGCTTGTCCGGCTTTAATTACTCTAATTAAACGTTGAGCGGCCACGCTGTCAATTTTTGGGACAAGCGGTTAGTTCACCTTTTCGGGGTCCAGTTGCCTGCACTGGGGCATCATCCTGT